>JAJKFI010000016.1:8059121-8116814 GCA_029204185.1 Lerista edwardsae | reverse complement strand
GTCCCGATCCCATAGTCCTTTGCGAAGATCATTCTTCCCACAACATCGTTCTGTGGCTACCGTGTATAGTCATGCTGGCCACATGACCACGGAAGCTTGTCCTCAGGACAAACATTAGCTCTTTGGCTTAGAAATGGAGATGAGCACCGCCCCCTATAGTCAGTCACAACTAGACCATTTGGTCCTGGGGAAACCTTTACTAGTGCATGCCTGTACTTTCCAAAGCATCAGGTAGCGTGCCATCAGAGACTCCTGCCGAGCTTTTCCCAGAGTACACCCCACACACACACACAAAAACCCTAGGACTGCTATACCTGGACTTGCAGATGGCATTTGACACAGTCCCTCACCAAAGACTCCTGAGGAACTGGTTGAAGAACAGGAAACAGGGGGTGGGTATAAATAGGCAATGGAGTATAAATTGGGGCAATGGGGTATAAATTGTCACAATGGAGTGGGTTGAAAAGAAACAGAAGGGGAGCAAAACAGGCCCTTTATAATTCTACCCCTTAAAATTCTCCCCAAATATAATTTGCCAAGTAGATTCTGCTGCCAAATGATCTTTTCCAGGAGCTTACCTATAAAGTGCAAATGCACTTTCACCTAAGTGAAATGCAGAGACTTAGGACAGCATATCTGAGCAGGGTAGTACTAGTTCAATAAAGATTATATCAAGAGAGCTGGATAAGGCACTCAACTTGTGATCTTAGATACTCGGTTGAAATTCTATGCAATTTGCAGCAGGGTCTGAATACACATTCTGTAAGTTTCAGTGCACCCATTAACTAGTTTGCACAATAAGATTACAACAAAGCAAATTCCAAAACTGATGCTTTGGACAGAAAGGAACTTGGAGGAAAAACAAATTGCAAATTGCTCAGTTTTAATCTAAATCTCCAATGTTGCAACTTTCAGCAAGAGACTTCCAGCTATATCTTCCAGCAAGATATCTTTTCTTATCTTCAAAGCTATTAGCCGGAAGCCCAAAACTATGTTTACTTTTTATTTGTTTAGAATTATTGGTCAGTAACAACCATGTTACAAGTTGGTTTTTTTAGATTAGGGGTTCAAGCAGGGAGCACACAGGTCACCAGAGCAAAACTTTCATGTTTGATATGAGGCCTGGTCTCGACCATCAGCCTTCCAGTGGCTTCTCCTATGCTTGATATGATTTAAGTCCCTAGGCAAACTATATAATACAGTATTGCACATCTGTGTAGTGTAAAATATGGGGGCTATCACCTGAGCATCCTTACCTGCTGCTAGGCTCTGATCAGGAGTGCCCAATCTGGAGGCAAGCTGGCTGCAGTAGACCAACGCCTTCTGGGATGGAGGAACTTAATTTCTAATTAAACCATTACCTAGTGATCCAAATGTACTCAGTAGCTCAGTTTTGGACAGAGATAGGGGAAATCCACACCACAGGAGAGTTGGTAGATGAGTTTTGTGTCTTGCTTAGAATGTAACTGACTACCATACTTGGGGTTTAGCAGGGCCTTCAGTTGTATTAAATAAGACTTGGTGTGCAATCCTAAATGCCCATTAGGCTGGGGCATGTCACATGCCATAAGGCACATCTGCGCCAGTGCATCTGCGCCTGGATCAGCAGGGCGGGGGGAAGGCAGGATGGAGGCGGAATGGAGAGATGGTGACCCCATGGGTGGGTGAGCCCAGGGAGGGGGGAATGATGATTTGCCACTTAGGCCAGATCCTAACCCACATCTCTGGGCTGATCAACCCCAATCTGGGCCGCTTGGATTTGCTCCAGGGATTTTGCTGGCACAGATCTGAGCAGCCCCATAGGGCTGGCTGTGGCTTACCCTGGATAAAGGGGAAAATGCTCTCTTACCCCAAGATGAGCTCCAGCCTGCGTTGGATGCAACACAGTCCAGACGGCCGGCCTGTTCCAATGCAGGTTAGGATTGGGCTGTTACGTCTTCTTTTGAAAGCCTCCTTTTCTCTTGGATTCTTCAGAACCAAATGGAGAAGCAGGCTTCCAGCGGACCTAATTGTGATCCAGGTTTCACATTCTGTTTGTAATATCTGCACTGAGTATTTGACTCTTATGCTGCTGCTTCTGTGAAATAGAGCATATATAATCTGGTTAGCCAGCTGGAGTAAAGGATGCCCTGGCTTGCTGGGAAATACTGAGAGCTTGCTGGGAAATGAACTGATTGGCCTGGCTTGCTGGGAAATGAACTGATTGCAGTATGAAAATGCTTCACTGCTGCTTCAGCCACATATCCGTCTTTCATGGCACAACAGTGTGTGTGTTATACAGTATGTATTCTGAACATGGAATGCATCCCGAATGACCACTCCTTTCTTGCCTTCACTGATGCTGAAGCCGAGATGACAAGCAGAAATTCATTTGCTCCCTTGGGCTCAGCAGTGACCTTGGATAACCTGCACGCAGATTTCGAATGCCATTCTGGGCCCACTGTAAACACTAAAAGCCTCTGAGCCAGATCCCTGCCAACAACCCTAATTTCCATTCTCTCAAGATCATTCCCTGTTGTTTTATTAAAGATGCCAGCAAAACAGATGGCAACTTGGTTGAGCTACTCAGAGAGATGCATTTTGTACAAGGCTAAGCTGCGGACAGACATAAAATAATCTCGTTTTAACTTAAGTGGCATGTACTGCTCAGTTCTATGCATGTTTACCCCAAAGTAAATCCCATTGTGGTCAATAGGCCTTAAAAAGTAACTACGTATGAGGCTTGCAGTACTAGCGCTGTGGCAGGAACCGTTGCAACCGAAAAGATCCTCCGTATATGTCAGGTGTAAGTTGAGACTGCTGAACCTTTATGGAAAAAGAAGAGTCTTTCCTGGCTTTCTAAAAATCTATTTTTGGAACATGTTTTTTTTTCCCCCAACAAAGATTACAGGCCAGAAGAAATGATCTTGAACAACCTTTCCTGAGAATCTTGTACCCGAAAGAGCTGGTGAGGGGAACTACGAACACAATCTCTCCCTCAGGGTTGGTAGAGGGGGACGAACCCGGGCTGCAGCCTTTTAGAGAACAAATGTAGCCGACATGAAATACACAGCACTGTTTGCTCAAATGGATCTTGGATGGGCGTAAATCAGTGTTTCCGTAAATTACGTTTTCCATAACCAAATATGAGGGCATACTAAAAGAACGTAAGAAGAAAAAGATAATGTGGCTAACAATATTTCCCAAAGTTGGGGAACAGGTGCTGGATGAGTGGGCATGAAGGAAGAAGAATAGAGATGGGGGTACTGCAGTTGCCTGACTTTTCAACCTCCCTGCAAGCCTGTGAGTGGATGCAAATAAGGCAGGCAGAGACTGCAGCACTAGAAGAGTCCTGAGGGCGGAACTGATGCTCAGTGATGGATTCCCTCCCTCTGTGGAAGAGAGGGTGAAAGCTGGGTTTACGCAAGAGGCTGAGGGCCCAATCCTATCCAATTTTTCATCAGCCACAATGCAGCCCCGCATTAAGGAAACAAATGTTCTCATACCTTTAGGAGGCCTCTGTGACAGCTCTGCCACTGCAGGATGCAGCACATATCCCGTTGGCATGGCTGCATTGGCACTGGAAAACTGGATAGTTTGGGCACTTAGGAACACTTGGCTTGACTTATAACTGCTTCACGCTGCAGTCAAGGGGATTGCAGCAGCTTCTCTGCACATTGGAAAACAGCCAGTTAGGAAGGCTAAGCTGAATTCTTGTTGGTGACATGCTGGCCCACCACATACAGGAAGAGTGTTTTGGGTGGGGAAGTATTCAGACATGCGACTCCTGAGCTGTAGCCTGATGTGCCATATCACAGGATAAGCAGTTGCATTACATGTATGAACTGGACCTTGGATAGGCAAGGTACCCCCCCCCCCCATACCTTTTCAAGAAAAGCAAGGGGAGTTCAATAAAAAGAAAAGAAGTGTGTTCTTTCGACCCACAAGATAAGAATATAGGACATAAGGACAAGATAAGAGAGAGGAATCCCATTATAGGTCTAGGGGCCATTGGGTGAAAGAGTAGCAGCCATTTTTTTAAAGTCCCCCAGGGTGGAATGGAAAGAATTCTGTCCACAGAAATCCAGGATTTTCACGTAGCATTGACTGGATACCAGCCTGTCCACCCAGAAACAAAGCAAAAATTTGCTTGCAAGGAGAGGGTCATTATTCTTTCTACTTCTGGTCTTGTTTTGTATGCAAAATGTACAGTTAAGAGTGGATTACCACATAGCCTCTCCTGCAGTCCCACAATATACCTATTGCAGATTGGAGTCCTGACTGAGGCTGAAGTTTGACAGCCCTGCAGACTAATCCACTGTAAATACTATTAATTAGGGCTCAATCCTAACCTGGGGTTAGGTCAGCACAGCTAGATCAGCAAAGTTTGGCCAGCACAAGGGCCACCATAAAGTGCATTTGGACCACTCAAAGTTAGAGAGGGTGGTGCACATCTGTGTGCTGGCCTGTCTGACTCCGAGAGTGGTCCAAACATACTTTACGGTGTCCCTTGTGCCAGCCAAACTTTGCTGGCCTAACTCCAAATTTGATTGCGCTTTTAGAAGTGGGGCTGAGACTGGTTAGGATTCCCAGCCATGCAACATCTCTCTGGCAGTGGCATAGCTGGCCCCTGCGGCACCTGGGGCTGTGACTCGTGACATCTCCCCCAGAATGGCCTGAGGCTGAAGTTTGACAGCCCTGCAGACTAATCCACTGTAAATACTATTAACTAGGGCCCCACAATAAGCAATTGTGGTAAAATGATGACGTCACTGCCAATTACGTCTGGGTTACAGCACGCTTGGAGTGGTTGTGCACCGCTCTGAGAGGCCAATGGCTTTTTTCTCCTTTTTTTTCCTTGAAAAGCAGGATGGAAAGGGGAAAAAAAGTGGTTGGCCGCTCAGAGCTGTGTGCAACTGTTCCAAGTGCCTGCGAGGGGGCTGCAGGAGACGGTACTGCGGTGGCAAGGGGGCCTCCTCAGCGCCACAACACAGTCTCCTGCACTACCACCTCACGGGTACTTGGAGCAGTTGCGAGCTGTGCTGAACAGCCAACCACTTTTTTGCTTTTTTCCCCGCTTTTCAATTTTGGACAATGGTGAAAAAGCCATTGGCTATTCAGAGCAGCGCACCACCACGCCGAGTGTCTGCACGGCCACCCCCAGCTTGATATCCCTCAAGGCAGTGGTGCCTGGATCCGGGACCCTCTCCGGCTCCTTCTCAGCACAGATCACACGTTTGCATACAGAAGCCTGGTATGGTGCTCCATTGAAGAAACTGGAAACCAGCTGTTCATATCAGCCAAGTCTTTGCAAGAGTGCTAGTCTTGTGTCTCCCTGCAACTGTTTTGTGGTCATTCTTATTGTCTGACTGAATCCAGTTAATGTTGACAGTTGACAGAATTAAAGGCACCTTCTTTACTTTCTTGATAGGAATGAAAATGGACTCACTGGTTTTGGAAGGGCATCATGGCAGCAGTTCCTAGTGTGGCGAGCAAGTCTAGAACAAAAAATATACGTACTTGGTAGAGCATACTGGCTGACTGGAGACATGAGTGATCCACACACACACTCACATACCCATGCCAGGGCTGGTCTGCTAAGTGTCCTTGCTACTCCTCTGCAGTGGGGTTTTTGTGTTTTTGTGTAAAACGTACATAAACACAAAATACTGCCTTTTGGTGTTAGAATATCCACGTTAAAACACAAAACACCACTTTTCGGTGTTTAGGATATTTTCCAAAAATGAAAATAGATTACTGTTCTAATGAGAAATAATATGTGGCTGCATCTGCTGGCACTATATCACCTACTTAGTACACTTCAAAAGCATTTAAAATTATTAAAAATGAGAATATGGAATGAGAATTTAGAATAAAAAGACATAACACCACCTTCTGCCTTTCAAATCATGAAATCTGCAGAAAAAAACATTCACAATTTTCGAATACCCCAACCTAAAACTACAGCATCACAGTGTGGGAAGAGGGCTTCCCTCCTTCTGTTTGCTCAGGTTGGAGTTCTCCCTTCCCCTTCCCCCAGCATGAGAGTTGGGAGCATAAACCAGGACACCTGCTTCCAGGATTTCAAACTGATCATCTAGCAACTTTGAATTTCAACGCTCATCAGCTTGTTTTATTCAGTTTGGGTTCAAAGGTTACACAAGAAAATGCAATATCACTAGGCACAACTTTCTTATCACCCAAAGTGAATGAGATGGAGGGATGCTGTCAGTCACTGGCATACCAAGAGCTTCTTTTCACACATGACCAACTGTGCTGCACTCCCAAAATTCAAGGCCCCTGCATGTGCAGCCCCTTCTGCCATTGCCATGATCATACATCAACTTTCTTCCTCAGATACATTTAACTGATATAAACCAGATCTATATAATGTATACTGTACATTATATTTTTCCATAAATTAGATTTCCTTAAATGTCCATTTGGCTCTCCAGACTGAAATTACCATAGGAATTGGCAGTTAACACTGTTCAGTCTACTCTTATATTTTTATCCCATATTTGCATAAATTTATATTTATATTATATTTATTTAATTAATTATGCACAGCACCTAATGCACGGTATCTTCTCTTAGAACAAAGGCCCACTACCTGAAATGAGACTTGCTCTGAGGTAACTGAGCGCAAGGCTGCCATGTGTCATCGGACCCAAAGTGCAGCCGTCTGAAGTCTTTTGCTTAGTCACTTGTCTACAGTTGCTGAAGTATGTAACTGTTTCTCTCTTTGCTCTCACTGTTTCCACTCATTTGCGCCAGCCTACAACCTTCTCTATCCAGTGCTGCCAGCGCTCACGATAGATAGGGAACTAGTTCAAGCCAGCAGAGCTTCCTCCCTTATCGAAATGGTCACAGCATATTCTCATGGCCCAATTGACACAGGGCTTCTCATGTCCCAGCCCCTGTGTAGTAATTTTCGACCAAGCAGCAGCTTGGGGGGCGGGGGGAGAGGGATATAAAGAGGATTTCAATTTGTATGCCTTTGCCTTTCTCTCTGCCTGCTGAGTGGGGCAGGGAGATTGGCCCACCTGCGCCAATAAAGATTATCCTCATACTCTCTCGTTTGGTTATTTCCCTTTTTAAATGCTTATCCCGCAATGGAAACCATTTCGGGCCGATTTTCGGCAACAGGACCAGGTAACAAGGCCAACGGGAGAGAGGGACTGAAGTGGGGGGTTGACTCCTTGTTTCGCAGGTGTGTGTGTGTGTGCTTTGATTACAGTCGAGAGGGGTGGAGGGCGAGAACGGTGGCCTCAGCTCTGTCCCCTCGGCTCCCAGACGCAACTCTGAAGCAGCCCCTTCGGCAGCCACGTGCGTCCCTAGCCCGAGCTCCGGGCATGCGCGGTGAGTGCGCCGGCGACCTCTGTCCATTGGCGGGCGGGCGGGCATCGTGGTCTGGCTGAGTCAGAGCGGCGCTGCCAAGCCGGCTCCAATCGACGTGTTGGCGAGCACGTCCCACTATGGGCTGCTCGGCAAAGCCAGCGAGGGCGCCCGCCCCCCCCGACGTCAGGCGCGGAATCCCTATTTAAACGCCCGCCGCCTCTCCTCGCCTCGCGGTACTGCAGCGGCAGCCAGCGGACTCGTCAGTGTGCAGTAGCTTCGCTCGGGCTAGGACAAGGTAGGGAAGGAAGCCAGCCAGCCAGCCAGCCGCGGTGGAGGCGAGAGGGACGTGCGAGACCCTCGCTTCGGAGGGGGGGGGCAATGACATCCTCGAGCCGAGGATCGCGGGAGAGGGAGGACGAAGTGCAATCCTCGAAGGTGTTGGGCAGCTTGGGGGAGACGGTGGGGGCCGGACACGATTCCTCCTCCCGCCGCCGCCCTTCTTCTGCACGACGGGAGGGATGCGTTGAGCCACAGGCCATGCAACAAGAGCGGTGGAGAGAGAGCGATGCTCGCTGGCTGCGCGGCTGAGGGCGATCTGCGGACTCCTGCCGCTGAGCCCGGATTCATTCAGGAGCGGGCGCGGGAGGGAAGTGCCTGCGGTACGTGCGAAGCTCTGCGTAGTAGTTGGATGCTCGGTGCGCGCCTCCTGGAATGTGCGGGTGGGGCGCGGATTCGCTCTTTGAATGAAGCGCAGGAGGGATGCCCCCGTCGGGGTTGCGATGGTCCTTCTGGGGCGCGCCGGAAAAGTGTTGGGAGCCAAATGGCCTTTGACTCGCCTCTGCCCGGGGCAGGTTGCCGCCACAGTCGCTGCAACCCTTGCTTCAGAGGGAAGTGAGACGTGGTTTTCGGCAACCGTTGGCATCGGTCACTGCTGCGGGGAGCACATACAAAAGAGTGGGGGAGGAAAGGGGTGCCGCTATTTGGCCGCGTTAGAAGTGCTAATTCGCCCGCTCATCGAAGGGTTTTGACCTGGTGTCTAGTAACTCATAGGTTGCAATCGCTGGCCTATACCCCCCCCCCCGTTTATTTTTTTTTTCTGGAAGAGCACACGGGGGGGGGGGGGGGCGCCCGGGCAATGAACGTAGATAAGGTTCGCAGCCGCGCAGCTTGCATTTTGGGTGAGTCGTTTTGGGGTTGAACGACTTCCTTCCTTCTTGGGAACTTTGCGTACTGCTTTTGCAGTACGATCAGAGTACGGACTTCTTGGGCGAACCGAGAGCTCAATTCCGGATGTCTGTCTGTCTGTCTGTGTGTGCGTGTTTTGTTTTTTTGTTGGGGGAGGGGGAAGCGAGGAATTCTGCTGCCCGGTTTTCCAGGAGCAGGATATGGAGCGCCTGGAGGAAGCACATGGGAAAAGTGGATCAACGCTTCCTGTTAAGACGGTGCCGCTTGGTCTCTGCACTCAAGGGCTGTAATCCTGGGGTAGTAGTAGGAGGATTTACTACTGCTGGATCCCAGTGACGCGATCGCGTGTCATAAATCGCCTCACTTTACAGCGAGAAAAAGCGGAGCCGGGCACGGGAGAGCGCCCCCCCCCTTTAATAGTGCCGACCGAGATTCCAGCGGTGAAATGGTGCGAGAGCCCGTTTACATGAACAGGAGTGCTGAGCGGGGGGGAGCGCCCCAGTTCATGCAGTTCTCTGCTCACGTGTTTAAAGTGCCTGCTTGTTGCTTGAGCCACCGCTGCGCACAGAAGTCTCCTCCCACTCCCTCACAGTTGCCCTTTGAGGCTCTTTAGGTGGAGACTGAATGAGTTGCTCAGCACACCCAGTAGCAGAGTTGGAACTGGAACCCTAATACATTCAGTCCATATCTTGCTTGCGGTAGGCTTGCACGATTTTGCTGCTAAATATACGCTCAGGGAGCCTGAGATCAGAGAAGGAAACTAGTCTCGGTTCCAGCCTGTGCCACCCCCCCCCCCCAAAAAAGAGAGACTATTACCTGTTACCTGGATGTCAGGGATTTTCAAGTCAATTTTGTGTATCTGGTTTTGGCTTTTCGTGCTGACTCTGGAATGTAACCCTTGTGCAAAATGCAGACAACTTACTCAGTAACATGAGACCCTATTGATCTTGCATGTGGCTGGCCATAAGCAGCAATGGTGTTCCTGTGGGGGGGGGGGAAATGCTAAATGTTGCCAGAGCCTGAGCTCCTGTGTAATGCAGGTCCTCCCCATCACTTCCAGAACCATTTGTGGCTCAGAGAGCAAAGCCTCCAAGGGGGAGCAACACAGGAGCTCAAATTCCTGCAACATTTTGTTCCTGTCTGTAGGAATGCCTCTGATAAGCTGGGAGCTGGCACAGAAGTACTTGAAGTGGCTGCTCCAGAGCCAGACTGGCCTCCAGAGCCAGACTGGCCTTGAAGTGATCAGTATTATGGAAAAACAATATTGTGGCTGTAATTTGATAAATGCTCGCCATGCCATTCCTGAAACCCCTTTGGCAGCCTTCTCATAGTGGCACTGTCTGGTAGGAGGTGTAATTGTGGCTCACATCTCACATGACTTTTGCCATGTATTGAAACTGGGGTTCTGTGTATTTGCAACCTGCTGCTGGTTTTGTGCAAAACACAACAGACAGCACCACGTTGGAGACCAGCATGGATTTTCACCCAGTCTTGGCCAGGCATGTCAGTGGTGAGCTTGCAAAGCAATCCAATGCTCGTTGCTTCTTTTCCAAGAAAATGTTGTGGGGCCTTTTTTTTCCTCCCTCCTGTTCTGCTCATTACTGCTCTTAGACCTGTTTCCAAAATACTGCACTATGATCAACTTTCTTTCTGTCTCCCATTTTAAATTTAATATATCCAAAGGCACAGAGCTAATGTATTTTCCAAGCACTGTATGAGGGTCCTCTTCCAGACTTCTACCAGTTCTAAGAGCCATTTACGAGACGTCAGAATGTTTTGGTATGATGTAGTGGAGGCATCTTGCTTTCAAAATGGGTGTCAGGTTGGCTGGTATCATCCTGGAGGTATGGTTATGGGAGGAACCAGTTCAATCAGTTGATCAAGAACACTGAGGAAGGATATCCACTTGGCATGGCTAGCTATGGAGAGCATGGCTTGCTTTCCATGGAATTCGTTAGTCATAAAATGACACCATAATTTAATGTCTTATAAACTATACCACTGAATTCACCTACTTACATTTTTTTCTCCCCCATTCGTGGCAACTTGTGTGCTCCACAGAAAATAGATACTGTTAAAAAAAATCTGGCTCTTTCCTTTAAGGAGAACAGGATGGTGTATGCAATTCTCTTCCCTCTTGGTCAGTACTATAAGGTAGATTGAGCCAGCCCAAGTGTGTCCAGAAAGTTTAATAGCTGAGCAGGGATTTGAACTCAAGTCTATCCTAGTGGTCTCCTGTAGTACTCTAACCAATACACCACATTGGTGTGCATCATTGGAAGATCCACAAATCTATTCAGCCATGATCAGCAGTCTCGAGTCATGATACTGTTGGGGCTCCCCAGTTGAACCTCACTTCATTTATTTATACTGGAATTGGGGTTGCTCGACATAGATTGTAGCTTGCAGAAGATGGAATGTCATATTCAGTTTCTTCTTTATGGATTAGCATTTTGTGTGTGTCACATGGAAACATCCAGGTTAGTTACCCTGTCCAAGGCATAATACTTCCTTTTGAGAATGTAACCTAACAGGAGGGTTAGAATTATGGCAGCTCTAAAAGGATAGTGTTTCATCCTGTAACAGTACTAATGAAATGGAGAATTTACAACATAATAAAATAATTCAATGCTGGGTGTGAGTCTTACGTCTGTCTTTGCCGCCTAGCTCTGAACTGCTCAGTCAGGCTTAATGAGTAGAAACTTTAAACAACTGCTCTTGATACACATTGTATGAGTTGCCTTCCTCAGCTTTAACAGCCAAGTTCTCAAGTATATGAAGACTTCAGAAAATTCTAATTCTCTCACAGACAATGGCTTAGTCATAATAATTTTTTTCTTAAACATGTGCAGTGCTCTGATGTTTTTTTCAATATTCTGTCTGACTCACAGTGCAGCTCTGTCTACTCAGAAGTGTGTCCCACTTTCTTCAGGTTGGCTTATAGCATAATCTCATACATGTCTACTCAGAAGTATTTCCAGGTGGAAATTCAGTGGGGCGTACTCCCAGGAAAAGATACAAGGGATTACAGCCTTGGTTGCAATCAGTGTGTTTAGGATTGCAGCTTTCATTGATCTTTTAACTAAGTCAGCAACTGCATATCATTGCAATTTTGAATCTTGTCCTTGATTCAGTTCTTGTTCTGTCTCTGATTTCTGTCCTTCACACTCATAGTCCAGAGGTTCTCAAACTGAGGTGTCTCGATGCTCCAGCCCGGGAAGCTGTGTCTCTGCCCCTTTAAGGGGTGGGGGTAGGGCAAAGCCAGTACCCTATTGGGAGGATCGTGGTGCTGCTGCTGGGGGTTAAGGATTTTTTAGGACTTAACCCATGCAGCGCTCACTTCCTGGGAGGGGGGGCAGGGATTGTGCTGACTGGATGTGAATGACAAAACCCAGAAGTGACCTTTTAAAAACTTTTTTTTTAAGCTATTGGTTGGGTGCCTTATATCTGGACAGCACAAAGGCTTGCCTTAAAACCTAAAGGCAGCAGGAAGAGGAACACAGCCTTGTACAGAGATGGAGAAAGGATGTGTGTTGCAAGCATAAGAAGGAAGTTCGTGCATCTGAAATGACAATGCAAAATGTATCTTGGTAATTTCAGTAGCTTCAGGAAGCCCAGGCAGATGCTGTGCACTGAGAACCAGTGTGGTTAGCAGTCCAAGTCCAGCAGCCTAAGCAGAGAGCCCCAGGCTGGATTCCCCCACTCTGCCATGGAGCTCACTGGGTGATCTTGAGCCTGTTACAGTCTCCTCCTTCTCAGCCTGACTTATTTTACTGGGCTGTCAGGAAGATGACAGTGACTGGGGTGGGGGGTCCCTGGACAAATGGCAAGGGAGAACATAATGGGAATTATTCAGGGCCTGCAGCAGCTGGAGGGAAGCTGAGCTCCTTTCAATGTCTCCCTGCTTGGTGTTTTGATTGGCTTGTTTTGGATGGGTGTTTCTCCAGTTTGGTTATTGTATTTGTACTCTGAGCTGCCCTGAGCTCCCAAAAGGGTGGAAAGGTGGAATACAATTGTTTTCACTTCCTTCTGCTTAATGTATTGGCTTCAGGGAGGATTTATGATCCTGCAAGAAGTCCTAAAAGACTGTAGGCATCTATCTTTGGAGGATAAGGGCCCAGCTATACATTACTGTACATTAAACCTGTACTGTGGTTTGGCCCTGAATCAGTGTGCCTAAAGTAGAAGCGTGGGGGGGGGGGTGATTGGAAGCACAAGATGGAGGTTGTTTTTTAAAAAAATTCCTATCGTGGTTCTGTTCTGGATTGAGATAGCTAAATCCTTGCCCCCACTCACTCCTAAGCATGATTGCATGTCCCTAAGAGCTGCTATTTAAATTACAAAGAAGAAGCATAGTTGGCTCTAACATTAGGGTTACCTTGTTCAGACTGGGACAGAGGGCCTCTACCTTTAACCATTGTACAGAAGAAAGAATTTGGGCAGGTGCAGCTCATCATGAAAGGGTTTCATAAGCTGCACCTGCCAAAATTCCTTCTTCCCAGTTTGTATCTGTTAACCCTACCTAACATGCCAGCATAGCAGCTTCTGAGGTGAACTTTGGATTGAGTCAGCAGTGATGCATTCCTATTTTTTTTCCTGTGATCCAGTGCAAACAAACACTCTGCTCCTAAACTCACCTGGCCCTTGCTCACTGATTTGTTCCACTTCCCTCTACAGTATCTCTTTGATTTTATGTTCCATAGCTGAATGTTTCCTTGCATTTGCCTAAATTTTGCCAGTATCTCTAGCTTAAAAATAAATAAATCCTGTTTCTGACCTCCAAGTTTAATTTAGTACTGTTCAACACTGCTGGAAAGAGACTCTTCCCCATAAAAACACTAGTATGTAAAAGCATCGGAAGGCATTGCTGGCTTAATACCTGCGGTCTTGAGTTCAGTGAATGTTGTAAACCTGGCAAGGTTGTTGCAAGCTGTTCGTAACTCAAGAGTATTCCTGGATTTTAACTTGAAGTGCACTGTGGCATTTCTGTGATCTTTGCACCAAGCACTTTTCCAGGAAAAAAAAAAAAAACCATACCAGATTTTCATCAATCTGCATCCCTCAGTTTCTCAATCATGACTTAGACTTTGTGCCTGCCTGTGTACTGACTGGCACGAGACTTTGTTACATGATGCCTCTCCCATCTTGGCTTGTCCTTGCCAGATCCTGTGATTAGATATGTACAGCATCAGCTGTGTACAACGTCCTCTTCTTCCTGAAAAATCCCTCTTTTCCACTGGCAAGCCCTCCAATTTTTGATCCATCTAATTTCACAGGAAAACAAAAATAAAGCAATGCAGACAAAGGCTATGAAAGGAATGAGTCAGCAGAGTGCAGTGTCGGAGGGCCTCGGTGTTGTCCAGGTCATGTGCCTTTCCTGTTCGTGTCCCCGGTGCTTGTGGAAATATCCTGTTAGCATGAAAATCAACAACGCAAGCTTATACATGCCAACTCACAGGGGCACCGATTTGCGTTCAACATTGGGGGGGGCCCACACCCACGCCCCTTGTCGCAGTAGCACCTTCAACTTAAAGTACATAAATCATATGCACAATCTATTGAACACAGATGGTATCTGCATCATTTCTGCCCCCCCATCTCCTTTTCCAGCCGTGAATAGTGGCAGACCTTCTAGGCAGTCCTAAAGCAACGGGAGGTGGGGGGGGAGCAATTTTTACATTAAAAAAGCAATGTGAGCCCAGGTCTACCCGCCCTCGGGACTCCAAAATTGAGCTAGTCCCACCGGGAGCCCAGGTTTACCTGCCATCGGCACTCCAAAAATGAACCAGTCCCACTGGGAGCCCAGGTCTACCCATAATAAGTATAGTGGGAAGACCTGGGCTCCGGACCTTCCTTGGTGCACCTGATGAGATCAAATTTGACAAGGGAGGCTTGGAAGTGGGCAAGTCTCTGGGCAGCCAGCCAACCAATCAGGAAGCCAAAGGGGAGGAACCATTGGGATGCAGCCGCATCCCATTGGCTCTCCCTGCTTCTGGCTCTCCCTGGTTCTTCCTGCAGCTGCTCACGCTCTGCTCTGCTCTTTGGGGGTGGGGGGGGCAGCCAGATATTGGAGGGCTCAGTCACCCCAAAAAAATATTGGGATGGCAGACATGCCACTATAAAGTTAGTGCTTCTGCCAACTCAGAAGTAAGTCCCACTGAGTTTAGATATGCATCTATAGCAGTGCTTCCCAAACTATGGAAAGCGACCCACTATCTGGAACTAAAACTGAGCCATTCCCCCTTAAGGGGAAATGCTTTCCATGTGAAAAATGGGGCTTTATTCTGCAACGGGGAGGCCTGCGGGCCTCCCAGACCCCTCCAGATCTCAGGAGAAACCCCAGGTAAGCACAAGACCCAGGCTGAACCCCTGCAGCCCCAGGCCCTGCCCCCACAACTACTCAGCGCTTTCCTACGTAGGACTTGGAGAACTGCTGTCCAAGTAGGACTTGGGGAACTGCTGGTTTCTAGGACTGCAGTATGAATGAATATTTCACATTTGTACTGTGCATGTAATTTGGAAGGACAGACATAGAGAAGATCTGAGTGATGAGAGCCATATATTGGATTAATGCACATTTGTGATGTCTTTTTCAGCACCACAAAATGTCTCTCAAGGAAAAGCTGATTGAGAAGGTTCACACAGAAGAGCACCCTCATGCTCACAACAAGATCACCGTGGTTGGAGTTGGTGCAGTTGGCATGGCTTGTGCCATCAGCATCTTGATGAAGGTGAGTGAGTGCCAAGGAGGTTACTTTGCATTGTCGCAGAAGCAGGCTTGTGGAAATGTGCATCTGTGAATAGGATCGTTTACTTGTGCTGTGACTATTTGCCTTTCTAGTTTGAACAGAGCACTGGGGTGTTTTTTTTCCCTATGGAAAAATATGGAATATCGAACTCTTCTAGTCTGTTTAATATGAAAATTGTAGTTTGCATTTGCATTGATGAGTTCACACATCAGATTAATTCACACATGCCTACTCATCACTTGTTGGCTCATCCGGTAATGAGTTCCATGTCTGAGTCATTAGAGATTGATTTCCACAGAGAACTGTCATATTTCCTGATGTGCTTTTAATTGGAGACAGCACACACTTGTATCAAGTAATGTACATGTGTGTGTGAACCAGGCTAGTTACTGTCGATCTGCACACTCATGCCTGCTTCTGTGGGGTGTGTGCATGATGACATAGCTACATTCCTGAGTGGAGGGTTGCCAAAATACAAAATGCTGTATGGGGCTTCTTTTTTTGGGGGGGGGGTAGCTGATAAATTGGTACCCAACATGTCAAGGGCACAGAGCAACTTGAACTTATAGAGGTTCAACAGTGCCATGTGTTGGGCCATGCAAAATTGCCATGCATCATGTTAGTTGCAGTCCCATTCAAAACTATTAGTGCCATGGTTCCGGTGCATTGGCTGAGAGCGAGCTCACTGATAACATTGAGGATGGTGCATAGTAACAATTCCTTGTCTGGCACTTCCTTACTTTTGCCCTTTGTTATCAAATGGGCAAGTCATGACTTATTACTAGTGTGAAAACCACTGTACCCCATCCTGCCCAGCTCTTTCATGTAATTCATAAAAGGAGAAGAAAGATTCTCCTTAAGGTATCTTAAGGCTGAGATATTAATTTGAGTTCTATGAAAGGAAACTGTATGAACAAGCATGCTTAAAACTTCTCTACTGAGTTCTGTTGCAAGATTTAGGGCCCAATCCTGTCCAGCCTTCAGCACCAGTGCAGCCCTGAGACAAGGGAACAAATGTTCCTTTACCTTGAGGAGGTTTCCATGATTAGGATTACCAGGTACTAACTAGGACAGAGTGCCATATCTTTAACCATTGAATAGAAGAAGGAATTTGGGCAGGTGCAGCTCATCATGGAAGGCTTTCAAAGGCTGCACCTCCCAAATTCCCTCTTCTGTACAGTGGTTAAAGGCATAGGCATTCTGTATCTGGTAACCGTATCCATGAGTCCCTCCCCTGTCCCTGCAGGATGCAGTCAGTAGTGTCATCCGGCAACGAGCTGCCGGAACACTAGGCGGGACTTACTGCTTGATTGACAGGCTGTCCGTGATGTGTCGCCACCTGCCCGCCCGCTGCGTGGGCTCCCTCCAGTTGGCGCTCCCCTCCACGGCTTGCCCAGGCACCCGGCGCGCCCCCCAGGCAAGCGGGCGCCCCCTCCGAAGCCAGGGATGCCCGTGCGGTGGGCGGGCAGGCGGCAACACGTCACGGACGGGCAGCCAATCAGGCGGTAAGTCCCGCCTAGCGTTCCGGCAGCTCGTTGCCAGATGACACCACTGGATGCAGTGCATGTCCAGTTGGCATGGCTGCATCAGAGCTGGATAGGATTAGGTCCTCAGTCTCCACACCTATTATAGTGTGGGTTTCTTTGCTGCAGTAGAAAATGTTCTATGAAACTCAGTTGGAAGGGTCTTTGTAGGCAACTTGGTGCATCTAAACAGCTTGTTCGCTGGTCTTGATCACCAAGCCACAATTGTAGTAGCCTACTTTTCTTTGTCCTGTTCTGCAGCAGGAAAGCAAAGAGTGGGCCTTGGCTATTTGGCCACGTTTGACAGAGGAGCTCTGGAAATCTTTACCAGTTGTGAGGGTTTTGGGTTCCACCAAGTGCAGCTAAATACATCCTCCCTTTGCTTCTCTTTCCTACTCTAGAGCACAAAAGAGAAGTCCATGCTCAGCTGGGGCAACTAGGGGTCATAGGAATACAACCCTTTAATTTTGTTCCAGAACAACCTATCTTGTGTGATTAGAACTCCTGCTCGTTGTTATGTATATGCAACATTCTCTGATACAACTATTAAAGAAACCATTGTATGTCAAGTGTCCCCCATCCGGGAAGAAATGGATTCAGCCATAATTGCCTTCAGTCACTACCCAAAAGCAGGCCTACCTAATTGTGTCCCATCCAGCTGAACGTCAACACCAGTTATGTAAAGGCACCTACCAAGAGCTTGGTCAACTTCCTGTCTTAGTTGCCGGCCAAAAGAGGAGATTTATCGAGCTCTTGGCAGCTGGCATCAAATGGCTGGTAGGATGTGTTTTGCCTGATGTGTCTCAAGCAGAATTGCATGTATCATGTCAGTGAATCACCTTTTTAAAAACGCCAACGGAATGACATTTTACCACCTTTTGCCTTTGATAGGATTTGGCTGATGAACTTGCCCTTGTTGATGTTGTGGAAGACAAATTGAAGGGGGAGATGCTGGATCTCCAGCATGGCAGCCTTTTTCTCAGAACGCCCAAGATCGTCTCCGGAAAAGGTTATATTAGTATTTCTCTTTACGACACATTTGTTTTGGGTGCCATTGTTAATGCTTTCATGGAGCGAATGTCTCTGCTATGGAAGCTCTTCATTGTAGAATGAAATTCTTGGAAACCTGTAGGCAGTTTCTGTAACAAGCTACAGCAAGAGAAGGGAAGTGGGAGATCAATATAGGACCTCAAATTCTCCCAGTCCAATCTTCTCTCCTGCGCATAGTTCCAAACCCCTCACAGGATCCATCCTTGTCATTTGTTCCCTGGATGACTTCTCCCCTTCCTCACTTTCTGTGATGTTTTGTCCATTTCATTTATCTCTGTCACAGCTGCACTGTAAACTGCATTTTGATCAACTGCAAATTCTATTTTTCTTCACAGACTACGCCGTGACTGCACACTCTAAACTGGTTGTCATCACTGCTGGTGCTCGCCAACAAGAAGGCGAGTCTCGCCTTAACCTGGTCCAGCGCAATGTGAACATCTTCAAGTTCATCATTCCCAATGTTGTCAAGTATAGCCCTGACTGCAAGCTGCTCATAGTTTCTAATCCAGGTTTGTGATATCCTACTTTGCCTGTTCATGGATTATCACCATGCTTTGAAATGGGGGATTATCGGTTTGATGAAGGAAACCAGGAGACTGAACATAAGAAGAGCCCTGTTGGATCAGATGACAAATCTGTCTAGTCCAGCTTCCTGTATCTCACAGTGGCCCAGCAGATGCCTCAGGGAGCACACAAGACACCTGTATCCTGTTGCCACTCCTTTGCACCTGGCATTCAGAGGTAGCCTACTTCTAAAATCAGGAGATTGTGTGTGGACTAGATGCCCTTAAAAGGGTACTGACAGAGTGATGGAAGAAAAGTCCGTCACAGGTTACAGACCATGATGGGTGTGTGCAGCCTCCTGATTTTAGAAGTAGGCTATGCTGGATAAAGAAGTATTTTCTTTTGTCTGTTCTAAAAGCCTGGAGTACAGATCTATTCTCATTTTTTTCTGATGCTGGAAATGGAGTATCCAAAATGCAAATTTTCTTTGCCGCCTATACTCTGCAATCAGTATTTCCACAGTTCATGGACAAAGACAACATTGTCACTAAATGACATATGCTGTTTCTTTCTTGCTTGTGAACTCAAAGAGAATTTGCATACATTCTCCCTAGTCCCCTGCAATATCGAAGGATTCCAGGATGGTGCTCTATCTTGGATGGGGCATCTTGGCAAATCAAAAGCACTGTGTGATTCTTTTGCATGCCCTTTCTGACCTGCCTGAGCATCCCATAACGAAATGAGTGTTTCAACACTGGGCGCACAATTCACTATCCCCAAATTTGTCTAGTTCCCAACTACTTTCTGAAGTAGGGGCAGTTTAATGATCAGGGCTGCCTTGGGTATTTGGAGACACAATCTGAACAAGGGTGTGTGGCTTAAACAGCCTGCGATTCTCAGCAGTAACCTAGAACGTCACAATTTCTGTATCCTTATTCTTGTACTTGACACCCATTTCCTAAGCTAGTCATTTTGTCTCTTAACAGTGGATATTCTGACCTATGTGGCCTGGAAAATCAGTGGCTTTCCTAAGCACCGTGTTATTGGAAGTGGTTGCAATCTGGACTCTGCCCGTTTCCGCCACCTCATGGGCGAGAGGCTGCATATCCATCCTCTCAGCTGCCATGGCTGGATTGTTGGAGAGCATGGAGACTCCAGTGGTAAGCACAGAACACTTGCCAATCATCTTGTGAAAACAGTAATAATGGCTCTAGGGTAGAGAAGAAAATCAGTCCACAAAACCCTCTTCTTGTGAACCCAGGACTATTATATGGAAACCTTTGATACGTTATATTCATTTCCTGATGTAGCCCTTTGGGAACCATATTTATCTATTAAGAGATTTTTATGCCAATCTCCCATGGCTCAAGCTCCATAGGTTTGGTGTTAGGTTCTAGATCCTTCCATGGAGGGAGCTAGAAAATACTAATAAAAGTTCAAGCTTTGTATAACCTGGCTGACGCAACAGGATGTTTGATGAAAAGTAGTTTTAGTCAAGTGCTAAGCAGATGAAGAAAGCGTTTTTCTCTACCTCATATCACCCATCTTTCTCTACTGCATGAAGTAACACTAGATGGTCTATATTTGACTTAGGCAGTTCTGCTGGGAAAAGGTCAGCTCTGTAACCCAAGTAGGCCAATCCCGACCAGACTGAATTCTACCCTTTACTCTTAACAGGGGACTTCAGGGTAAACCTCTTGCTGTAAAAGACCCTCTGGTGCTCTTTAGAGTCACTTTTTGAACAGGCATCTAGCTTGCTCTTCTGTCAGTCTATATTTAGGAGCTAAAATATAGAGTCAGGCCTGGCTTACAGTCGTTCGTTTGTCTCTTGGCACCACATGCAGTGAAAAGTGGGGCAGCCCCTCAAGAGACTTGGCGCTTCTTTGCAGACTCTTTTAGGAGAGTTGCATGGCAGAAGGGAAAAAAAAACTTAGCTAAGTACTGTCAACATAAAGTCTCTTCCAAAACCATAACAATGCATTTTATAAGTGTTCTGCCAGGATTTAGCAAGCCTCCGCTAAAAGCTCATGTTTGCTCTCGAGCTTTTGCTTCCCAGCCAGGTGAATAACAGGGCACCTTCTCCAAATGATTTCCTATGTACTGTACACACAGGTGCATTCTTCAGCGGGAGATAGAAATTACCAGGCTATTCCTGCTCTCTCAGTAATAAGCTGTGTAGGACAGTTATAGAACTGCCTCCCTTAGCAACTTTTAAGAAACTGAAATAAAAGCATGCTTTAGGTGTAAAATACCTGCTTCAGAGCCAGGATGAGGCACTGCTAGTAGCTTTTTGCTTCAATGTATGAACTTGGGATTGTTGGAATCTAACCTTTAACCACAGCAGCAGTTGTGCTAAATATAATAATTGTCTACCTGTGCACTTCAGGTGAGCAGCAATTGCTGTCACTTGATTGCAAGTTATGGAGCCCAGTACCTTCTCTCTAAGCCAAGCTGAGTATCACTAGAGAGAGGCCTTGCCATGCCTCTGTGATGTCCCTCTGCCAACTGGCACTCTGGGGCAGAACAGAAGTGGGTTCATTGCCTTGCATGGCCATGCCATCATGATAGCCTCTAAGTTCTTTTGACTTAGAAGCCTATGGGAACAGCCAGTGATGAATCTAAACCAGCCAGTATGGGAAGAGTGCTCTCTATTTCCACTTAACTGGGCTTCTGGGGTCAAGGAAAATTGGGGATGGGGGAAAAAAGTATGGTTTGCAAGTTGGTAGTACTTTCTACAGCATTAACTGCACAACTAAATTATAAGAGACGGTTCAGTGTTCTGAAAGGGAGGGTAGCTTTCCAAGTCATACTGAAAATGGTGTGCCTTTTTGTTCAGTGCCTGTCTGGAGTGGAGTGAATGTTGCTGGCGTCTCCCTGAAAAGTTTACATCCTGAGATGGGGGCAGATGGTGACAAAGAGAACTGGAAGGAAGTCCACAAGCAGGTGGTGGAGAGGTAATGATTGTAGCTGGTATGGACTTGAGAGAACATCAGAGCTAATGCACCATGTTTTGCTGAAAAGTAATCTCCAGAAAGCTACTGCTACTTTTCCATGTTGGGTAATGGCAATGACAGCTGCAATATACCTGTGCAACATTGAAAGCTATTGAGACCCAGCTTTGCAAGAGTAATTCACCAGTGTCTGGGCTTGCTGGTCAGCATCTACCCTTTTGTAGTTGCATATGTTGGTAAACACCCATATGCAAACTCCGTCTTAATTGAGTGCTACTCTTGGCACAATGTATGATTGTTCAATAATTGTCCATAAACCTCTCCCCCTTATATAACAGATAAATAACAGGGCCGTTTACAGGCCTCTGCTTTGGGTGCTGAGATAGCTCTACAACCAGGAAAACGAGGATCTTGCTTTGTTAAATTATGAAAACTGATAGCCCCAAGAGCTCAGCCTCCCAACCAGATGCCATATGGAATTACTGAAGAGAAGCAGAGACTCCACAGAGGCATTGAATAGAAGTTCAATTTTTGCTTTGCAGATACAGTCGTTAATTAAAACAACAACAGAACTAGGAGTTTCACCAGTGTTGATTTAACTTCTTAATGTCATCTTTTGCAGTGCTTATGAAGTTATCAAACTGAAGGGCTACACCTCATGGGCTATCGGCCTCTCTGTAGCTGATCTAGCTGAAACCATAATGAAGAACTTAAGGAGAGTGCATCCAGTTTCTACAATGGTGAAGGTGAGGTCATTATGATGGGTCCTCTGTTTGGTAGTTCAAGTATTTAGTCATGAATTGCTTGTAGCTGCTCCAGCATAAATTGGTTTTGCAATGGAATGAAAGCTGGTTCATGCAGCAGTAGCAACTAGGTTGGTTTTTTTGTTAGAACTTTCTATAATGAGAAATGTGTTTAAAACCAGCCTGGTTGGTTTGTGAAGTCATTTTCCTCTTACTGCTATCTGGGTGTTGAAAAGGTTCATTTTGAGCACATTATTGGAATATTTGTGTATTAAAATCAGACAAACTGACAATCTGAATTGGGCCTTGTTGTACTTCTGCAACTATGTGTAGTGACAAATATGGGTTTACTAGAGTTAAACTAGCAAGAGAAGCAGAAGCAAGGATTATAAGTCTGGTCAACTCAAGGAGTCAACAATTGAGCAGACCTTGCTGGGAAGTGGAAGGAGATGGGGAAGGTGGCAGGCTGCAGGATTTGTCCACCTAGGTTTCCTACTTCCTATTTTCCATGTGGGGTGAACCTCCCATTAATAGGAGAGGGAGAGAGGGAAAAAAAAACCTATTACACAGATAGTGATTGATAAACTGCTGTGCGTGCACTCCTATCAGCTGAAGTGCATTTGACACGGTGTGTTTTATGTGGTGGCATGCATTATGAGGAAATCCCTGCCACAGGGAGTTAAAATTTTCACCCTTGTCAGTGGTTGAAAATGCACCTTTTAGTAGCTGGTTGTGTGCTGCTTTCAGTCTGTTACTTATTGGTTTGTTGTTTTGCTTAATCATTACTTTGTTGATAGTTTGATTTTATTGTATTTTAGTATAGTAGCTGCCTTGCCTGCTTCCCACTAGAAGGGGAAAGGCAAGCCATTTATCTTGGCATGTTCTTTCACTAACTTCGGCCTCATTAATGTTCTCTCCTTCCTAGGGCATGCATGGAATTAAAGATGATGTCTTCCTAAGTGTTCCTTGTGTCCTGGGCTACTCAGGGATTACAGATGTGGTGAAAATGACACTGAAGACTGAAGAGGAAGATAAACTGAGGAAGAGTGCAGATACACTGTGGGGAATCCAGAAGGAGCTTCAATTTTAAGCCAGGCATCCTCTGTTCTCTGCTTGCTAGTGTAAATGGATCTTAGTAATTGTCTTGTTGCACTTTTCAATTAGGCCAGCTCCTTTACAATGTGTATCAACTGTAGGAACACACACACAAAGCTAAATTATGAACAAATATTTCCTATTCAGTAGGAAACTTGCCACTCTTCCTGTTTACCAGTCTTGATCAGTTGCCAGAACTGGATTATAACCTAGTCTTAAGTGGTGTCAAGTAGATCTGACTCACTCTGAAAGAGCACTGCAATGTGAAACCCACTTGCCTTTCCTCAGCTAAATCTAACATGACCTCAGAGGAACAAAATTGGTCTTCAAATACGGTAGAAAACCAAAGACTATTGTGATAAATAAGGATTGGCAAACACTGACCAATGTTCTCTGTTGGCAGATGACTTAAACCTCCACTAATGAGCAGCTCTAAATGTATTTTTCCTGCTGCTTAAGTCTTTGTGCGTTATTTCAGGAGAACTTTGTATTTTAGTGGAGTAGTAAGATGACTAATATAAAGTTAAAAACCTCTGTATGCAATGGTTACACTGCTGCATTGTCCAACTATAGTACCAGCCCAACCAAT
This sequence comes from Lerista edwardsae, assembly GCA_029204185.1. Lineage (NCBI taxonomy): Eukaryota > Metazoa > Chordata > Lepidosauria > Squamata > Scincidae > Lerista > Lerista edwardsae. Next base: position 8,093,105 of record JAJKFI010000016.1, on the reverse strand, counting down.
AAAACAATGAACTGTTCCGTCTGTGTCTTATAATTACAAATCTTGACAAAACACCATGTACCAAACATTAAACTCTTATTCAACCTGTTTAATATTAAAGCACTATGGCATATGAGAGTGCATTGCCTTGCAGTGTTGGGGGACTTTCTTTCATTACTAGCTATACTTATTTATAGTAAATATTACTGGTGGCATACTGACAAGAACTTCTGGCAGGCTCCCTCCTCCAAGAGAAGCTCTCCCCATGAATTGGAAGGAGCATTATGGTTGCAGAAGTGGTCCTTGCACAAGTAACAAGTAAACCTTAAGTTTACTTAAGTTTTTTAAAGAAGCAAATTGTTTTGCTGCAGAAAACATGATTTTCTCTTCCCAGGAAAGAAGTGATCTAAAGTTGGCATAGTAAAACTGATACATGAATTATGGAATCATGGTTCCCAACCACAAGTTAGATTATTTATGACTGACAAGCAGAATAGAGAAGAAAATTTGACCATCAAACTATACTGGAGAAATAGTGGGATAGCTTTTACCTAACTTAAAAACAACAACATTGTTTGACAGCTAGTTAACTGGAGATGCAGAAACAGTCAGTGTAGAGGAATGATTCTCAAACTTTTTAGCACCAGGACCCACTTTTTAGAATCTGTCTGGGACCTACCAGAAGTCATGGGAAGAAGTGCTGTCATTGTGATGTTAGAGCTTGCTGCTTCCCTGAGAACACAGCAGTGTTGGGTTATTTCTCAGCCATTTTCCAATAGCGAAGTGAATCAGGCTGTGTCTATCATAGCCTTGACACAGGCAAAACAACCAGACAGCCCTCCTCTTTCCAGCATCCCATTTTTAGGCTAATGGGTTCTGAACTTTCAGTGATGGATCAAGAGAGATCTTGGAGTGCTAGTGGACAACTCGATGAAAGTGTTGACCCAATGTGCGGCAGCAGTGAAGAAGGCCAATTCCATGTGGGAATAATTAAAAAAGGGATTGAGAATAAAACAACCAATATTATGCCATTGTACAAATCAATGGTAAGGCCACATCTAGAGTATTGCGTACAGTTCTGGTCACACCTCAAAAAGGACATAGTGGAGCTGTAAAAGGTACAGAAGAGTGACAAAAATGATTACGGGGCTGGGGCACCTCCCTTACGAAGAAAGGCTGCAGTGTTTGGGGTTCTTTAGCCTAGAAAAAGGTGCCTGAGGGGGGACTGCATTGAGGCATACAAAATTATGCACAGGATGGATAAAGTGGATAGAGGCAGGCAAATAATAAAAAAGCTAAATGGCTCCACATCCCAAAAGGGCTCTCAATCTAAAAAAAAGAGCACCACCAGCAACAGCCACTAGAAAAATCTTTACCACGTTGCCTTTGCAGCAACCCTATATGGGATTGTCAAGGATTGCTAAATCTATAGTGCTGCTGGGGAAGATCCAGGCCAAGATGGCAGGGGCTGGTCAGTGAACACACCTGCTCAGAAGCAAAGAGCACTAAATTCAATGATGCTGACGCCCAGGTGTGTGCATACAGAATTGCAGCCCTAGTGAGAATTTATGGCAGAGAATGGTGAAATCCCACGTGTGCATGAAGTACTAGTGAACCCCAGCAATGGAGGGAATTGTCAGGGGGGAAAAAAGAAATGGTTGCATTTCAGAACTAGAGGCAAGCAGTTTACAGAGCAGGAGAACCAAGCAGGACGCAGCCAAAAAATGCAGCTAGATAACTTGAAGCATGTCAGTGGGTCCTACACCAGTGGGATGAGGCGATTGGAGGATCAGCGGCGAGGCCCCGCCCCCGTCATCTTGGCGCCCTCCGCTATAGGCTGGCTCCCGCCCTGTGAGTGGCAGCTGGCTCCTAAGCCGGGCTGCGTTTGTCCCATGGGTTTGTCCTGTACGAGCCGCAGCTGTCTGTCTGGGAGGGAAACTCATTTGCATGTGCAGAGGCAGCAGCCCATAGATGCACGGCGGGACCGAGACCACGCCTCCCCGTGACGTCGCCGCCTGCAGTCCAGTTAAATATAAGTTCCGAAGTGGGCCGTAGCGGGGAGCGACAGCCGTGGGCGTGCTGAGGCAGTGAAGCATGGAGGTGATTTTACCCCTGACCATGCAGTGAAGCGCCGAGGCAAACCAGCAGTTGCGAGTTCAGGTTCCACCTGGGGACCCATCGGGAGCGGTCTCATTGGCCGCCGGGGCGAGAGCCGTTTGGAGCGTCGCCCGTGCCGACCTTGGCGTGCGCCGTTGGCTCGTGCAGCGGGAGCGACCCATTGGCCACCTTGGCAAGTGCCTGTGGGAAGCAAGGAGGTTGGCGGCGCGCCCCGTGAAGCCACGCAAAGCGAAGTGCCCTCCACTGATTTTTTTTCTGACCCCTCCGCGGCAGAGAGGTTAACCCCCGAATGACCGCAATCACACAACCGCAAGCAGCTGTCATCAGTCCACCAATGTATCTCTTTCACCAAATCCAATTGGGGCCTACTGAGACACAGACACAAACTTGAGACTTCATTAGGGCTGCTCCATTATGAGAAATTGGCCAAGCTGTCTGCAAGGAAATAAATAAAATATTGCTTGCAAATCAATATTTTTTTCTAGAAATATTTTTATTTATTCTTATTCTTTATTCTTTTCCCTCTCTCACACTACCAGAACCAGGGGACATCCATTAAAACTGAGTGTTGGGAGAGTGAGGACAGATAAAAGGAAATACTTTTTTACCCAGCAGGTAATTAAGCTGTGGAACTCCTTGCCACAGGAGGTGGTGATGGCACCAGGCCTAGGTGCTTTTAAAAGGGAATTGGACAGATTTCTGGAGGAAAAGTCCATCGCAGGCTACAGGCCATGATGGTTAGTGCAACCTCCTTATTTTAGAGGTAGTCTTCCTCAGAGTGCCAGATGCAGGGGAGTAGCAACGGAATACATATATCTAGTTGCCTTGTGGGTTCCCTGAGGCATCTGATGGGCTGCTGTGAGATGCAGAAAGCTGGACTAGAGGGGCCTTTGGCCTGATCCAGTGAGGCTGTTCTTATGTTTTACAATATGGCTGCTCTAGATGCTTACTGACCCAGTGGAGAGTGGCCAGTTTGGGAACCACTGGTGTAGAGAACAGATGATAAGCTGCACCTGCTAGAATTCCCTCTTCTACACAATTGTCAAACGTCTTGAAAGGTTGGCCACCCCTGGACAGTATGACCATTGCAACTCCAGTTAGTGTCTAGTTTTATTGTTCAGGTGTCACATCTGTCCAGAAAACATGCTGGGCTTATAAGGCAATAGAAACAACTGCCCAGAGTATCCCTATCAGGAGGAAAGAAGTAGCAGCATAGTGCTCAGCACTGCTCAGGTAAGCACTGCTCAGGGCAGGAGGGCTTTTTTGTTGCACAGCAGTCTGCAGTATGGAATTCTGGCCTACTAGATGCTACAGGGAAGTTCACAATTTCGCCATGGTTCACAGCTGGGTCCTGCTATTTCTTCCCAACAACCACACGAAGTCTGAATTTGGGAAGTTCATATAGCTACCATGGCAACAGCCATTGATATACCTAATCTTCATCAATAAGATCTAATTGTATTTTTAAGGCCTCTAAGCTAGTAGTCATCACTACCACTTGCAACAGTGAATACAACAAAGCAGTGGTTCTCCAAACCTTTACTGCTATAACTTACTTTGCTAGCCATGGTGGCTGCACCCCAAAATGCTTTGTGACTTCCAGGTCACATCCCAGCATGCAAGATCACAAGGTATTTTGGGGTGTGAGACAGCCAATAAGTAGGTAATTCTGCATGCCAGCATTACCCAGAAGCTTTCTGGGTCACACTAGCCCTGTGATTATTAAAAATCAGGCAGTCACGGATCCAGGGGGGTGCAGGGATGGCAAGCCGCATGGGCGCCGGGGGGGCACCATTGCGTGGAGTCCGTGCACCATTGCACAGAGTCCTGGCGCTTTTCAGCCCACCCTCCCTTGCACCTGGAACACTCCAAAATGGAGCTCTTCAGGGCGCAGGGAAGCATGGCGGGGAGACGCATGGGGGGCGGGGAGACGTGCCGGGGGCGCGGTTTCATCACCTTGCCATGGGACGCGCTCGCGGCCCGGCCCGCCTCTGAAATCAGGTCACAACCCAGTTTGAGAACCACTGGAAAAAACAATGCAGTTACAGAAGGCCCAGTGGTTTGAAACCAATTATAAACTAGCTTTTGGATAGAAAGTCTCAATAAAATGATTTGTAGGTACTGGGACCAGAACTATGTTATGGGTTAGAGTAGTGTTTCTCAAACTATAGATTGGGACCCACAAGGAGGGTCATAAGCCAATTTCAATTGGGCTTCCATTCGTTTCAGTGTGTATTTTATTTTTAATATATTAGACTTGCTGCTACCATGGGATGTGACTGCATTTGAGAAAATGATACAGATCTACGTTTAACAGTCTATTATGTATATGCTTTTAACAGCTAGTGAATGTGGCTTACTCCTGGGTAAAAGTGGATAGGATTGCAGCCTTTGGACTGTTTGGAAATTTGGTTAAACAGATCAGCAACTGCATGGGAGTGGGTTAGGATTCTTCCTTATCTTGTTTTTTAAAACTTATTCTGAACTTTTAATTTACTTAGATTTGATTTTGTCATATGGGGGTGTTAATTTTCTTGCTTGATGATGTCAATTCCAGCTATGACATCACTTTCGGTAGGTCCTGAATGATTCTCATTCTAAAAATTGATTCCTGATGCTACAATATTTGAGAGTTATCCTGGATCAGAGGATAATTTGACACATTTGTCTTTGTGAGGCTGGCCTCCATCTGACATCTTTGCTTATTGTCAGACAGTGTCCATGTCATGCAGAGTGGCATGTCATGTCATTCTGTGACTTTTCATAGTCACAGAACCCTATGCCCCCAAAACACACCAATCAAAGTTTTGAAGAGAGAGGCTGTTAATTGTTTCCATGACTTTTTAGTTTAGTGCCAGTAGAAGCTAGTGCTTCTAACATTCCATTGTAATGACCTAGGATTAAATACAATAAAATTGATTGAATTGACTGGATAAATTGGCAGTTATGGGTATTAGGTCTTTATGGCTGCAATCCTAAGCATACTTATTCTCTAATAAGCCCCATTGAACAAAGTGGGATTTATTTCTGAATATGCATAAGATCAAGCTGTAAAACAACCTTCTGGACAATAGAATACACATTTTAACCCAACCGCCAACTCCTTTTGGGCTTTTATTATAAATTAAGGTACATAGATGAGGTTTCCAGCAGAACACAGCACTGAGACAACCCCAAGTTACTGAAATATATCCTGCCTGTGCTAAATTAAGGTGATCTTTTCATAAAGAAACTTGACAGCACAAAGGTGGTATTTACTGCACAAATGTCTGAAGAAAAGACGTTACGCAACAAATTTTATTCCGCCATCATCCACCAATGTAAAAGGCTTACAGAGAATAGAAAGTGCATTAATAAAAGCTAGTCTCAAAAAAAAGAAAAGGAAAATATATTATCCATTCAAAATATCTTACAATTGAATGATGTAATAACTTAGTCTGGCCACCTACTGATTAAAAGAAAAAAAAATCTAAGTGAGAATATGACCACTTCGTGTGCATCACTTTTCCTAAGCCATGGGTCAGTAGAGATCACTAAGTCCTGCAGTCTTTCTTGCTTTCTGCATAAGTGCCCTCAGCTGGAACTGCTTGCGAGATAAGAGACGGACATGCTGAGAAGACACAAAACAAAACCAGAGTAATAATCTAAGTGTTATGAAGAAAAACAAACATGTTACTGCTTTCATTTGACCTGACAAACTTGACCAGGTTGTCCCCAGTACTGAAATGAACATTTGGAATTGCGGGTATACGTCCTGGTGTATAGTGACATTTCAAACGTCAGCCATTTAAAAGTCTGGTATGTAATTGTAGGAAGACATTATTAGACAAATGAAAGTGCCAAAAGTGATTCAACAAGGATCACTTATTTCTTCTTCAACCCAGAAGGCTCAATCCAAAGAAAATCATGCCAAAAGGTCCACTGAAATGAATGAGACTGAAAGTCACAAGTAAATTAATTTCAGGTACCTGATCATAACTTTCTTTGCATGCAACTCACACCATTCAAAACGCGAACCTATTAATCAGTGACCTTGCCTGAAATTCAGGCCTATACACTGCATTGGCTCCTGCTAAATTTGCTCTAACAATCCGGGCATCTGGTGTGGGAAGCAGGTCTTAGGCTAATATTGGTGTCTCCAACTGCACACAGGTTAATTTCTTCCACAAAACCCAAGGCAGTTCCACCTGCTACCCCTTGCCTGGGTTTCTGTTCACACTAGAATACAAGAGTATGGAAAAAACTTGCTTTAAATAATTCCCTGATTAAACCTACCTTTAGAAAAATATCAAGATCTATAACTCCACGTCTCAGTGCTTCGCCCAGATAAAAGATGGTATCTTCAATGGCATTTTCCTCAGCGTACAAATTCAGAATTTGCTTGTAAAGTGGTGCTGTGGGAACAATGACTTCATCGATGTCATTGTTTTCTGACTGACTTTCCATTTTTTCCAAGGCAGAGCTCAGCTCTTCATCTTTCTTTTTCAGAAGGTCAATGTTCTTGTCAACATCAGCCTAAAATATATATATTCATGTATTTTAAAATGTGGTCATAGCCATTTAATGTTCTAAATCTCACTTTAATATCATTGAATATTGTTCTGTGACTGAACGTCTTCATATATAAAGCAATTATCTGCCATTTAAAAGATCAATATGCTTAACTATTTCATTTTCAAAACCTGCTATGTCCTCTTATGATCAACCCCCGAATTTCTCCTCCTTTACCATCATGGTCTTATCATTTCTCACAGATCTGGCCCAGGTCTCCCTTGCTGTCTAGTATGAGGGTTTGGTGCCCTTCTAGTTCCTGGATCACACCAGCCACCAGATCAGACTTTTGAGAAGAATCTGTCTGGTTACTGTGGAAAACAGAATGCTGGACTTGAAGAAAACACAGTCTGATCCAGTAAGGCTGCTTTTATCAGGGCCAGTGCCAGGTTGCAGCAGGCTCCAGAACCATGCTGGAATCTAGGCCCCCCGTACAGCTCAATTCTCTCTCACCTTTGGTAGGTAAGTTTTAATGTCACTGCAGCCTGTGTCAGAAGCAACTCCTTTCCCACACAGCATTTCTTTTTCTTGCCCTGGCCTCGGTTACTGACACTATTGCAGGAACCATCCAGAAGAGAAAGTCTACTGAACTAGTAAAGAACAGAGCCATGTAACAACTTGCTATTTTATTCTCTGCACACAACAAGAAGCAAGTTGCTTTTAGGGACACTATACAGAATCACTGCACGGCTCTACATTAGCTTACGCTCACTAGTTCATATGCCACGACTTGCATAGCAGCTCCTGCAGAACTGGATTCATCAGGGTTGTACCTTCGTATCTGCTCTCAAGTCAAGTGTTTGAAAACGGTGTTGTTTTTCCACACATTTCATTATTTGAAAGTGAGAAAGTGGTGTTATGTGGTTCACCCCAAGTTCTCATTTTAATTTTAAATGCTTTTAAAGGTTACTAGATAGGTGATAGTGTCAGCAGATACAGGCACAGTATTGTTTCTAATTGGAAAAGGAATCTATTTTAATCTCTGAAAAAAAATATTAAACACCAAAATGGGATGTTTTGCGTTTTTAATTCAGATACTTTAATCCCCAAAAGTCAGCGTTTCATAGCTGTATGCATTTTAAACACAAAAAACACCCTTACCAATAAGAAGACATCTTTGGCACTGGTCCTTACTTATGCAGCACCACATCACATCTTGCAGCATGACTCAGCTAGAAATCTATCAAATACGATCCTCTCCAGGAGCGGCAGAGCCTATTCCCTAAATATTTCTACACTGATACCAAAACTGAGATCACCACTTAAACATCCAATCTTCAACCCACCAGCTGCTACTTTCCATTACTCAAGTTCAATCTGATGTGTATGCCAACTGTTCTTGCTCTAATTATAGTTATATCTAAAATTTTGATATCTTTGCCCATTCAGTGCCACATGACTTTGGTTAAGATTTCTGGATGACTTTAGCTTCCTTTGCAATGGGCCCCTCTATTCCCACCTCAATGATCTCCATCTCACAGCCAATACTCCTTATGTTTTACTGACCCTCATGGGTCACAAGAGATTTGCGCCTAATTAACATCAGCATTGCACTTGTATCTGTGCATTCACAAAGCCAGCTGTGCGGTAGAATGGAAGGATTGCAAGGATAGGGATAAAATCCTCTAAGCCTTACAATTGCTTTCCCCATCATACAGTGGTTGCCTTTTAGCTGAGTACCACATGTTACATGTAACTACAAAGAGTAGTTACAAAGAAGGGAAAAGTTCCAGGCATTCAGAGCAACCAAACTGTCTGCATTATATTTTAGAAGCAAGAAATAGAAGTCATGCACTCAAATGATTAAGAATGTAAAAGGAAAAATAGATGTGCACAGCCAAGCTCTCATTTTGCTTACCACTTCCTGATCTAGGCGAGTGACCATCTCTTCAAGTTTCTGGTGCCCCTTTTTCAGATCCTCTTCTGTACGTTTCAGGGCATTGAGCTCTGCCTGGGCACGGTCCATTTCTTCTTTCATTCGCCATCTCAACTTATCACTGACTGCCGAAATAAGAGACGCTCGAATGGTATCCTCACTGATTGTGCCATCTCTGCTGGGACCTGCAGAACAAGATTCACAGTCATAGAAATCCTTCCATTTCTCTCTCTAAAGGGATTTGTAGGACATGAAAATTCTTAAAAGCCTTGCAACCAGACACAAGCTGGAGTACATTATATCAGCTTAATTTTCAGCAGTTACACTTAAAAGGGTGTATCCATGAACTTCTTAAAAATCTGCTTGTACTTTCCCCAACTTGTTTCAAAGTGTGCAACTGCAAATTTGAAATAAAATTATTCTCTACAGAATTCTGCATCTAGAGCGATAAGAACCAACAGTGTTTGTGCATTTATTATACTATAACAAAAGGCCTCATACATTTGAGCGTCATCGCTATCCAGTCATTTTTAAATTGTTCATATGTAAATGGATACACCCCAGAATTTTAATAAAACCCTGTATTTTGGACACACAGAATCTGTGTCACACTACTAGCCATCAATTGAAGAATTGGAGAATGAGCTGCAGAGCAACATGCCGCAAACAAATGCTGCTTTATTTTTGATACAAAATCATTTTGCTTCCGCATTAATGTTATGTTGTATAAAAAACTACACAGCAAATTTTATTACCATTTAACATAATTCCAAACTTTTGTCAATCATGCACAGTTTCCTTATAAGATCCTTCCTGCCATCCATTACAAATTCACACCACACATTCCAATCTGCAGTTTTTCCACTGTCTTCTATCAGGCAATACTGCCTTACAGATTTCCTTTACACTTAGAATCTGAAGTTTTATCATATAAATGCCCTGGCTGAATTATGACCATTAGTAGGCTAAATATATTTTTAGTAAGTATTCAATATGCTGTGCAAGTTACACACCACAATCATACTGAAGCTAGCAAGAATTAGGAACACCACTCTAGTATAAAAATCATATTTTACCTTAACACACCAACTCAAAGTGCCCCACAGGTTTCATATGTAGTCTGAATTTGCCGCCATCCATATGTTGCTTAATATTACACTCTTCTTCTTAATTATACTCTTTCACAATTAGTCAGTTCTTTTTCCTTTTAAAGTGTGTCCAGTGCCACAAATGGCATTGAATTGATTGAAATCATTGTGTTACGGTCCATCCCAGCAATTTCCTAACTAGGTAATATCCAGTGTCAACTAAAGTGTCCACCCAACAAAAGGTTAATTACTGAGAACGTCCATTCATGCTGCAGTTTTTGACTCTGCTCTGTCTTGGTGTTGCTTCATCCCCTCTGGCAGGATCTCTAGGCTAAAATGACTTTACGTAATTTAAGTTTCTGCTTCAAATTTCTTATTCTGGTCTCAGGACTTCACTTTATGAAAAAAAGAATTATACTATTTGTTTTCAGCATTTCTTTCTTCCTGCTTTAATTTTTCTTCATTTGATTATGTTTCAATGCGTCACAGTAAAAACAGGTATAAGCTTCTTCACAACAGAATTATGGAAGACTGAATCACTCATTTTACATTTCTAGATTTCTTTAATGCACTTAATGTCCAGTTACCAACTTCAGGACACACCAGGGTGCTGTCATTCACCGCTGCTTCCATTCTTCTATCTTGAGCTCACGTCCAGTTGAAGTTCATAGTTACAGTAAGTTACAGTGCCTTGATCATGGTTTCCGAAACTGTTTCTGCTCTTCTCTTGTGAATGTATAAGCTTGATATGTACAAGGAACACTGAAAGCTGGCACCACCACACAAAGAATCTTTCTGCATAACAAACTTCAGGTCAATTATACTGAATGTTCTTCAAACACAAACACCCGTACATTAATGCACCTCGATGTTCTACACATTGTTTTTAAATATGGTCATAGTTCATTTCAAAATGTTTACAGTGGAAGTAAAAGATCTCCAAACATTGCCCATTTTACTTTTCTACTATATTAGAAATACATTCTGATCATGAAAAGATCATGAAGAATCTTTCAATGCCAATGGGTTGCATCTGTTTGCTTGGGGGGGGGGGGAGGAACATCATCAGTTGCCCCAATCCTCCTTCCATCCTACTCCTGAGAGCCCCCTTGCCCACAGAAGCCCATTTTTGCAGGGCATATGGAGCTGTGGACAGAACTGGCAAAAATACCCTCCTCCAGCATGAACCAAGTGACTTCTGTTCTCAGATAAATTTAGGATACATATTACCACCAATTCATGCTTCACATGGTTACCAATATTAAGCATTTCTTATACAACAGTTTAAACTTAAAGTACACAAGTTTCCAAACTTATGTGAAGAAATTTAAGTCAAGACATGCTGTCAGAAGCATACAATTTGTATGATCAATCCATTAAAGACACCAAAGCTGAATTCCTGTAAGCTCCAAAATAAACACTTAATAGGCACACAAGGATTGGAATGAATATCTTTGGCATATGAACTAGAGAACGCAGCCTATCACAAATAAATGCAAAACTGGTAGGGGTTTTTTAAACAAAACATCCACAATCTAATGAGAAAAGTGAATTTATAATATGAAACATATTAAGATATTAAGCTGCTTTATAGACTATCCGCCCGTTTAAGTCAGTGCTGTCAACACTGATGGGTAGTGGCTCTCCAGGGTTTCAGAATGGGGCCTTTTCCAGCCCTCCATTGTACATCTGCCTGTGAAGCATGTGCTCTATTACTGAGGTAATCTACTCAATGCTAACCTGACTCAAAAACTATGAATTCAATTCAGAATAAAATTGGGAAGGATGCCAGGCTACACCATTCTATTTCTAATGTCCTTTCAGCTTTAAAAGAAGTATAATTAATGTGGTCACCCCCATGAATTGCTGTCTCAAGGTCCCCGCAATTGAAGTGAATGACTGCTACATGCCATTCTGCACCCATTCTACACTGATATACCTGACTTTTACCACTGAATATTAAGTTCATTAGCTTTTAATTGTTGACAGGCTGGCTGATATTCTTGCTTATATTTTATGATCCACGGGGCTTACTGTTGTTTTTTAAATTTTAATTGTTTTAATGTTGTTTTTAATGTGAAATTGTAATTTTTATTGTATTGTATTGACATTGTTGTAAGCCGCCTTGCGTGCCTATGAGAAGAAAAGTGGGGTATAAATTGAATAAATAATAATAAAAACAAATGCAGTCCCAGATGATCGGTGTGAACTACAAGCTCTGGGGAAAGTACTGCACTTTGAAAGCACTGAAATATTAAAATATTGAAATATTAAAACTAACTAAAACATAAACGAGTGACCGGTGATCCAAGCAAAGATTCTTATGCAGACCAACAGGTTTAAACCTCTAATCCCTTTCAATTGACTTAACTGAAGACAAGGGTTTGTTTTTATTCTCAGGACTTGCAGTCACACTGAGTCTGAACCAGTCCAAATCACAGTGTGTCAAAACAAGACATATCCAAGAAATATCTGTTAGGCAGCTCTAACTGAGAAACCTGAAGAACAAAATAATAGGACAAACACACATGCCTTAAGCAATTAAGTTGTGCCACAAATTAACAAGGGATGAAAATGTAAACATCGCTCAGAACAACTCAATATATCCTTAAATCTGAACGTGCTCCTGAAAAAGCCTACACAAAACATAAAGCCTGTATATTTTCTCTCCCAACTCCATTAAGTTGTCCACAAATATGTGAAGTGTAGCTACAGCATGCGATACATATTAACAGTAGAATAAATACAGGCCCTTTGTCTCCACAGGTTCCATATCTGCAGTTTCACTATCCGAGGTTCTCAAATTCCACCACCGCTGGGAAGAAAAACTTCCCTTTTGCAAAGTGACTTCCAATAGGGAGAGGCAAATCATGAACATGATAGGGAGTAGGGTTCACTGCTACCCGTCCAGTTTTGGGTATCTGCAGTTGCAGCAGGAACCTATCCCCTGCGGATACAGGGGGATACCTGTAATAAGTTCTTGGCTAATGCTGCTGCTGTGAAATCTTTGCCCATCTTCAATAAATGAAGCAGAAACACAGATCCAGAAAACAAATCTGCACAGTCTCATATAAAGCTTTAAAAGTAGAGAAATAGTAAGCTACACCATATTGTTATTCACATAGGGAAAAAATTTAGTGGTCTGCAGAGCTCCTTAAAGAACATGAGCCCTTAACATTTTCTATCACTTCCATAATTAGCCACCCTTTAAGAAGATTTTATGGCACATAGCCATTTATCCTTGGGAACACTCATTTAACCTTTGCCATACAGCGTCTAGTTTCAGAAGTGACCTTATGGCATTGCCCTTACAGTACTGCAGACTAGCTTGAGTTTGAAAGAAAAAAGTAACTGGCCAAGGTGTAACTTCAGTTCAAGAAACTGAAGTTCTATTTAAAAAAAAAGACAAAACAAACTTATCACCAGGGCTGGACTACTGCATAAAACAGTGTTCAAATTTCAATACCAATTGTGTATTTCTAAATTATGGTCTAGGAAAAAATCCTGTCTATTGGATTGACATTCTGTAAGAGGAACACATGCAAATATTAAAAAGGGTAGAGGAACATTTACCCTTATATAAATTGCTATGGTTTTGTCAGATTTGCCCGAGTAGAAACTGAAAGAGTAAATGTATTGTGAAATGTAGGTTGGTAGATCTAAATGGGGACTTTATAATAAATTTAGGATCACCATATTTGTTGATTAACGAAGAATGTGATATATCAAGTCTCCACTGACTCAATTTAGAGTGGGTAAGAAGTTTGCTTGGATAAATGAGAAAAATATATATTTGGTTCAAAAAAAACTCAGTTCCTGACCAATGAAGACCTTTCTGAAAATAAAATAAAAATCTACCCATCCAGATTATCTACCCCTTCGCTAGACACTAAAAGACTCTGGGTTAATTTTGTTACTTCTGAAATGGCTACTATTGTGCTGGGGTTACAAAGCAGCTCTAAAACATCATCAGCCATTTATCAATGGCATAAACGTTCAAGCAGATATTCTAAATAGCTTTCCCCTTTTCAGCTCTCTCAGTATACAGGCATGCTCTGTTAAAAGAGTCAAAGTAATATTCCTGTGACTGTAAATTATTCTCTTTTTTTATGGTATACTGTACTTGATAAATATGAAGTTCTTCCTTTCTCTTAACAAGCATTCAACATTTTGGAGAAGCAACTGATAAAAATTGCAGCTTCTCCTATTTTTTTTGCTCTCCTGTCCCAACAGAAGAACTCAAGTGATCACAGTACTCCTCTGAAATACAGGATATTGCTGTGGAATTCAGCATAATAATCTGTTGTTAGAATGATACAACACTCTCTTAAACATTTGCCGAAGACACAAAATCCAGCCTTAATAGAGCCCAATCTTTGTTAAATAAAGATTAACAGAATCCATTTAACACCATGCATTTTCCCCAAACAGGCAGAAAAGAATAAGTTAAATACTTTCAAAAGACTTCGGAGCTAAAAGTCTATCATAGTACAAGACTTTGTGCTGCAATATTACATCGAGAATTCATTCCTAACTGTAAGCCCTAAAACAGCTTGCTTTAAGTTAGTGTTACTGAGATGAATAGGATCATTCCAAATACATTTTTAGCACAAGAACCATAACATATATCAGGGATCCTTTCAATATCTTCTTCTACAATGTGTTTCCTCAACTCCAGTTTGGAGACCTCTCCATAATGCCACATATGAGATACGAGGGGTTGGTGGTGGAAGGAGGTATTATCCCTTCCCCATGCAGAAGTGCTTTCCATTAACGCACAGGGAAGTTTAGTTTCTGGCTAATAACATGAGTACTACAATATGAACACCTGACTTTTAATCTACCAGAAGGGTAGAGAATATGCTAAAAAATTATTGTAAAATCACTCATTTTTTTCAACGTTTTGAGAAGATTCCATCCTAACTAGATAAAAATGCTACTTACCCCACAGGGTTAAGTAGATGTCTGCAAACCTCAGAAAACGTGGGTATTCTACAAGGAACTAAGATTAATGAAAGACAATCCTGAGAATTCAAAATTATGAGCAAGGGGAAAGCTATTGGCAAATATAAAAACACCAAAGCAAGTTTTACATTGACCACTACTGCTGCTTATTGCAATGCACTATGTGCTTTGTTTTTGGTGACCAAGTACTGCACTGATCACAAGCAATTGTATAAAATAGTAATCAGCAGTGATTATCGAATCTCCATTGCCTAACTTTAATAACTACAAGTACAGCAATATGGTTCTGTACCCTCATCAGTGGATAATTGTTACACAGGTATCAATAGCTACTGCCAGTTTGGTTTTAAGATTAGGATACATGGCTGCAGCTCTCTCAGTGTATTTTCTTTTATAAAGCCTAAAGAGTGGGGAGAAATGCAAACATGTTTGATAGCAGATAATACAATCATCAATCAGCCTGCAAAAAAAAAAAAACACCTGACTTCAAAAAATCCTTGGAGAAAAATAATTTGCATCATTCAGTACTAATTGCTCACTAACATACCACATAAAGACTATAAAATAAAGATTAATGTTTTATTTTTAAAACAAATCACCAAATACAAATTAGATTGATCAAACGAACAACACCGTCCAACATCAGTAAGAGAAAAAAGTAGGTCCTGCCAGAATACTGAAACTTAAAGGGCCCACTACAAATGTACAAAATGTAGTCTGTTGTGAGCACAGCTAAGTGCTGTTATGTTCTGCCAATGGAAAGCTGGAGTAGAATTCAGCCCTAGTTTCTCCAAAGGCTATAAAATTTGCCTCATTGTACTAGGGAACTTTCAGAGGTATCCAAAGCAAAGGTAACACATAAAACTATTTAAGGTCTTTAATCTTAAGATGCAGTGAGGTTCATTTCTAAAAGATGCAACATCCATTGACCTGTTTAGATGTTTGAGTCATGTTACCCTACATTTCAGAAACTAGTCCATTTCAACTGTAGCTTTCAAAGTCCACTTTCAGCTGAACAGATTTGGAAATTTGCCCATACAAACATTCTTCTGGGTAGTGACGTGGCTTCAAAAAAAGATGGGAGATGATATCAAACATTGAAGTTTACTGCTCCCTTTGCCTCTCTTGAGAAAGAAACTTAAAAAGGCACAATACTATATTAAAGCAATTTACATGAAATTTGCAACCAACACCCGAAGTTATTAATGTGACTTTTTTACATCAGATTTTTAATAATATGAATAAAGTTCATGTATTGATGTCAGGAATGTCAATCAAGCAGGGATGAAGTGACCTGCTAATTATATCCCTTTTCTGTGTAATTTAAAAACACACGGCAAACCATGTTTTTACATTTCCATGTATTTTAAGACCTAAAACTGATAGTAAATGGTACTATTAGTTTTTACTAAAATATTCGGATTCAGGCCTTCCGCATTTTCCCCCAGGAAAAGACAACATAGAAATGACAAAGCGAAAGTGGCACGACAGAGACACTGTCAAATAGTTAAATTGCTTTTGGGCTGGTAAATACCAAATGTGATACACTCAACATATTAATCAGTACAAAAAATTTACCCCATCCCATCAGAGATCTGTTTCAAAGAAAAATTAATACACAAACATTAATTTGTGCTGCCACCTACCCAACTGTTACAGCTACTCCAAAACAAGATCTTAGAAAGTAAACAATAAGTACCATTCAAGGTGGTGAAATCATAGCAACAGAACTTCCACAGTGGCATAATCACTCTGAGAAATAATGAGTTAAAAAAACATTGTTGAAAAATGAATTGGAGGTAATGGATTAATCAAATATTTAAAGTATTTCCCACAAGTCAGCAAGCTACTCTGGATCTGAGACCTTCCAAGCTAAGAAATAATTCTGCTCTCTCCACAGAATAGCTTCTCCATGTATTTCTAGAAGAAGCAGAACATCAAACACATTCTTGTGTGAACTGTTCTTATAGACCTGTTCTCTCTATGGAACTGAATGGGGCAGCTTGTACGCAAAAGTTCTAAATCTACATGCAGGCTTTCAGTGGGGCTGCTTTCTCTACCATTAAACTGCCAGCATCTAGAACAGTGGTTGACAAATTCGCCACCGCTGTGTACTGAAAAAGTGGTCCCCATTCAGACCAGCCCTTACTGTTCCGCCGCACAGCTCACAAGCAGCCCACCTGAACTCTACACTCTGAGCAGTCATGTCTGTAGTCTACTGCCCCAGTAGGCTTTGTGCCCGGATTTCCAGGCAGACTCAACTGCACAGAGGGTTGCTCTACAAAGATCAGATGGGTGTCTTGTGAGCAACACGGCAGAACAGTAAATGTTGCTCACGATGGGAAGGGATTCAGCATTGGATCTGACACATATCTTATTAAATCTCTTGCATAAGTACATTTAAAATAATGTGTTACACTAACATAGTCACAGCCTGAAAGTAACCACTCAGATAGACAACACTGTTCTACAAATAAGCTCCGAACCACATCTTATTGAAGTTATAAATTGTAAAGATGTTAATTGCCAACATCTATGATATGCAATGTTTAAATGAAAATAAGGGAGTAAACCAGTGGTTCTCAAACTGTGCTCCACAGCACCTGAGGGTTTCGTGGCAGGATGTCCCTGGCAGCCTCTTCTTCCCACTCTTCCAGGCGCTGCCACCTCGGATGGCACAAGATCTTGCAAAAATTACATGATCCAAGATAATGGCAGCCAAGAGAGCCAGGAAGAAGAGGCTGCCACAAAAGAAGGGCGGCATGACTATGGTAAGTTCGGGAACCACTGGGTTAAACTATTTGGCAGTGTCTCTAGGCAAACTGCAAAAGTTAACTGAATTCAATGCAAAAAAAATGGAACACGCAAAATAGTTATGTATGAGGGTAAGTACCTCACTGTAGTGGTTGCAAGACATGACCACAGGGGTCAAACTCCATTACCAATAAATACCCACTATTATACTAACAGGTACTTGAACATTCTTTGTACCACACTGTTCACAACTTTCTTCCAATAATCCCTAACCCTAGAGTTTCCATACTTGTTCAAAACAAAGCTTGTTAAGAATTCTTCCTCCAAAGCAACAGTCAAATCAAAGTCTCCAAAACACTCAGTAAATCCAGGTTGAAGACATCTGTGCCACTTTCAGATAAGAGGACACCATCGAGATGGAACAATCCAGGAGACTCTGGTACAAGTGAATCATGTCTGATAACACTCCCACCGATACACACTATGAAGTTGCTTATTTCCCTATTGACTCTTCTTCTGATTTTCTCCACCACTCTATCCGGCAACTCTTGATTCCATATTTTGCGTGGCACAATACTGGACCAGACCAGAGTACTATTTTTGAATAATTGTTTAAGATGTCCTAAATCTTTCTTCATTCTCTGTACAATATCCACATTTTCTTCTGTCCCCAGGTCATTTCCTCCTAGATGGATCACCAGTATATCAGGATCAGTTAGTCGTCGTCGTGTGTGCAACAGGATGGGTATTAACTGATCCCATGTCATGCCGCTCTTTCCTAGCCAATGTAATTTGGCATCTTCCACTCGAATGCCCAACTGTGGGCCAAAGCTTCTTTCGAGTGCCCGTTTTTCTGCCCAGAAAACATAAGAATGACCACATATCCATACCTGTTTCTGCTTTCTTCTGCCATCTGCTATCAAGAGAACAAACATACATTAATGCTTCATATACGTTGTGTTCTAAGCCCTTCCTGAAAATTTTGCCCAGTGTAGCTTATTCTGCATTATTCCATGTAAATCTAAAATCAAAACATGAAACAGATGCCATCCTAAAATACATGGCTGCTTAATCTGTAAAGGCAATGTTGTAATTTAATGCATGTTCAGAAAGCTGTGTAACAAACTGGCGTATGAAAGTTTACCTTTTTTCAGATGTTTTTACAGGTTAAAGTACCTGCACTCAACTTATAAAATCAATGTAAAAGAATCCATATGCCTATCCTCTTTTGATTGATCTTATAGGAGTAATTGAAATGTCTTCGTTGCCTGTAGGGATGAAGATGCTAACATGCATTTTACAGAGCATTTAACTAGTTTGACAGACATACTCTCCTCAAATAATGAACATTAACAATATAGTAGATTACAGTTGTCATGTTCTCCCATATTTTTCTAAAAACTAACAAAAGGAAAAGAGAAATAGATATAAGCCTACACAGTTCAAGAAGGCCAACCAGCCCAGAAAGCTGGAACTATTAAGGCTTTGCAGTTATACAGTTTGTCAAGGATGGCAGATGACAGTTGAGAAAGCACTGCAAGCAGAAATGATTATTCAATCCAGCACAGAATTTTATATATTCCATTTTCCCACTGTTTTAGATAGGTCATTATCCCCCCCACTCCTTTTCCAAAATAAAAATGCTACCAATTTAAAGACCAGAAAGTGTGGATTACACAAAAACATTATATGCATTATCCTTGTACATTTATATATTTGACCCTCCGAAAGAAAACGTCAAAAACCATGTTTTTCTTCCTGCAACCTTCATAGTTTAATAAAACTGAAGAGAATTCCTGAAATACAAATATATCCCTTGTGGTGTAGGAAAAACTATGACAGCTGGAAGAAAAAGCTTTTCAATTCCTGCCACCTGTCCTGCTCAACGCTGCGTTTTCTAACCCACAGTCTTGTCATGAGTTGTCAATTTTGCTTATTCAAACATCTTTGTTGAAAGCCAGTATCCCTACATACTTGCATATGTAGGCTGTATGTAACTACAGCGTATAGAGGCTGAGGTAGTCACTGCTTTCAACTTTTGATTTATTCCCTGAAAAGGACTGACTAATAAGTAAAAGATGCAGATCAGCAGTTGTCTTCCATTTTACGTTATTTTCAATATGAGCATGGACGCTGAAAGGATTGCTCACATCTGTGTACATAGCTAAGTACTGTATAGTGTTAAGCTACATTTTTCATACGATGACACGTCTTCGCTTGTACCAGGACAGGGGGAACACACATGTCGGAGTAGCTAGTTCAGTTCCAGTTACGCACCCGCAAAACAGATGTTCAGTGGTATTGACTCTACAGTAACCAACATTTCTTCAATTAACTTCATCTGTAATCGCTGTTCATCATCCTCAGCTGACATGGGCAAAATGCTTCTAAATAGGCAGTAGTATCACCACTTGAATGGCAGTTACATTGCACTGGCTATGCCTCTTCACTCTGCCCAAGTGGAGATCATCTTCAAGGTCACAGCTCCTGGTGTGGTAGGTAGTCCGATCAAATCCTCTTTTCCCATCTAAAAGCTCATAGCTACAAAATCAGCCTCTCAGAGTAATGACATTAGAGAAAATAATAAATATGAAGTTGAGCTTTATTTGCTTTCTGGCTTAATGATTTCTTGACCTACTGCCATCATGTTTTCAAACATACAAGAACGTTATTACACAGATCAATTAATAAAAACAAAACTTGATGCACATTATGCAACACCTTTGTTCAACACCTGAAGTTTTAAACACAGTGATAACGTGATGCACTTAGAAACACTTCCGTATACTTACAGCCAGACATGTCACACACTAACTCTGAAACAAAAATACTTTCAAATTACTTACCAACAGTGGTCACAGGAGGCGGAGTAGGGTAGGGTAACTGTGTGCTAGTTGTTGCTGGAAATGGTCCACTAGGAGGAGGGTAAGGATAGCTTTGGTAACCACTTGAAGGGAGGGGAAAAATAGTTTTAAGGTAAAATAGTCCTCTCCAAAACAAATATTCTATAACATGTGTTAAAACATAATAAAGATTAGGAATCCACACAGGATGGTAAGGTGGTCAACTATGGTCATTCAAGATAGTAAATAAGCTTATTGTCATTTACAGACCTCAGTTTTAATTTACACATAATCTAATTCATGTTTAAAAATACATTATGCAATTCATAACTTTATTTGATACCATTTTAAAGCTTACTGCTTTAAGGGCTTGTTCACATTTGTGATTTCAACACAAATCCAAATGGATGAGATAGGCATTCAATGCATATGAGCAGCTAGGGATTTTTGCCTCTGTGTATGCACTTTGCTGCATATACAGAGACAGCTCTAATTTCAGCTATAGTGATCCTTCCTTATCCACAGGTTGAGCACCTGCACATTTGACTTAATGCATGTGCCTATCCATGCTAGAGGGTTTCACATGACCTCCTGCGTGTGACTAGAAGTGTCTTCCAGTCACATCCATATGGTGTTCTGAGGCATAGGGAGGCTGCAAATGACCTCCCCAGGTCTCATAATGGCTCCCGGAAGTATCCAGAAGGCACCTCTGATTTTCTGCCAAACCAGAAGTGCTTTTCAGAAGGCTCCAGCTGGCCTTCTGAGGCAACCTCTCTGTGCCTCAGAAAGCCTGTTAGAAAGACTTTCTTCTGAAAGGCACTTCTGAGTTTTGGCCTTTTCGCAGATTTGATTATCCATGGAAATTGGTATCCATGGGGAAATGGATCCCTCACAGATACCGAGGGCCTACTGTATAGCATGAAGGCTATGAACCATGCTCCAGTGGGGCAGTTTTGAGTTTCTGCAAAATCCATTGCTATTTTAATCTTTAGATAATGTGAAAACTGATTTAACAGCCTGCCTCAATGCCAGTCAAAACAGAACTCAAAATTTACAGAATGCAAACCTTCCCTTAAAAAAACATTCTGAACACTATGCTTTGAAATCCCAATTATCTGTCAGAAACCAGCATATTACAGCACAGAATAAACACAGTATTTCCTAGCTACACAACTGGAATGACTGAATCATTTACCTTGGGTTAGGAGGGGGTCCTGGCGGGAAAGGAGACATTCCGCTTGGCATACCTGGCATGTAGGAAGCTGGGCAGAACAATTTTAAACATTTTAAGAATTCAGAGTAGTGTTATTAAACAGCAAGAACAGTTCTATTAGAATACTACTTTTACTACAGGCTGAGTATCCCTTGTCAGGATGGCTTGGGACAAGAAGGTGTCTGAATTTCAGATTTGTGTGGATTTTGGAATAATTGCATAAATATAATGAGAAATGCCTTCTCTTCCTCTTTTCACTGATGCCCACTGGCCTCTGACATTTTTCGACAATGTTTGTATAGGCACACAACATAGAGCAGAGAATAGAACTTATGCTCACACTACAGGAGGTTTTTTTAAAAGTATTAGACAAAAATGTCTGATTTTGGATGTCTGGATAAGGGATAATATACCTGCACTAAGCAGTTTAATATTGGTAAGTTCTACAGATTTTTAAAAAGTATAATTTTTAACAGCTCAAGTATAAGAAACACAAAACAGCTTTCCAAATGTTCTGACTCTGGAACAGGCAACCAGCAGCACTGCAACACTACCTAAATTCTTCCTACGTAGCTACATGGCATCCAGTCCCAATAGCCACACTTATTTTGCACCTATTTTGCTGGTTTACTTTTGCCCAAGCAAACTGAGAAAATGCTTTTTAATTCTCTTTATTCTAATACATAATGAAACAAGCATTGAAGCTTGTTTCATTATTTAAATGGAACTTCTGACAATGCTGCAAACTTAAACCCAGATGATTTTAAAAAGCACACAATTTTAAACTAGTTCTTTAGATTAAATTACGACCAGGGTGGATGAAAAATCGATGATTTAAAATAAAAAAAATAAAAAAAGAATTTTTAAAATTTAAATTGGATTTTTTTTTATTTTTATCCAATTTATTTTAATAAAAAGCTTTTGGAGTAAAAATCTATCTAAAGATAGTTTTCTATTTAGATACATTAATAATTTAGTTTATTCAGCATGTAATGGAGCTTCGTTATGTAGCATGAGACTGTTTATTCTGCAATATTTACATTTTTGGTAAACTCATTCAATGAATCCAAGCTCTGCAAGCTGAGATAACATGCACTGCATTGATGCATTCACACAATTTCACAGTAACCATGAGATAAATCATGAAACAAAACATGTTTAAGCAACTACAAGAATATGTAATTGTTTTAATTAAATAAAAGAATTTGAGTAGTTCTCCAACTATGCGTGATTAACCTATTA
This sequence comes from Lerista edwardsae, assembly GCA_029204185.1. Lineage (NCBI taxonomy): Eukaryota > Metazoa > Chordata > Lepidosauria > Squamata > Scincidae > Lerista > Lerista edwardsae. The sequence goes on along the minus strand of JAJKFI010000016.1, from coordinate 8,070,476 downwards.
ACCTAAAATGGGTTCTGATATAGCTGTTTTACTAACCTGACAGCTTATTATTCTAAATAGGAAACCTTCATTTTGTTTGCAATTAATAATATTAAAGATTCTAACTACCAGCAAGAATGAGTCCTTACATTTAAAGAGCACCTGTCATTTCAAATCCATCATGGCAGCGCCTGTTAGCGGGCATCCACTCACCTGCTGCCCACCACACCCCTCACCTTGTTGTGTCACTGCCACATCACCAGCTATCTCATTAAAGTGAATGGGACTGTCAGTGAGTCAACAGTGGGTCAGAGGAGGAGCTACTGTGGGACAGAGATGACAGTTGCTCTTTAAAAATTTAAATCAAGTTGATTTAAATCAAACCTTTTTCCTAGTGATTTAAATCATGATTTAAATTGTGATTTAAATTGACTTGATTTAAACAAATTCACCCCGATTACGACTAAATTAGAAAATGACTAAGGGTGCAATCCTAACCCAAAGTTAGGCCAGCAAAGTTTTGCCTGCACAAAGGCCACTATAAAGTGCTTTTGGACTACTCTCAGGTGGGATAGTGCACGTCTGTGTGCTGACCTCTCTGACTCAGAGAGTGGTCCAAACATACTTTATGGTGTCTCTTGTGCCGGCCAAACTTTGCTGGCCTGTGCTGGCCTAACCTCAGGTTAGGACTGCACTCTAAGACTGCTAATATTGTATTGCTTCAACACAAATCTGTGGTGGGGGGTCACACTTAGAATACTATGTGCCATTCTGGGCTCACCACCTTAAAAGGATATTCTAGAGATTGATTGCCCAAAAGAGGGCAACCAAAAAGATCAGAGAGCTGGAGCACATTCCTTACAATGCAAGACAACCATATTTGAGGCTTTTTAGTTTGGAAAGAAGGCAATTAAGGGTGGAAATGATTGAGACAAATTATGCATGGTGTTGGCAGAGAAATTTTTCTCACTGTCACAATACTAGAACCCATGATCATCCAATGAAACTTGGTAGGAGATTTAGGATGAACAATAGAAGGAACTTCTTCACATAGCACTTCATCAGTCTGTGGAATTTGTTGCCACAAGATGTAATATAATGAATGTCACGATCTTGTATAGCAAATTGATGGAGGACACGTTTGTCAATGGTTACTAGTTGTGATGGCTATGCATTTCCTCCAGGTTCAGAAGAATTCAGTTGTAGGGAAGAAATGGTAGAAGTATGCAGTCTCTCCTGCTTGTGGACCTCCCAGAGGCAGCTGGTGGGCTACTGTGGGAACTAGAATGCTACACTAGATGGGCCTGATCTTGCAGGACTTGTGTTGCTTTATTACCTAAAACTAGATATTAAATTAATGTATGCTTAAGGTGAAAAACTAAACTTGAAAAAGCCTTATTTAGCCATTAGTTTAAACTCCTTACTAGTCACCTATACCTGACTGACACCTACTGGCAAAAACTACCATTTTCACTATGCTGTGTCCCAGTTAGTCTCTCTTGTAGCAAATAAACCTGTCTTTATTAAAAACAAGTATCAATAAAAACTTTAACAGCTATCCAAACATCTTACATGAAGCAAAATAAATTCACTAGGAATGAAAGCCTTCAAGAAACTTAAGACAGCTCTACTTAAGCTTTGTGTGGTAGTAACACCTGTTACTACCTGTTTTTGGGGCCTGGTCACCTGTCAACAAGCCAACCCCAGCCTTTTAACTGAGTGAGTGATAGTATGCTTGAGATCTCCTGGCCAGAGTGAGAGTCTGGCCAGGAGAGAGGAAGGTTGTCCCTGCCTCCATGAGAGGGGGGCAGGGAAGGAGTGAGGCCTTTGCCTCGGTGAGAGAGAGGCAGAGGCCTGCAGCAGCCCAAGCCTCAGTGTGAGGGGGGTGAGGGCTGCTGCACTGGTTGTTAGTGGGGAGTGTATGTGTATGTGTGCCTGTGTTTTAGTTTTCTGTGTGCTGGTGGTTGGCTTGTAGGTAGCTCCTGCCGGAATTATGTGTCTGACATCTCGAGGGAGCTCAGGGGAGGGGAGGGAGGCCACCATCAGTAGAGTTACGGGTTACGGAAGGTATGGCGGTGGGGGTTGGGCCGGACGTCACAGGAGAAGGAGGGTCAGTCGTAGACAGACTGTCCCTCTTTCTGGCCCTCCCCTCATCCCTCTGACCTTTGGAAATCCTGGCAACAGTCCCCTGAGTCTGAAGCTGCTGCTTCTGAATGCCAGGTCGGTGAATAACAAGACCTCCTCAATCCATGATTTAATCTTGGAGGAGGAAGCCGACCTGGTATGTATCACGGAGACCTGGCTGGATGAGCTGGGAGGGGTTAGTCTTTCCCAGATTTGTCCGCCGGGTTTCCGGGTACTTCAGCAGCCACGACTACAGGGGAGGGGAGGTGGGGTTGCAATGGTCTATCGGGACTTCATCCGTCTCACCAGATACCCTGTTCAGCAGTCCACCAGGTTTGAGTGCCTTCGTGTTGTGTTGGAGGGGCGAGACAGAACAGGGATTCTGCTGGTGTACCGCCCGCCTTGCTGCCCAGCAGTCTCCCTGCCTGAGCTGACGGAGCTGGTCTCGAGCGTGGTGTTGGAGTCCCCCCGCCTTTTGGTGTTGGGGGACTTCAATGTCCATGCCGAGGCCCCGGGAACACCTGCGGCTCAGGATTTCATGGCCTCCATGGCAACCATGGGTCTGTCTCAAAGGATTTCTGCCCCGACGCATGATGCGGGACACACGTTGGACCTGGTGTTTACAGCTGGGCAGGTTGATGGTGATCTGGAGGTGGAGGATATTGAGATCACTCCTTTGTCATGGACAGATCACTGTCTGGTGGGATTTAGGCTTGTTGCAGCTTCTCACCTCTGCAATGGCGGGGGATCGCATTCTTTGATCCGCCCTCGGAGGCTGATGGATCCGAATGGATTCCTGAGGGCTCTGGGGGATTTTCCTGCTGCCAGAGTTGGAGATCCACCCGGTGCCCTGGTCGACCTCTGGAATACGGAGATGGCCAGGGCCCTGGATGAGATCGCTCCTGAGCGTCCTCTGCCCAGTCGCAGAATCAGAGCGGCTCCTTGGTTCTCTGAGGAGCTGCGAATGATGAAGCGGCAGGGCAGACGACTAGAGCGTCGGTGGCGAAAGACTCGTGCCGAATCTGACCGGACACGGGCGAGGGCCCACTTAAAAGCTTATTCTAGAGCAGTGGTGGTGGCTAAGAGGGCACACTTATCTGCCACCATTGCGTCTGCAGAGAACCGTCCAGCTGAGCTCTTCCGTGTGGTCCGTAGCCTTTTACATCTTGCCCCCCTTACTGGTACGGAGGAGCACACGGAGGCTCGCTGTGACGAGTTCGCAAAACATTTTGCAGACAAGGTCGATCAGATCCGGCATGACTTGGACGCCGCTGTGGGCATATCTAGTGATGTCCCTGGGGAACCTGTCTGTCCTACGATTTGGGATTCTTTTCAGCTTGTAGAGCCTGAGGATGTGGACAGGATTCTCTGGAGCGTGAGACCTGCTGCTTGCCCGCTCGACCCTTGCCCGGCGTGGCTAATTAGAGCTGCCCGGGGAGGGCTGGCCGAGTGGACAGGGAGGGTGGTGAATTCATCTCTGAGGGAGGGGGTGTTCCCGCCTGCCTTGAAGCAGGCAATGGTGCGCCCCCTCCTGAAGAAGCCCTCCCTGGATCCCACAAATTTAAACAACTTTCGGCCAGTCTCGAATATCCCATTTCTGGGCAAGGTGATTGAGCGGGTGGTGGCATCTCAGCTTCAGAGGGTACTGGAGGAAACGGATTATCTGGACCCATTCCAATCTGGCTTCAGGCCGGGGTTCGGGACGGAGACTGCCTTGGTCGCCTTGGTGGATGACCTTCGCCGGGGGATGGACAGGGGAAGTGCGACCCTGTTAGTCCTGCTGGACCTCTCGGCGGCTTTCGACACCATCGACCATGGTGTCCTTCTGGGTCGGCTGGCCGGGTTGGGGCTTGGAGGCACTGTTTTGAAGTGGTTCCGCTCCTTCCTGGCTGACAGATCCCAGAAGGTGGTGCTGGGGGATGCTTGCTCGGCACCCCGACCTCTTAGGTTTGGGGTGCCGCAAGGTTCCATCTTATCCCCCATGCTATTTAACATCTACATGAAACCGCTGGGAGAGGTCATCCGGGGGTTTGGAGTGGGGTGCCATCAATATGCTGATGACACCCAACTCTATCTCTCCTTTCCCCCTGATTCTGAGGAGGCGGTTGAGGTCCTGGATCGCTGTCTGGAGGTGGTTGGGGGCTGGATGTGGGCGAACAAGCTGAAATTAAATCCGGATAAGACAGAGGTGCTCTTGGTCCGGAAACCCACAGCTCGGGTACTGGACTATCGCCCTGCTCTGAATGGGGTTGCACTTCCTCTGAAGGAGCAGGTTCGCAGCTTGGGGGTTCTCCTAGATCCACAGCTACACCTGGAGTCCCAGGTGGCGGCGGTGGCCAGGGGAGCCTTTGCTCAGCTTCGGCTGATTCGCCAGCTGCGGCCGTACCTGAGCTGTGCGGACCTGGCCACAGTGACCCATGCCCTAGTGACATCTAGATTAGATTATTGCAATGCGCTCTACGTGGGGCTGCCTTTGAAGACGGTCCGGAAACTACAACTAGTTCAGAACGCGGCGGCTCGGGTGGTTGCTGGGGCACGTCGGTTTGACTCTATCGAGCCACTGCTTCGGCAACTGCACTGGCTGCCGGTTCTGTTCCGGGCCCAATTCAAAGTGCTAGTTTTGACTTTTAAAGCCCTTTATGGCTCGGGTCCGGGGTATTTGAGGGACCGCCTCCTTCCATACAATCCAACCCGTACTCTTAGATCATCTGGAGGGGCCCTTTTGACTGTGCCGCCACCAGGAGAAGTGAGAGGGGTGGTGGCCAGGAAGAGGGCCTTCTCGGTGGTGGCCCCCCAGCTTTGGAATACCCTCCCCTTAGAATTGAGAACTGCTCCCTCTCTGTTAACATTCCGGCGGGGGCTGAAGACCTTTTTATTCCAAAAAGCTTTTAATTGTTGACAGGTCTGGCGGGCTGGCTGGTTTATTATATTTTATGATCCACTGGGTTTGTTGCTTTTAAATTGTACTATTGGTGGTTTTAATTGTTTTATTGTATTGTGTTTTTTTATATTGTTTTTGAAGTGTTTTTAATGTTAGTTTTTATATTTTGTAAAGCCGCCTTGAGTGCCTTTAGGCAAATAAGGCGGGGTATAAATAAAATTAATAATAATAATAATAACAAACACTGTTTTTTTTTAAATCAAGACAATAAAACTGATAAAAAGTACAGGCATGCCCCGGTATTCCAGAACCTCCTATGGATACCAGGGATGCCTTTTTTAAAGAACATCACTGGTTTTGCTGCAACAAAGTAAAAAAAGATATTTGCTTAATGTTCCCCTATCTTTTTAATAGGTGTCCCAGTATCCATGGATAACTGAAACCATGGATACCAGGGCACGCCTGTGTAGCACTCTTAAAATAAGAACTTTTTTTTGCTAATAAACAATTCTGGTTTCAGGGTAATGAAAGCATCCTTTGCATGTATTTGTTTATATGAAGAATTTATACCCCACCTTTCCGATGCTGAAGCAAATGCCCAAGATGGCTTACATTACATTATTATGTACTAATAAAAGTAACTGTAACAAAATAAAAGTAGATAACTGAACTGTAACTAATAAAACTAATTTTAAAACATTAAGTAAAAAACATCAAAAACAAAAGCATTAGAACGTTAACATTACACACAAACACACACAGAACAGTAAAAAAAAACGGAGCAAAACCCAGCACATCTCATTAAGCCATGGTGGGGAGGGGAAACAATTGTCCAGAGGAGCAGTCAAACTATTCCTGAGGCACAGAGGGCAAACATCCAACCATCATCCACATGCCAGACAAAATAGGTATGTTTTGAGCCCGAAAAGCCATGAGGGAGTGGGTGGTTCTCAATTCCTCTGGGATTCCATGTTTGTGGTGCCACTACAGAGAAGGCTTGCCCTCAAGCCGCCACCCCTTTCACTTGGGATAGAGGCAGCACCTGAAGGAGAGCTCCTCAAGATTATCTAAGAAGGTGAACTGAAAAGTATGAGAAGAGGTGTTCTTTTAGGTAGTTTGGAGCTATTAGTATAAAAACTAATTTGTACAAATCAAAGTTTGCCAGGTTCAGACAGAAAAGCAAATTATGGTATATTGCTAAAATGCAACTAGAAGTTTTGAGCTGTCATGTGAGAGGCAGAAGAGGAGGAACATGCAAGTGCAACGCTAATTTCTCTATGTTCATGCAATATTTAGCATAATAATAGGGTAATTAACATTTACTTGTTTCAATGCTACTTTTTACATGTAATAGGGCTACAAGTTGCTTACTGTTTGGTGGTCCTGTTGCCTGGTACGGATAGGCCGCTGAAATGGTAGGCCGAGAAAAGACTGGAGGTTCCTCTCCAAACACCACTATCATAACTTGAATCAATCCTATCAAATCCGACTGCGGCTAGGGAAAAACCAGAACGAAGACTGTTGATCTTTCTCCACAACCAAAATAATTTAATTGACCATTAACAATGGCAACACATCATTACTTCTTAGATACTGATGAGTTAGCTTGTTACTTTGTCCTTTATATCTTTAGTACAATTTATTCCAAATACATTAGCAAAAGCTGTCAAAAACAAAAGGGTCATAGTTGCATATTGCTGGAAATTTAGGAGAATTTCAGTTCTGGTCAATGAATAACTTCAATGGAAGAGGATGGCAATGATTTAAAATACTTTTTTTTAAAAAAAGACCCATTTCAGTTACAAAGCTGATGAAAAGAGTCAACATGACAAAAGCATCAGCACCGTTTGAATATATAGGTAAAATACACCACATAGAGTTTTAACACTAAGACTGGGACAAGCTCTTGCAATTCCAATAGTCTATTTTTCCACATAAAGAGGAGATTCTTAATTACTCCTTCATGATGCTCTGTCAAAAATAAACCCAAATCTGCCTTCTGGGACAGTGTATTAAGATACTTTGTCATGCCTTCTGCTATCATGCCAAAAGGGTGGACTTGACTCTGTGTTGCTCTCTCGAAATGAGAATAAGTAAGGCAGTTAGCATGGCTAATAGAACCCTGTGGGCCAATGGATACAGTTCAATCAATCTTTTTGTTTTATTTCCTGCCTTTCCCCTTGAAAATCCACCAGGGGCTGCGTGACAAGGAGTGTCACCTGGCACCACTTCTACCATAGCACTCTGGAGTAGAAAAAAGCCTCTTAACGTGCTCCTCACTTGGTTTTTGCAAACCTGGAAGTGTGAAATGTCCAGTTTTATTTAAAGGGACTATGGAAACAAGGGAACTCCTTCATTTACACAGTCCATGTTAATACAACCAGAAGTCCTGCACTTCCAGCTTTAGAAAACCACGTGAGGAGCACAGGAAGGAGGCAAACTATCTGCTTTTCACTAGAGTGAGCAGGAAGCAGATAATTGCGGTTCACATCCATGGCAGGCTGGAAGGAGGTGGCAGCAGACTCAGCTACTCTCCTCACTGGTAATGCAAGCAGCATCAGGCAACTTGGCTGGGCCACCAGTGGCATCAATCATTGGGACTGCTCGAGTTATTGTGCCCAACATGCAACTCCTCTGTATTTCATACCAAAATGGAAGGGCAAAATTACCTCTTGCCTCCTTCAATTATATTTTGAATAATCTCTAGGAAACATTCCATTATAGATATTTTTATACCACATATCAACAAAAAGTACATAAAGTAGCAAAATTACTGGTTGGTCAACTTGTGATGGCTGCAGAATTTATAGTGGGCATCTAACTCTCTCTGTGGTCTTATGATTTGGAATAGGATCTATTCAGCTCACTGCCTTCAGATCTTCCATGAATGGGTAAGAAAGGTTATTTGACCAAAGGGAGAAAACAATTTGGGGTGCTTAGAGATGTGGAGGCCCAGGAAAAACTGCAAACAATTGATAACAATGTTTTCTGTTCCCACCCCCAGGACAATTTTTAATTTTTTCCCTACTATACAGAAACATTGGAAATTTGGGGGAACACCAAGTCTACTGAAATATCTTTTCCTCTGGAATGGGTAAAACAATTTTTAAGGTTTTACTCAAAATGCCAAGAACCCTGTGGTGTGAAGATTTGTATGTTTGATAGTCTAAAGCAGTGGTTCACAAACTTATCTAGCGACCCACAAACTATGACCCACAGACGTTTCTTCCCAGCTCAGTCAGGTGCCGCTATCTTGGATTACACAAAATCTTGCAAGATCCAAGATGGTGATGGCCAAATCTCATGAGATGTAGTGAGATCTGAGATCCAAAACACAGTTTGGGAACTGCAGTGCAATGTGGAAAATGATGCACATGCGCAATCCAGATGTGATTTCTGAGCCACCCGCCATTATAGGTTGCAGCTTCTTGGGCTTGTCAAGCTCCTGATTCACCACAGATGATGAAGTAAGTCACAAAGATAAGTTGTTTGGGAACTCCTGCAATAAAGTAATTGACTGAAGAAAAATCTGAGGTTTGTTTCTAAGGGACAATAGACAAATGGAAGCGTTCCTAATGGTGCTAGTTTAGCAACATTTGAAAAGGAACTGAAAGACTTGGTATTCTTCCTATGCTTGAGGCACACAACCATGATTTTTCCCACTAAGCACACAGGCACAACACTCAACGAAGTTCTGAGATCAACCTCATGCACATCTCCACAATGTGAGACGGCACTGAGATCACAAAGAAGAAAGGAACATTAAACAATAATGGTACAAATGGTAATACAATTTTGGACCAATTTTAAGCATTTTAAAATTGTACTTACATGCTTCCATTCATGTAGATATGGAAGATATATTTTGCCATTCGCATCAATGTGTTTTCCAGTTTTAATGGTCATTGAACTAGTTGGTTTAACAAAACAGATTGGGGGATTGAATGGATATGTATCCAAGAGCCACAAGCATACTGGGATATTGTATGTGTTACCTGCATAGGTTTAAAAAGAGTGGTAAATAAACAATTACATCCTTCTCCTGACACCAGGTAATTATGCTACAAAACAGCAAACTACAATACAGATGTTGCTATGCTATTTCGAAATACTATTTCTAAAGGAAATATTTCACTTGACTAGACCAAAGTCCATTTATTCCAGCATGCCATTTCTACAAGGGCAAGATAGATCCCCTGGAAGATCACAAATGGGGGCAATGACAGTCCTCTCATTCATTCACAGAAGCATGCTGCCTCTGAACATGAAGCTACAAAACATTTAAATATCATGAGTAATATAATAACCATTGACAGATCCATTCTTTAACAATTTGCTTCATGTTTTTTAAGGCCATCCAAAATAGATGTACATGTACAATATTTGGAAGTTCTTACAGTGACTTAAGAAATGTATTTGTACTCATCACAGAAGGATACATTTGTATTGCATAAGGTAATCTGTTCACAATGCTACCTGACTCATACATACCTCTGTAAGACACAGGAATGGTTCCAGTGAGGCTCATCAATTCTCTTGATGAGCCATCATTAAAAACTAGAAAGAAAGACATTCATTTTACAGTCAACTATCAAAGGTTATATCTATTGTGACAAAAATACATACTGATCTGAGAGAAGCCTCTTATTCATGTGAAAGCAATTTTTAAGATACTAAATGCACAGAACTCTACAAAATGAAATATTAACATATCATTTTGTGTCCTTTGACATTCAGGCAAATTCACATTATACACAGAAGAATTTATGAAAAATGTTGCCATGTAATAGTGGCATTTTTAAAAAATAGGAAGTTATCCAAATTGCCTTCAAAACAAAACTTAATGTGAAGACAAACAAAATCTTTACATGAAGACCATTCACTTTTCTTCACTGTTGCTTCTGAGGAATTCCCACTCCACTAATGAGAATATGTCTCCAATCAAAGTAATTATTCAAGAACTTAGTTTTATTATTACTTTTCAGTAAAGATTACCTACGTGCAACATAATGAAAATTATTCTGTTCTTCTCTTATAGATCTGAAACTGGCTATTTGAATTTCAGCAAATAAATTTTACTACAAAGAACTGTATCCAACCCCAAAACCCATGGAAGTTCTCACATAGGAACTTCCTGCCTCCAACTCTTGATGTTGCTGTTCAATCGCTAAGTCATGCCTGACTCTTCGCGACCCCATGGACCACAGCACACCAGGCCTTTCTGTCCTCCACTAGCTTCTGGAGTTCGCCCAACTTCATGTTAATTGCTTTGGTGACACTATCTAACCATCTCATACTCTTCCGCCCCCTTCTCCTTTTGCCGTCAATCTTTCCCAGCATGAGGGTCTTTCCCAGCATAAAGAGTCCTCTCTTCTCACAACTCTTGATAGCAGCCCCATATCCAAAATCCACTCCTGAGGACTGGAGAAGCTTTTGGCACAAGATGTAACACAGGGTGGCAATCAACAAAGACACCCGCACTTGTCTTGTGCAGACAGAACACATCTTTCATTCAGGTGAATATAAGTTCAGATACAACCAGCTTTACAAAAAATGTAGGATGTAATCACCAGTGTAATATAGCCTAGAAGACACAAGAAAGGAACTTACCGTATCCATCCATTACAGGTTTGAGGTCTTTGTACTGGGTAATAACACTGACTGTTTCTTGAACTGTCAGATCCCTGTACTTGTACTGCAGAGGGAAAAGTACAGAACAGTTTTGTAAAGCTTAATATGCAAAGGCTAAATATATTAGGGAAAGGTCCCACTGAAAATATTTGGGCTGACTTCAATAAAACTACTGTGACCAGAACTGAATCATCTATTTCAAATTATGGTAGATGGAATTTTCATAAACACACCTAACCTGTCATTCTCTGCCTTTTTAGTCAGCAAAAGGCAAGTTTCATTTTTGTGCAAGGAATGGATTGTGATCAAAGAACAAGTGTGATATTAGGGTCAGGTACAAATTTATGATGTGAAGTGAATCAAAAGGTTCCACATTTAGCATCCTTGTAAGAAATGAGACATCCACAATCCCAAATATGATGTACTGCATTTTACCTCAAAATAGGTAGATGCAGTTCAACAAACAAAATGAGCAACTTTATGAATGTTTTGTGGATTAGTAGCATCCACTCCTAGCCACGTTTACCAAGCAGCAAATCCAAGTGATGGCAAAGCGAGGTGTGCACTTGCAGATCCAAACTGCAATATTAATATGTGTAAGCATGCAGAATACTTTGCAGTTCTTTCCGTGCAAACAATAACTTACTTGGGATTTTGGTAAAACAGTTGTGCAAAAAAAAAACCTTGAGAGGGGTGTGTGTGTGTGTGTGTGTGTGTGTGTGTGTGTGTGTGTGTGTGTG
>JAJKFI010000016.1:7985433-8059111 GCA_029204185.1 Lerista edwardsae | reverse complement strand
TGTGTGTGTGTGTGTGTGTGTGTGTGTGTGTGTGTGTGTGTGTGTGTAAATAGAAAACAGATTGCATCCAATGGTGACTTGAACAAACAGAAAGACATCCTGGCTTGTGTAAGTCATCTCCTTTATTTATTTATTAATTTAAAAGATTTATACTAGCTTTTCCTAAGCCAGAGCACATGCTCAAGACAGCTTACAACTTCCAAATAAATACACAATATATAAAACAAAAAATAAAAACATAATAAGGGCAATACAACCAAAAATATAAAGGCAACTAGGGGACAGATGCTACCAAACTCACAAAAATGCAAGACAAAAAAGAAAAGCAGCCCTCCACCACGTACCATCTTGTTCCAGACAATCATCCAACCTTCAAGAACATATTTTAATGCGGCATAGGGAGCTGCAGTGGGGAGGAGATGATAGAAAGCCCTACTACAAAAGCCGATATCTGCTTGAGTTCCCTCAGATACAATCCAATGAGAATTATTAGTCAAATCAACCAGATGGTGAAAATAAAGCCCGAACTAGTCATCTTCCAGTCTATCTCCTAATGACATGCTCAAGTTATTTTCTCAACGCCATTATTGGACATAGCAAAGGAACTAGATAAGGTTCCAAAAATGTTCAGAAATTCATAATATGCAGAGAAATTAAATTAGTTCCTTGCATTTGTCTTCAGAACAGAAGACCTCAGGCAGGTACCTCTACTCAAACAGACCCTCCTGAGTAGGGAATTAAGTCAGACAGATTCAAAAAGATGATAATTTAGACCTCATTTACAAATTCAAGATAAATAATCAGGCTCAGATAGAATCCACCCAAGAGTTATTGAAGAACTGAAAAATGAACTTGTTGATCTCTTAACAATAAGCAAGTTGTCCCTTAAAACCGCCACAGTGCCAAAGGGATTGGAGGATAGCAAACACGCTAATATTTAAAAAAGGTAGGAGAGGGGACCCAGGAAACTATAGGCTAGTCAGCCTCACATCCATTCCAGATAAGATGGTAGAAAGCCCCATCAAAATCTTAAAACACATAGAAGAACAGGCCTTGTTGAAGGAGCGTCAGCATGGCTTCTGTAAGAGTAAGTCTTGCCTCACAAACCTTCTAGAACAGTGGTATTCAAACTTTTTAGACCGGGACCCACTTTTTAGAAAGGCACTCATACTGGGACCCATCACTGGAAGTGATGCCATTAACCAGGAAATGAGGTCATAGCTGGAAGTGACACCATCGAACAGGAAGTACCATCATTGTGACATAAGAAACTGACACTCCTCAAATGCAAATTCACATTCCTGGACTGCAGCAATTGTACAACCATGAAATATCACTGACAGAAATCAAGATTAGGACAAAATATTATGTAAAAGTGGTGAACTAAAAACAAAATTAAAAAAAAAAACCTTCACTTGAAAATTCAAACTGTTAACACTCACAAAAAGAATGTAACAAGATTAAGGTCTGCAGTTTCCAAGATGGTTGTTCCCAGCTTTCTGGGACCCACCTGACATCAGGTCACAACCCACCAAGTGGATCCTGACCCACAGTTTGAACAACACTGTTCTAGAAATCTTTGAAAAAGTAAAAAGGCATGTGATGCGAGAAAGCTAGCAGATATTACATATTTGAATTTTCAGAAGGCATCTGATACAATCCTTCACCAAAGGTTGTTGAGAAAGCTTCACAGTCAGGGAATAAGAGAGCAGGTCCTCTTCTGGATTAAGAATTGGTTGGGGAGCAGGAAGCAGCGAGTGGGAATTTTCACAGTGGAGAGGTGAAAAGCGGTATTTCCCAATGATCTGTCCTGGGACCAGTGCTTTTCAACTTGTTTGTAAATGACCTGGAGTCAGGACTAAGTAGTGAGATGGCCACATTACATCTGCAGGTGTGCAGACAGTAAACTTTTCTGGATGGTGAAAACTGGAAGGGATTATGAAGAGCTCCAGAAGGATCTCTCCAAATTGGGGAAATGGGCAGCAAAATGGCAGATGCATTACAATGTAAATAAATGTAAAGTAATGCATATTGGGGGGAATCAAAACTTCACATACATGTTAATGGATTCTGAGCTGTCTGTGACAGCTCAGGAAAGAGATCTTGGGGTGCTGGTGGATAGCTCAATGGAAGCGTCGACCCAGTGTGTGGCAGCAGTGAAGAAGGCCAATTCCATGCTTGAGATAATTAAAAAGGAGATTGAGACTAAAACAACCTATATTGTATTGCCATTGTATAAATCAATGGTAGGGCCACATCTGGAGTATTGCGTACAGTCCTGGTCACCACATCGCAAAAAGGATATAGTGGAACTAGAAAAAGTACAGAAGACAGCGACAAAATGATTACTGGGTTGGGACATCTCCCTTATGAGGAAAGGTTACAGCGTTTGGGGCTCTTCAGTCTAGAAAAAAAGGCACTTAAGGGAGGATATGATTGAGAGGTATAAAATTAAGCTGGGGATGGATAGAGTGAATAGGGAAAAGCTCTTTTCCCTCTCACACCAGAACCAGGTGTGTAATTAGTCTGCAGAACTCCTTGCCACAGGATGTGGTGATGGCATCTGGCCTAGATGCTGTTAAAAGGGGACTGGATAGATTTATGGAGGAAATCCATAAACCTCCATCACAGGTTACAAGCCATGATTGGTATGTACAGTCTGAGATTAGCTGGTCGCTCATTATGAGGGTCGGGTAGGAATTTTTTTCTGTCATCCCAACTGGCCATGACTATGGTAATAGCCACATAGTAATACCTTTACACATTGATCTCACCAAATCGTAGATTTTTTGTAGATTTTCAGGGACAATACAACCGATGGAGAATCCAAAGTAATGGACTGCCACAGGACAGAGTGCTAGCCCCCATGCTATTTAATATATATACTAATGACCAACCGCTGCCAGAAGCTACCAGAAGTTTTATTTATGCCGACGACCTGGCAATCGCCATACAGAATGCAACTTTTGAGGGCGTTGAGGAAAGACTGGCTGAGGCTTTGAATCTATTGATTATATATTATAGGGATAATCAGTTAAAACCAAATTGTTTAAAGACACAAATCTGTGCTTTCCATCTGAAAAACCGAGAAGCATCAAGAACATTGAAGGCATGCTGGAATGGAACCAACTTAGAACACTGTGCTACCCCCAAACACTTGGGAGTAACTCTGGATCGTACACTGACTTTCAAGAGTTACTGTTTTAACACTAAACAGAAGGTCTTCGCCAGAAATAATATCCTGAAGAAAATAACAAACACAAGATGGGGTGCCCAACTGCATGTATTAAGGGCATCCGCTTTAGCACTATGCCACTTGGCTGGAGAATATGCCAGTTCTGTCTGGTATAGATGTAATCACACAAAACAGGTGAATGTGGCAGTAAATAAAACAGCAAGACTGGTCACAGGATGCCTAAAACCGACTCCAATACGAAAGGTGCATTACCTAGCTGGCCTTCCCCCTCCCAAATTTTGTCAGGAAAGCGCAGCGCAGGAGTGGGTTAAAGCGACATCCCTAAAAACACACCCACCATCAACTTCCACCGTCAAGATTGAGATTGCAGAATAGCATCCTTAGGACTGCGGCCCACTCTAATAACCAGTCACCACAGACTGCTTTGGAACTATGGAAAGCGAGCAAGGAGCTGCTGAGTGAATGGGAACAAACATATATATGTCCTCCACCAGGTCAAGAACAACCGTGGCCTGTATGGAAATCCTTAAATCGACTGCGTGCTGGGGTAGGAAGATCTAAGGACAACCCGAGGAAATGGGGTTTCCCCATAAAAGGCATGCTGTGTGAATGTGGAGAACAACAAACCATCTCACATACGCTACAGTGTACATGGTGCCCCTCTACATGCACAATGGAAGATCTTATGTTGGCAATGGAGAACACTGTTGAAGTGGCCCATCATTGGGAAAATGATATCTAGTTTTAACCTTGTAGTTTATTCTAAAAATATATTTTGATGTATGTATAAAATTATATTAATGTAGGTGCTTCTGATACGAATAAAGAAAAGATCTTACCTCCATTAAGAAATAAATCATTATTTACCTACAATTGCCAATATATTTGGTACTTTGAAGATAATGGGAGGTGCTACAAGCAGCCATGAATGAAAAGGGATGGAGGCACAATGAAGAAATCTTGGCTTTTTGTGTCAGTTTCTAGATTATAACCAGATTATGGTGCTGGGACCTGCTTTTCTCTCTCTCTACATAAAGTGCTGTGTACACTTTATGGGGATACACGAATAAGGAGAAATTTTTGTTCCAGCTAGCCAAAATAAAAATATGACTTTTGTGTTCTGAGATTATGAAAAAGTTTGTTGAAAAAACCCCAGTTCCTAGCCTCAATTAGAATTAAAATGCAATTCATTTAGATATTTCATTCTGTCAACATTACATGACAGTTTACATTATTTAATCAGTTTTTAAATGCAAAGTGAAAAAACAAGAGTTGATGTTTCCACACCAAGGTTTGATTCTAGCCTTTGGCACTATTATGCTTGCTTGTTAACTTTTATAATCAGTCTGATCACCAGCAGACTAAAATTAAGTTATGTTATATGGATTTCAACAAGAAAATTACACATTCATAATTTGCTCTTTTAAAATAAGTTGTATCTAAGAAAGTTAATAACTAAGGGCCAGTCCTTTCCAACCTTTCAACACTGATGCAGCCATGCCAACAAGGCTGTGCTGCATCCTGGTGTGTGTGTGTTGGGGGGGGGGGATCATTGGATCATGCTCCAATGTAATCTCAGCAAAAATATTGTTTACACAAGGACATTGTGAATTAAACTGTTGGGTAATACAGGGTTCTCTGTAACTATCTCTGCATTTCCAATTTATATTTCCATCAAAATCTGTCAAATTTAGCCCTATGTGACAACCCTATCTATCAAATTTAGCCTTATTGTTACATTTCTTAACGTGAATGTTGCATTTTCAGCATTATACCACCAGCATTATACCACATTATACCACATCAAGAGTGGCCAGAAAAAGTTCATTTGCTTTTATTGTTAAGAACGATAGGTCCTGTAACTCTTAGGAATATGTACTCATTCTGTCACATTTGCTGACTTACATTAAAATGCCAAATTTATCCATCAACCTGTATGATCTGTGTTAGCCTGTTTCATCTTAACAAATGGAATAACATATGTAAAAGCATTCTTTTTTTGGCTGCGGTTCTCCTCCCTTGTGTTGTTTATTAGCTTCGTGGATTCTTTAGCCGCTAAAACCGATTCACGTACAATACGCTTTAGCGTTACACAGTCCACAGAAAAGGACTTGAAACGTGTACGAGGGCAAAAAGGGAGCACCTCGAGAAGTCGAGAGAACTCATCCGACTAGCGAAACCTGGAGGAGCTGGGACTAGGGAGACCGCACGCTACGGGCGTGAGAGAGAAGTGGGTGGGTGGGTCGTTCCCTCTGTCGGTTCTCGCTGCGGGGGTGGCTGCTAGACCCTTCCCTGTCACCACTGCCAGAGGGTCACACTTTCACTTGTGCGTGGTTGACGGGAAGCCGAGCAAAAGGCTTCCGCCCGCAAGAAGAGGAGGAAAGCGAGACAGGAGTCACGCAGAGGAAAGGACAGCCCCCCCCCCGCACCACTTCCCGCCTCCCTCCGAAAGAAGCGACACGGAGGCTCTGAAGCCCGGGGGGTGGGGTGGAGAGCGAGGGCTGAGCTCGGATGGAGTCGCCGGGGAGGGGCGCGCCGCTGGGCCGGCCTCGCCTTACCTTGCCAAGCATTTTCTTCAGCTGACTCTCCGACAGGGCCATGTTGGCGGTGGCCGCGCTCTCCCCGGCACCGCTGGGCCCGCTTCCTACCTCTCCACCCCCCTGTCCGCCGCCCCTGCGCGGTCAACCCCGCTCCAACCTCGGACAAACAGGAAACCCGCCCCGGCCTCGCTTCCAATATTTCCTTCCACTCGTTTCCGCCTCGCGACGCGACGTCACTTCCAACGGCTTCCTGCAATCGCATGGCGCGGACACAGTGACGTCATTCGCAGCGTCCCTGTCGTCTTCCCTACTGTAGAGTCCAACCAAGCAGGTTGGATAACTGGAGACGACATGACATCATTTTCTTGAAGGCGGGAGCACACAAATATGGCTGACTCAGATCATTCCTGCCAAGGAGGATTGCCGCGAATTCACGAATAAAACTCTCCCTGCACGTGTGTAAAAGTTAATTTCAACCTCTTTAAGCATGCCTGCGTGTTCTGCATACGTGTGTGCGAATCGCTGTACGAAAAATGGGATTTAGTTTCCACGGAAAGATTCATGTATTCACATTACATCGGTTCAATAAAACTGCAGTTCAGTGAGTGTATTATTTTCAAGCAGCTTTTATACACTGGAGAAGCCATGACGTCATATTTTTGAAGCTTCCGGGTCAACAAATATGGCTGACTCAGATAATCGCCGCGAAGGAGGGTTGCCGCGAATTCCCGAATAAAAATCTCCCTGCACGCGTGTAAAAGTTAATTTCAACCTCTTTAAGCTTGCCTGTGTGTTCTGCATACGGGTGTGCGAATCGCTGAACGAAAAATGGGATTTAATTTCCACGGAAAGATTCATGTATTCACATTACATCGGCTCAATAAAACGACCGTTAATTGGCTCAATAAAACGACCGTTAATTGAAACAGTTAGTGCATTTTTTTTTGAAGCTGTGTAATTTCTTGTTGTTCCTAGCAGTCTTACTCACCATTTTCTGACACCCACTGTTAATGGTCTAGAAGGTTAAAAAAAAAAATTTCCCCCCTCCTTTCCCCCCCTTCCCGTTTACACTTTTTTCCCGCCTTCCATTTTCTACGGTAATATTTTCGAACTTCTGCACATTAACAGAATTTGTTTTTTTGGGGGGGGGTGAGTGTAGAAGTTTTCAAAAATACTCTTCGTAGTCTAGAAGTAAAAAAGAATTACTCTCATATTGACAACTACTTGTGTTATGAAGATATTTTAATGTAATTTTCCTACTGTAATACTTATGAAATTCTGAACATTAACAGACATTTTTTTTATGGGGCATGGCCGTTTTAATTTTGCTTGTGTAGATTTCAAAAAATAAGTCTGTCAAAACAGTGCAATCCGAGTTTAAATAGACAGCAAGTAGCATTTTGTCCGGTATGTTCAGTAATATAATTACGAGGAATTAAACCTTGTAAGTGCATATTAAATCATAATAAGGTTACCAATAATGTTTCTACACTATCACACGTTTTTATTTTGGTAAGTTTTTACTTCAGGAGTAAACTATTCAGTCCTAAACAGTACGAGAAAAGCAATCTGAAATGCTTGGAATGAGCAATGTTTTAAGTCAGCCAACATGGCCGCTAAGCCCGCCCCCTGGCTTCACCTCGCTCCTATTAATTCTAAAGGCAGGGCCAGGAGTTATTTTTGAAGCTGTGTAATTTCTTGTTGTTCCTAGCAGTCTTATTCACCATTTCCTGACACCCACTGTTAATGGTCTAGAAGGTAAAAAATATATATATTTCCCCCCGTCCTTTTTTCCCCCTTCCCGTTTACACATTTTTTCCCGCCTTCCATTTTCTACGGTAATATTTTCGAAATTCTGAACATTAACAGAATTTGTCTTTTTGGGGGGGGGGTGAGTGTAGAAGTTTAAAAAAATACTCTTAATAGTCTAGACAACTACTTGTGTTATGAAGAGATTTTAATGTAATTTTCCTATATATTTATCTAATTTTTGCCCACCCTCCCCTTTTTTTTCTTTCCTTCCCGTTCACACTTTATTTTTGGTTGTGTAGATTTCAAAAAATAAGTCTGTCAAAACAGTGCAATCCGAGTTTTAATAGACAGCAAGTAGCATTTCGTCCGGTGTGTTCAGTAATATAATTATGAGGAATTTAACCTTGTACGTGCATATTAAATCATAATCAGGTTACCAATAATTTTTCTACACGATCACACGTTTTTATTTTCGTAAGTTTTTATTTCAGGAGTAAACTATTCAGTCCTAAACAGTACGAGCAAAGCAATCTGAAATGCTTGGAATAAGGATTGTTTTGAGCACACCAACATGGCTGCTAAGCCCGCCCCCTGGCTTCAATTTGCTCCTATTTCTTCTTAAGGCATGTCCTCTCCCGTGTATCTAACCTTTTTGAGTCTGACTACGGCCCAGAGAGAGAGAGAACGAGAACGAGAACGACTAGAGTCACACACACACCCCCTAGTTTCCACTTCGGTTTTGCATTGCAGCACGACGCTCTGGTCAGTAGCATTCCTAGAGGGGGGAAAAATGACAGGTTTTGCAGGAGCCTGAGCTCCTGGTAATGCGGCCTATGCCTATCCCATTTCGCTCTCCGAGCCCCGAATGGCTGTGAAGGCGAGGGGGGGTGCTTAACCCAGGAGCTCAGTGTGAAATCTGTCATTTTGCCCCCTTCTTGGAACGCCACTGGTCCAGGTCAAAGCCTAGCGCCTTTGCAAGAACCATGAAAGGAGTACGAGGTATCAGCATTCAGCTGGTGGGGCGGCTGTGAATTGGGAGGCAGTTTAAGGAACGAATTTTCTACTAGACTGGTATTTGCTGCTTTACAACCTGGCAGTGTGTGTGGTTAGGTACTGTATTGGTTTGGCTGGAAAGGCAAAGTAGCCATCAAGCAGAAATTCCAAACAGTCAGAAAGTGACATAGGTGGGAAGTAACTTTCAGTGCAGCATTTTAACAACTGTGTGCAAAGTAATGGCTTGGGTGTGCTTGATGTTCTTAAGGACCTAACAGCGCAGGGCAATATAACACTTAGGGTACAATCCTAACCTGGAGTTAGGCAGGCCTAGGCATGTCGCAAATGCAATATAAAGTATGTTTGCACCACTCTGTCAGGGAGGCCGGCATACCAATGTGTGCCATCCTCCCTGACCAAGTGTGGTCCAAACACGCTTTACAGTGCATTTGAAACACTCCTGAGCCAGCCCAAGGGATTCCAGGTTAGGATTTAGTCGAGAGGGTTAATGCCTCCGTTTGCCTGAACATAAGACCTGAAGATCTGAAGGTCGCCAGTTCGGGACAGCCGGAAGTCTCTGTGAGCGGCAGACCTCATTAATTGCGACTGATTAACAGCTGAGCTTCGGCTGTCTTGTGCGAGGGGGAGTTGTGCTGAAGTTCAGCCGCTTCTCTGGTGGGAGCAGGAAAGCCATTTATCAGCCAGCAAGAAGACAAACGGGTGGCCAGAAAGAAGGACTAAATCCAGAAAGATCCATCTGTATGTGTGTAGTTCTTGAAAGATAGAACATTTCTGTATAAATTGTAAAAACCTTCGGGTTTCTGAATAAAGTCTGCCCATGTAAACCGCCTTGAGTTATAGTCATTAAAGAAATCTGGTGACCTAAGAAAGGCGGTATATAAATCCAAGTATTATTATTATTATTATTTATTAACTGCATTGCTGAAACTGTCAAACTGCTCTCACAATCTCACAAAATTAACATAGACTAGATCACAGAGTTGCCAAAAGCTATGTTGTGATGAAACAGTTATGTTTCATGTACCTATTTCTGTTTTATACTTTTTGTTTACTTACTTTGTTAAAGTGCATTTCCAAGGGCCTGATCTGTTACTCTAAGGATGTCCCAGCTGGGGGGAGATAGAAGGAACAGATCACGTGTCAAGGTTGCCAACCAATCAGTTATTTTTCCACCTAAGGATCCTGGGACTAGCAGAGTCTCTTGCTCTTTTGCCTGCTGGCTTCGCTACAACAAAATGGTTGCAGGGAGAGTAGCTCTGTAAGGAGACAAAGTGGTTGCTGCTGGGAGAGGCCTAGCAGTGAGGAGATTGAGAAAGGATCTGAGTGGGAGCAAGACCTTGTCCAGTTTATGGTTATTTTGTTCTGTATCTTCCTAGGCTGTGTATTACAACCCCTTTTACCGTTAGCAAACTGTTAATAAAATCTTTTTCATACCTCCATCTGCCTTGTTCTGGATTCCAGTGGAGAGTTTAGCCCAGGGAACTCCTCTGGTAACCTGTTACTGGGGCTGGTGGCAGCGGATTTACCCTACCAAGGTATTTCCCACTAAGCTGTGGGTTCAAACCGAGTGGGTGAGTAGGGGGGTCAGAGGTTACACACACCACCTCATTCATGACATATGTCCTTCCCCTTCACTCCTGCAATGTTGGACAACAGCACAGGACTACCTTGCAAAGCTGATTTTTGCACCGTATTCATTAGCAGTTGTGGCCATATTTGTGCCTAAAGTAGCCATTCCTTTTAGGCAAGCCTAAAAGGTCACACTGTTTCCGAGACAGGCAGCCTTAGTAAGCTTTTTGAGGTCAGACTCTGGGAAAGGGGCCTGCATAGATAGGCAATTCTGCTAAGGCCTATCTATGTATCCTTTGTTCTTAAATGATTAATCCAGTTCTCCTTCCAGCAATGTTCTTGCAGCTGTCTCGTATTCTGGCAGCCAATTCATGTCTCCCATCCTCATTATGGCCAATTTATTACTTCCCTTGCCACTGCTTCCTAGCAGAACCATGAATGTTTCTTGTAACCATTGTATGCCTTGTAATAATTGGCCTCTCCCCATACCCCACCCCCCAAAATTCATGTACTTTGTGTGTGTGTGGGTGTTAGACCTCCCACACACACAGGAGCTTTGTCCGAGTACACTCTTATTAAACAAAAGTTTTTTTTCACTCGTCTCTTATCGTTTACTTTCTCCTATGACTGTCATGCCTCAGCCACAGCTCAACATGAAGTATGAGGAAAATAACTATGGACTTTTTTTTCCTGCCTTGTTTAATAATGCAAGCGCTGTGTGTTAACAACAAACACTTTATTTCAATATTTAAGGATTTTATTACTGAGAATCTTCCAGCTTGTTCTTCTGGTCTCCTCTGGCGTGTTTGGCCACACCTCTCAATAATTCACACAGTATCTGGATTTCCTTTTAGCCCATGAATCAAAGAAACTTTATTCTAACAAATTGTATTTGTATTGTCATCACAATTTTCTAAATGTTCACTGAAATATTTATTTTTGACACAAAATAAGACCAGAGTTAGAAGAGCTCCTGTTTGTACCTCGGCCTTTTGTGACCACTGCTCAATCACAGGAATGTTAGAATCAGAATCTATTATTTCCTATGGGTAGTGGTCACTTCTGTCCTGAGATGTGCCCAACAAAATGGTGTCAAGATTAATCAGGAATAGAATTTGTCAATCCATGTAGGCTTACCTACCAGAAGGAACTATGCTTGAATGGACCTGGTGAATATATTTACCAGAACCCAGGAACATCAACTAAAATTTTCTGGTAGGAGAATTAGAACAGATAAAAGGAAATACTTTTAGGACAGATAAAAGGAAATACCCAGCATACAATTAATATCTGGAACTCCTGACCACAGGATATTGTGATGGCAACTGGCCTAAAGAAGCCCATCACAGATTATAAATCATGATGACTTTATGGAACCTCTGGATTTTAGAGGTACTCTATCTCTGAAAGCCAGGTGCAAGTGAACAGGTATTTTGTTCTGTGTGCTCTCAGAGGCATCTAGTGAGCCACTCTGAAATACAAGAAGCTGGACTAGATGGCTCTTTGGCCTGATCCAGCAAGGCTCTCCTTCTGCAAGACTAGTTACAATAGGGTTAGACCCTCTCCTCCAAGAATTAATGATTTTTATTAGTCAGGATAGCTAAACTGAGCCTCTACATGTAAAGATACTGTATCACTGGATATCACTTGCTTGGTCATGGTACGGAACAGAGAAAGGCTGTTCATCTCCTGCATGTGGTTGTTGACTGTAAGGAATGGGGCACTACTATTGTTGCCCTTGTTTGAGCCAACAAGGTTTTTCTTAGGTTCTTTTTAAGTGGTCAGTTCCATAATACATATTATTTTGTACCACCTCTTGTACTGGCACCATGCAAAATATGGATTAGCACTTGCTAAGTACTGTACAACACCTCATAATTCCCCATTTTGAAACTGGTATCAAGAAGTATCAGATATTATTTGAATACTATTTGCAAATTCCTTTTATTTTTATTAACATCATTATACACTGAGCAATAGTTTCCTTTGGTGAAAGGGCAAAATTTCATTGCAATCACAAGTGCAATACATCCTCTCTTGTGCTTTCCCACAGGTGTTACAGTCCTGGGCCAAGAGCTGCTGTTTTGAGATACATACATGTTTCATTCTGAGGAATGTTGGAACATACGTATATTGGGAACTGAGAACCCAAAACTTTGGGCGTTAGCACTGGCAGTATATTTGTATTGCTGGTTCTAGGTGTTGTAAAAGTGCTGTAAAGCACATTTATGGCACCCACAGCGGAAGTACCGCCCATGCTGGGGCATCACCAGTCAGCACTGTGCCTCAGTGCAGGTGATACAGCCAGCCAGCTGTAGGGGCAGGGGTGGGAGGTGGGGAGCAGGTCCAGCCGGGGGTGGGGTCAGCAGTGGCTTCCACCACTGGTCCTGAACCCCTGAATTGGGCTGGGCAGCCTGACACAGGCTGGTCCAGCTTCTGCTGACAAAATAGCCAGTGGAGACTTGAAAAGCCCTATTGCAGGGGCTGGGGCTTTCCTTGAGGAAAGGGGATGAACACGCCCGTGGTTCCAGCAGGATGCAGCAGTAACCGTTTTGATACTACTGCTCCTCCGGGAGCTGGGCAGCTCAGGATTGGGCTGCCTGGCCCTGGGTACTGTAAGAACAGACTATCCAAGTAAAAGTCTACAGAAATTAAAGTGACCCCATCTCTTCTTAATTCTGATGGTTGAATTATTTCTAAATTCCTGTAATGAAATTTTACCAACTGTACCCAGGAGTTTTCTCATCATTCCTCTATTTTTAAAGCATGAAAAAGTCATTAAAAATAACATTATGGGTAAAGGGACACCTGTCTCAGTTTACTGCATTCCTAAATTTCCATTTGTATGAAGCTACTATATATTAGGGGAAGCCAAACTGTGGCTAGTGAGCCACATGTGGCTTTTTGACATATAATGTGCAGCTTGCGGAAATATGTTGGCTGAGCTCCTTTTTGCATCACAACTAATATAAAAAGTAAATAAAAAATTTCAAGCTTTAATTAAATTTAGTGAATATAAACTGAGTCAATAGATTTAAGAAATTAAATGCTTTCTAAATATTGCTGTTCTCAAACATCTCTCTTGTGGTTCTTAAGCATCTGAACTTTATCTTATGTGGCTCTTATCTTAAGCAAGTTTGGCCACTCCTGTATTTTATTACTTAGTACACAAATATGGTCCACGATGCAGTGAACCTCTTTTCTGAGCAGTAAGCACTAATGCATGCACACAAAGGAGATGCCTGGTCCCTTGGCTGCATCCTCCCCTCCTTAAACCTCTGCATCACAAATGACTTCAAGCAATTATCTGGGTTTCAGGAATCCCCTTTCAGGAACGGGAAGGGGATGCAGGAAGTGGGACAAAAAAGCCTTAGTGCAGTGGTTCCCAAAGTGTGGGTCACTACCCAGTATTGGGAACCAAAACTGGGTCCTTAAGGGGACTGGTCCAGTCCCCTTAAGGGTGTTCCAATGGCGCCACAGCACAAGCTTTCTGTATGCAATTCAGGGCTTTTGCAGCATTGGGGAGGCCTGCAGAGGGGGGTGTAGACCTTCCAGACCCTTCTGGACACCAGTGAGACCTCCAGAAAAGTGCTGAAGCCCCCACTTGTCTGCGGCATTGCGATGATCGCTGCAGCACCATTGGGACACCTTACAGCCCCAGGCCCTGTCCTTGCAAAGACTTAGCACAGTCCCAAAGTCTATTTGACTTTGGGAACTGCTGCTTTAGTGCAAACACGGGATACCATACATTTTGAATCTCAGCCAATAAGACTTAACAAGATAATCACCACATGCAATTCAGGGCTTTTGCAGCATTGGGGAGGCCCGCAGAGGGGAGTGTAGATCACCACATGTGTGTTTTATGTAAATAGCACCCTTCTAACTACAGCAGTGTAATAATCTCAGACAGAGAAAGAGAGAGTTATAGTACCATTTCCTCTCTAAAACTTTGGATGATTCATTCGAAAAGGTATAATAAGGTATAATAAAATATTTTCACATTCATTAAGGCTAAATAAGTTGATGTGCAGTGCCCAAAAATGCCAGTTGAGGTGGTTTAGTGTAATAGTTACCCCTGCTAACTGGGCAAGAGGCACTTTTTTCAAGTGGTGTTCCTCTTATATTTAGCAGGGGGAGAGTAATTGTCCCTCCTCACCCCAGCAGTGTCTTTTCTAGTGGCTGTTGCTGGTGGTATTCTGCATTTTTTTAAAGATTGTGAGCCCTTTGGGGACAGGGAGTCATTTAATGTTATTTTTTTTGCCTATAAACCACTTTGTGAACTTGTTGAAAAGTGGTATATAAATACTGTTTGATTGATTGATCGATCATTTCTCCATTTCCTTCTAACGCTTTGCTGATTTACTTGTTTAAAAAAATTAACCATGTAGTATCAGCTGCTCAACATGAACACTTACATCTTGCTGCCGATCCTAGACAGTAAGAATGTATACATGGCTGGTTTCGTGGTATAAATATGAGACACATAAGTGGCATATCAAATCCCAATAGAAAAATACCAGAGAATTCGTCAATCAGCAATTAATTTTGCTGGATGACCACTTTGAAAGTGCAGAGATGGTGATAGGATCTGGTGCAATGGTGTGCTTTCAGCAAAATATGACTAGTTGAGGGATAGGGGGGAGTACATAACATTTTACACTTTCATGTAGTATTTGCATATTTCTAATTATTTTGATTATAACCATCTTCTTGACAAAAGGGACTAACTTTCTCTAACATATATACTGTACAATAGAATCTAGTAAGCCTTCAAATATATATGAGGCACTTTGGAGGCAGCCAACTGGGCAACAGTGTCTTCTTTGCGACTTTTAAATATGAAGAGATATGAACTCTGACGCCATGGCATTCAGAGTTTCAGCTGTTGCTGAAGATCATGAAGGGATGCAGCGCTAGCTTGTAATTTCTGTGCCACTGTATCCTCATCTCGCTGTTTGGATATCTCCGTCACTCCATTGATTCCAAGTACACAAGGCATACTTAAAAATACTTCACAGTTTATATTGTAACACCCCTATAAAAAGAAAAAAATAGGCATAAACAGAGAATGGGTTATTGTATACATAAATATACTTCTCCACTCAAAGGACATGAAAGCAACTAAAATACTTGAGCAATTTTTACAGATAGAAAACAGAAATTTTCACTCCTCAGCCTCAGTGCAAAGCACTGTTGCGTTAGTGACTTCCTGCTTGCTTTTACAACAGTATAGGTGTGCCACAAAACACTACTGCTCTGACAAAAGCAGGTTACCTCTGGTCTCTTTACACCACATGTTACAAGCCACAGGAATCACCACAGCTGCTGCAAATCTGTGCCCAAAACATCTTTTAGCACAGATAGAGATGTGGGTTAGCTGTAGCCTACAAAGCAAGACTTGTGTAGTAAATGAATGGGATAGATCTGTTAAAAATAGTGATATATGTTATTTGACACTGGAACTGTTCACAACAGGTAAATAGAAACTTCTTTATCAACAAATAAGGCTGAGCAAATAAGGAACCTTCTTTTGGCATTTTAGATGACCATGTTACTTGTCCTATAAAAAGGGAGAGAGGGGTTCTTGCATATTAAGGAATTGCCTAATTCTTTCAGTATATTTTATACTTAGTGCTGTGTAGGATCTATTGGTTAACGCTGTCTCCATTTGAAAAAGCAGAACAAGATCAGTCCTACACTTACCTTCACCATAGTTGATATGGAATGTACTTTCCTTTTATCGTTTAGTATACTATCAGTCAGATCAGCTATTGACAGACCAACTGACCAGGATTTTTGGCCTTTTCCTTTCAGAACTTCCATGGCTCTACATAGTTAAAACAACAACACTGAGATTCAAAACACAGTTTCACAGCAAGAAATATTGTCTATTTTTTCATATGTATATTTTAGCATAAACAAGCTAAACATTACTCAGGTATAGATGAAAATGCTCATTTATTGCTGTAGAAGTTTTACCTATCAGCCAACAGCTGCTGGGCATTCTCATTTGTTAAATCTTCACTCTGACGACTGGTCGCCAAACTGGAAGCACTCCATGCCATTACTAAACAATAAAATTACTAAATTACTAAATAAAAATTTGAATGTTGACCTTTAGAGCATGTACTTTTCATTCTGCTAGTATAAGAATATTTGTATTCTTTCAGCTTCCAAAAATTATCATCTGTATACTCCAGAAACTAACTTTTTTCCTCTCCAATTATTGCAACTGGTGGTTCTGCTTTCCTGCACATGGATATCAGGGCTAAAAGCAACACAGACTGCATTCCTTCAAGATGGCTCAATGACCTCCACATGATTCAATTTGTGCAGATACAGGAATAAGGAAATTGTGCATGAGGAAAAATGCATTACTAGCAATGCAAACCAGAAATACACATCACGGAAAATTTTTGTCACTTTGAATTCCACGGGCAGCCCAATCCTAACCTGGGCTGGAACAGGCTGGCTGGCTGGCCTGCGCTATATCCAGCTCTGGTTAGGAGGCTGCTGTAGCACAACTTGGAGTAAGAGGACTTTTGTCCCCTTAACCCCAAATAAAGCCCCAACCACCCTTGGCTGGTGCAGATCCAAGCAGCCCGTGTAGGGGCACCTGGGCCACGGTCAGGATCCTGCCTAAGTGCTGGATCCTGGCTCCACCCCTCCCTGGGCCATTTCACCCATGGGCCCTCCCTCCCCCCTGCCTTGATCTGCCTTCCCCCCACTTTCCGGCTGAATTTGGCTGGCACATACATACCTGTCTGCAGCAGCCAGATTCAGCCTCCATGGATCTGCACACGTACTTGTGCTGACCCAGATGACTCAGAAGTCAGCACAAACGTGTCTTATGGCACGTTTTTGACACCCGGAGATGGCACAAGGGACTTGCACCAGCTGAGAGTGCAGTTAGGATTGTGCTCTCTATGTATCTACAGAAACCATAAAGAACCAGAATATTCCTTTTAATTTCTACTCTTCGCTTTCCATTAAAGTAACTATAGCTGTTTAAATTTCCCATGCCTCCATGATCAGTGCTTTTATATTAAAAACAATTCTACCACTTTCTGCAACAAAGCAATTTTATCAATGTAAAAGGCAGATCAAGTATAAAACTGGAACTCTAAATTGTTCAATATCATAATTTTACCTTTGTTTTCCCCTTGTTCACCAATAAGCCAAACATCTTTGCCTCTTGTTTGAGCTTTCAAGAGATTTGTAATAATATGTTGGAATCTGGCAGAGTCCAGATTACAACCGATCCCGATAACTCTGCTTTTAGGAAATCTACTCATCTTCCATGACACATATGTCATTATTTCCACTGGAATTTGATTAAAAAAAACATATTGAAAGGCAAACAGATTGTGTATTTAATTCAATGTAACAAAGTTCAAATCAAAATAATTTATTCATTAATATCAGCAAGTTTAGTTGCCTCAAAAACAAATAAAATTTATTACAATTACCAAAATGGATTTTTTTCTTGTGTCCTTATGCAATCCTTTCTATGCTTCTATATAAAAGTGTATTTCTAAAGGACAACTATATTCACAATTCAGTTAACAAATTTATAAATTAATTACAAGTTGGCAAGCACTTAGATTAGCACATTGGAAGCCCTGTTGAAATGCCAGGACACCAGAATGTTCATTAATGAGAGATCATGTGCCCTCTGTTTTTTTAACGTGCGTGCCAATTGATTTAAACTATGGGTAGCCAACGTTTCAATTTTAAGGCTCCTGGACCTTTAACAATTGTGTAGAAGAGGGAGTTTCAGCAGGTGCAGCTTGTCATCGCACAGACAACAAGCTGCACCTGCTGAAATTCACACTTTTACATGTGTGTCCATGAGCCCTAAAATTGAAATATTGGCCACCCCTGATTTAAACAGTATAGAGGTCCAATCCTATCCAACTTTCTGGTGCTGATGCAGCTGCAATGCATCCCTGGGGTAAGTGAACAAATGTTCCCTTATCTTGAGGAGGTCTCCATAACTTCACCACAACCACAAAATGCAGCACATATCCCATCAGGGTTGGAAAATTGGTTAGGATTTGGCTCTAGGTTAGCAGATCAGAGTTTGGGGACTGCAGTCTACTCAAAGGTAACCTCCATTATGTTCAATGGGGTTACTCCCAGAAAAGTGTTTAATTTACATATTTATACCTTGTGTTATCTCTCTGATGGGCATTCAAAATGCCATAAAAATATAAACACTAAAATCTCCTTAAAAACAATAAGACAACCTTAAATATATCATTAAAAACAAGAAAAAAATAAAACCAGCAGCAATCAATAAAAACTAAAGTGTTGGTGTTTCCTGGCTTGTTGCAATAATATAAGCAATTATATTTATAACATGATACAGGTGGCTGATCCCTTATCCAGAGTATTCCGAAATCCAGACATTTGTGTCTAAGACATTTTTTTAAAAAAACAAAAACAAAACACCTTTCTCTACTGTGAACATTGGAAGGTCTTGTGCTCATTCCTATACACAGTCTATAACTTCTATTTTCTGCTCTGTAGTGCATGCCATTGTTGAAAAATGTCAAAGAGACCAGAAGACACCCAAATTGGTAACAGTGAAAAGAGCAAGAAGAAGCATTTCTCATTATATTTATGTAAGTATTCTGAAATCCAGACAGATTCCCTTCCCAAGAAGTCCAGATAAGGGATATTCAATCTGTACATCAAATATTCACATTTATACAACCCTTTGGAATCAGGGAACCACAGATTTTCTTGTCTAAAGGAAAATACCAATTTCTTTGTCAAGATATAAAAAAATACACCACTTTAAAATAGGGAACTTTCTGGCTTTCTACTAAAATGCCATCTTATGGTTGAGTAGTATGATCAAAGTGCATGTCTTGCAGTCTCCATTAAGAAACATGCCTACTAACTAACATAATATTCATTACACAGATTGTTAGAAACCAATACATCATAAAGATAAATACTGTCATACCTGGTTGCGATGCCACAAGCAGTATGCTGTGTTGACTATAATGTGCTACTGATGGAATAATGCTTCTGAACAGTTCCACATTATTTTGTACTAAATCCAGATAGGATTGAATATTGCCTAAAGAATTCATTGTAAGCACCACCACTTTTGAGTCTGCTGAAGCAGAAAAATCTAAGAAATACCAAGAAAAAAATTGAAACTCATTTTTTATCTTTGAATGTAAAATTTCACTAGAAGAAGAAAAAATGCACAAATTGGACTTGTAAAATTTAAAACTCTTTTTCACCTCTGTTCGCAAATATAGGGTGGCATCCAGACTAGTGCACCTGCCTTAGGCGTTCCCTCTGCAAATGGAATCTTCCTCTGTGAATGGAAGGAATGTTCCACTTGTGCAAGGACCACTTTTGCAACTAGAAAATCAATCTCTTCCAATTCACGGAGAAAGGAGTGAGCTCCCAACAGCAGAAGAGCTTGTCAGGATGCCACCAGTTATATTAATGTATACAATAAATAAAGCTAGTAAGAAAAGTCAGACTAGTAGAGAGAAGTACAACCAGTTCCCAAGATCAATGTTAATAAAATTATTCATGGACAACTTAGGTACCAACTATGAGTTGCATCACAAGTAACAAGATTGTAACAGTCTTCCTGTCTTTAAAGATAGGAATTCTTGTGAAGCCTGAAGGTATTATGCACTAATGTGTAAACAGCTGTGTATGACTACCTACATGCCAATAAAGGTTACTGATTACCTTCAATGTCCCAGCACATATGCAAAGGTAGCCATTTACATATATGTAGGATCACCCAAATCTTACATTCTACATAAAAGATTCATGCACATTTCCATGTGAAATGATTTTCATATAGGAATTCTGAAACATGAAAATGTGAAAAATTTAAGCATTTGGAAGGCACCTAGAAGATATTTAACACAGCCCAACTTAAATTTGAAAGAGCACAGAACAATAGTGCATGGGGCTTTTTTCCACTAATTTAGCATTCTTCCTAAACTACCTTGTGCTTCAGATGTTACCGTCAAGAGTGGAAAAACTCCCATCAACAATTCTGATATTTGGAAAGTTGAGCTTAAGTGAAAATACCCATACCAGAAACTAAAATACACTACCTCTGCTGATTTCCACATTTGGCAGGGGAAAGATTTCCAGATCCATTGTACCACTTTTCACTGTATCTTCTGAGCAGTTCAAGACAACCACCTTGTCAGCAATACCCTAAACGGATTTAAAAAACAAAACTGTTCTTCAAGGAAAATATCTGATTTATAACATATAATCCTTTTAAAAAATATGTTGCCGTTAGAAAGGTTAAACCAGCAACTTCTCATAGAGTTAAAATCTGCAGTTTTAAAATAGCCTGACATGATTCAAGGAAAGTATAAATGTATCACCTAAGCCTGCATTCCTATGTATGTTTACCTGGGAGTAAGTTCCACTGAACCCAATGGGATTGATTTCTGAGTAGACTGGCATACTATTGTGATGTTAGTCAATAAGTACAGTATCTGTCTTTTAATCTCCCAATAAAACACTTTATTACTGCAATACAAGTGATATCTTGATGCTATTCAAGCAAGGCAACAATTCTTTTTAATACATATAAGGAACTGCTCCTTTGTAACTGAATGATACGTAATCTGCAGACAAGTAATTTCTTATTTTGAAAACATGTTGCCTTAAGAGAGGCACAGCACTGGGATTTGAACATCACTGAACAGTCTTTCAAAGTGACCAGAAGGCTCAATTAACACCCCACAATTTCAGGACCTATTCTCACAAAATTTCACAGGGCTTTGGATAACTTTGAGGAAAAGGGCAGGATAAAAATACTGCAAATAAATAAGTCACGGATATCAGCCAGCCTGTGTCAACTTCTAGGCACAGCAACCACAGACTAAGGCAACTGCATACGCATTGATGGTACACACTGAGAACAGCTGAGTTCACTCTTTTAGCACATCATTGCAAGAGCAGTTTTTCCAGTGCTTGTGTGGTCACATGTTGAACTCAGTGTAGGCTGCCTTCAGCAGAAACTACTGGCATGCACAGAGCTCACTCAGCTTATGAAACCACTCAGCCAGAAGTTGGCACGAACTACAGTAAAAAAAAAAATCTGCCATGAGCTGAGAGGCAAAGAGAATTGCCCTTCATTTGCGATTAATAGTGGAGTTGCTTTCAGGCCTAATTTAAAATAAGTGCCACAGAGAAAAGTATACCATATTGCATGTACATGCCCCTAGATATTGTTAATAATTATTTTATTCCAACTTGAAACCATTACATAAACAAATGTAAGCCATGTTAGATAAAGTATATACCTTTGCTGAAATAGCTAGTGCACAAGCAAGACCCAGATCTCCTGCTCCAATCACAGTAACCTTGTTACATCCTCCATCATTTTTCTTACTTTTTAATTGTTTGTCGTTTTCACCTAAGAGCATAAATTGTAGTTTGTTTAAAACAATCAACACAACTATATATATACTGAAGTAGCTGGAAATATTACAGTTTGATCTGACAAAATTTTTTTGCAGTTGTGGTTGTCTGTGAAAGACAGTTAAACCTCAAGCAGTTTGATCCT
This sequence comes from Lerista edwardsae, assembly GCA_029204185.1. NCBI lineage: Eukaryota > Metazoa > Chordata > Lepidosauria > Squamata > Scincidae > Lerista > Lerista edwardsae. The sequence goes on along the minus strand of JAJKFI010000016.1, from coordinate 8,037,465 downwards.
ATGCATATTTCCTTGGCCATACATCCTGTTGATTTCACTGGGACTTACTCCCAGATGAATATGCACAGGATCCTTATCCTTAAGTGAGAAGAACAAAACTGCAAGATGAAGTCAGAAGAGCAAAACATGGAAGAAATGAGATCAAAAATATTGTTGTTGGCTATAGAATTAGTGTATTGCTAATCCCTGCATACATTATATAAGCAGACCATTTTTTAAGTCAACTTAGCACTTTTCTTCCAATAGGACACTTGTCAACCACTTCACAAAGGCATATGTACAACACTCAACAGCTCTCCAACTTTAGGCAGGAGAACATTTTCATTTCTTGAATTTCTGCTTGTTGATCGGCAGTGGCATAGCTGACCAGCGCACCAAGGAAATGGCCAGCTCTGCTCCAGCCATGCCAAGGAAGGTTCCGGTAGTGGCGAGTTCTACCCACCCCTGGAGCCTTCTTTGGTGCAGCGCAGTCAAGGCCGTGACTGAGGGGGCAGGTGGCCCCTGTGACCTCCCCTCCACTATGCAACTGTTGATCAGTCACCTCACACAAAAGAACATTATCAGAAATGCAATGAAAATCCTAGAAATAAGTAAGTTGGGCAGCTCAATTAGCTCCTGCTGTAGCCTCAAGCCCGCTAACCTCATTCATAACGTGGTGCTAGATGGATGAGGCAGTCCTATAGCCCTTAAAAATAACTCACATGTAGGCACACCCCACTCCACACCAAAATTTCCATCTGCCTACCTTCTAAGAGATCCTGCACTACTCCTCAGCAGTAGCACAGCAATGTCAATAGCTGCTATCTCTCTAGAACAGGCAATGGGCAGACAAAAAAAGGGATGTGCAGACTTTCTGGGATGTAATAAAATAAATGACCATTGAAGTCCATTGGTTGTTTCCAAATGGTCATAAGAATATAAGATCCTCTCGTACCAGTACTGAAAAGTCAGTTCTATACTCTGTGCTCTGCTGCGAAGGTACATGACAACATAGAATGGGGCTCTTTAAAAGGAAAATCCAAAACAAAAAGGCCACCAAAATAAAACTGATGACAATTACAAATACAGAAGCTCCCTCACTTAAGAACAGGTTAGGTTACATAAGTCTTTTGTAAATAGTTTTGTTCTTCAATTCAGCATCACTATTATCAGTAGCATGTTAAATCTGAAAAAAATGTATTTACAGTGCAGTGGTCTATATTGTGTAGCCTTACCTTGAAAAGCAGCCTAAAAGCCTTGCTGGAATAAATGGGAAATGTTTGGGAATGCTGGAAATGTGTGCTAATGCTATCTATGGACATATTGCCAGGAATATTTGTATCCTGGCAATTCTTAAGTAGGGAAGCTTCTGTACTAAATTAAAAGTTCCCCCAAATATGCACACCTTCAGTGATCTTTGAAATATATGAGAGAAGCTCCAACTGTCTGGCTGCATCAGAAGACGATAATGAGTACAGAGGAAGTTCCACTTCAAATGTTGTGGTCATCTCCTTTAACAAGCCTATGATCATTGACTGTGGCTGAAATACATACAGCAACAAAATGAACCACAATTTTAGATAACAAAGGCTTTACTTGCAAAATGACCTAATCCAAGAAAAAGAGGCCATCCTCCATGTTGCTAAATTAACTGAAAATACAAAGCACTACAATACAATACACATACTGCAACTGTCATTGATGTACAGCGTTTACCACGTAATGTACAGAGATGTACAGAGTTAACACGTAACGTACAATACACGTACTGCAACTGTCATTGATGTACAGAGTTTACCAAGCGAGTCATTTTTTTCTGCATAGCTACATAAACCATTCCCCCACTTTCCACCACAGTCTAACAAAACAAAGAGACAGAACCCAGGATTAGAGCTATCCTGGACAGAATCAGACTTGATTTTTAGTCGCTGGGGCCACAAGCAGGCAGGAAGCAGCTTAATCCCCACCCACCGCATAGTGTCCCTGAGCAAACCCCTTTCATTTCTTTCATTATTTATGAATGGTTGCCATTCACTCATATTGGGAGAAGTAAAGCCCTTCACTTGGGAATGCTACCACAATTAGGGAAAAATCTGACTTCCAGCAGACAGCAAGACTCAGCCCTTGCTGACAAGGATCCTGCAGGCCATCATCATCATCATCATCATCATCACACACACCCCGAAACACACCCCATTATGGCACTCTTCAAAATGATACGTTTTCAACTAATCATGAAACTTTCTGGTTTTTTCTGACATTTTGCGTACCTATCTACGTATTTTTGGAGGCTGACAGCAAGTGTTGAAAGGCAAATTTTTATACAATCAAGGTGCATTATAATTATATACCAAGCATACAGAAACACACATCCCTTACATGGCTCCAGTTTTGCAGATATGGCAAATATATTCGCCCACGTGCATCTACATGTTTTCCTACAGAAATTCCCATGTTTGCGGTGGGCTTCAGGAAGCAAATTGGAGGAGTAAAAGGATGAGAATCTAAAATCCATAGGCAAATTGGAATGTTGTAAGAACGACCTGTCAAAATATAAATCAAAATCTAATGTGAAATGACTACTGTTTTTTGACTGATTTATGTAAACCAATTTCACACATCAGGCATCATGACCTAAATGAAGATCATATGGAAGTTCCCGAGGGCTGGGGGAAGCCTTCCCAGTTGTTGTTATTATTAACATGTACCAATTCTATGGGTGCTCAATCAATGGATGCGTATCAGCACAGGCTAGGAGGCAGCTGGAGGTCACCTCAGAGAGAGGGGATGTTTTTCCTCTTACCCTGTGTCGAACACTGTCAGGTCAGTGCAGGGACCAGACCTGGCTCTTCTGAACCAGTGTAGGCCTTTGTACCAGCCTAGCCTAGTCCTTGCAGTATGTTTGAGACCCCTGGGAGTCAGCACAGGGGGCCTGCACCAGATCAAGTGGCGCTCTGGATTGTCCCCTCAAGGACATAACTGCATTCTTCTGGAAAATGGTAGTCACAATCTAGTGCAAAATCCTTCACATACACAGTTCTGTGAGTACTGCCAACGCTCACAAGATCAGCCCAGCTTGAAGGAACATTACATGATTAAAATCTGCAATTGTTGCAGCATAAGATAGGCATGGGAATAGTTCTGGACCCCTCCTATTTGAAGGGAATTGAAACAGCAGCTAACCTAGGGCGCAATCTTAACCTGGAGTTAGGCTGGGACAAGTCACTTGTGCTGGTCCAGGAATGTTGCAAATGCACCGTAAACTGCATTTGCATCGCTCTCAGAGTCAGGGAGGTTCCCTTACTCCAAGTGTGGTGCAAACATGCTTTACGGTGCGTTTGCAACACTCCTGGAGAGGAGTGGGATCTTGGGGTGTTTGTGGACAACTTAACAAAGGTGTCGACCCAGTGTGTGGCAGCGGTGAAGAAGACCAATTCCATGGGCAATTTAAAAAAGGGGGTCCGAATAAAATGGCCAATATTATTATGTCATGGTACAAGTCGATGTAAGGCCACATCTGGAGTATTGCATACAGTTCTGGTCGCCACATCTCAAAAAGAACACAGTGGAGCTGGAAAAGGTGCAGAAGACAGCCACAAAAATGATTACTGGGCTGAGGCACCTCCCTTATAAAGAAAGACTGTGGCCTATGGAGCTCTTCAGTCTAGAAAAAGGTGCCTGAGGTGGGACATGATTGAGACATACAAAATTATGTGTGGGATGGATAGACGGATGTTCTTTTCCCTTTCTTACAACACCAGAACCAGGGGACATCCACTAAAACTGAGTGTAGGGGGAGTTAGAATGGATAAAAGGAAATACTTTTTTACCTAGCAGGTAATTAATCTGTGGAACTCCTTGTCACATGAGGTGGTGATGGCATCTGGCCTAGGTGCCTTTAAAAGAGGATTGGACAGATTTCTGGAGGAAAAGTCCATTGTGGGCCACGATGGGTAATGCAACCTGCTTACATTAGAAATAGGCTACTCAGAATGCCAGGTGCAAGGGAGTCACAACAGGATGCAGGCATCTTGTTGTCTCATGTGCTCCCTATCGGGTAGGTTGCTGTGAGATAAAGGAAGCTGGACTAGATGGCCCTTTGGCCTGACCCAGCAGGGCTTTTCTTATCTTCTTGTGTAGGTAACATTCATATTACTTTTCTTTTTCACCTTGTCTGTACAATTAAAAATATACATGCTGAGGGATTGTATGATTGCACATCAACCAGTTTGGGAATCAATACATTTTATTTATTCCTTACCTTGAAATTTCACTGGAACAGTGCCACTAACATTCAAAAGGTCTTTCTGGGAACCATCCTTGAAAGCTGAAATTCAGAAAACTGATTTTTTATATGTGCGCATAAAACATTAAAACACTATAATATAAAATTATATTATTGCATAAATATCACATTTGATTTGATAGCTAAGAGCCCAACTCTATGCATCTTATTCTCAGAAGTAAGTCCCATTGCATTGACGTAGCTAATGAATATGTAGCCTGGTGCAGAGGGCAAAATGATGCTCCAGAAGTGACATTACAACAGGAAGTTGTATTTCATTTTCTTGGGGTTTGGGGGCCATAATATTTAATAGAATGAAGATACGACACTCCAATTTGTTTCCCTGCATTCTGCATTAAATTCCACATCGAATTGTATATAACATGATGGTATTAGTCATACGTACGAAGGTTTTCATAATTTTGGCCACTAGCATCAAGCTCAGCTAGTTGCCCCCCCTAAAGCAAGTTGCCCAGTGCAATTACACCTCCCTGCACTTCTCTAACTACGCCCCGTCCCATTGTATTCAATGGCGCTTACTTCCTAGAAAAGCTGTATAGGATCGTAAACCTAAGTTAGATAAACAATGCTCTAATTACAACACTTAAAAGATGAAAAAAGGTATAACAGTAAACTGATCTGCTGACAGTTTTGACATTTTACAAGTACTAATTAACAATACTGCCTGCTCTGAACATAATTCATAATTTGCCATTACTTCTTTTATTGGTCAGATCTATCTATAAGGGATGTGGTGGCGCAGCGGGTTAATTCATTGTTGCTGGGCTTTCTAACCGGAAGGTTGGGAGTTCAAGACTGCATGACGGAGTGAGCTCCCATTGCTTGTCCCAGCTCCTGCAAGTAGATAAATAGTCCCACTTCGGTGGGAAGGGAACGCTGTTCCGTGTGCTACGGTGTAGGGTCATGCCGGCAACGTGACCACAGAAGCTTGTCCTTGGACAAAACGCCTGCTCTACAGGCTTTGAAACGGAGATGTAGCGGATGTAGGAACGGAGATGTAGGGGGAAACACCACCCCCTACAGTCAGTCACAACTAGACCATCCGGTCATGGGGAAACCTTTACCTTTATGTATGAATAACTAGAAAATAATAATTCTAATGCAGTTTATCTGTTAGCCAGAATTGTTAAAGGTATTCTTACTATAGGCATTCATAGAGAACGTGACGTTTGGGTATGACTCATTTACATTCTTCAGTTCTTCTATGGTCAGATCTCGGAATTTATACTGCAGATAAAAAGATCATGTTAATTTTTTTTTAAAAAATAAAATAAAAAATATTTAAACCGTGTCATTATTACTTCATCATGGCAGTTCAAATTCTACATCTCTGGAGCATACAATGCTGACTTCTGAATTTGCATTGCTCTGGTAGTCCCATTGAACACAGTGAGATTACTCCCACATAACTGTGTATAAAATTGTGCTGTGAATGCATTTTAAGATCAAAATGACTGATTTTTTTCCATCAGTTCCCATGAGTTCCCATGTGAGAATTAAGTTAAAGATAAAAGCGTGGCCACATTTGTTGTTGGTTTTCAAAAAGTCACCACAAGCTTTTAAAAGCGATCTAAGTGTCTTGAATTTAAGGTTCCTGAATTTTAAAAAGCCTTAAAATCGCCCTGTCGTTGATTTGCCTAAAGCGCAGCACACATTACACACGATTGTCACAGGTTTCTTAGACAGTTGTCGCTTCCGACGGTTTAGAAAGACGCTGGAAACAAACTTGACTGAACTGGGATAGTTGCAAAATTAGGCAGGGCGTGATGAATCTGCGGGCGCCGAATTGGGGGCCGACACCGCAATGTTAAGACGAGGGACGAAACTCTTGCAAAGAGGAAGGCAGGATTCGGAAGGAAGGCAGTCCTCGCTTGCAACAGCAGCAGCTTTCAACCACATGCAAGATAACGCGGCGGTATCGTTAGCGCCCTCAAAGCAGGCGGCGCAGGAGGAAGCGGCTTCTCTGCTGATAAGCAGATACTAAAGGGACGGCGAGAGCAACGCTAAGTCGTGGCCTGCGGTTGGGCGCTCCGTCTCCCCGACCCTCGGAGGGTCGGCGCGCGGAAAGAAGAGCGCCGGCTGTCCGCCCCGCGAGCGCCTGCTTGCCTTGCTCAGCCATTTCTTCAGCTTCTCCTCGGAGAATTCCATTGCTCGGACTCGCGACTCGCCCAGCAACGCTTCCTGTTGTGGGAGAATAAAAAAGACGGCAACCGCCGGGGACCAAAACAAACCACCTTGCGTCAGGCAGTATAAGAGAAGCCGAGTTGGCCGGCCTCTTCCGTTGCTTGCCCAAGGTGCGTGACTAACACCATACCAGGAAGCTCTGGAGCGCCGCACCTCCTGCGAGGGCTGGCAGCTGGGGCTGTGACAACGGCTAGGCCCAGGCTTGCTTTTGCTGTCCCGGCTCTGTTCAAATTAAGCTGGTAGTCCTGCTGCTGGCGCATGTATTGAGTGGAACCCAAATTAAACTCTAAGAGTGCAATCCTAAACTGGAGTTAGGCCGGCATAAACTAAGCCAGCAAAGATTGGCCAGCACAAGGGCCACCATAAAGCATGTTTGGACCACTCTCGGAGTCAGGGAGGATGGCGCACATCTGTGTGCTGGCCTCTCTGACTCAGAGAGTGTTCCAAACATACTTTACGGTAGCCCTTGTGCTGGCCAAACTTGCTGGCTTAGTTTATGGCAGCCTAACTCAGTTTAAGATTGTGCCCTAAGTCTGTCAACGCTCCATCTGCTTTGCTTTTCCAGCCCTGTCTGCAAGCACTTAAGATGCCCACAGTTAAAGGGCCCAACTCACGTGCCCCAAAGTCTCCTTCGATTTGAATGTTGAGCAAAATAAAATGCAGGGAGAAAAAGTTGGGTCCGGGAAGGTTGGGTCATGTCATCCCTGCCAGTGTGCTGAGTGGTTATGGGCCCCAAAGGGCTCCGTTTGACAAAAGGTCCCTCATGTTGTTTGAATGGCAGTGCTGCAGAGGTTTTCCTAAACCGGACCTTCAGCAGCAGGGCTGGGCTCTTGAGGGGGGTGCTGAAAGGGGCACATATATACCTTGACATATACTTTGATATATAAGATTAATAAAAGCAATCAATATGCTTTGCCAACCCCCTCCCTAAACAAGCTGACAAGCTGAAGTAAAAAGTTCCAAGCTGTCCCATGGGAAAAAGGGAAGTTACAGGTGCGATGCAGCTTGAGAAACGCTGACAGGAAAGACAGAAATAATTGTAGCTCATGAAAAAGCTCATGAAAAAGTATATAGCTCATGAAAAAGTATCTGCTAAAAAGTTGTGCTGAAGTCATGCTGACTTTTGATTTGACATTTGATATGAATTAATTGCTGTCGGAAGATAGCCAGTTTTGCAATGGAGTAGGCTGAGAGAATCCTTGAGTTGGATGAAAGCAACGCATGTGGGTGGCAGGGTCCCTTTCTGGATCAGGGTGATTTGAGACATTCCGCAGTCTGCGGAGAAAGATGAGATGGTGCCCTCTCTCCCCACACCTGCTCCCAAATTCCATGTACATGACCATAATGTTGTAGATAGTTATGTTGCTCCCTTATAAGAAAAATCCAAAGTTGGGTCATACTTTATTATTTATGTATTTACTTATTTACTTACTTATTTTAAAGAGCTTTATCCTGCCTTTCAATTTGCGGGAGCAAATTCTCAAGGCGGCTAACAATATAAAAACAAAAATGAACACTATATAAACCAATTTTACACAAGAAAAAAACTTTCAAGGAGGGCAAAATATAAAAACCAAGTTATAGAGACTATTTATTTACAATGCAAAGTATCAAACTGAGATTTTGGCTGCAATCCTAGTTTCCTGGGACTAAACCCTATGGAATACAATGGGACTTCTAAGTAGTCATGCATAGGCTTGCATTCCTAAAGATCTCTTCATCAGGCAAATGATAAGCAAATGGAGCAGGCCAGCTGGTACACTGAGGCTCTTGTATGTTTTTACATAAAACCAATATTAGAAGGACATTAGATCAGGGGTGTCAAACATAAGGCCCAGGGGCCAGATGTGGCTTTCAGAAGCTCTTTATTTGGTTCTCAGGCTCTCCGAACACTACCATCAGCTACTGAGCCATGTTGAGGTGTCACTGCTGAAAGGGCAGCCCGCATGATAATTGGGCTCTTCCATATCTTGAAAATATTATCAAGATTTGTGTATTTTCTCATTTGCAGCTAATGAGTTGCTAAGTGAGAAAAAAGTGCTTATTTCTGGTCATAATGACATCACTTCCTGATTAACGACATCACTCCCGGCAATCAGCAGGCATCATGAATGCAATTTGGCTCGCTGTATGAAATGGGCTTGACATCCCTGCATTAGACACTGATCTTCTTTGAAGGATCAGTATATGAGAAGGCCAAATGAAGCATGCCAGCTAGCCATATCCTGCATGCAATGTAACAGGTGTTTGCAACCATAGAAAATCCTTCTTAAGAATACTTCTATTTCCTGTATGTGAAACAGCCAGTCCACAAATGGCAAATTCTCAAGAGCAATCAAAGTGTGTTCAGAAGAAATGCCTTGGCATCCATGCAAGTCACCTAGAATACTATTAAAGGCCCAATCCTATCCAACCTTCCAGCACCAATGCATACAAACCTTCCCTTACCTTGAGGAGGCTTCTGGGACTGCACCCCACCATAAAATGTAGCACATGCCCCATTGTACGGCTGCATCAGCATTAGAAAGTTGGATTGGATTGGGCCATAAAGCTGCAATAAAAATAAATTGTAGCTCTAAGGCTGCAATCCTGTATGCACTTACTTGGGAGTAAGTACCACTGAACTCAGTGGGGCTTGCTTCTGAGAGGGCTCTGCAAATGCTCCCCTATACATTCCGTTGTAATCAAAAAGTCCTTAGGAGTGTGAGTGTTTAGGATGGGGGGTGCATGATAAGGGGCTTTGGGTTTGATTTCTCAGACAGCAGTCAGAAACAATAGGTAAATGTCTAAAAAAGTGCCCGTCTGCAGCCATCATACCCTGTGAAATTGCAGGACATCAAAAGCTGTTTGAAATAAGGTCTTCAGACCTTGTCGGAAGGTTAAAAGGAAGGCAGCTGTTCTCATCTCAAAGGGGAGGGAATTCCATAGTGCTGGAGCCACATCTGAGAAGGTCATATTTCTGACCACCATCTCCCAACCTTTTTAGTCGCTGGAAGTCTTCTCAGGGTAAATGACATTTCTCCCCTTGCCCTAGAGTGAGCCCCAGCAGCTGCTATGGGTCAGCTTGGACCTGCACCAGCTCAATCACTAGTGCAAGTCCGTGTTGACCCTGGATGGCAGTCAGTATGGTTCTAGGGCAGTGATTCCCAAACTGTGAGTCTGGGACCCACTTGTGGGTTGTAACCCCATTTCTTTGGGTTGTAAAATTAGGCTATGTGCAAGGTAGTTTAGGCTATGTGCATCAAGGGTTAAACAAGCTGCTACTTTGGGGAACACTGTTACTCAATCATTATAGCCATACCCCTTGACATGTATAAATCAGGCAGTAGCCTAGGACCTCTAAAAAGTTTGGGAACCACTGTACAAGGGTATTTGCTTCTTGAACAATTGTGTCCTGGTCGAATGTGTGTTGGTCATTGGCATCCTTGGACATTCATGTCTTTTTTTGTGTCCTGGTTATTTGCATCCCACTGAAACTGGGCAATAAACCCCATATTGCATACGCTAAGTCTCTTACCCTAACCCTACCTTTGTGTTTTAAAAATAAAACATATACCTAATATAGATATACATATTCTGGGACACAAATGTCCAAGGATGCCAATGATCAGGACACATTTGGCCGGGACACAGCTGTGTGTCTGGTGTGTGTTGTTGCTGATCTTGCTCCTCCCCTGGACCTGCTCCTCCCTCCCCCCCCCGTCACTGCTCACCCACCCCCATTATTCCCACTCCTTGCACTGCTCAACCTCCTCCTTGCCTCCTTCCAACTCCCTTCATGGGCTTGCTTGCTCCAGTAGACATGCCAACACACAACAGGCCTCCCCAGCAGCAGGCCTGCAGTGCATGTTGGCAGAGGCTGCTTTGCAACTGCTGTAAAGCAACCTCCCCTGGTGCAGTTTTAATTATGCTGGTGGAAGAGGCGGGTAGGATACGCTTGAGCCTTTAAACAGGTATTCTCAGGCTGTTGTTTGCCTTTGTGGTTCTATATATACAAGTGCCTCTTATCGTATCAGAAAAGGTTCTGCTGATGTCATGCTGGTTGGGGCAATTGTTACATAACAAATGATGTCACAATCAAATTTACAGTCTCATTCATCATATATAGCCACCAACAAAGACAATGTACTGGGCTACTTAGGATCAGCTGAGAGCTCGTTTCCACCTCAACTCTTTTGCTCTTGATACTGGCTGTATCGAGTCACATACCATAAGTGGAACAGCCTTGTGAGAAATTACCATGATTGTAGTTGGTTGGATGGTTTTTCTTTTGGCTTTGCACCTGATAAATAAAGTGTCAAAAACTGATAGGGTGAGTATATATTGAAATGTAATGGGCAACTCAATCCTATGTAGCTCCCCAATTGCCGATGCATCAGAACCAACAGGACCTACGGAGGACCTACGGACCTGCTGCATCCTACGGAGGGGTTTTGGGTCCCAGAGGTCTCCTTGAGGTAAGGGAACATGTTTCCCTTGCCCCAGAGTGAGCCTCCACTGTCTCAATGGCTCAACTTTGATCTGTGTCAGCTTTTTTGCCAGTAGAAGTTCAAGTGGACCAGATTTGGGCACTAGGTTAGGGGATTGAGGCCAGGAAAAGGGATATAGGATATTGACAGAGCTTGTGCTACCAGTGCTGCTCCGCTGGTCTCAGCATACCTTCCTTCCTGCCCCATTCTCTGCTCTGTTCCTCCCTGTTTCACCCACCCTCTACGCTAACATACTAGTGCTGGGACTTCTCTGGTGGCTGCTGTCGCATGGGTGTTGCAGCAGCAGCCAGGGAGCCCTCTGGTGCATGGCTTTTTGCAACGGCTGTAAAGCGAGTAAAGCAAGCAAGCTCAAAGAGGCCTTGGCCTAACATGCAGTTTTAAAAAGCCAGTACAGGAGAAAATGACATAGTCAAAAGGTGTTTTACATTGGATAAGGCATGCAAAGCTATAAATCAGATGCGGGAGAACGTATGCTCTCATCGCACTTTGAAACAATCTCAACAGACAGCAAAGAGGTATCTGGGGAGAGAACCAAAGTGTGCCTGAAAATACAGCCCTCTGTGCTTTGTGCATTAATATGTCATCACTGAAGCTAGTCCAGTGGTGTTTAACTAGTTTAGGGCACAATCCCAACTTGTGCTGGAACAGACAGGGCAAGTTGCCTGTGCTGTATCCAGCGCAAGTTAGATGTGAGCTGGAGCACAATTCAGAGCTAAGAGACTTTTTTAACCCTTTACCTCATGTCATACGCCAGCCTGTCCTATGGGGCTACTTGAATCTGCACCCACAATTTCACAGGCACAAATCTGAACAGCCTGTGTAACACTGGTTGGGCCAGGGGATGTGAATTAAGATCTGGTCTGCACTTCTGCAGCCGGTACCACCTCCATCCCAGACCCAATCTGCTTCCCGGTCCACCTTCCCTCCATCCAAAAATGCCCCCTCCCCACCTCCATTCTGCACTCCTGCCAACCCCAACCTCCTGCGCCAGCCTGCCAGAGCTGGCACAAACTTACCCTATCCCAGCACATTCTTGTGCTGGCCTAGCCTGCTCCTGAGGAGCCGCAAACAAGCATTATGGCATGTTCACAACACTCAGGAGCCAGCAAGTTGCACTGGCTCAGGGCAGCTTTTGGATTGTGCTGCCTATCTTCCATTTGACTCTCAGCCTCTTTGTTACACTGTATTTCTCAGCAGAGTATGCTGCTTAAAACAGCAAAATCCTTTTCTTCAAATAACTCAGTTGGGTATCCCGTGTGTTTGGTTACAGGGTGAACCAACAAAGAAAGAAGGTGAAACAAATTAGCTGCCTCTGGCCTGACAGGCTAGGGCAGAATTACCCAGCCCATGGCAGAATTTCCATCTGTTTCAAGAATGATGAAGAAGTTCCAGTAGTAAAATGCAACATAAAACCCCAGCAAGAAAGAAGATTACAGAAATGCTCAGCAACTAACAGCCAATGCAGTGTGATGACACTGAAGCAAATTGTATCTGTGGTTGGAGAGAGAAAACGCAATGGCACTGCATCATGTTATATTTCATAACCAAATTACCTGGGTCTTCAGTGTATATGTTTGAAGTAGATTCATCTTGTATTGGCAAGACCATCAAGTAGAAAGTTTCCCATTTGATACCATTTCACGTGGTCTAGATGCTTTTAAAATTGCCTAGCAGCCACTGTGGTGAAATGCATATGTTTACTGCAGAAAATATGAGTGCAGGAAACGTATACGTTAATTTCTGCAGAATGATGTGCTTAAGCCCTGAATGAAGGTCCAGCGTGGACGCATACATGATCATAACAGAATTCAGTATTATGTCTTTGTTGGACTGGAGACTGAATGACAGTTAACAACATTAGAGGAATCACCACAAGTTCTCTAGACTTCATCATGTATGGTCATCATGCCCGTTAACGATTACAAGTTGTAAAGGAAAGATGTAATAATTGAAATAGGTTAGATTACTACATCTAGCCTATTTAGACATTATGAATGTTCACAACCCAGTTGATAGATGCTGTAAATTCCTCATCTCCATCAGTACTGTTTGCCAGAAGCATTGAGTAGGAAGCGGTGGAAAAATTCTGACGTTTTTAGCAAGATTTCCATTAGGAACGACAAAACTTATCACTTTATGTCAGCCACATGTGACTTTGTCCATTGATCATTAAATGCAGCTAATGTGAAGAGCGATATACTGTATAATCACTGCAGTTTTAAAAATTTGGCTCTTTTGTACATATTCCTTTCTTAATCTTCTGCTGAAGCACTGAGCAACATCATATTGAGTTTCTGTACTACCCCTCTGAAAATAATATAGGACCCTCACAACTGATGACCATCTGGCGGTTTTAGATTAGCTTTGAAATTTTTGTAGGAAAAGGAAATTCTTTTCCTTTACTGTCACCCCTTTGCTTTTTCTTAAGCCCAGCTTCAGCCAGGCTATAGGCAAGATGAATGAACAGATTTTCTTCCCACCAAATCAGTTGGTAATTCTACCTATGCAGTAGCTTTTGACAGTACATTTTTAGATACACTGTGGATTAAGCCATTTTTCTTTAACCTACCAAAGCAACCGACCTTGTGTGTATTATTTCATTAACTATTTTGATCATTAAAAAAAGAGTGAGCTGCATCCAAAGTTTTTATTCTGTAAAGGGAAGGAAATCCTTACAGCACAGAGTGAAAATTTCAGATGCAACCCAATGTATACTACCAAATACCGGTAGATGATCTCTTGTCCGGACATCCAAAATCCAGACATTTTTGTCCAAGACTTTTAAAAAACTTTCTGTAGTGTGAACACTAGAAGGACTTGTGCTCATTCCCACGTCCAGGCTGTAAGTTCTATTCTCTGCTCTGCAGTGTATGTCATTATTGAAATATGTCAAAGAAGCCAGCAGACACCCAAATGGGTAACAGTGAAAAGAGCGTTTCTGCAATTTATGCAATTATTCTGAAATCCAGACAAATCCAAAATCCAGACACTGTCCCATCCCTAGCAGTCCAGATAAGGGATGCACAACCTGTAGTCCAGCATAATTATTGCAACATGTTATCTGGAACAAGCCCTGGGGCAGAATGCATTTGCCTGTCTTTCAACTGGTCAGCCACAGCGGTGCACATTATAGTGCTGTCGCAGGAGCTGCACAAGCTGCAATTTTAATTCCAAGCACAACTCAAGGGCTTGAGCTCTTGTTTTTAACACTTAAAGCCCTTGATATAGGCCTTGTATCCTCAGGGACGTTTAATCTTGCTGCTTCCTAATCTGGGAGGACTTTCCATCATCTGCTTCCTCCATTAAATTCTGACAAGATATTGAGATTTTTCATTGGACAGGGCTGGCCCATCCATGCAGCGACCGAAAAGAATTGAGCAGCAGATTCTGGCAGTTCCAAGGCGGCCATTGACTTGGTATATATTTCACTCAGAGCCTGCTGCAGCTGTTTCCCTCCCTCAGTCCAAGAATGATTTGCCTCACACTCATTTGAGTTTGAAGCAAATCATTCCCATATTCACTGTGGTCCTTGTGGGCTGCCTTGAAACCCAGAAGCCACATACTTCTGGATTTCATATCAACATGATAGTTTTATTCATTTTGTGAGTTTTTATTTCAGATGGCATACTGACAGCAGAACTAAAAATTTCTCTATACATTATATTTTTAAAAACAGTATCTGTTAGTTAAAGACTAATTTATGTCAGTACATAAACATGTATGGACTTCATCAGAAGCTGGAAAAGAAATTCTCATTGAGCAAGCATATAAGTATGCATAGGTACAATTGTAAAAAGTGGGGTCCAGTCACCGTTTTTATGAAAAATGCAGTGATGAGCACAGTAGATTAAAACCATTTAGCTAGTTGCCCTGAGGTAATTAAAGTTTGAGAAAGGAAAATTGCTGCAGACTTGTGAAGGAAAGAGCCAAAATGGCCATGGAATGCAAGAAACACTGAGGGTTGACAGTTCTTTTGAGAAGATAAAAACATGTGCCAACTATAATGATACATTACAAAGATAGGTAATAATAGCAGTCTCTCTGACTGGCATTTATTTAAAAATGTGAGACAGAAAACTTCCATCTTTGTTCAAGGCAAATCAAAGCGTGTCAAATTTCTTGATAAATTTTAATTCAGTGGTTTCTTGCTGCAGTCTTCCTTTGTAACTAATTCACATTTTTGAACTGTACCTGCAAAAATACTGCATTTTATCCTAAGATGCCCAAGCAGAAAGAAGCTTATGCAATAGAAATTTCTTGACTACTAGTCCCAAAAGCATCCCCTTAAAAAGGTAAAGGTTTCCCCACGACCGAATGGTCTAGTCGTGACCGACTGTAGGGGGCAGTGCTCATCTCTGTTTCAAAGCCTGTAGAGCCGACGTCTTGTCTGAGGACAAGCTTCCGTGGTCATGTGGCCGGCATGACTACATGCCATAGCACACAGAACGCCGTTACCTTCCCACCGAAGTGGTCCCTACTTATCTACTTGCATTTATGTGCTTTCAAAAAGCATCCCCTTACACTGCCCTAAATGCTTCTAAAGACATCAGGGCACAGAGGGAGCGTGGAGGAAATTCCTCCAAATGGGCAAAACTAACTGTGAGCAGAACACTACTCACTGCTTGCATCCGTTTTTGATGAATTAACCTTTGCAGCTCTCCCACATCCTTCCCAAAGTGCAAGAGCACCTCTGTGGAGAGGAGGATGCTCCATTATGTGAACCAGTGATGAGCCTGAGGAGGGGCAAGGGGTGCAAATGCCCCAGGTGCTAGGCGGGGGGGAGGCGCGGCAACATCCACCCCCTGCCTGCCCCCCCCCCGCCCCTGAGTTGGAGAGCAAAGTTGCTCTGGGAAGTAGCTTCCCGGAGCAACCCAGCACGGCTCCGAAGCACCAGCTGGTTGCTTTGAGGAGTGGCCAGGTGTTCTCTGAAGGGCCACCCGCTGGGCACTCCGAGAAGCGGCGACAAAGGCACTTGTTTGAGTAGCCAAGTGTGCTCTGAAGGACTGCCCACCACTTCTCAGAGGGGCTGCTGGCCTGTTGAAGCTGCACGAGGCCAAGGGGGTGGCTGGGGGGCACACCCCTGGAGGCATGCCCCTGGGCGCTGACCCACCCCCAGGATCGCCCAATGTGAGCTTCCTTCTGTTCATGTACTCACATAGAATCTACATTTAAAAATTGTATTGAGATCAATGTATTTTCTCAGCCACATGTATTCTACATGTGCTCCTGCTCATACATTACTATTACTGAGAAGGCCGTTTCATGCATAGCTGCCAACTAGACAGCAGCAGACTGCAGCGAAGAACCTCCTCTGCTGATTACAGTAGATGGGCAGGATTATCTTGGAGGAAGCAATCCTTTTAGGTCAATGGTGTCAAAATGGGGCTCTTCCAGCCCCATTATCACATGGGCTACCCTTTCAACAATGATACCTCAGCAGAAGTAGTGCTGCTGAAAGGGTGGCCCAGGTGATATTCTCCCAGCTCCACCCTTTCAGCAGTCCTACTTCCGCCAATGCACTACTTCACAACTCAGTGGAGCTGATGGTGGTGCTTGGAGAGCACAATTATGAGCACAATTGATAAAGAGCATCCGTGAGCAATATCTGGCCTGCAGGCACAGGAGGATGGTGGGATGGCAGAATGGAGACGGGGAGGGCAGTCCATCATTCTTTTCCCACCTTTCTCTCCATCTTCCTACCACAGCAAATCAAGCAGAGTAGGTGTGGCCACCCCAAATGTGCCCACTGCAGCATTAGAAAGTATGCTGTGTAAGGAGTAGCAAAGAAATCAAACAACCTAAACTGCTGCGATGGTTTCTTTGTTATTACAGGTGTGCCCCGATGTCCACTGATTTGGTATCCACAGCTACCATGGATAGTGGGACGCCTATGTAAAAGATAGGGAAACATTAATCAATTTTTTTTAACCTGGTTGTAGTAAAACCACTGATGTTCCCCTATCTTTAAAAAGGCATCCCGTATCCAATGGGGTCTGAAATGAAACCCGAGCAGATACTAGGGCATGCCTAAATATATGGCAACTTTGTGTGTGTGTCATTCGAAGTGTCCAAGTGCCACTAGTGGCCATGCTATGGAGCTTTTTATTTTAGCATTAATTACTTTTGGTGAACCTATGCTGCATTACACGCCATTAGGTTTTTTTAATGGTTTCAATTATTGCTCCTATTAAAGTTATACAACCTAATATATTGCAGAGTTCACTACCTCTGAGGTGATCCAAATCAATTTTTAGTCCCTTATATTAAGTGTTAATAAGCCATCAAGAACAATCGTAGTCAAGCAATTGAAATTCTTTCAGTTGGATCTGCTATTTCAATTACTCAGCTTTTCTGATACTCGCAAATGATACAAAATATCCTAGTACAATCTGTAATACAACAGACTGTAGGAGCTCCCATATTGTTAAGATACTTATGCTGCAGACCTATAACAATCCTGAGAGTAAATTCCAATGAATTTATTGGACTTTATTGTGAGTAAACCTATATAGATTGTGCCATAGAAAAATACAGAACATTTTTTCCTAAGGAATAAAATTAAAAGTCAAAGAACTTTCTTCAATGAGTCTTGTAGATATGAGCAGTATGGCATTTTAAGTTTCCTACTAATTAAAGCAAGCCAGTGAAAAATTCAATAAAATGTTTAATGTCCAATTTATTATATACATAACTTGCTTTAAATTGCACTATGAATGTGCAAAAGCATATACTTTGACAACACCAGAAAACAGTTATGCATAACAGTTTTTACCTGATTTGTCACATTGTGTTTAACACAATGAGTTTCACAAAAAAACAAAACATGGACTCCAGAAGCATCCTCAATTATATGCCAACACTTGATTGTATCACTCTGACCCTATAAAATAATTAGAAATCCACCACAGTCATTGTAATGTATTCACTAGTCTCTTCAAGAATGTATTGTCTTTCCAGTGTGTTTTGGTCTCCTGCTATATATGTAGAAATGCACTTTATAAGGGTAAAGAAGGTTACAGAAAACAAAAGTAAATTAAAAACAAGTTATGCTGGGGCTCATATAAAAATAAGGGTTTATCCATTTTATAAAAATGATTCCTACTTTAAAGTACAGAGTTATTCATTAGGGCTTTAGTTATACATATTGCCCTGGCCTCCAATAGATACTGCTGTAAAAGCGAAGTACAGCCGTAATAAAATACACAGAAGGCAATTTCAAGATGAAATCTCAAGTACATACGAGGTGCCCTTATGTTTCGTTTATTAATATCAGTATATATTAATGAATTTGTGCAAAGCAAGAAGTGAAAGGACTTTATGAAAATTACCTTATGTCACAATATCAAGCTTAAACAGCATCCTTGATAGCTGAATTAACCCTTTATCCTTTTTGTACATTCATAGAAGGATTTTAGCATGTAAAAAGGCACATTTTCTAACTACAGAACAGAATGTGAAAGCCAAGCTGTGTGAAATCCAAGATAGCTAACATGATCTGTAAAAAGAATATATTCTACCTTTGCCTTTTGTATCAATGTTTTATATAGAAATAAAGTGATGGGAAAAATTCTTCCTACTGAACACAAAGAATGCAAGTATGTTTCTACTGGGTAAACAACACAACACCTGAAAAGAGAATACAATTATGAGAGACTACTTTTAGAATGTGAGGTTATGCTGGTGTTAATGGCAAATTATACGACACCTACGTTTTAATGGTGATTTTAAAAGAGTGAAGTGGTGAAGGCTGGCAAAATAGGTGATGTTCCAGCTTTCCTCTACAAGACAAATAACACTGAAATGTTTCAGAATACAGTCTTGAACTTATATTTTATTTAAAACATGCATGTGGAGTATAAAGACTTGTGGCAATTCTGGACTTTGCAGAATTCAAGTATTTCAAAATTTACCAATTCCAAGGCTTGCTGAGGTTTATATTTGGATTTAAGATTTAAACACTCTTTGCTGCTGTAATTATAAAATGAACAACAATTTGGTCATGTTTCTAACAGTCATTGTCTTGAATGAATAAATATACAAGTGGATTTGTGCTGCAAGCATATGCATATGCAAAAGCATCAAGACAAAAAGCCTTGTGGGACATAATGTTCTAGAAAAAAGAAAGCACATGTATCATAGTAAACTTTTAAATGAAGAGTTCCTGTTAAGAAACACGCTAAGGATAACAGTTCCTCAAACATTTCATTTCAGAAAGGTACTACAAAGGGAAGTATCACCTTCTGAACTTGAGGACGACAACACACAACTAAATGGTATAATAGGTAAGGGTTATAACCCTGTTTTCAAGTTAACTTTGCTGATCAAGCTCCCCATTTTGATGCTAAATTAAAAACTGGATTTTTCTTTCCTGGTGCTTATTCTCTACATTAAACAAAAATATTAAAGATTAAACATATTCTTTAAATTCTATCTCCCATATAAGGATTCTTTAGTTCTCAGCCAATCTCTCCCACAATAACCCATGTCAGGCTACTCTGTTCAACCTTCTAATCTTTAACTTTAAGAAGAATATCAAGTCCTTAATGGAAGGACTGCTTGAGGCAGGTTTGAGCAACTGTAACAATTGGTTTTGCTGTGACAGAAGGTCACATGTGCTTGAGGAATAAAGACATGAAACACAGGGCTGAAATCTCTGGCACAATTCTGTAGAATGGACCTGGTTCTTCTTGTAATATATAAGCATCTACTGCTGGTAACTTTACAAAGTTCTGCAGCAATGCGTAGTCTGATATAAGTGTGCAATCCAATTTTCAAATATAATTTTCCACGTATTCTAACAGGTTTTTGGTTTGCTGGAAATCTAATCAGACGCTTAGATTAGCACTTGAAACTATTCAGAATTTAAAAAGATGCCTGCAAGGAGAGGAATGTAGACTGAATCTCCAGGGGAGTTGTCTGGGAGCTCCCAGGCCCCAAGAATTGTGATACACGTATGCTGGAAAAATCTAGCACTAGTTGTCATAAACATTGGCAGACTTTGGAGTTGTTTACAGCATATAGGTAATTTAAGACTACAGACTGAAAAACTGGAATAAAAAAAGATAAACTAGAATATTGATAAAATGTACTGAACATGACATTGTAGAAATGATATGAAATTGTAAATGTGCATGAATGTTTATCTTTTTTATCTTATTATTGACAATGAAATTTCAGTCCTGAGAGGCAAACCAAACATTTGAGCCCATTACATATTAAAAATAATCTCTGAATGATACAAATAGGCCAATTCTGTCTTCTGCCATCTCAAGGGAGAATTAAATCCAGTGCACAGTGAAATACAGACAGGATTTTCCAAAACTCTCACAGTCCTGAATGCCAAAGGGGAAGGGAAGTAGCCCTGTACTGCAGGCACCAGCAAGTTAGTTTAGAAAGGAGGCGGGGTGTGTGTGGTTACACTGCCAGCACTGCTCCTTTGCCTCATACTGAATGCTGCTGCCAATTCATTCTTCATCAGCTGCTGCAGGGAATAGCATCAGGCTACACATTTGTGAAGTGAAAGGTCTTGATTTTTCAACATCATGTTACCTTTCCGTATCTCTTCTCCAAGCAGGAATCACAGTAGAGGTTACTATTGCTTTCAACATCAATAGCAGCTAATGTTTTAAGTCTCTGCTTTATTCAGTACAGAAAAGTGACATTCTAAGAATCTTTACTTAGGATACAATTGTCTTGAGAGAGAAGGGAACATGGACAGTCTTCATTTTTAAAGTAAAGTGAAGAATGCAAACTGGCTAGTGGTATGTGGGTCCACTTGTTACAAGCCAGCACATTATCAATCAGTAGTCTGCTGGCATCCTTGACCTTCTTTAGGCAGTAATAACATTCATTTCCATTATTTATTTTAATCTAATATTCTCCATTAGTGCATTATTTTATATAAAAAGGAACTTTTGACAAGTATTAAAAATACATATTTGGGGATCAACTAAAGAATCGTATTTATGTTTTTCCTTTTTCTCACTATGAGTTACTGTTTGATATACAAAGTAAAACTAATGCTGAAATCTGGATCAAGCAGAAAAATGGGCAAATGAAATGATAGAGTAACAGAAGACTAAAGCAATGGCAAATTGGTTAACGTGTTCTCAGCTTCTTTGCCTGTCTCTTGCGTTTCAATTCCTCCTCTTCACGCCTAAGCTCTTCTAGATCTTCTTGCATTCCAAGTCTCAAGCTGCAGAATAAAAGACTCACACTTATATTCCAACATAATTCAAACCAAAACACAGAGATATGCAAAAAAATCCCAACCAGAAAGAAACCCAAGCTAACATAATCCTGTACATCAGTGTTTCTCAAACTGTAGGTCGGGACCCACAATATTATTTTTATTAATATTATTATTATCCCACCCATTCATGGATCCCCATTCATGTCAATGCGTATTTTATTTTTTATAGACTTGATGCTGCCATGGAGGAGTATGTGACTGCATGGTATGTGGGGAAAAGTTGCAGATCTGTACTTTTAACAGGCCACAATGTACATACTTTTAAACTATGATAGTCAATGGAGCTTACTCCCAGGTAAGTGCGGATACGATTGCAGCCTTTGGGATGTTTGGGGAATTTTTTTAAAACAGATCAGCAACTGCTTGGGAGGGATAGGTGGGTTCGTCTTGATTTTGAATAAATTTTAAAACTAATACTTACTGCAAACTTTTAATTTACTTGATTGATTTTGTTGTATGAGGGTGTTAAAAATTTTCCTGCTTAATTATGTCGTTTCTGTCCAAGACATCACTTTCATGATTTCATTGCTTCTTCCAGGTTAATGACATCGCTTTCAGTGGGTCCCAACTTTTTAGGACATATTCTAAAAAGTGTGTCCTGATGCTATAAAGTTTGAGAACCACTGTTGTACATTATAAATCTGCTTGCACAGTGGGAGCCAAGCTAGCCAATATGCATTCTTTGCTAGCAAAAACAGAAAGGAGAAACAGCTCAAATAGTTCCCTTATGAAGGGCCTAAATGGAGTGATGCTCAAGAAGTCTGTATTCACATGAATCTGGCTTGAGACCTCAGGAGAGGGGACTCAAGGTATGGGCACTACGCTAGCCAAATCCTGGAAGTGGCCAATTCAGATCGACGCTTGCAGCCTGAAGCAGAAGGGCGAAGAAATACCATACATTGAATTTTACTTTGGCCCAAAAGCTCTCACATATGCCTTAAACTAATAAGTAATACCATCACATTAACAAGACCCTACTAACTCTAAATTTATCCAAATCAAAACCAAAACATCAACATAATCAGCTATTCAGTAGCCCAATAGCACAGGGAAAAAACGGTTCTTGTGCCTGGTTGTTCTAATATACCATGTCCTATAAGGACGTCCAGAGGGAAGAAGTTCAAACAGATTATGAGCAGGGTGAGAGCGATCTGCAACAATCCTCTCTGCTCTTTTCTTCATCCGAGCAATATATAAATCGTCCATAGAGGGCAAACTGGCTCCTATTATTCTTTCTGCAGTTTTGACTGTCCTTTGGAGTCTATTCTTATCCTGTTTAGTCGCTGACCAAACCAGACCATTATAGAGTTAGAAAGAACAGATTCAATGATTCCTCTATAAAACTGAATCAACAGCTGTACAGGCAGGTTAAATTTCTTAAGCTGGCGCAAAAAATACATCCTCTGCTGTGCTTTCTTAATAATGGAACTGATGTTAACCGACCATTTCAAGTCATGGGAGATTATAGAACCCAGAAATTTGAAGGACTCCACCATTGATACCATACTACCAAATATGGTCAGCGGAGATAAAGTACAGGAGCGCCTTCTAAAATCTATTACCATCTCCACAGTTTTTAGTGTATTCAGTTCCAGATTGTTACATCCACACCACAGGGCAAGCTGTTCAACCTCCCGTCTGTATGCAGATTCATCACCATCACGAATAAGACCGATGATTGTTGTATCATCTGCAAACTTCAAAATTTTAACAGAGGGATCCACTGAGGTACAGTCATTCGTGTAAAGAGAAAAGAGCAATGGGGAGAGCACACATCCCTGAGGAGCTCCTGTACTAGTTCGAGAATTGGACATGATTTTCCCCAGCTTTGTAACTTTGGCTCCTGTACTTTAAGGATAGACTGTCCACTAATCAACCAATTTCTTCAAGGATACCAGTGTGTAATGCAATATTCCCTCTAACATTTCCCTCTGATGCAGAACAGTTAATAACCTGAGCAGTCTATAACCACTGTCATCTTAAAATGGGCAATGGCCAGTCTGACCACTAGGCAATAAGTGAGATACTGCTCACATATCATAATGAAGGTGAGCAGGTGGCATGTTTATCATACAAGCAACAATGCATGAATTCCTTTATATTCTGAGGTTGGAAGAAATGTTGCCTAGTTGTTTCTGCTATGACACAACCCAAGTCAGTGCCGAGTGGTTGTATTCTGTTCTGTGAATAATTAGATCAGAGGGCATCTGACCGAAGACCTGATGGAGGCAATTCTTTTTCTAAGTACAAAGATCTACTTAGATTCCCCAAAGAAGCTTGAGCTATGCCAGTGAAATTTGACTTTTTAATCAAACATGCTTAAGTGCTTTGGAACCCCTCCCTCCCCCCCAAAAAACAACACACACCTGGCCATGCACAATGGAGAGCTGCTGTCAGAAGGACAAGTCTAGCTTCCTTTTAGGCTCATAGAAATAGTTACGTAATTCTTCTAACCCTGGCTAAGCAATTTTATTACTACAGAGCAACAACTGAGCATGCCTCTCAATCCCAGGACCATCTCTCATATTATAGAGTCCTTCTGTTACGTGAATTTTCTGAATAGTTGTATCTATATGATATACACGTGCTTCATTCAAACTTTTTATTTTTAGATGTACAGGCTGTTAAAACATTTTATGTGCACATCTAAAAAGATGACATATGATGCCTAGTGCACAGATGAAAAAGGCCTATACTGTTTGGGCCATTTCACACATATATTCATTTGACTTCATTCTCAGTGATTTGAATATGAATCCACTGAAAAGCTTTAATTGCCTGTGTGTTTGATCTAATATGATGGTGTCACACATGCAAGTCAAAACTTGACAAAACTTGCAGCTGTCAAGTGTGACAATGCATACATGAATCTGCTGATATTAGGTACCATGACGGAGTATCAGTATTAGGTTTAGCCTGATAGAGGAACAGGAAAAATATGTAAAGAACTTGCTTGCACGTGTAAATAGGAAGAGGATGGGGATAGCTGCCTAGAATAAGCATCAGTGTGAAATCTAGTTGCCTTAATTGGACCTCTTGAGTATTTCTAGTCAGCACAATTCTCAGAGCAACAAATGTGTCAGGTGAATCACAGAAGACTTTGCATCTGTGACACAAGCTATTGGTCAGAAAACCCAAGTCCAGAACCTATACTAATCACAGTTTAGCCTTGAAAAATGTTTAGCCTTGCCTTTTTTACTTATCTATGAAAGGAAGAAGGCATAGCTGATGACAGCTGTCAAGGCACTATGGAAATGTTACAAAAAGAATAAATGAATTAGAAAGACAGGGGAAATGGTAGACACCTACAACATGGTCAGCACTGTAGATTCACAGTCATTTAAAAGCCCCTTTATGGGGTAGAACCAAGAAATGAAGGCAGTGGCATAGCTACCTATGGGGCGGGAGCACAGCGTCCCAGGTGCCATCCTCAGGGGAGGGGTGTCACCACTGAACCCCAAATTTCAAAAATTGTGAGTTTACGGAATCCTAACATCATGCTGTATACCACTGGATGTGGAATTTCACCCAGAATTCAATGGAAAAAACTGGAATGTAATACCTTGTTTCTAGCATTGGGTATGGCCAAAAAATTAAAAACCAGAAATAAAACTTCTTTTGTAAAAATTGCAGTTTTTAAAATCATGGTTTTAAGGAATAATATCATCATGCTATATACCTTTGGATGTGGAATTTCACCAGGAATTCAATGAAAAAACCCAGAGTGTAATATCTTTATTCTAGCAAAGGTTATGGCCAACAAACAAAAAAAAACAAACCCCAAATACAAGTGTCTTATGCAGGGGTGTCAAACACATAGCCTGTGGCCCTGCATGATGAGTCCATGAATTTTTTTTTGGGGGGGGGTGTCAAAAGTTTATGGGCTCTGGGTACAAATTAACCCAGCTAAGCCACTGACTGAAGGATACATTTTATTCTAAGGCCTACCTCTTGGCTTCTTCTTTCTGTTGTTCTTTCCAACTGCTTTCCATGTAACGTAAGGCATAGTCACTTTCATCTTTATACCTGCAAGTAAAGTTACATGCAATACATTCAATCTGTCAATATAAAAGCACATTTCAGAATGAGAATTGCATATGTACGTAACTATTCTCCAGTCACCTCAAGAGGCTCTTCTGAGGCCTGCCAAAGCTGAGCAACTCCTCCCACGGCCTTGGCAGGTCTCAGAATGGCCATTTTGACCCCCAAAACGTTACTTTCAGTTTTTTTCAAAAACCAGAAGTAACTTTTTTGGCCATTCTGAAACCCGCCAAGGCTGTGGGAGATCTTAGAAAGCCTTGGTTCAGGGTGGGAGTATAGGCTAAATCCGCTGGTTTAATTACCTGCATTTTTTTCAGTCCGCAAGAGTTCTGGGAATGCAACTCACAGATTAAAAGGCTCAACTTGTATTAGTCTAACAACATGTTTTAAAAAATACTAGGAACAAATGCAGTGGATTGAGGCAACGTATTACCCCTTTCTTGCCACCAAAAGTAATGTAAGCCACACAAACTCCCAGAACAAACAACATAACCCACCTTATAAGAACATATACTTAATGAGTGTATTTTACACAAATTTTAAAAACTTTTTAAAACTTTTGTTAAGTATTCACTTGTGGCACTCAAGTTGGACAAATGACAAAAACAGAAGGTAAATGGATCTTGCATTTTATATAAATTGTTTAAAATGTTTAAAATGTCTTTTGCCTACATTTTTCTGCATTTTATATAAATGCTGCAATGCTATATAACCATATGAAAATGAAATTAAAGTTTATTTTCTCACCGATTCCTATCATATCCAAATATTTCTTTAATGTGTTGAGAGATTACTTCTTGGGGCTCCCCTTCATCATCAATGAAGTCCTCCATCTCAGAATCATATTCGTCCTCATCTTCATACTGTCTTTTATAAGTAATAGGTGGAAGGAAAGGTCTTGGAAAACCTAAGGAGGGAGATTCAGAAATCAATCAATCAATCAACCAACAGGTACTTATATACCGCTTTTCAACACGAAGTTCACAAAGCAGTTTACAGGCAAATAGTAATAATAAAATTAAATGAGGCATACATTTGCAAGCCACTTGCCACAAAAATGTGCGTGGCACTGATTTTTCATTTGTTTTCATGAGGCTCTGTGTGAGTAAGCTTGTGGATGTAAAGTATTTAAAGAACAAAAGCTGGTAAGTATAAAAGCCTTAGAAAGAAGAAATATTTGTCAAAGAGAAAATGAGAATATCATCAGTACTTTTAATATGATGGACAAATGCAACCTAGACTCTCCTTCAGTTTTGCATCCAGACTTGTATTAACAATCCTTTCGTAACAAGGATAACAAAGGAATCTTTGCCATGCCTTTCACCTAAAGCACTATCTGTGAACTCTAAGACACAATTATGTCATATGCTCAGAAATCTAGTCTACATTTAATTCTATCCATATGAAATGCTATGTCCATCCCTGGAAATGTAATGCCGATGCATACTGCAATGTCAAAAACATGAAGAATATTTTGTACTAAGGAAGAAATGTGTCTTGGAAACAGTTCATGATCATCTTCCTTCTAAGGCAGTGGTTATCAGCTGGGGAGGGCGGGGCGCAACCTCCCAGGGAGAATCAGTTGTAATCCTCTTAAGGGGAGTGGCTGAAGTGGCAATTGCAGCAACAGCGCCACAGAGATTGTGCTTCTATCACAGCCACAAAGCCTTTTTAAGGTACCTGGGGAGGGTAGCACTGCATCAGGAAGGGTCAGGCAGTGGTGATCCCCTCTGCGGGCCACCCCACTGCCCCAAACTTGTTGCAATCACGCAGGTCCTATTGCAAACCCGGATGTGGGTGCGTTGGCAGCAAGGATCTGTTGGGGGTCAGTGGAGCAGCCCAAAGAAGGGATCACCATCCCCAGCCCCTCTGAATGGCAATGCTATCCCCCCCCCCAGGTACCTTAAAAAAGCCTTTTGTCATGGGGGTGGTGTGATCTCTGTGGGGCTGTTGCTGCCAACCAGCCCTCCCCTGCAAAGACTTGCAGGGTTCCCAACCTTCATATAAAGGTTGGGAACCACTGTTCTAAGAAATGGCTAAGCGTTCCTTTGTTTGAGGGAAAGGGCCCAGGCCATAGAGCTGCACCCAAATTGCCGCAAGAGAAGCTTTGCTGTAGAACATTTAGGGCTCACTACATTCCTGATGATAAAAGGTGAAGCCCTATCAGTCCTGGCATGCAAGGGAAAAGACTGCCTCTCAACTGAAGCAATTCCAATCCTTTAGGCTCAAGAAACTTCCTTTGGCTCCTCAAATCAACAGTAAGGAATTCTTAATTATATTGAGTATTCTTTGTTGTAGCACTTCATACTCTCATGTTAAAGCAACTTAAGGAACTACAAATTATGTTAGGTGAACCTGAATTTTATGAATACAAGACTTGCCAAAAATCTCACACAAGTGGTTTCCGACATTACACCATATGCATGTTTTTACAAACAATCTATAGTGCAGTGCAGTTCACATAAAACTCAGATTTTGATTCTTCTCTTTACATTCACATGAACTTAGAGGAATTTGCTTCCAAATTTGATAATACAATTTCAAAAAGTTGCAATGGTACAATTAATATATCATCCGGGTTTCACACATGAATCTACTTACAATGCGAATTTTAACCATACCTTGTGGGGGAATCCCAGATCTTTGAGGTGGAAATGGTCTCTTTCCATTCATCTGGCCACTAGTTTGTCTTGGGACTAGATTTTTAGATGAGATTGTTTCCGATACAACAGTGCACTTTGGTTTTAGAGTGCCAGCTGATGTGCTGCTGGGCCGACCTGGCCCAGAACCTGAGCTGCTACCTCTTCCCAATCCAGCGTTCATGCTGCTACCAGGTCGGCCAGGTCCTGTGCTTTGACTACTTCCAGGACGTGCTGATCCCGGTTTGCTGGCTCCCATGCTTAAATTGCTGCCTGGCCGGCCAGGTCCCATGCTTGAACTGCTGCTTCGTTGCCCTGATCCAGAGCTGCTTCCTGATCTCCCTGGCACCGTGCCTGAACCTGGTCTCCCTGGTACCATGCCTTGCGACCTATGTCCAGTACTCAAACTGCTGCCTGGCCGCCCAGGTCCTGTACTCAAACTGCTCTTTGCTCGTGGAAGAGCTCCTCCTGGGCTTGAACTGCTATTAGCTTGTCTGGAGCTAGAACTTCTAACACTTTCATGCTGGCCAGTGGACGTATTAGCTGGTTTTGTATGGTTGGTAGTTTTTTTCAGACTAGGTACTTTAGTAGATGGTGGTTTCTGAGTCCCATTGACAGCTGTCTTCAAGACTGGGGTATGAGAGCCTGATCCAGATTTTCCACCACTAGATGGAGGTTTCACATGACTACTGCTGGATGGGTTTTTTAAAGGTCCTTTGTGTGTAAGTTTTGTTTTTTCAGTGTGACTGGGTTTAGACGAAGATAACAGCTTTGATGGCTTTTCATTTGAAGCTGGTCCTTTTGATTTCTTATCAGTACCACTTTGTGAGGAAATGTTTCCTTTAGATATGGAATGCTTATCTGTTGAATGCTTGCTGAGTTTAGCATTTATAAATTCCTTTTGTGAAAATTCTTTTTTGGAAGAATTTGATGCTACATGTTTCCCTTCTTTTTCTACCTTTTTCTCTTTTAGTAAGCTCCCTTTTCTGTTCTTCCGCTCCAAGTATTCTCTTTCCCTCAGTTCTTCTGCTGTCATGGGCCTCTCTTCTGTCTTTTTGACAACTTTTATTTCAACGGGTTCATATTGTTTTTTTTCAGCCAGCCTTAGAAGATCTGTAAAATTCATTGGTGGAGGTGCAGTTTTAGGAGGTGCCTTTGGTTTGACTGATGTTTTGGATGGCTTTTCTTCATATTCATCAGATTCATGCTCTGATTCTGACTGACTGTATTCCAACTGCTCTATTTCATCACCTGTCATGCATTCTCCTCTGTCTATGCTTCTGTCAGAGTTGCTTTCACGACCATGCCTCTTTCTAGGTTTCTCTTCAACAGGAACACCATTATAGCCACGAAAGTTGTCCTTTGTCCGTGAAGCCATAGCCCTTGCTTTTCGGTCATGTTTCAGTTCTACACGCTTCGCTAAAAGATCTTCTTTTCTTCTTTTTTCCTCAAGAACTGTTAAAAAAGGGTATTACTGTATTTAAAAAACGGTTCTTTTATGCTTAAAAAATGTTTGCTGTTTTGCAACACACACATTCTATAAGGGGGCAAGTGAATACTATAAAGAACATGACTCAAGTTTATCATCTGACCAGTGGCGTCATTTGAGTGTGCGTCACCTGGGGTGGGAGGTCAGTGTGTCACCCCCCCCCATAACGGATCTCCTCCTCCCAAACCATACAGCAACTTTATTTATTCACTTATTTATTTTAACTATAGTACAAATCACCCAACAAATTAGTAACCAACAAAAAACCCATGGCCAATTTGATGACACTCACCCAATTAAAGACAAGTTCTAGTATTAGCTCTGATACATGGAAATGAGAACTGACTCATAATAATGATTTTTTAAAATAGTGATTTTTACATAAAAAGTTGTATTTTCAGTTTTTTGACCACAGCTTTTGATAGAAAAGAGATACGACACTCTGTTTTTCCCCGATTGAATTCCTCGTGAAATTCCACATCCAACGGTATATAACATGATGGTATTATTCCGTAAAATGCGATTTAAAAAAAATCCTGATTTTTACATTAAAAGTTTTATTTTTGGATTTTAGTTTTTTGGCCATAACATAGAATGAAGATATTACACTCCAGTTTTTTTTATTGAATTCTGGGTGAAATTCCACATCCAATAGAATGATGGAATTATCTTTTAAAACCGTGATGATGGAATTAGCATGATGGAATTATCTTTTAAAACCGTGATTTTAGCCATTTTGGCCCCCTGGTGGTGTCACCCCACTGTGCCTGTCACCTGGTGCGGCCCGCCCTACCCCCCACGACCCCACTGCATCGGACTGTACATTACCTAAGTAACAAAAATGAAGATTAAATTGAAATGTTAAACTTGGGGATAACAAAGCAATATTTCAATTAACACCTTTCCTTAAAACATTACAACTGGAATCCAGAGAATGGCACCGCTTCTTCAGAATACCCAAGGGATACTACTTTCTTAGGCAGCAATACCCATTCTACAAGGCAAACAGCTTTTGAAATTGAGGGGACTATAAAGGAGCCAGTGACGTCATTGGATGGGTGTTACAACGCAAAGTATTGACAGTGCTGCAACACACTGTTTAAGCATCCCCTCCTTGCCACCAGAACCATATCAGGCAGCAAGAGCAATGCAGAACAGGAGTTTGCTGCTTGAAAAAAAAAAAAAAAGCCAGAAGTCCTTCTAGGCATGGAAGACTTTAGTAAAACTACAGCAGCTCTCTTCAAGAGTGTCAGAAACAGTTGCTTTGAAACTTAAAAAAGATCCTGTTAAATACAGCTTTCAAAAAATATTACAAGATGTCAAGGCTTCATCAAGATGTCAAGGCACATCAAGCTGTGAGGCTTCAGTTTCTAACCACTCGCTCACTCAATTCAGAACTGAGAATACCAAAAAATGTGTCAGTAGTTTTGGCAGTATGATTCTGGAAGCCAAAGCACATCAAAAGGAATTGCAGAGAAAAGTCATCTAAAGAACCACAGATAATGCTATTAAAATGCAATTTAAGAATATACCTTTTTTCTTACGATCTTCTTCTTGCCGCCTGAGGAAAGCTTGCACAGCTGCTGAATGGACACCCTTAACTTTTGGATCCTTTTTGGGAGGGCCTACTGCCAAACTGTATCTTTTCTGCAAAGATTCATACAAATATTAATTCTAATAGAAAATTAAAGTTTTATTACTAAGCAATTGATTTAAGTGGAGTTCAAGGTGTTAGGCTGTAGAGGAAGTTCAATTATAAGCAAGTGTGGTGAACAAGATCTCTTTGGTCTCCACAGGACCGAGGGGAAGCCCCTGCTTGTATGCATCACAGAGTCAGCCTCACTTATTCAGCTTGGACAAGTCCACCATCACAATTAAGACTTAAACTGGAGTAGCCGACACTTGACTCTGGGTAGAAAAATGGTTCAAGTAGGAACCACCAACACCCTGCTGGGTTTTGTTTACACCTGACTATTGCTATGGAAGAGCTATGTGTTCCCGCTGTTGGAATAACCAATGGGAAAAGGAAATCTAGGTTTCTCCATATCTCATAAAAAGGGACAGCTGGACTGAGATAGTAAATGTTTCCTTCAAGCACTTGCAAAGTTAACTGCATATCTTGCCCCTCTAGACTTTGGAAACAAATACTGGAACTGTGACTAAGTGAATACTGGACAGAAATAAGTCTAGGTACCAGTGCTAGGATTTTTATTTCACGTTGCCTATAATTTCAAGTGTCTGTTTCAGCCTTGTCTGTTTTCTTGGTTTAAAAAACTACATGTCGGACTGCTGTATCTGCGGATTTGGGATCATGAAATATGTGGGCCCCCAAACCCGCAGATAGTGAACCCGCAGAGCTGGCCTGACCTGGATCCTCCAGAAGGTGTTCTGTGGCTTTAGAAGGTCACTTCTGTTTTTTCATAAAAACCCAGCATTGACATTTAAAGGCCTTAAACAAGACCTCTGGAGGGCCTCCACAAGCCTCAGAATACCCTCCGGAGGAGATAGGAGTGCAGCTCCCATTGCCCCCTAGGGCGTACCCCCCCCCCAAGTCCTGTGGATTGTATCACCTGTGGGATTCGTTAACCGCAGTGGGTCCTGGAACGGAAGTCCCATAGGTGATGAGGGCCAAGTGTATTTCTGTTTTTGAAAACTCACCAGCTTGTTTCATTCAGTGCCAAGTGGTCAGCCAGAGTCCCTCACAAACCACGGTAGCTAATGCAATGGACCAAATCAGTCAGCTCTTCTAATACTTTTTAAGCAACTGGTTTCAATGTTGAGGGGCTCCTGATAAACTAAACTCACCACAGATTGGAGAAAGAATATAAAAAGAGCTCCCACCCTTTTGGGGTTTTCCCTTTCTGATGGTAGCAGCATACTCTTTGCAGGACTGACTGTGTCAGGGTGCCACATCTGTCAGTCACCTTATGAAGTACTCAGGAGAATTTTACTTCTCCCCCATTCTCACACAGCATGATTAAGAGTTCTTGAAATTCTTAGTATTAAAATTGGTATGTAAATGTTCTTAACAAAAATGTTCACAAAGTGACTTACATAGCAAAATTAATATGCTTTTTCTCATACACCTTTAAAATAATTACAATTAGATCTTTTGAGATCAAACACACCCCAATCAAAATAGCTATCTTCCATTATGAATTGTTTTAGTTTACCAAATTTTGCTTTGACTAATACTGCTAGTCCATGAAATAAACATTCAGCTTGTTTGAGGCATGAACACCTTCTGTGCTTGCCCTATTCATGCCAGCTATTTAAACTTGAACAGAATAGGCCAGATAAGGATGAACATTCCATTCCTGGTTTGATAAAACACTGGCACCAGCCTTTGAATTATCCAAAAGTTAGCCCTCAGTTATGAAAAGCACTGAAAAACTATACTAGTATGCTTTTTAAAGACTAGATTTTTTTTTAAAAAAGTGATTATCTCTTTCTGAGAAGCAGCAGATGGAAACTCTGTAGCTAAACACTGCAGAAATGTGCAAGCTGACACTGCTATAATCACAAAGCACAGTACCTTTAAGCACTGGGTTATTTAAAAAAAAACACCACAAAAAGGCCTTTAAAAAATCTCATTAAAAAAACTGAATTATATACTAAGAGCCCAATCCTATCCAGCTTTTCAGCATTGATGTAGCCATGCCAATGTGGTGTGCTCTGCATCCTGCAGTGGGGGGGGGGGTGGCAGTCAGAGGGACCTCCGCAAGGAAGAGCAACTTTTGTTACCTTATCTTGAAGATGCAATGTGGCGATCCCAGTGCTGGAAGTTGGTTAGGATTAGGCCCTAAGTGTCTTAAAAACACTGACAAACATCAGCCCTGAACTACAGTTAGTTTTTATTCCCTCTCTTGCAAACAGAGTAGCAAAAAACCAAAACTTCACCTATACTATAGGCTTATGGGTTCTGAGCTGTCTGTGACAGCTCAAGAGAGACATCTTGGGATGCTGGTGGACAATTCAATGAAGGTATCGACTCAGTGTGCAGCAACAATTAAGAAGGTGAATTCCATGCTTGGGATAATTAAAAAAGGGGTTGAGAATAAAACAGCCAATATTATCATGCCATTATACAAATCGATGGTAAGGCCACCTGGAATATTGTGTGCAGTTCTGGTCACCGCACCTCAAAAAGGACATAGTGGAGCTGGAAAAGGTGCAGAAGAGAGCGACAAAAATGATTACGGGGCTGGGGCACCTCCCTTATGAAGAAAGACTGCAGCATTTGGGGCTCTTCAGCCTAGAAAAAAGGCGCCGGAGGGGGGACATGATTGAGACATACAAAATTATGCACAGAAGGGATAGAGTCGATAGAGGGATGTTCTTTTCCCTCTCTCAAAACACCAGAACCAGGGGGCATCCGCTAAAACTGAGGGTTGGGAGAGTTAAAACAGATAACAGGAAGTACTTTTTTACCCAGCAGGTGGTTAGTCTGTGGAACTCTTTGCCACAGGAGGTGGTGATGGCATCTGGTCTAGATGCCTTTAAGAGGGGTTTGGACGGATTTCTGGAAGAAAAGTCCATCGTGGGCTATAGGCCATGATGGATTGTGCAACCTCCTTACATTAGTAGTAGGCTACTTCAGAGTACCGGGTGCAAGGGAGTGGCAACAAGATGCAACTTGTGTCTCATGCCTCCCTGGGGCACCTGGTGGGCTGCTGTGAGATACAGGAAGCTGGACTAGATGGGCCTTTGGCCTGATCCAGCAGGGCTCTTCTTATGTTCTTATCTTTTTAAACTTCATCCTCTACAAGCTATGAATGAAATCAGCACTTAGGTTTGGGTCTTCCATAAATTACTCAACAGCCTTAACTATATTGATGAATTGTCTTAACCCTGACAGAACTACGGCCATATTCAAAATAATCCACAGCAAACAGACGTACAATGAGACTAAAAGACCCTACAAAAAGAATACAAGTACAGTACCTTTATTTTAAAGCCTCACGCACAGTTCATGCCACAGTGCTTAAACAGACATAGCAATTCTCACGATTTATAAATATTTTTGATTTTGTATGTATCACTTTGCACTATGAGTTGCAAAGCACTATATATCTACTGGAACAACTGCATTAGCAGTGACTACATTAGTAGCACACTAGTTGCTTCCATTTGAAAACAGCTAATTATTTCTTAGCGTGGTTTCCTCAGGGAGATGAACCAATAGGTCTATAATTTTAGTAGGGCATGATGCAATGTTATTTTTTTTCTCCACTGCTGTCACCAGATTATATAGGTAATCGTGTAAATTAGGAATAATTCTGTCATTCATTATTGAACAAAGGATGAGTTTTCAGTTCTACAATCTTTTTTAGTAATCTGTAAAATGTCAAAACAATCTCTTCTATTTAGTAATTATTTCAGAATGGTTCTTAGATCTGAAATTACTTCCAAGACAATAAAGTTTTATAGCTTCACTCACATAAAAAGAATTTATTTCAAAGCAAACTTGCTTAGGGTTGCCACCTTAGAAAAGGTAAATATCCATTAACTTTACTGCACTGTAGTAAGATAACATCCTAAGTCAGATTAAATCCAAGCAAATGTCTAACATTTTATTAATCAGCTATTATTTATAGCTTGTCTTCTAGGAAAAAAGACTAATGAATATAATTTGTTACTGAATTATGACTATATTGTATCAATACTGGGGTGGGTTAAAAAAATTATTTAGACTCTTTCTTGCCAGACAGAGATTACATACAACACACAACAGGAATTTGTTTATATGATTAAAGGTGAAATCCTAACCAACTTTCCAGCACTGACATAGCTGTGCCAATGGGACATGTTCTGCATTCTGCAGTGGAGTAGTAGTCACCAAGGGCTTTTCAAGGGAATGTTTGTTCCCTTACCTTAGAACTGTCTGAAACTTTGGAGTCAATGCCAGTCAGTGTCAAAAATACTGAGCAAGATGGACTAATGGCCTTACTCAATACAAGACAGTTTCCTATATTCTTCCTAGAGTAAACATGAATAGGATGGAACTGTGAGGTATTTATAACACAATTGGCTAAAACATCATTACATCTTTAATGCAACAGTAGCACACTGGAAAGGAGGTATGTTGAAAAGAGAATGGCTTCACTATTCTGAGAAATATGTGGGACCCACTTTATAGAATGGCACATGTCGAGACCCAGCAGAAGTGATGTCATTAACCTGGAAGTGACAGCCAGAGGTGACATCATCAAGCAGGAAGTGCCATCACTGTGACAGAATAAAATGACATTCTTGGAATGCAAGCTGGAATTCTTGGACTACAGCAGTTGCACAACCTTGAAACATTCTTTACAGTAAGCAAGATCAGGACAACGTATAAAAGCACTGAACTAAAAGCAATATTTAAATAAAAAACCTTCACTTGAAAATTCAAACTGCTAATACAAAAGGAATATAGCAAGAGTAAGGTCTGCAGTTTCCAAGATGGCTGCTCCCATCTTTCCACGACCCACCTGACATCAGGCTGCAACCCACCAAGTGGGTCCCAACCCACAGTTTGAAAAACACTGTTCTAGAAAGTTAAAACTGACTAGTTAAAGAGACCTTCGGTGGCTATATGATGCTTTCTACCTATTAAAAAAAAGAATAGCTTCACCTTAATCCAGTAACACTGAGGTTATCACATGGGCACTAAGAAGCCCAACCCTGACCTGGGCTGGCACAGCCAAGCTGCACAGCCTATGTTGTATCAAAGGAGCAAGACTAGAGATCTCCTCATGGTGAGGGGACATTTTCCCCCTTATCCCAAATAATTCTCCAGCCTTCCTAAAGGGGGAACTCAGATCTGCTCAAGCTAAATTACTAGCATAAATCCAAGCAACCCCATGTAGGGAGTTCAAGCCTGAGAGGGAGGATAGGATACAGCAGAGGCCTCCTCTGCCAATCTTGCCCCCCCCTGCGCCTGATCCATCCCATTCGGCCTTCCCCTACCCCAAAACATCCCTCTACAAGCCCCTACGCCACTAAGTGCTTCACTTCCAGTGGTGGCCAGGGGTCTGGATACAGTGCAGGCCTCCCCACCAGTATTGCTGGCTCCTGAGTAGTCAAAACTTGTTTTTCGCATATTTGTGACACTCTAGACTGGCATTGCACTGGCGGAGTGTACATTAGGATTGTGCTGTCAGAGGGATCCCCCAAAAGCATAATAAATCACTGTTTCTTCTTATCCCATTGGTAGAGGTGTTTGAAAACGGTGTTATTTTACTCAGAGGTAAGCACAATGTGTTCAGTAAGATTTAGGCTGTAATCCTATCTCACTCACCTTCTACCCATGGTACAGTCACTGTGCCAGAGTGTTAATGGTGTGGGGGAGGGATACACATGCTTCCTGCCTTTGTCTGGCTCTCCTGTATGGACTGGGTAAAACATCCACTGTCAACTTCCTGTAAAGTCCCTGTGTACGCTGACTGCACTTATGCACAATGAAAGAAGGCTTAAACATCTTATGGGTACTGCCCTATGGATCAAAGCCTTCTTGGAAAAGTAGATCTGCGGAGGGATTTGAAAGAAGGTGAAGAAGAGGACTCAAAGAGGTGCTCTGGAAGGAAACATAATACTGTAGTCATATTTACCACCCTGTATTTTTTTCCTATAGTCACTCTGGGGGAACCTCCAATGATTGCCAAGTTAAAACTACTTTTACTTGGAAGACAGATTAATTTCAAAAGAAATTGCAGCTTAGATTGCAGCTGTGATCTTACACCTGTCATACATTATGTCTGAAACTAATGTGCTAGTCTTATATTTTTAAAAGAAGCAACACTTAGGTGAACACACAAGGAGCTGTGACATTATGCGCACATACAATACGTGAACATGCATTAAATGAGGATTTACATGATTTAAAGAGTTAAAACATCCTGTTAATAAGTGCACACAACCAAAGCAGAATTCTGGCTGCAAGAGGGACCCTTCTCATGCCTGATCCTACTACTACTCTCTTTGTCTTAACTTTTTCTCCACCTTCCATGCAGAAGGCTTAAGCTTTCTTCCCAGCTGGCTGGCTATACAAGTGTCAAATGAACGTCTCGCGGTTCTACACCTAAATGAAAGTTTTCTCAATCAAAAGCAGGACTTTGTCGAATAATCTTGCCAAACAGGCTCGTTGCTGACAGCAGAGGGATAAACCACAGATTAGGGCTCTCTTAGACAAACCAGAGCAACTGGGCTCAGCAACTCCTGCCTTGTAATCAGGCGCAGAGAATACAGCGCGCGCGCGCGAGGTTCGTGGCTGGAGTAAAGCATCCCGTTGCCCTCGCTGGGGGAAAAAAAAGTCCACTTAGGGAAGAAAGGGAAGGGCGGCCGAGTGTGCGGGAAACGGAGCCAGTCAGAACAGACTAGACGGGCAACAGCTGTTTTCTTGAGAGTGGTGGCAGCTGCTGCTTCCCCGTCGCCCCCATCCCTCCCCGTCGGCCACTCTCTTCATCTCCCTTCGCCTAAGCTCCCCCCCCGTTTCTCACCGGCACTGCGCTGATTCCTTGCTGCTCCGACGCCACCACAAGGATATTGCGGAAGTCCATCCTGGTCCCTGCAGCCCTTTCCCCGCGGAGGGGCCCGGGCTCAGGCGGAGAAGGGAAGCGCTCCTTCCTCTCTACTACTACTGCTGCTGCTGCTGCTGCTCTGAGCCGTTCCTTGCTCAGCTGATGGCAAAGTTCCTGGCGAACACCGCCTCCCCCCCTCTCCTCCTCACACTCACAGCATTCTCACTTCCGGCCCGAAGGCCACCCGTAATCGCCAAGCCAATTTTTTTTCAAGGCAAACGTCACTTCCGACAAACATGCCGTACGTAAGCACGAGGGCTCCTCCCCCTTCCGGAGAAACGTGTCCGTAAACGTCGCGTGACCTATGCGCGTGACGCGTCTTCTGATGGATAGACCAAAGGGTGGCCATTCCATTACCTAGATAGGCCAGCGAGTGAATCCAGGGGGCGGGGTTAGCTGTGACGTAAATATACCCACAACAATGCTGATTCCAATGATTTCCAATGGGTTTTCGCATGATGTTTCGGGCTGAATCGTTTACTCCTAAAGCAAAAACTTACCAAAATAACAACGTGTGATCGTGTAGAAACATCAGTGGTAACCTAATTATGAGTTAATATGCAATTCCAAGGTTTAATTCCGCAGAATTATATTACTGAACATACCAGCGGCTGTGAAGGGGACTGAGGGAAGGAAGGGGGCGTGGCCCAATCACAAGGCGCTCGCTGATTGGACGCTGGGAGGAGGGAGGCGGGATGGGAAAGGGGAAAAAGGGGCGGGGTTATACCCGGAAGCTTCAAGTATGTGACGTCATGCCCCCTCTATGTATAATAACTCTATGGGATAGACGGCTGCTCGCGCTTGTTTGGAGGAGGAAGCAAGGCACAGGGGGTTGGGCTATGCCTAGAATGCTGAGTTGGTAAAGCGCACGCTGACTCGCTCCTTTTCCCGTGCGCTGGCTGGAGGGCGGTCGGGTTTTTCTTGGACTTTCTCTGATGTGTCTCTTACGTGTTTTCCTATGGTTCTTTCTCGTTTGCTGGTAGATATGACTTCTCTCATATGTTGTTCTTTGTGGCTCCCATGTCAGAGGGGGCGTGGAGGGGCTCCTCCATGCAAAGGAGGGGGTGGGGCGTGAGACTTGTCTTTGCACACACAAAATATTTTTAAGAAGACCTATTGCTTATTGACTACTTAATCATTTATAGGAAATCAAAACTGCATCATAATAATTACTAAACGCAGGCGCAGGACAGTATGGCCCACCTTTGCAAGGAAGGGGACTGATGCGTCGAAAAAGTCTGCCAAGAAAGGCACACCAAGAAATGCTGTTGGGTGGGTTTTTTGAGTTGTAGCAAAAAGCTGTGTGACTAGGTTTCTATTGGCTAAATGTATACCATCTTTCTATAAATGAGTCTATTTTCAGTGAAGCTAACTGCGCAACTGAAATGCTGCTCAGCCAAATGGCTATACTGAATTTCTGTAGTATATTTGAAGAAAGTATATTTGCTTCTGTATACATTAAGGCAGTGTTCAAACTGTGGGTTGGGACCTACTTGGTGGGTCGTGGCATGTGGTCAGGTGGGAATGCTAGGAGCAGCCCACTTGGAAGCTGCCCTGCGAACAGATGAGGTGCTGCAGTTTGCAAGCTTGTATAAATAGATAAATGGTTGTTTTCCTGTGATGTCTGTCAAGGCCAGGTTGTGGGGGCAGGTGAAGGCTGGGCCACATTAAGCTCCTCAATCCTTGAGGCTAGTCATTAGGGCTGCCTCATGATAAATAAATAAAATCTTATAAATAAAAATGATTTCTTTCTAGATCATATTTTTAAGCCTTGTAAAGCTAGGTGAGTCCCAATAGAGTGTCCTTTTTAAAAGTGGGCTCTAATTGTAAAAAGTTTAAGTCCCACTGCCGTAGCCCCATCCACTCCTGAGAGCTGGGGACTATTGACTATTATGGGGTGCGGTATAGAAGGCTGCTGAGGGAGATAAGTAAAAATTGCCCCTCCCTTCATGAATGGAAGTGCCTTCTGTTTACACAAAGCAAAAGTTAGGATACAATCTGTACTTTTCTACATTTTCAGTATTTGTTCTGCAAACAACTAAGATACAGGAAATAAAAACAAATATTCAGTTGTATTTCTGGTGTCTTTATTTCGGTCTCTGCGATATCCTAAAAAACAAGAGATATAGAACAAAGCCACAAAGGATAGCCTTTTTTGAGTACCTCATTATTCTAGATGCACTGTTTCTTGTGTACTGTGTACGTCAGTGGTTCTCAAACCTTTTAGTACCAGGACCCACTTTTTAGAATGACAATTGTTCTGGGACCCACTGAAAGCGATATTGTGGCCAGAAGTTCTGTCATTGTCACTCCAGAGTCTGCTGTTTTCCTGAGAATTCTTTCCTGCTTTCCTGAGAATGCAGCAATAACTTGAGTTATTTCTCAGCCATTTTCCAATCGCAAAGTGAACCAGAAAGGAAAAAAGCCCATTTACAACCTTGATACAAGCAAAACAAACACACAGCTCTCCCTCTTTCCAGTATCCCTCTTCCTATATTTTCAGTAATAGCTGCATCGGCCTCTCCCCTTTTCTGGTGTCTCCCTACCAGCTGCCCTGTATGTTGCGTTGCATATGTAAATTTGAATGTCCTCCTAAAATTAATTACTCATACAGCTGATTTTGGTACATCTTGATTTAGATACCATAGTACAAAAATAGTTCATTTCATGTTCAGAACTTGGTAACTGCTTGACTGTTCTGCCACACTAGTGTTCTTATTTTGGGCAGTAGTTGTTGGAAAATACTCTGTTATACAAGTGTGCATTACAATAATCATTTTGGAACTTTGTTTCAGGTCAGCCTGACATCATTGACTGCTAAATACTTGATTGCTCAGCATTGCCTGCTATATGTCTGCCAGTTTTTCAGAAAAAGCTTCTACAAACCCTTTAAAGACCATCACAGAATATTTGGCCTTATTCTATTTGTTTGATCTCTTGCAGTGAGTTCTGCTATTTCAGGTGTACCTTTATGTTGGAACCAAAATATTTGACCTTGTACTCAAGAATGTAGTTCTCAAAGAACCTAAGAAGAGCCTGCTGGATCAGACCAAGGATCCTTCTAGTTATACTTGCCCTAGTGATAACCAGATGCCTACAAGGAAGGCATGAAGGCAACAGCCCTCTCTCACTGTTGCTGTCCAGCAGCTAGTATGGAGTGTGACATTGCCTCAGAATTTGAAAGTTGCATATGAAAGTCTCAAAAGTGATGTCCAGGGGACAGTTTACAGTAAACAATCAAATAGTACTCCTTTTTCACATCAGAGTGCAAATCAAAGGGAAGGGGTTGCATATTTGAGTACATCATCACATAAAACAGAAACATTAATTTTGAAATGAGCATGCTGTCAAAGAAAATGTCCCCTATTCCTTTTCACTGATATACAGATGTGCCCTGGTAGCCACTGATTCGGTATCCATGGACACTATGCCTGTTAAAAATATAGGGGAAAATTAAACAAACAAATCTCCTTCTGTACCTTGCTGCTGCAAAACCACTGATGTTCTTCTATCTTTAAAAAGGCGTACCCAGTATCCATGGTTTCAGGTATCCACGGTGGGGTCTGGAATGGAACCCCAGTAGATATGGGGGCATGCCTATATTTAATTCCGGCATTTTGTACTGGTTTAGCTTTGTATGCTAGAAGAGGACTATTACAAGCACCTTTATGTAGTGCTACATCTTATTCCAGCTTTGATGCGTTATTACAGTAGGCTCTAGAACCCAAAAGTATCACATCTGCACTTTCTTTTCTGCACGTCAACATATGATGTACCAGTACTTGTAAATGATGAATAGAAATAGCACAATCCTGAGCAGTGTGCAGGCCAATGCAGAAAGCAATGCACCAGTGTTTGCTGTTGCAAAAATGCTGTTAAGCATTTTGCGGCAGCATAGAAGTCAGGCTGGTGAGCACAAAGGATTGTATCGACCCTCTCACACTGGCACAGGGTGCAGCATGCGCCGCAGAAGGCATGTTTTGTTGCGAGCAGCAGAGGCAAAATAGGGCAGGAGTGAGCAGATCAGGCCTGGGAAAAGGACAGCATCAACAGCAATTGTGCATTGCTAACTACTATGTGCTAATTTAAAAAAATGTTAACCTTTTAATGATTTTGTTGTGACTGCTTTTTGTTGGAAAGCATTAGAATATTTGCAACATGGAGGACTTCAGTTTCAGCTGGTCCTCTAGATGGGTATCGATCATTTGTGACCTTAAAGGGGTCTTGATTTGGGTTAGGTAGGAGAATGTAGATTTGTAGCAATAAGTGACTGAAAAGCAAGAAAGCATTTTTTGTGCATGGTGCTGAAGGCATGGGTATTCTATTGGTCCTCAGTGGCTGAGGTTGTGTAAGCTGAGCAGGGAGCTCACGGTGAGCACCTGCCCTCTGCATGGCACACGAAGAAACACCACCCGAGCCAGACCATAAGCCATCAGCAAGAAGCATGTTGGTGCCTTCATTCACATCCAGCATGCACAGGCATGCCACCTCCAAACCCAGTGGCGCCAGCTCATCCACCTCAAGGGTCAGCACAGGGCCTGGTGGGAAAAGAGGCTGGTGGATATTGTGGTCCAGCACCCACAGGTGCAGCAGCACCACCCGCCATGACAGACCCTGTAGTGGGGACACGGCTCCCTGTCCAAGCACTCAACAGTGCAGAGCAGCAGCAGTTGAGAGCCCATGGCGGGGTGCAGCTGCAGGGCAAAATGGAAGAGGGGCTGTGCTTTTACTCACAGCAGGCTGTGTGTGGTGTTCTGGGCAGGTGTGGCTGGCTGCCGTGACACTTGGAGGCTGTAGTCGTGGCTTTATCAACACTCCCCAGTGGAACAGTAAGCACCAGTCACATCAGGGAGCCTTTTCGGCACTGCAGTGGTGTGCCGCCATCTAGTATTTGAGGATTAAACAGTGAATTGTTTATAGTGTTTTGTGTCCCTGTTTTCTGTGTCCTCTTATAATATGCTGTTTTGTTCAAGAAGATTTGTTTGTTTTTTATACATTTTTATTGTATAATCTTTTAGTTATGGGTTAGGAAAGGGAATACATAGGAAAGGGATTACATGGAAAATACATTAGGTATCCGTCAGTCTCAGCAATTTTACAATTGAATTTATACATCTGATTATTACATCCTTTCTTACCCAATATAACTTCCTTAACAATCAAAAATAATAATAAAATAATAATAATACATGTATTTATATACCGCCTTTCTTAAGATCTCTAGATTTCTCTAGTGATTACAACTCAAGGCGGTTTACATAGGCAGACTTTTCATAAACCCGAAGGTTTTTACAATTTACAGAAATGTTCTGTCTTTCAAGAACTACACACATTCAGATCTTCCTTTCTGGATTTAGCCTTCTTTCTTTAGCCACCCGTCTGTCTTCTGCTGGCTGATGCTTCCCTGCTCACACCAGAGACGCAGCTGACCTTCAGCACACTCCTCCTCCCACGAGGCAGCTGAAGCTCAGCTTCTAATCAGCCGCAGCTGCAAGGTCTGCCGCTCTCAGAGACTTCCTGCAGTCCCGAGCTCACGACCTTGAGATCTTCAGGTGTTATCTTTGGGCAAACGGAGGCATTAACCCTCTCGGCTAAATCTTCTCGGCTAAATCTAATTCTAAAATCAGTAGATCAATCCAAAAAGAGAACAAAACAAAAATATTTCAGCTAAAACGTTATCTATCTAACCACATATAAAATACTTTCCAAATATTAGCTATTCTGTCTATTTCTCCATTTCTCTTTCTGTCAAAATATCCATTTCTACTAATTCAAAAATCTTCGGGAATAAAATTTCTACTGTTGGAATTTCTACATTTTTCCACATCTGTGCATAAACAAGTCTAGCTGCAGTATTAATATTTACTATGATGTGTTTAGCTTCTTTACTAAATGCTGATGAAAAAATATTCAAAAGAAACAATTCAGGCTCAAAGGGAATAGTACAGTTTAGCATGACTTGTAGTATAGTATGTACCTTTTCCCAGTACTTTTTTGCTTTACAACATGTCCACCACATATGAAAGAAGGTCCCTACAGTGTCATGACATTTCCAACAGTTATTATTTGTTCCTGGGTACATTTTAGCTAGTTTATCTGGCGACATATGCCATCTATAGAACATCTTATAAATATTTTCCTTAAATGATGCCGCCTTAGTAAGCTTAATATTTACTTTCCAAATTTGTTCCCGACTTTCTAATGGGATATTATGACCAACATCTCTTGCCCATTGTATCATAGTATCTTTCACAACTTCATCTTTCATATTCATATCCAATAAATATCTATACATCTATTCAAGAAGATTTGTTAAGCAACTGTTCTTTAGGCTAACTTTTTAAAAAAAACAAGAGGCAAATGCCTAATGATTGGTGAGTCAGCAGGTGGCGCCCTTTCCTTTCAGTCCAGATCCAGTGCATCAGGCTTACTATACAGCATGTTGTGTGGCTTCTGTATCTTTCTGATATTACAGCCCTAGAATCTGGTTTTGAAAAGAAAAACCAAGTGTCAGTACTTAATCTTTACAACTTTAGCCCTTATGTCCTGCCAAATTCCAACCTGGGTAATGAGTCTAAGCGCTGGGCTTGGGCTTGGCTTGGGCTTTTTTCAACCCATTCCCAACCCACAAGGATGCTGAGAATCATTCTACAGCTTATGCAGAGTGAAATGGTAGGACACTCACTAAGGGGAGCTGGGGGATACAGGGCCCTGGGTACCATGCCTGAGTGTCAAGCCAGAGGCCTTCTGAGGCATGGGGAGGTCATGCATGCCCTCCCTTGGCTTCAGAGGACCTTCTGGAGGCCTCTAAAAGTTAGTGCCTTCTGGGAGTTGCATGGCCTTAGGACCTGGCAGATATTTTTGCCAGGATCCATAGGAAGCATCTTTCAACCAAATGATGCTTTATAATTACATTTTGATGAGCAATGCAGATAAGGATACAAATATGATTTCCCCCCTCCCCCAGGATGCAGTGCCCACCCCTTTGGCATTGCTGTATCAGCGCAGAGATGTTGA
This sequence comes from Lerista edwardsae, assembly GCA_029204185.1. Lineage (NCBI taxonomy): Eukaryota > Metazoa > Chordata > Lepidosauria > Squamata > Scincidae > Lerista > Lerista edwardsae. The sequence continues at coordinate 7,992,507 of JAJKFI010000016.1, read as the reverse complement.
GTTTGCATTGGTGCAGAATAGGATTGGGTCTTAAATGTAGCTAATCCTCCCCAAAAGCAGAAAGTGGGATTATTGCAAGCCTGCAGCTTTATGGCAGCTTTATTTTATTTTTTAATTGTTTTTAAATTGTTTGTGTTTTTAATCTTGATTGTTTATTGTTTAATACTGTTTTTAATTGTTTTTAATGTTAATTGTTATACTTTATTTTTATCTTTTTTAATATTGTAAGCCGCCTTGGACATCTGCCCCGGCAGAGGAAAGGCGGGGTAAAAATTTCTTAAATAAATAAATAAATAAATAAATGGCAGCATTTGCATGAACCACAATTTATCTAGACAGATGCCTAAAAACATGCATAATGTGCAGTATTGTTGCTACCGAGAGCTGGTAGCTACAAAGAGGAGGGCTGATTTCCCTGCAGTGAGATTCGGCTTCAATAGCTGTAACATCTGGAAAACAGTATTCAATGGAGGTCATATTTTCCCCTCTTCTTAGCAGGGGAAGAAAAAGACTTGCAGCCCAATCCTAGCACACTTGAACAGGCAAACCACAAGGGCCTGTGCTGTAGCCGGTGCCAGTTAGGTAGAGGCTGGAGGTCAACTTGGTGTAAAGGGGTATTTTTCCCCTTACACCATGCCAAGCACCAGCCACCCCTATGAGGTTACTTGGATTTGCACTAACAAAATCGCTGGTGCAAATTTGAACAACCCATGTTCGGCTGCTCAGGCCAGGGATGAGGGTTAGGATATATATGGCTTGTGCTGCCATGACCAACCTTCACTTTCCCAGGCCTGATCTGCCTCCCACCCAAAACACCCCCTCCCTGCTTCCATTCAACCCTCCCCTGCCCCCTGCCCTGCCCAGTTTAAACTCATCTTCGCTGGTTGGTGCAAGGTCCAGATCTGGCTCTTTCGAGCCCATGTGGGCTTCCGCACCAGCCCAGCCAACTCCTGAGTCAGCACAAATGTACAAGGGACGTGTGCCGGCTCAAGTACCGGTCTGGACTGTGCCCTCAGTTGTATGGTTCCAAAAAGGCACATCCGGGTTTGCTATTACACAAACAGAAATAAATGGTTCACATAATTTGTATGATGATGAAATTGAACAGATCTTTAATCAATGAAGTTGATTCGGCTACAGCACGGTCTGTGTTAATCCCGCTAACTCATTAGAAGTTACGTGTTAGCTGCATTCTAGAAGTTTTCTTAAAACCTCCTTTTCCACAAAATATGGACCATCCATGGCTCTGTCAATAAAGTGCAGGTGCATTTGCAAGTCAGATATCTAATGAATACGGTAGTCAAGAATCTGGATTAGCTACCATAGTAACAGGACTGTTTGCCAAAAATCCCTTCTGTATTTTATTTGCATCTATTATATCTAAACCTTGGCTAAAACATTTTTTGGCTGCTTCATTTGACAACCCTGGGAATGAGAAATGTGTGCTAAGCAGGAACCAGAAAGGGGTTGGAAAGAACCCTGAATTTCATTCTTCCCAGGAAACCCTGGATACTAGTTCAATGAGCCTAGACAAAACATGCCCCCTATATAACAAAGCCCACCATGTGATTGGCAGTTGGTGTATTTTGATAACCTGATTACATTTGGAGAACTAGATGAGTGGGATAATGGAGGAATAGGATCATTTTTTCCCCTTTTCTTCAAATGTGTGTTTCTTTACATCATTATTCAATATCTGTTCTATTTCTGGCTAAGAAACCATAGTGCTTGCTTCTGTAAGCAGAGGATGCAAGTAGATAAAAGTCTGCTTATATCATGTGATTCCCAGGCCTAGATACACTGCCAAAAGGGTATCCAAACCAGCAATCTTGTCATACAGTATTTCATTTCAGCTTTGTTTTTTATTGTGCTGGAGACTAATCATTGCATGCACATAAGTTATTTTTCTCTTGAAATGATGACTATTGGATTGACCTGTCTGAGAAAAATTAAAACACTTGAGTTTCACCAAGGGGGAGACCTAGTCTTCTTAAATAGATGATGAGGCAATAAACCTATGTCTGGGGTGTACTACTTTAGAGTCTAGACTGCTGGTGTGGACTTGCATGATTGAAAAACACTGACATGCCAAGCAGAAATGGCCCAACCTATGTTCTATCTGCCATACAGGTCTTCTACTTACAAGTCTTCGGGGGGCGGACGGTCTTCTTTTTTGTATGGAGGAGCATCATGTGGCATCTTTCACCCTCTGCTATCCAGAGTGGTCCAGTACTGGTGCTAGTTTCTCACTTCATTTGCTGTTTGAGAACTCAACCTGAATTCCTGAGTGTGGCAAGGACCTGGATTCAGAAATGACTGTACGCTGGGATCACAAATGGGCATGTTTAGTTTTCAGTAAAAAAAAAAAATGCTAGTAAAAAGCAAGGCGGTGAATAAGTATAGTGGTAAAACTAGTAAAAAGAGAGAAGGAAACACTGATACTGAAGAAGTGAGACAACAGCCAGGATGCATGTGCTGCAGAATATTCTTAGGGCGCAATCCTAACCAACTTTCCAGCACTGGCATAGGGGCATGTGCTACATCCTGCCGGGGGGGGGGGGCAGCTACAGAAGCCTCCTCAAGTAAATGTTTGTTTCCTTACCTCGGAGCTGCTGTGCCTTTACCCCCAGCGCTGGAAAGTTGGTTATTCTCCTTGGGCACTAGACACATTTTTGACCCAGCATTTATATCAATGCGCAAAAAGCACAGGCATGGTCAAAAAGCACAGGTCTGGTTTTCCTATTCCTTCCTCCCCTTGAAAACCCACATGGAGAATGGAATTTTCCAAGGGCGACTGCAGCTTAGATCAATGTCCTGCATGGTATGAACGCTGGGACATATTACCATGTAATTTAAATATGTCTGCTAGGGCAAACAGACTCCTGATTCCAGGGATACACCTGCCAAAGGCGGGGGGTGCATGGTAGGTACTGCAGGCCCCACAACAGTGTAAGTGTCCCCTCCCACTCACCATCAGAGCCATTCCAGGCAACGATGGCAATGTACAGGTGCTCACTAAGGCCCTGGGTGCTGCCGTTGAGGCCTGGAGTGGCTCTGACAATGAGTGGGAGGGGACACTTACAAGGGTGTTGCAGTGCCTGCTGTACTTACCATGCCATCTCCCTGTAGTTATGGCACTAGTGAGACCTAATATTGCTACATCATTGTATTTATTCCAGTGACTGACATTCTTACCATGCTTCAAATACTGTATCCATCCCAATCTACATGCCCTCCTTTCATGCAAGAATCTGTTAGAGCCAATCAGGAGCTTAAAAGGGTCTCAAAACCAGTAGATTGGTGAGCCTAATATTCTGTACTCTGAAGGGATGGGCAGGGCCCTCAGCCAATCAGAATTCACCTCCTTTTCAACACAGGTTGAAAGACTATAATTGCCCTGGCTTTAGGAGTCCTATTTTGAATTCTTGTTTCACCCTGAACTTAAATGATTGTCCCTGAGATGGTGTGAGCGAGACTCCCACCGTGCCACATTAAATCACCTCCAGAACCTATTCAGTTGCTTTAATAAGAAGCCATGCTGGGGCTGAAACACTTGGCTCCCCCTGCACCTGCTTCTACTGTCAGATGTTTGCTGGGCTTTGCCATCATAGTATAGAAAGCTTTAAGTCATCCCATCCCTGTCGGCCCCACTACAGTCTGTGGCTCAGCATCCTTGGTAGCTTGCCAGGCACAAGGAAAGGGAGTCCTATTAAGGGAGTTGTAGAGCACTATCCTTGAATTTCTGGGCAGATAATCTGCCTGCCTCCTCTGCCTCCTCTTCTCCCTCCCCCTCTCGTTCACAGCTCTGGTGTCTATTGGAGAGCCTCTCTATTCTGTCCTTCCCAGTTCTAGTCAATTGCTCCTTCCATTATTTTAAACAATCCCTTCAGTAAACCAGTTTGTTGACTAAACTGTGCAATAGACTATTTCATTTACTTCTTTCTGTCTTGCCTTCTATTCAGGGGCGTAACTAGGGTGTGGCAGGGGGTGGCACGAGCCATGGGCGCCATCTTGGAGGGGGCGCCGTTCGCATGGCGCCCACGGCCCGCCCGCTCCCTGCGCCGCATTCTCCTCGCTCCGGCTGGCCTTAAAGAGCCAGCCAGAGCGAGGAGAACGCGCTGCCACCCGGTGCCCCCTCCCGCTTCTCAAGGGGGGCGGGGTGCTGGGCGGCGCCGCGTTCTGTTTCCTCCTGCCGGCCCTTTAAGGCCGGCACAAGCGAACAGAAAGAACGTGGCCGGGGTGCCGCGTTCTGTTCGCTCTGCAGCGAACAGAACGCAGCGCCCCAGCCGCTTTCTGTTCGCTCGTGCCGGCCCTTTAAGGCCGGCACGAGTGAACAGAAAGAACGCGGCGCCCCAGCCGCATTCTTTCTGTTCGCTCGTGCCGGCCTTAAAGAGCCGGCACGAGCGAATAGAACGCGGCTGGGGCGCCGCGTTCTGTTTGCTGCCGGCAGCCCTTTAAGGCCAACGGCAGCGAACAGAACACGGCGCCCCCGCCGCGTTCTGTTCGCTGCCGCTGGCCTTAAAGGGCCGGCGGCAGCAAACAGAACGCGCCGCTTAGAAGGGGCGGGGCGCTATGTCATGACGTCACGATGTGACGTCATGACGTTGCGTGCCCCTAGGGGCGCATTTTCATTGGGCGCCATGGGCGCCCTTTCAAATAGATTCGCCCCTGCTTCTATTGATGCTTTCAGTGCCAATAGAGTGTGAGGGTGCACCATAAGCCAATGGTCAAAGATCCCTTCAAGTGAGTGTCGCTTGTGTCTCCCCATATATGTTTTTCTGCAAAGCATGGTCATTATTAATGGGAAGCATCCTTGTACATTTTGGGAAGCATTCATGTGCTATTTGGACACAGAGTTCAGGATAATAGATCCTGAAATGGTGAATGCAGACTGATAAAATTCCTTGTTTAAGTAATAGTAGCAGATGAGGAAAGTGCAACTGGTCTGGTTGTTTTCTCAGTGATCAGGCGTGATCAAATTAGGAAGAAGCATCTTTCAGTGTAATGTAGTTAATGGGCATGCTTTAGAGTAGAGATAGTTTTACCTGCCTCGTTTAACTTACTTTGCAGCACACGAGCATCAGCTCTACTTCATGAAATAATTGTACACTGGTACTCTGGGCAACTTGCAAGACAAAACTGAAGACAAGACTGGGCCTGATAGGGGATAAGGATGGATGCTGTGCAAGTCTGCCTCTGAGTGGCTTATGTCATATGGAACAAACAAGACCTGTTTTCCTATTCTGGTGCCAGAGGTAACTACAGACCTATTAGGGGAACCAAAACATTTCAGTTCTCCAGTGTATGAGCAGATAGCTGTGAAAATAAACTGAGAGAACAGGCTGCAGGCAAAACCCATAGATGCAATGACCATATCCAGATGATACGTTTTTATGGGGATGACAATACTATTATCGCTGTAGCAAGTCATGTAGGAAGTTATAGATATTCTGCTGTTCCTCAGTGTGGGGTCACTTCTCGTATAGATATTGCAGAAGGGCTTTTTTTCTTTCCACGAGTCAGTCATGTGCTGCTGAGCTGGCTAGCTGACATTGCACCTTTTGAGCACTGAATACATCTGCAAAGAAGTTTCTTTGTCTTTTCCGCAGTTTCCAGTGACACAAATAGTGGCTGTCAAATGAGGGTTGAAAAAAAAAAATTCAGTAGACTGTGTATCTTCTGTTGCCTCAGCTCAGATACAGCAGGAAGTGGAAGAAAGACTAACAAAAAGTGTATTATGCTAAAATTAAGAACTGCATGACATGCTATGACCCAGTGCCATTATTCCTGACCCTCTGCAGGTGCTGATGCAGAAAGCACATTGTCCTGATCTGCAGGGGAGATCCTACAGCTTATTGCAGTTTGACTTGACTTTGTTAGCTATTATTGTGCAGAAGATGGAACACTGTTCAGTAGATTTGCATCTACACTACCAAGGTGCTATAGACAAAAACAAGTGCCTATAGAAAGTAACATTGATCTATACATATTGGGGCTAAAGCCCCAGGCATTCCATAGATGTCAGTACTGATGGTCTGATGACTCTCTTAGACAAAAGTTGCAAACAACTAAGGGCCCAGTCCTGAAACTGGCAGTATGATGTTCCTGCCAGGTCCAGTGTCGCAAATTTGTTGTAAAGCACATTTGCAGCACCACCGAGGGTCCATTGCTGGTGTTGAGCCTGTGCCCATAGTGCAGACCCTCAGTGCCCAGGAGCAGCTGCAACACCGCTGACTGTGGTAAGACCGCAGACTGGCAGAGTGGCTTTTGGGGGCATGGGGAAGGCAGGGGAGGGCAGACCTGGGAGGGGGAAGGGAGGAGTGGCCCTGGGAGCGGGGTGGGACTGGTCGCAGCACTCACCACCGCATCCTGAACCTGTGTGTCGGGCTGACATGGGGCTGCTCCAGACTCCGCCAGCAAAAATAGCCAGTGGAGACTTGAATAGCCCAAAAGTGGGGGCCGAGGTACCTCCACCAGCTGCCTGGCTACCACTGTACCCGCAACAGTCAGGCAGCTCAGGATTGGGTCTGCCTTATCTATACAGGCACTTTTGAGGCTATGTAAGAGCTTGTAAGTAAATAGGAAGATAGAATTCTGTCTACAGGTCTTGCTTTTTACAAAAATGCAAGACCAAGGAAAGAAGGGGGGTGAAAAGCAAAGATCTGCATGGTTGATGAATGAGAGTAAAATGTCAATAGTTGCACTGTCAGAGGAATCTGATTGTCCTCACCTTACACTATTCTTAGTAGAATGCAATTGTCCTTCCCACCCCCCACCCCCCACGCCAGGAATATGAGAAGTGAAGTTTATTTCTCTGGTTGTGCTGGTAAATCAAATGAAAACAACTCTTTTCAGCTCTTTTCAGGCCCAGGTATATAGTAGAGGGAGTGGTGAGAATAGAATAGAAAGTCTATAAAAACATCTGCGTTTTGGCAGTACAGTCTAAACACATTTTAGCACTGGGACCCACTTTTAAAAAATATCTGTCTATCACAACCCTCTAGACAAAAAAGAGCTCTATAAAGAAGTTGTTGTTGTTGTTGTTGTTGTTGTTGTTGTTGTTGTTGTTGTTGT
>JAJKFI010000016.1:7971388-7985423 GCA_029204185.1 Lerista edwardsae | reverse complement strand
GTTGTTGTTGTTGTTGTTGTTGTTGTTGTTGTTGTTGTTGTTGTTGTTGTTAATAATAATAATAATAATAATAATAATTGGCCCCTCCCAATAATAATAATTATTATTATTATTATTATTATTATTAATAATAATAATAATAATAATAATTGAGGCCCTGTGTCCCCAAGGCTGTTAGAGACCTTACATGTAGTGTATGTGCATGGACATTTGATTCTCCCTAGAAATAGGAGTTCAAGGACTGTCAAATGAGGGTTAAACGTTCCCTCAAATGTTTACAGTCATTCCAGGATACCCAGAAGGCTGAACTGGAAAGCAAGATGTTCAATTAGGGACTTCCAGGCCTTTTGTCTGAAGGCTGAAACTAGGTTCACACATGATCTAATGTATGGAAATAGTACATCAAAATTTTTTAACTCTAAATACACAAGATATTTCACAGTTTTATGAATTACTTAATGGTTTCACTTTCTATCAGTGTATTGTTTTATGACAAAAATAACATGAAATGAACATATACAAAGATTCACAATTTGGGGTGCAATCCTAACCAACTTTCCAGCACCAGAGTAAGAGTAATGCAGCTCCAAGGTAAGGGAACAAACATTTCCTTACCTTGAAGAGGCTTCGGTGACTGCCCCCCCCCCAACTGCATGATTGCCCAACTGCCCCATTGGCACAGCTATGTCAGTGCTGGAAAGTTAGTTGTGCCCTTAATCCTTAAATATACAGAGTTCCATTAATCGAGGTTTTTTTTTTTCTTCAGGTGGAATTATTTTAAGCTAAAGAGGCTTTTAAGCAACTAGAAATAAATCTCTGGAACGAGTGAAGCCCCATGCAAATTTTCCTCAGGCTGCTAGCCATAGTGCTACACTATTACACCAAACAGAGTCTAGTAAGAGATATTTAAGCATTCTCCAGCCAGCTAAGTCTTTGAGAAAGTTCATTGATTGCATACAATGAAGTGTTTGTCTCTTGCAATTTAACCAGTCACAGAAGGCTTATGGGAGACATTCAGAAAAACATTCACTAAAGCAAAGACAATCTGAAATGGGAATGAGGAACAACAATACATCAAATAAACCCACACATACATACAAAGAATCCCTAGATTTATAGACATCAGAAGACAAAGCTGACAAAAGAGGCTTGTATAAAATAAGAAGTGACATCACTTCCTTCTTTGAAAAGCAATCTGTAGACTTGGGATGAATCGCCTTCAAGTTGGCAAAAGAAATGAAGGGCTTTACCTTCCTCTGGTATAAATCAGGGTTGCTTGCATGGAAGCAATATCAGGAGACATTTAAAAGACGGAACATTCAGGCCCTGAGAATGAATAGTTGTCCTGACAGCTAATATTTACTATGAGCATCATACATTAATGATACTGATCTAAGCAATGAAAAGGTTGTTTTTGGCATGTACTTTCAGCCCGATCCTAAGCTTCTGGGCTCCCAAAATGGCCACCAATGCTTCCTGCTGGAGCTGCGACAGGCAGTCGCAGCCGCCAGAGTCTCTTTGGGAAAAGGAGACATTCATCCTCTTCCCCTGAGGAAAGCTGCAGGCCCTGCAATGCGGCTTCTCCATTGGGAATGAGGATTAAAGATAAGCGAAAGGCACAGGTCTGGTTTCATAGCATTGTTTGGGACAGAGATGAGAGGTCTGAAGTGGGAAGGCCTGAAAGAAGATGCTGCAATTGTCAGGGCAGGAGATGAAGAAATCAGGAGCAAGAGGAGGGGTGGATGTTTGCAGAATTCCTCCAGGGAGAAGCAATTCAGTTTAGCAAGTGACTGAATATGGGGAGCGTAACAAGAAGAACTGAGGATACAGCCAGGGCTGCATGCCTGGCCAAAGGGGCGCTTGGTGATATTCACAGATACGAAGAGGCATGGAGGAGATTCGATGAGAGATTAGTAGTTCACTAGTTTAATCATTAGTTCAGACTAAACTTAAGTTTCAGATGGCAGTGGATGAATAAAGCAAATAGGGGTATAGAACTGGATGGAGGTTTGAAGCAGATAGGTGGTGCTGGGTATTGTTCGCATAGAGGGAATACTGAACGGCACTTGGTAAGGTTATCCAGGGAAACTGCTGATGAAGAAGATCAGAACCTGGAGAGACGCTAACAGTGGGGGAAGGTGGAACAGGAACTTCTGCCAGTGGAAACTTTGAACAAGTATAGATGGGAGGGAGAAAGAATGTCATTGAGAAGCTTAAGAGATGGAGGAATCAAGTAGGAGAGGGAGATCATCAGGGCCGGAGTAAGACCTTAAGAGGCCTTTAGACCATGGTTCCCAAACTCCTATGAGGGAGTTGGGAGCTGCACAAATCTTTGTAGGGGCCAGGCAAAGGCAGCAATGTGATCCCCAAGAACGTGCTACAGGCTTGGGTAAAGGGGCTTGTTTTAGACTCACCCTTCGCAGTGCTGCAGTCCGGGGGAGGGGGTGTAGGGAGCCCCCTGCAGGGCTCCCCAAGCTGCAGAATACATTTAGAACATGATTGCATCCACTTCCGGTCAGAACCGGAAGTGGATGCAATCATGTTCTAAACTTATTCTGCAGCTTGGGGAAGGAAGGACAGCAGAAGGGTAGTGTATCCCATGGGCTGTTAGGTCAGACTGGGGCACAGAGAGAATATCAATTGCCAAATTTCTCCTCCTTATCCTCAATGCTGTCTTTCATACATTTTGGCTGCAATCCTATACCTTTTCCTGCGAGTAAGCCCCATTGAACACAGCTTAGAGAAGTCCAACCTCCCTCCTGCCCTATACACAGAGTTGTATATGAACCATAGGTTGAAAGTTCTTTCCTCTTAAGCCTCTTCTACAGACTGCTATACAGTGCAGTGGTTTACCTCATAACTGAATGAGGGGTGGAATATGGGAGGATTGTAGAACAAGATTCTGAGCAGAGCTTGCATACTTTCAACTTTCCAAAGAGTATCAGGTAAAAAAATGTTCATAAGCTTTGAACATTTAACATGAAGCTTTGTTGTTTCCCACAGCATTCCCAGGTAATGTATGATGAAGTGCATGAAAACTAGACCACTGGGCTACAAATGCTGCTGAATCATAGAACTCCCTGGGTGGCCTTAAACCAGTTACTCTCTCTCAGTCTAACCTACCTCACAGGGTTCTTGTGAGGATAAAAAGGTGATAGCTTGTATATCTCCCTGAGCTTGTTGGAGGAAGGGCAAGACAAAAATGTGATAAAGATCACTGTACAAGTAACCTAAGAGAGTCCAGTGACAAAACAGTGCTTTGTGCTTTGGGAAATGTGTATCTTTAACCTGGACCCATAAGAAATAAGGCTGCAAAAGAGATAAGGGAAGGGAAAATAACAACCTGAGAGCATCAGAGGTTGCAGCCATGCTGACAATAGAGGAGATTTTGAAATGGGAAAAGTTGAAAAGGAAACCTGGAAAGATATGATGCAGATATGCTTTTTGGTGATTAAACATTGTCTTTTGGTGGTTAAAATATCTGAATAAAAACACAAAACACTGCATTTTGGGGTTTAAGATATTTTCCAGAAATTAAAATAGACCACTTTTCCAATTAGAAATAATACTGTGGCTGAATCTGCTGACACTATATCACCGGTATCATCTTCCTAGTACACTTTCAAAGCATTTAAAATTAATAAAAATGAGAACTTGGAATGAGAATGTAGAATAAAAACATATAACACCACAATTTGCTATTTGAATCAAGAAATTTTGGAAAAAATATCACCAAAAAACCTATGTATAATGCACATATTCTACTGCTAAATAATTATCTAAATTATCTAAACTGGGGTGTTTGTGTCAATCTCCCTTGCCTTTCCCTGTCTTGATCTTTCCCTATGATACACCTTTATGTGCTATGATAGCACCAAACTGTTCTATAATCCTCCCAGGATTTCACCCCTTATTCAGTTATATGACAAACCAGTGCACTGTACAGCAACCTGAAGTAGAGGCTTAAGAGGAAAGAACTTTCAACCTACAGTTCATATACAACTCTGTGTGTAGGGTAGGAGGGATGTTGGACTAAATATAGAAAAGGAAAATGAAGTTCTTTTAAATTTAAGTACAGCAAATCTTTGTTCATGTTAGAATGAAATAAGCCCAAGAAGTAACATGCCGTCTGGACTGTAAAACATTTCTCCAGTGCCTTCTAGGAGTATTTATAGCCTAGATATCTCAGTTTTTAATTCTGCTATTGTTTGTAAAATGCCCCTAACAGGAGCAGATTATATCTCTAAATCCTAATCTGACCCAACAGTCCATGGGTTCTTCTGAATGCATGTTGTAGGCATCACAGGTGTGGCCACCGCAGTCTATTTGCTTCAAGATTTAGTTTGCAGACATTGTTCTGGGGTGAGGTGAAGCAGTGCCCCAGAAAGGAGAGTTGGTGGTGCCATACCTCACAGACCCAGATCCAAGAAGTCAGGCAGGTGAAAGGGGTAATCTGCATTGCTCAGCAATTTCCCCATTCCTGCATGTGTCCTGTCTGCCTTTTGCTTCTGGAAGTCCCCTCTTATATGGCCATTCTTGATGCCTGACTGTAGAGGTGCCAAATGATCTCCAGCTGTGTGGTTCCGCACACTGGTGACTGAAATCCATGATATAGAGCAGGTTCCATTTTTGCAGCTTAGATCTGGGCACGTTCGTTCAGAAGCAAGGCCTACTGCATTCCATGAGACATCTTTAATGAGGCATGCACAGGATTGTAGCCTTATCCATTGTGTGCTGCTGCTTGAGTTCAAATGATGAAGGCCCTCTTTTGGGCCATCCCAAAAGAGACATGACTGAGACATGGGGAGACATGATTAAGACATTCAAAATTTTGCTGGGGGTGGATAGAGTAGATACAGGGAACCTCTTTTCCCTCTCACACAATACCAGAACCAGGGGACATCCTCTAAAGCTGAGTGTTAGGAGAGTTAGAACAAACAAAAGAAAACATTTCTTTACCCAGCGTGTAATTAGTATGTGGAACTACTTGCCGCGAGATGTGATGATGGCATTGGGGCTGGATGCCTTTAAAAGGGGGTTGGACAGACTTATGGAGGAAAACTCCATCACAGGTTACAAGCTATGATGGGTATGTCCAGTCTGAGATTAACTGGTTGCTCATCATGAGGGCCAGGTAGGAATTTTTTTCTGTCATCCAAATCGGCCATGGATGGCATTTTTTTTTTTTTGCCTATCCCAAACTGGGGGAGGGAGGGATGGGTGTTATAGGTTACATGATTTACATTTGTGTTTAAATGTAACCCCATTCCAACCCCATTCTGGTATCTTCCTTGGGGGTGGTGCAAGAATAATAGGCTACTTTAGAATGCCAGATGCAGGGGAGTGGCAGCGGGATACAAGTATCTGGTTGTCTTGGGTGCTCCCTGAGGCATCTGGTGGACCACCGTGAGATACAGGAAGCTGGACTAGATGGGCCTTTGGCCTGATCCAGCAAGGCTTTTCTTATGTTCTAAGTTCACAAAGCGGTTTACAGGCTGCTGCTGCTGCTGCTGCTGCTGCTGCTGATGATGATGATGATGATGATGATGATGATGATGATAACAGGCTCCCTGTCCCAAAAAGGCTCACAATCTACAAAAATGCAGACCACCACCAACAGCAACCACTAGAAAAGACACTGTGCAGGGGTGAATAGGGACAATTTCTCTCCCTCTGCTAAATATAAGAGGAACATGACTTGAAAAAGTGTCTCTTGCCCAGTTAGCAGGAGTCCTGATGGTAAAATTGACTTCAGGGGCGGATCTAGAGAAAATAGCGCCCATGGCGGTGCCCAATGAAATTGCGCCCCCTTGTCGGGACCCACCGGAAATGACGTCATAGCCGGAAGTGACGTTGCTGGAGGGGCGCCATGTCCGCAGAGCAGCCGTACTTTTCAAATTTCTGCCAAGCCGATCTGCTTAACAAGCTCTCCCCGGTCTCCTTGCAAGAGCTCCCAGACTGCGCGTGCAGGGCAGCGCAGCACAGCCCTCTCCTTCCCTGACACAGCTGCTCCATGCCTTCAACATGCCCCGTCCCATTCGCTGCCAGGATGTCTCTGGGCGGGCGCAGCCACCGCCCACTCCACTCTGCTCTTTCCCTCTGGCAGGCTATGCCGAGGATGTGCCTTGGAACCGGGTGGTGATGTTGATGATGAGGTTTGGCCCTCCCCCACCCCACCTCCCCAAACTCCAACTCAAACAGGAGCCCTGGAATACGCCTCTCCCCCAAACCTCCCCGTATAAGCTTCTTTGCCTCAGGAGTCCGATCCTCACCCGCCCCCCATAATTTCTCCCCTTTCTCCCCCAATAGTTTCCCCCTCCTTTCTTCATGGCCAAAGCACAAAGAGTTATGACGGCCGCTTTCAGTGGCAGGCTCAGCCCGGGCTCTCTCTCCGCCAAGGGACTCCCCGCTTCATCCCCCACCCAAAAAGTAAAGCTCGACTCAACTTCTCTTCCACCCTGACTTTTATTTTGTGCGCGGGGGGGGGGGAGGCAAAGGAATGTGATGGTGGGAAAGGGGGGGAGACTTCACCTCCTCCAAGCGCCTCCTTTCAGGAGCCCCAGCAGCCACACGCGCAGCCATAATTGCTGCACTGGGCTTTGGCTGCTCCTGCTGCTGTTTTTCCTGGGTGCCGCCTGTCCTCCGACGGGGGGGGGGATAAAATACTACAGACAGTCTCGCCTCCCCCATGCTCAGCTACCTCCTCCCAGCCACGAAGGAGAGGAGAAAGAAAAAGTGAGTGGGAAAGTGGCAGGCAGCAAGCCCCTAACTGGAGGTGGAGATGCTGCTCCCGCGGTTCCGCCACGCTGGGGATCTCAGCTGCTCCTTTGCCTGGCTAAGTTTTGCCTCCTCGGCTCCTGGCCGCAGCGTTGCGCGGGGGGCGCGCGGCGGCGCGCAATGTTGTGGGGGCGGGGCCCCCTGAAGAATGGCGCCCATGGGTCGTGCCATGGGGTGCCACAGGCTATTTTCGCCTCTGATTGACTTGGCCTGGCCTGGCTTGGCCTGAAACCTGATCCCCTTTCTGAAGCTATTCACTGTGTTGCTAGAAGGTGGTGAATAAAGAGTCTTTTTGTTTCTATTGAATTTTTTCTTCTCTTATTCATGATCTCATTGTGCAGTTTACTGAAAGGATCAGCTTGGGATATGATGTGTACTGTACAGTCCTGTAATGAACATCCCCTTTATCTTCCCTCCCCCACCCCGTTTCCCGTAAGGGAATCCTGAGGTAAGTCTAACATGAAAGGATCACAGCTGAGTAATATTGAAGTCTCCACCCGTGAGGGTGGCCTCATGGTTCATCTTTTGTCAGCTATGTTGTATACTGCTCATCTTTCTTTGTTTGGCTGCAGAGAAACAGAAGGCCAGTACTAAAACATACTAGAATTTAAAAGACTTTGAGGAGAAACCCAATAAATTCTGGTAATGAGAAACAGGCAAAAATGATGTGGGTTTGCCTTTAACATTCAAGCAGGGCTGGCAAGTAAGCCTGGGCCATCTAGCAGGTGAGGCCAATTTGACATCTACATGAGCCACCTCAAAAAGGGATGCTATTCAGAACAACGAGCACATAAAATTCTTGTAATCCTCTGAAGAGGCTTGCTGCAAGTGAAAGTGGAGTAATATCCCACAGTGGGTTTTAATCTGTGGCTTGAAGACTTGAGCAAAAGTCTGATCTGATCTGGATGGAGGTAAGCTATGGAGGCCCAAGAAGTCTTGACCCTTCTGATCAGAAAGGTCACTCAGCAGCCCAGGCAGAGTACCAAGCTGTTTTCAGCTGCAGCTGGTTTCCAGTGATTTCAACAGGTGTGCTGTGGCACATTGGTGTCCCAGAAATGGTCCACAGGTGTGCTGAGAGGGTTTCAGCATTCATTTAATAATAGGGCATTGTATTGGGGATGTGACTGCCTGGCTTTGTCCTTATAGTGGCAGCGGAGCCTACTGATTTTGGCCCTGTCATAGTATAGGGGCAGAACTGGTGAAAGAAGCAAGAGGCAGGCATCCAGATTTTTCTCTTGATCACTACAGAGGCTTTGAAAAATCTCAGCCCCATTGCTTGAGAGGTTTAATCAGATTCCATGTTTTGAAGTACAATAAATTCCATAAATAGTAAGTTGGATAAACCAAAAACTAATGGATAATCACTCTTTTTTTTTTGATCAAGTGTTGTTTTCATAAGAATTCCAGAGGGTCTAGAAATAATCAAATTTGATTCCCCACAACTATTTTATTACTTTGAAGTTTTCCAAATGCATCTAAACATGGATCAGTGCAAAATAATTTTGGAGTTATAAAAGCTAATGAGACTTGCTAACGGCTTTTGCAGCCATCACATTTCAATTTTGCAAATAGCTGAGCTAAGTGCTCACAAGTGATATTTGAATAGCCTTTGCAATTTTAGTATTTAGAAGGCTTTTTCCCCCCTTAAAAATCCTTTTCAGAGGAAGCTTAGCATATTTTCTGCTTTTCCTATATGAATGTTTTCATCTTTTGTCCAATTTATTTTAAGCCATGTTGCTATTGCTATACTTAGCTGTGGATGAATTGCAGATTTTGGACTTTGCTATATAAAGCTGATATATTTAGTGTGTATTTATGAATATATTGTCTTGATTTTACTTTCTTACTAATGCAAGAAAAGTACATGCTATATGCATAGGTTGTAATTCTGTTGATAGTTCCTATTGTAGGTAGTGGAGTATTTACAATTGTATAAATTTGATCTGTAATTATAGAACAACAAAGTGCACCCTCTCTTGGTGTGTTCGACAAGAGGCTCAACAATGCATGTAACTGGCTGAATATTTTGGAAACCAAAGCTTCAGTCCTGAAAGTAAAGCTACTGGCAGTTTTCTTTTCTATCCTATCCAGGGAAATACATTGAGTGGACACAGGCACCTACTGTGGCAGAGAACATCTACACCAGCCCTATCTCTGCAACTATTGTACTACTATGCTGGGTGATCTGCATCATGCCATGCTCATATAGGTCAAACATTATGACTGCAGGTACAATCATGCCTCTATTACTTATTATAGGACTGGAGCAGTGCATGGCTCTCCTATTCTACATCATTCCTCCTTATGAGGGTCCTTGGGGCAGTAGCAAAGCTGGGGGGGGCAGTGCAGCAAGTACTACAGGTGCCACAATGCACCACTTACTTGCTCCTCTAGCTATACTGCTGCCTTGTGGTTCCTTCTGACATGGAAATTTCCATAGCAGAGCAGAATGCCACCACAAGGAGAACAGTTCTATTTTTTTTTCCTGGTGGTCACTTCACATAAGCATCTCCTTTAATTCCTAACACCATACTGGCACACGTGCATCTTTATGAGCACCCATTCAGCCCAAACCAGACTGGATAGCTGAGTATGAATAGGAGCCAATCTCCGTGGCATAGTTAATCACATCCACTGCAATAACTTTGTAACCTGAGAAGCATGAAAACAGATTTATCATTGATTCCATTACGGTAATTGTGGTAGAGGTTCATACCTCCAAAAGAATTCTAACAGCACAGAGGTTATGTTCCCAGTTGGTGGTAAACAATGTCTATGCTGATGTAATCTGCTCGTTCACCTAGACCCAGTCAATAAACTCAGCATCCATCTGCATGTCTTACTGAATGCATCTGGGGCTAAACCTGCATCTGATTTATATACCTCTTGGAACTGCTAATGTGGGCTAACATGATTGAATGCTTCTCCTTGCACATAGAAAACTAGACGTTAGAAAAACGAGCCCTCCTTCTGGTTTTATATGTTTGTATGTTTAAGTATTTAATCAAGTGGTGCAGAAGAGAGCAACCAGAATGATTACTGGGCTGGGTCACCTTTCTTATGAGGAAAGGCAACAGCTGAGGTTCTTCAGTCTAGAAAAAGGTGCCTGACGGGGACATGATTGAGATGTACAAAATTAGGCACAGGATAGAGTGGATAGAGGGTGGACATGATTGGTGCCTGAGGGGGACATGATTGAGATGTACAAAATTAGGCATAGGATAGAGTGGATAGAGGGACTTCTCGTTTTCAAACAGCCCCGGAAGCAGGGGACATTGAGTGCTGGAACAAAATATTTCTTTATTCTCGAAAGTTTTGTGTTAAGGGTTTCTAGCTGAACACAGGCTTACTTGAGGAGCAGGTGCTTCCTCATGGCGGTTCCCCAGGAAAGACACTGAATTCAGCAGGCTGATTTAGGACTGGTTTATTCGTGATGCCATATGGCCGGGCAGAGCTGAGGAGCAGGTCTGCGTCGAGAGTACAGTTCAGTATGCAGGTATACCCTTGTTTCAGAAGGGAGGGGTCGTGGAGAAAGGGGAAGTACAGTAGGAGTGCACTACAAGCTCATATTTGTTATAAAAAACATCTTGTGACAATATCGCGCAATAAGCATTTCACAACTGTTTGTTCAACTGGGGTACATTCAGTGGTGTCATCCAAATGATTTAGGAACAGGTACTCACTTTTGATTGGCACTTGTCGGGGTCAGCCCACCGGAAGTGACGTCATAAGCCGGAAGTGATGTCGTGGCAGGAAGTGAGGTCATAGCCGGAAGTGAGGTCAAACTGTTTTTAAATTTGTTTTTAATTGTGTTCTTAATTTTTTTGATTATATTGTTTAATACTGCTTTTAATTGTTTTTAATGTGAATTGTTATATTGTTTTTATATATATATTGTAATGCCGCCTTGGGTGCCTTCGGGCACAATAAGGCGGGGTAAAAATCCAATAATAAATAAAATAAATAAATGATTGTTGCCATGGAGGTGATCATGTTTGTAATAACTTCAGCTTGTGATTAGTGTTGATTTAACTTCTGTTGCTTTGCTTTCTAGAGATGTGTATATACATATTTTGCTTCAACTGTTCCCTGGTTAAATAGCAGGCTAGACTGTACTAGATTGTGAGCCCTTTTGGGACAGGGAGCCATTCAACTTTAATGTTAAATGCAAGGAGCCGACAAGGAGCAGGAGGGGGAACGGGCGCCCACCGGGCCGCGCGACTATGTGGGTACCCGACCGAGCGCCGGGCCAGCCGGCAAGGAGCAGGAGGGGGAACTGGCGACCAAAAAAAGACCACGCTGGGGCTGGGGGGAGGCTGCAGGAGGAACTGGGACACTGGATCTGCACGGCTGGAGGGAGCGGGAGCCCCAGGCAGCCTACCTTCTCACACTTGCTGCCTTATTCCCGGGTCTCCCTCGCTGCTGCCTCCGGTCCTCTCACGCCGCTGCTGCCGCCACCACCACACTGCCTGCCTGCCTGCCTCCTCACAGAAAGTGCAGGCAACGGCTGCGGGCGTGCAGTACGCATGCGCAGCTGCTGAGCCAACCAGCCGACGGGGCCAGCTTCGAGTGGGCGGGACCAGCTCAACTTCTAGGAACCGGTACTCACGTAGTGGTGTGTAGTGGGTGCATGACATCACTGGGCACACTTCACATTACGACTGGCTATTTGGTTATCTGGTCCTTTGAGGTTCATGTCTCTCTGTTCCATAAGCAGCCATCTTGTTTATACCTTTGCAGTTACCTACAATTGTTAAGGCCGATATGAAGTTATAGCTAAGCAAGGCACTTTCTTCTTTTGCCAGTGCCTGTGAGATTGCAACTATTACACTTTCCCTTTTTCAAAAAGGAAGGGGGGGCCTTTATGCTGGGCTCTTAGTGACAGGTCTCTCAGCTCCCAGACCCTGGTTGGAGCTTTTTGGGCACAGGTTGGGATGCATGGTTATTCATGGTATGGGAAAATTAAAGGAAATTTAAGAACCATTATGTCTGACATGCCCTTTAGAAGATATGGAATAAATATAAAACTAGATTACTGTTATGGATCTCACCACAGGAGACTTTGCATACTCTGGGTATATAATGGACTGAGATTTGGTTAACATATAGAAATTTACTGAAGTTTGCGCAAGGAGAATGTACAATGAAGACAAGAGAAAAATTATTAGAAGACGGTTACAATTGTCATTTTTAAAATATTCACAGCTAATGGAGAGATTTCAAATAGAAGAAAGAACTGAGGGTATGGATGAAAATGAATCGGTGAAATATTTATGTAAAGGAGAAGGTCAGGAGATGACTAAATTGTATAAAGAGTTGTTGAAATAGGATACAGAAGATGAACAGATTAATGCTGTATGATTCAATGGGCCCAAAATGTGGGGCATGATATAAGAACATAAGAAGAGCCCTGCTCGATCAGGCCAAAGGCCCATCTAGTCCAGCTTCCCGTATCTCACAGCAGCCCCACCAGGTGCTCCAGGGAGGCATGAGACACCAAGAAGCTTGGATCCTGTTGCCACTCCCTTGCACCCAGTACTCTGAAGTAGCCTACTACTAATGTAAGGAGGTTACAACCCATCATTGCCTATAGTCCACGATGGACTTTTCTTCCAGAAATCTGTCCAATCCCCTCTTAAAGACATCTAGACCAGATGCCATCACCACCTCCTGTGGCAAAGAGTTCCACAGATTAACTACCCGCTGGGTAAAAAAGTACTTCCTTTTATCTGTTTTAACTCTCCCAACCCTCAGTTTTAGCAGATGCCCCCTGGTTCTGGTGTTTTGAGAGAGGGAAAAGAACATCCCTCTATCGACTCTATCCCTTCCGTGCATTATCTTAGGACGCAATCCTAACCTTGAGTGAGGCTGGCATAGTTAAGCCAGCAAAGTTTGGCTTCCACCAGGGTCACTGTAAAGTGTGTTTGGACCACTCTTGGAGTCAGGGAGGATGGCGCACATCTGTGTGCTGGCCTCTCTGACTCTGAGAGTGGGGCAAACGGTATCCTTTGTACAGGCCAAACTTTGCTGGTGTAACTATGCCAGCCTAACTCCAGGTTAGGATTGCACCCTTAATGGAACAATGGGAGAAACTTTGGTCTAAGGAATGAAATTTATACTGAATATTAATCTTAAAGAGAATTGTTATAAAATGATGTATAGATGGTATACAACTCCATCTAGGATATATAAATGTGTCAAAATAAGTGTTGGCAATGTAAGGATCATGAAGGTTCTTTTTATCATATGCAGTGGACTTGTGGTAAAGCAAGAAAATATTGGCTACAGATTCATACACAGATGCAGTTAATTTTAAAAGTGAATATACAAATGAAACTAGAAGCATTTTTGTGGGATATACTGGATGATTGTGTAGGGAAGGACACTGAACTTTTATTTTCATACTAGCTGTTTGTTACCCGGCGTTGCCTGGGTGCTTATATCTCCCATCCCTGACCCATCCCTGACCCATCTTCCAATTGTGGGCGTTTTTGACCATTTTCACCTGGGGCCCCCCGTGCACCCCCACCCCCGGGGGCACTGGGGGGGGGGGCCTGACCCCCACAGTGTTTGTCACCAGGCCGGAAGGCATACGCATGCTGGTTCTGGCGGCAATTGCTCCAGGCGTCACAGTGGGGCATGGTGGACATCTCGTATTGCACCCCTGCCCGTCCCCCACATTGGGGGGTGCAGACTCGAACTCCCACAGCGTCGCTGTCTGCCTCGGTGAGCCCAGAAACTACAGAACCGAGGACGATTGCGTCCATTTTCGGCCCTTTCCACGCGGGGGCCCCGGGCCCCCCCCCGGGGCAGTAGGGAGGCCTGACCCCCAGAGTACCTGTTGCCAGGCTGGAAGGCACGCGCATGGCGGGTTTGGTGCACACCGGTCCAGGCGTTCCAGCAGGGCATGGCAGATATTGTCCCTCTTCACCCCTGCGCAGTCTTTCTAGTGGCTGTTGCTGGCGGTCTGCCTTTTTTTTAGATTGTGAGCCCTTTTGGGACAGGGAGCCATTTAACTTTATTATTACTATTTGCCTGTAAACCGCTTTGTGAACTTCGTGTTGAAAAGCGGTATATAAGTACCTGTTGATTGATTGATTGATTGATATTGTGTCTTGCACCCCGTCCCGCACCCCATGCCAAGGGGGGGTGAACCCGGACTCCGACGGCGCCAGGAGCAACCCCGGAAACTATGGATTCGACGCCGATTTTGGCCGTTCTCGACCATTTTCACTTGGGGCCCCCCACGTACCCCCAC
>JAJKFI010000016.1:7953237-7971378 GCA_029204185.1 Lerista edwardsae | reverse complement strand
TCGTCCCGGCGACCCCGGAAACTATGGATTCGACACCGATTGTGGCCATGTTCGACCATTTTCACGCGGGGACCCCCACGTACCCCCACCCCGGGGCGCTAGGGGGCCCCGACCCCCGCAGTGTTTGTGGCCAGGCCACAAGGTGTATGCGTGCCAAGTCTCGTGTCGCTCGGCCCAGGCGTTCCAGCAGGGCATGGCGGATGTTGTGTCTCGCACCCCTTCCTGTCCCCCACGCCGAGGGGGGGTGAACCTGAACTCGCACAGCGTTGGGAGTGTCGCCATTCGTCCCGGTGACCCCGGAAACTATGGATTTGACACTGAGATTGGCCATTTTTGACCATTTGCACGCGGGGACCCCCAAGTACCCCCACCCCCGGGGGCAGTAGGGGGGCCCGACCCTCGCAGTGTTTGTGGCCAGGCCACCAAGCTTCCGCATGCCGAGTTTGGGGCCAATCGGTCCAGGCGTTCCAGCAGGGCATGGCAGACGCTGTGTCTCGCCCCCCTTCTTGCCCCCCACGTGGGGGGGCACACCCAGACTCCAACTGCGTCGGGAGCGTCGCCACTCATCTCGGCGACCCCGAAAACTGCGGATTTGACTCCAATTTTGGGCGTTTGTGACCGTTTTCACGTTTGGACCCCCCTGTACCCCCACCCCCAGGGGCTGTAGGGGGCCCCGACCCCCACAGTGTTTGCGGCCAGGCTGCTAGGCATCCGCCTGCCGAGTGTGGCGCCAATTGGTCCAGGCGTCCCAACAGGGCATGGCAGGCATTGTGTTTGACACCCCTTTCCCCCCCCCCACGTGGGGGGGGGCTGAACCCGGACTCCAACGGCAACGGGAGCATCGCCGCTCATCCCGGCGACCCCGGAAACTGCAGATTTGACGCCGATTTCGGACGGTTCCGACGATGTTCACGCGAAGACCCCAGCGTACCCCCACCCCCGGGGGCGCTAGGGGGGTCTGACCCCCGCAGTGTTTGTTGCCAGGCCGCAAGGCACATGTGTGCTGAGTTTCGTGCCGATCGGTCAAGCCGTGGGGGAGCCTATAGAGAACATACACACCCACACGCATACATATCCACATACATACCCACCCACGTCCATTTTTATATATATAGATATGACAAGAGCAGCAAGAATCCTATACGTACAAACACAGGAAATCCATGGAAATATGGTTGGTCGAAGACTGGTGGATGAACGTTTGGGAACTAGCAGAAATGGACAAACTTACAATTTTTATTAAGGAGAAGTCAGTAGAGACATTTATAAAAAAACTAGAAGCTACTTATTGCTTTTTTGCAGGAGAAAGAGAAAAATGATATAATTGTGGATTTGAAGAATAAAAACTAAATGATTGGCAAGGGAAGATGTGTTATTTTAAGAATGGTTACAAGACTTTATCTTGCATTATGAAGATTAGGGTAGTCACTTGGTCTTTATGAAAGTGATGTACAGTATTGCTCTATGCCTGTGGTAATTTGTAGAAAATTATATATACGTACTTAAATTTTATTTTATTTTTATTTGTGTATGTGTGGGTTAAAGAATAAAAGATAAAACAAAAATATTTATTTGCCCAGCATGTAATTAATCTGTGGAACTCATTGCCCCAGAATGTGGTGATAGCATCTGGCCTAGATGCCTTTAAAAAAGGATTGGACATTTCTGGAAGAAAAGCCCATCACAGATTACAAGCCATGATGGGTATGTGCAACCTGGTTTTGGAAGTAGGCTACCTCAGAATGCCAGGTGCAAGGGAGTGGCAACAGGATGCAGGTATCTTGTTGTCTTGTGTGCTTCCTCAGGGATCCAGAGGGTCACTGTGATGCAGGAAGATGGGCCTGTGGCCTGATCCAGTGCGGTGGTTCTTGTGTTCTTAAGTGAGCACTCATAATTTGCATTGTTAAATATAATTTGGATAAACCTTCTCTTGTTTTCAAACAGTTAAACTCTCTTTCTATCTACATAATGAAATGAGTGCAAATGAGCCTCACACTGAGCTTGCATCATTTTTTTTTGTGCTCTGCATCTACCCAACAGCATGGAATGTGCAGCCTTGGTAAACCAGAACACTAAACACTTAAGCATTTATCCAGATGTTTGCATTTCAGGCAGGTACTCTGCATCTGCACTTTGTCTCAACATACCAGTGAATAGTGCAACAAATCTGTGCTCTACTTATATTGGCAAATTAGGGGTAATACAATTCAACATATCACTGAGTTTAAATACCTGGGTGTTTGATAAAAGGCATCAGTGTGTTGTTCAATGCAACACTGCTTTTAAAACCGCAAGGCTGATGTCACAGGTAGTATTGCTATTTTTTTGCAACCCAGAGAAATTTTCATTTTCCACAAGCTTTAAATGTTTTTAGGTTTTAATGGTTTTAAGGTAACAGAGACGTGGTGGCACGTCTTTAAGGTAACCACTGCTGCTGGGCTTTCTGACCGGAAGGTTGGACGTTCGAGACCATGCAACAGAATGAGCTTGTCCCAGCTCTTGCCAACCTAGCAGTTCGAAAGCATGTAAAAAATGCAAGTAGATAAATAGGTACCACTTCGGTGGGAAGGTAGCAGCGTTCTGTGCGCCTTGGCGTATAGTCATGCCGGCCACATGACCATGGAAGCTTGTCCCCAGACCAACGCTGGCTCTACAGGTGTATTGGAAAAGGCAGGAGCTACCCCCAGGAGTGAGGGAAAGGTATCAGCAATGGCCCCTTGTCTAGGGATTATGGGGTTAATCCCAGAACTCAAGCCTCGGGAGCACATCTGATGAGGCTCCACATCTGATGAGGCTCCGGCTATGAAGGGAGGCCAGTACAGGTGCAGATGGGCGTGGCTGATGGTAAAGCCTGCCTAGCAACAGACACCGATTGGGTGGCCTCAGTATAAAGCTGGAGGCAGGAGTGGAGAAGGGAAGCTGGATAGGTACTGGAGGATGGTACCTGGGAAGGTGTTGGATGAGGGAGCTGGGTACTTGGGATGGGACTTGGGAAGGTCCCAGGAAGGCTCCCAGTTTGGTGCTGGAAGAGAGAAGCTGTATAGGTACTGGAGGATGGTACCTGGGATGGAATGCTGGATGGACTGCCTGCCTGTTGGAAGGACTGAAGGAAGGACAGTTGGACTGGCTAAGGACGGGATTTGGTGGAACAACAGGCTTAGAAATGGAGATGAGCACTGCCCCCTACAGTCGGTCACGACTAGACCATTTGGTCGTGGGAAAACCTTTACCTTTAAGGTAACAGCTCAAATATTATACAGATGCAGGGGAGTGGCAATGAGATACAAGTGTCTTGTTTGCTTCCTGAGGCATCTGGTGAGCCACTGTAAGATACAGGAAGCTGGACTAGATGGGCCTCAGCCTGATCCAGTGGGGCTCTTCCAATGTTCCTAGTTTTTTCGCAGTTGATTTAATATTCTGATTTACTATTATTTGTTTTTTATTTGTGATTTTTTTAAATTCTTTGTTTTTTAATAGTATTTGAGTCATTATGTGATGGCCCCTTCAGAGTCAGGTTCATAAAATAGATACACAAAATAAATACATTTCTTTTGATGTCATAAAGGACTAGGAAAGTTCTTCTTTCCAAACCCTGACACAACTTGGATATCAGAGCTGGTAAAGTATGTTAAACTCCTGGGTAATGTGGTTGAAGCCAGATTTTAATAAAGCGCTATAATAGTGCTATCATTCTCTGGTTTCTATGGTAACAATCTATGAGACGGAACAAATATAAAATTTAAAAGTTGGATCCATAAACATCACCCCCTTTTTAAAATTAATGTGGCATTCCTGTGAGGAAAGCCTCATGGATATAATCACGAGAATAGTCTAGAGAGACTCCACTGGAAAAGTTTAGTATTTCTGTGTCTATTACCCACAGCCAAACAATCAGTGGTCTTCTGTGAAGACAGTGAAGAAAAATGTGTCATGAAAACCTTTAAGTCAGCTGACTAAGCATTTACCTGCCAAAATAATACTGGTACAATGACTACTAATAAGCCTAGCTCAAAACAGCACAAAAGGAACCTAGTGCAGTTTGTTCCCACATAAATTCTTTGACTGGCCAAGAAATTTCATTCCCTAGCAGATTTATGGCAGGTTACTGTGATGTTCCTGGAACTGAATGAGCTCAAAGAAATGCAAGGAAGCTAGAACATCAATGGTGTTGTTTTTGGATTGTTCCAAGGGCACAATGGTGGGCTAGACTGCTTCAAAAAGGATAAGAATTCAATTGATAATAGCAACTACGTAAATTACATCTTTAAGCCTAGATGGGCTGTTACTACAGTAGAGGCCAGCATTCATGTGCATGTCTCTAAGTAGACCTTGAATAACCAGCTCAAATCTCACCAAGAAGACTATAAGAAAAGGCTGTATAAGAAAGTCTCTTCTCCTTGACACAGATGGCAGTAAAGAACTTCTTTAAACCTCTGCCTCAAAGATGCTTGTTCTATCCTTATACAGTAGGAAAGACCCTAATGCACTGTAGTGAGCTCAAGCTCTGGCAAAGTGCCTGAAGCTCATCCGTCTATCACTAGTCTTTTCTAAGAAACTGTCTTCCTTTTCTGTCCTAAATAAGGGCTTGTGCCCCTTGCTTCCTACAACCTTCAATTCAGTGACCAAAGCAGGGTTATCTCAGGTTCCTTGTTTCTGGCTGACTTGAAAGGCCAAAGGATGTCACAAAAGAAGACATTGGGTAGAACCTGCCAAAGAATGGAATCTGCCACAGGCCCTGTATGATATTGAAAACATCCACATGGGTTTATCTGAGGCTGAGATGCCCCTGCAAGGATGATGGACTCTATGGCAGTGGTGGTTCCCAAACGGTGGGTTGAGACCCACCAGTACATCATGAACCAATTTCAAGTGGGTTGCGAAGCATCTAGAGCAGCTATATCTATAAATATAAAGAAGAGCGAGGGGTGGGGGGGTGTATGTGTGTGTGTATGTTTCGCATAGGCTCCGCAACGCCTGGAGCGATTGGCACGAAATTCGGCACGCATACACCTTGCGGCCTGGCGACAAACACTGCAGGGGTCGGGGCCCCCTAGCGCCCCCAGGGGTGGGGGTACACGGGGGTCCCCGCGTGAAAATGGTCAAAAACGGCCGAAATCGGCGTCGAATCCATAGTTTCCGGGGTCGCCGGGATGAGTGGCAACAGTCCCGATGCCATCGGAGTCCGGGTTTGGCCCCCCTTGGGCTGGGGGGCGAGAAGGGGTACGAGACAAAACGTCTGCCATGCCCTGCTGGAACGCCTGGACCGCTTGGTGCCAAACTCGGCATGCGGAAGCCTAGCGACGTCAAATCCATAGTTTCTGGGGTCACCGGGATGAGTGGCAACGCTCCCGATGCCGTTGGAGTCTGAGTTCGGGACCCCCTTGGTGTGGGGGGCAAGAAGGGGTGCAAAACACAACGTCCGCCATGCCCTGCTGGCACGCCTGGAACGATCAACAGGAAACATGGCATGCATACACCTTGCAGCCCTGGGGTTGGGGGTATGCAGGGGCCCCACGTGAAGACGGCCGAAAATGGCCAATATTGGCGTCGAGTCCATACTTTCCGGGGTTGCCGAGACGAGCGGCGACGCTCTCAACGCCGTTGGAGTCCGGGTTTGCCCCCCCTCGGCATGGGGTGCAAGAAGGGGTGCGAGACACAACGTCCACCATGCCCTGCTGGAACGCCTGGAGCGACGCGCACTAAACTCGGCATGCACATACCTTGCGGCCTGGCGACAAACACTGTGGGGGTCAGCCCCCCCCCCAGTGCCCCTGGGGGTGGGGGTACGCGGGGCCCCTGCATAAATCAGTCAAAAACAGCCGTAATCAGCGTTGAATTTGTAGTTTTTGGGGTCGCCGAGGCGAGCGGTGACGCTCCCAATGCCGTGGGAGTCCAGGTTCGGGGCCCCCCTCAGCATGGGGGGTGGGAAGTTGTGCAAAACAAGATGTCCGCCATGCCCCGCTGCGACGCCTGGAGCGATTTGGCGCCAGACTCGGCATGCACGTGCCTTGCGGCCTGGCAACAAACACTTCAGGGGTCAGGGCCCCTACCACTCCTGGGGGTGGGGGTGCCCCGGGGGCCCCGTGTGAGAACGGTCGAAAATGGATGACTTCGTCATCGGTTCTGTAGTTTCCGGGGTCGCCGAGATGAGTGGCGACGCTCCCAATTCCATTGTAGTCTGGGTTCGCCCCCCCCCTCAGTATGGGGGGGCCAGAAGGGGTGCAAAACGAAATGTCTGCCATGCCATGCTGGAACGCCTGGAGCGATTGGCACCAGACTTGGCACACGCATGCCTTGAGGCCTGGTGACAAACACTGCGGGGGTCAGGTCCCCCCTAGCGCCCCCGGGGTGGGGGTGCGCATGGGGCCCCACGTGAAGATGGCCGAAAATGGCCGAAATCGGCATCGAGTCCATAGTTTTCGGGGTTGCCGAGATGAGCGTCGATGCTCCCAACACCGTTGGATTCCGGGTTTGGCCCCCTCCCTCGGCGTGGGGGGCGAGAAGGGGTGCAAAACTCATAAACTCTGGAAGATTATTTTGTTACCTGGGCAACGCCGGGTAACAAAAAGCTAGTTGAAAATATGGGAAAGGGTTGCGTGGTTGTTTTGCTTGTGTCAAGATTGTAAATAGGCGTTTTTCTTTCTGATTCACTTTGCTATTGGAAAATGGCTGAGAAATAACTGAACTTATTGCTGTATTCTCAGGAAAGCAGCAGGCTCTGGCATAACAGTGGTGGCACTTCCGGCCATGACATCACTTCTGGTCGGTCCTGGACAGATTGTCATTCTACAAAGTGGATCCGGTGCTGAAAAGTTGAAAACCACTGCTCCATGGGTTCTGAAAACCACTGCTCATATTGGGCTGCCCCTACCATTCCAGATGAGTTTCCTTTGAAAGGAAAGAATCAAGGAGAAAACTCTCAACCTTCTATGGAGGCCACAGGTCCCAATGGTGCATATGCAGTTTATTCATTTATTTGCTTTATAGGCATAAAGAGACCTCTCAAAGCAGTTTACCTACAATTAAAAAATGAAATGGGTTTCTGCTGTGACTATTGGTGGTTTTCAAAGCTGCAGTGGGCTTGATGGAAACAGCCACCAGGAAGAACTTGGCAGTAGACTGTCCTGCCAAGAACTTGCAAGGACTGTCCCTGCTTATCCTTTAGGCCTGTGGTCTTCAACCTTTTTCATGCTGCAACCCCAATAAATAAATAAATAAATAAATAAATAAATAATGAAACGGGAAACCCACCACCAATCTCACCCCCTCCTTGGGACCTGATCTGCTCCCATTGCCGCCCATGTCCTGTCCTCACCTGCCCCATTTTCCCCACCTCTTGTTTCTTCACAACAACCCTGTGAGGTAGTAGCCTAAACTGGGTTGATGTTGCAGTTAAGCAGCTGCAGGGCAAGACACCAAGAAGAGGCTGTGCAGGATTATATCAAGAACTCAGTACCATTATTGTTTTGGATCCAAGCTCTCTCTTGCACAGGCTTTGAAAGTTTGCTGTGCCCTGCAGAACGAAGCTTCACAACCCCATTGGCTCCCGACCCACAGATTGAAGAACACTGCTTTAGGCTGCAGATGTAAGCAGGACTGCAAAAACCTACCCGATACTCAACTTCAGAGAGATTTGGGAGCTGTGAGGCTCTTGGATCCTTCCTCCAATTTAAGTTCACTACCAGAGGCATCCAGGGCCTGTGAAATCACAAGATGCAGGTACATGAGTATTAGAAGTAATCAAAAAAATGATTATGAGGATGCTGTCA
This sequence comes from Lerista edwardsae, assembly GCA_029204185.1. Taxonomy (NCBI): domain Eukaryota; kingdom Metazoa; phylum Chordata; class Lepidosauria; order Squamata; family Scincidae; genus Lerista; species Lerista edwardsae. The sequence continues at coordinate 7,963,609 of JAJKFI010000016.1, read as the reverse complement.
TGCTAAGAACTGTAATCTAGTGCTCTTGGGTTTTACCAAGCTACATACCATCGAGTTGATAATGCCAAATTGCATCACAAAAACTGGCTAGTTTAGTTATTGAAAAGGGAATAATGAAACTAATTATTAGGCATTGTGCGATAAGTTGGCAGCAGCAGCAGCAGCAGCAAAACATTTGCCGGATGACTTCTATCATAACCAACCAAAATTCTGTAGCAGAATCATTTTGCCAGAATGGGCTAATTGAATTCTCATCCTGAACCTTTCACTAACAGCCCAATCCTAAATAAGGCTGACGTAACAGGGCTGTATCCTAAAGCCCATTAGGAGGCAGCAGCAGCAATGTGCAGGACAAGGGGAGGTTTTCCTGGGTCACCCCTATGGGCCTGCTGTTTTGTAGGCACAGATAAACATGGACAGGAGCGGCCTGCCTCCGTCACCGCCAACTGCGCTGCCCCGGAACGCCTCTAGAACCCCCTCATAGAGGCCCTGCGCCGATGGAGCAATGGCAACGCTCAACTGGCACAAGGCTGGCACTGCCAACGGTTGTGGTGGCGCCTGAGCGTCAGCACTGCTGCTTGCATGGGCCCAGCACCATAGCGCTGACATGGACACGCTTGACGTGCCGTTTGTGACAGCGTTTGGCCAGTCAAGAGCGTAGCACTGGTGCAACGGGGGTATATGACTGCGTTCTAAGATACACAGGGATTATTTCACATCATTCAAAAGAAGTAAGATAGTAGGTGATTTGCCATTTACAGTAATTACTTCTAAGTGGTAAAATGGGAAACCTGTCACAACTTGTCAAAAACAACATAGATGAAATACAGTATAAATATTATTAAAATGGCAAATAATTTCTAGAGATTCAGCCATATCAGCATGTAGCAACAGAAACATTCAAGGTCTTGTGGCCCTTGAAAGACTGACAGATTTATTGCAGCATAACTTCTCATGGACTCCATGAAACCTTATACCACAATAAATGTGTTACTCTTTAAGATGCCACAAAACATCCAAATTCAAATTGGTATAATAGGGCAAGTAAAACAGCAATAATTTTAGAACCATCTAGAATATAAATTTTTATCTATATCAGAACTACTACATAAGATGATACCAAAAGGAAAGAAAAACTATCTAATCTCTGTTATAATTAAAAGGATTAGGCCTCCTGTCGGCCTAATGCTTTGATGCTTGGCCCCCACAGGAGCTGTGGAGCCAAAACAGCTACCACTGCATTCTATGGGCACTGCAGCAGCTGTAGGAGTCACCTTGGAAGAATGGGACGTGCGTCCCCTTCTCCCAGGTTAAAGGTGCTGACCCGCCAATGGGCCTTCTCAAATCTGCACTGGCTATTTTGCTGGCACAGACTTGAAAGCCTCTGTCATGCCACATGGCCCAACACATAGGATCCGGCAGTAGAGGCCACCATCAGTCCCACCCCTGCTCTGCACCTCCCTACATAAGAACATAAGAAGAGCCCTGCTGGATCAGGCCAAAGGCCCATCTAGTCCAGCTTCCTGTATCTCACAGCGGCCCACCAGGTGCCCCAGGGAGGCATGAGACAACAAGATGCTTGCATCCACCTGGTTCCACCTTGCATCCACCTGGTTCCATCCTCCACCTGGTTCCTCCACCTGGTTCCATCCTCTCCATGCCTCCCCCCACCTTTGCAGGCTTTGGCTGGCTCATGCTGCTGGGGCGCTGCCTGGCTGGCCTGCCTGCACTGGGGCACAGCACTGACTGGCGCAGCCCCAGTGCCGGCGCTCCCTCCTTGCTGGGTGCTGTAAATGTGCCGTAAAGCACATTCACACCACCTGTAGCTGGCACTGAACAGCAGCGGCAGCAATACGAGCCCATAGGATTTGGCTCAGTCTCTCTATAATATGAATAAGCATAAATACGGTAACATTCAGTGAAACTTAGGTGTGATTAGTCTCAGTTGTTAGTTCTCCTGAATTCAGAAAGACTTCCTCCTTAGAAATTGTGCACAGGATTGCAGTTTTAATATTTACGTGACTAGGTAACATACTGTAGCATTTATAATTAATCCAGACCTTGAAGAGCAGGTCTGATTGAGCAGGTGAAATATTTGCCCCAGGCCTGATTTTCAGTGGGCCACCAGAAAGGTCAACCTCAAAGGGGATCTTCCCTTTGGGTCAGCAGGGATGACATGAAGGTGAGCTCCACCCCGATGGTTTTCCCTATGATGCAAATAGCTGTGGGTGTGTAATTTGCCAGTTCCTTGCTCCTGTATCCTCACTTCCAGTTCCCCCCTCTTCCTTGTTGTGTCATTGTGACAGTATAATCTCTCTGGGACGGGGACCTGTCTCCTTTCTTGGGTGAACAGCTTTGATAATTCTTTGTTTAAAAGTGGTCTATAAAGACATTGAATAAATAGCCCAACGATTCTTTTTCAGTTCTGGGACAAGGAGAAGCAGGGCTGACTGAACCTTGAGGTAGACTAAAGTGGGCTGGTGAACTGGAGGGGGAGAACTGACAAGGAAGGGGTGCCCTGTAGACATAGTGGAGCTGGAAAAGGTGCAGGAGAGAGTGAGGAAAATGGTTACGGGGCTGGGGCACCTCCCTTATGAAGAAAAACTGCAGCGTTTGGGGCTCTTCAGTCTAGAAAAAAGGTGCCTGAGTGGGGACATGATTGAGTCATACAAAATTATGCATGGGAGGGATATTCTTTTCCCACTCTCACAATACCAGAACCAGGGGACACCCACTAAAATTCAGTGTTGGGAGAGTGAGAAGGGATAAAAGAAAATACTTTTTTACCCAGTGGGTAATTAATCTGTGGAACTCCTTGCCACAGGAGTTGGTGATGGCATCTGGCCTAGGTGCCTTTAAAAGGAGATTGGACAGATTTCTGGAGGAAAAGTCCATCTTGGGCTATTGGCCATGATGGGTTGTGCAACCTCATTATGTTAGTAGTAGGCTACTTCAGAATGCCAGGTGCAAGGGAGTGTCAACAGGCTGCAGACATCTAGTTGTCTTGTGTGCTCCCTGGGGCACCTGGTGGGCCACTGAGAGATACAGGAAGCTGGACTAGATGGGCCTTTGGCCTGATCCAGCAGGGCTCTTATGTTCTTATGCCTTCCCCAACCCACCACCTGTTCAGTTGCTTCGCTGTGCAGCCCTGTCCTCATTTCACCCACTGAGAATATGCAAGGGATGGATTGGGACAGTGGCAACTTGTGTTTTCCGCCATTCTTGATGCTGCAAGCTGTCATGACAATGGTGCTGGAGAAAAGGCTTAGGGCATTTGGGGGGATCCTGTTCTGATCACTCCCCTTCCATGAGTGATGAAACAGGATTGGCTCTGCCTTGTGCCTTTCCTTAGCTTTCAACCTTCTGCATGTTCCCACCCAGCCACATTCAAACTAATAGGCCATGCAGGGATGGGGGAAGAGGCTGTACTCCCCTCTCCTTGTCTGCCCAGCAGCTTCTTTAAACAACTGGGTGGTGGAGGAGGAGGAGGAAATGCTGACAGGATGCAACAGTGGTGCTGACTGACAGAGCGTATTCTGCAATGGGCGTGCAAGGCAAAAAAGAAGGGAGGCCACAATTAGGGCACCACTTCAAAATGGGCATGTTCACAATGCAGTGGGTCTGCACTACTTTGGGCAGCAGATCCACTTGCATGGCCCAGAGTGAAAGCATAATATACCGTAAGGAATCTGTGCATTTGCTTTTGTTCAGTCACTAAGTCATGTCCGACTCTTTGCGACCCCATGGACCACTGCATGCCTGGCCTTCCTGGCCTCCACTAGCTTCCAGAGTTTGCCCAATTTCATGTTCAAGTCTGTGCACAGATGGTGGAAATTTGCAGAAGAATTCTGTAACTGTGGCATTGTGAGTAAATTCATTGAAACCAGAAGAATGCACTTCTAGGTAAACATGCGTAGGATTAAGGTATAACTATGCTGGGCCAAGATATACTGTTCCTACCCCCAAGTTTACACAAGGCAGAATATAAAATTTCATTTTTATATTCAGTAAAAATGCAGGCAGAAAAACTGAAGTTATGAAAGTCATTTCCATTATCAAATGAAGCGTTTTCCAAGTTTTGTCTCTACATGTATTCGTTTATGATGCTGGTGCCTATCGACTTGAAAAGATTTAAAGTGAAACCTTGAAGAAATCATCATCATCACCATCATCAAACACTGCCAAGGAATGGATGAAGTAAAAAAGAAGCCTGTAGCAACTGAAAACGAAAATAGATCTGTTCGGATCCATATGCTTTATACTGATTCAATGAGGGCGAAGGGCAGCTTCTGTTTCGAGAGGGAGGCGGGTTTCACATTCGGACAGCCCCTCCCCCTCTTTACACGGTCTACTCATCAGCAAGTTAGACTCCTTCAGAGGAGGGCACGGGGTGGAACCGCATTGGTTGAAGTGCCGCCCTCAGTTCTCGTTCCTCCGTACATTCGCTCCAGCTAGTGTGACGTCACAGCGTTCTAAAAAAGAACTGAGAAAACAATCAGCATTGAGAAAAATAGATACACGCCAGTCATATTTAAAGGGAACGCTTCAAGCGCCGGAGTCAGATCCAGCTGCATAAATAAAAAGGAAGCACTGCAGAGGGAAGCCTGTTCAGCCAACATGGTGTCGCCGGTGACAGTGGTGAGTTCAATTAGCTTTTTAGTCACTGCAGGAATAGAACTTGGTATTGCAATTCGCGGGAGGGGGGGGAGAATCAAGTGGGAAAAAAAATCAAAAATTAACTGATGGTAAGCAAAATGCAATACATGTTAGAATACTTTGTGATCGCTCTGTCCTCTCGGCTCCTTGTTTTGGTGAGACAAGCATCCTACTCAGTGTAGCTTAATAAATCTCGCCTCCAGCATACGTGCTGGCAGCTAGTTTTCCTCTACATCTACAGTCTTTTTTTTTTTTTAATCTCCTACGCCTTGGTTCGCCCCTCCCCACTTCGAAGGGAGAGAAATGTGGCGGTGGAAAGAGACACCGCGATCGGATTGCTTAAACATGGGGGGGGGGGGAATCTCTGTGAAAAGTCCGTAGGATGAAAACATTGGGCATGTGACTAGGAAGCGTGACTTTGTTGATCTCACTCCTTGGGGCTCGCCGGTTAGGCACCGTCTGACTGATGGAGGAGATACGGGGGAACAAGAAGCTCCATCTCTCCTCTCTTGCATGTCTCACCACCCCCTCCCCTCTACTCCCGTTGCTCTCGGATTGCGCAAGAACTGCACGGGTGTTTTGGTGATGCTGCCATGCCTGGGTGCCTTGTTGTGTGACCCATATGTGAGTCAGGCATGTGCCGTTTGCATTAAGATCCTGGCTTCTCGCGTGGGTGCCTTCTTGCGGGGATCGAGTAGCGCCTGGGCAGAGAAATCATTAGGGTTATCAGATCCAAACTTGGACAGAGTGCCTCTACCTTTAACCGTTGTATAGAAGAGGGAATTTGGGCAGGTGAGCTCATCACGGAAGGGTTTCAAAAGCTGCACCTGTCCAAATTTGGATCTGGTAACCCTAATCATACATGCTTTAATTTTTGCCTCTCTTGTTGGCTCCCCTCTCCCCACCCTCCTCCTACATGTGTGTCACCAATACACATGTAGTTATAAAATAAAAATTACTGAACTTTGGGTGGTGGTGGGGAAGGAATGCAGTCTTTGGCTTTGAAACAGTCATTTTCCTGTATAAATATATAGCTTTAAAAACAAAACAGGAAGCTAGGCAGCAAAACTTCCAGAATGTACCCAGCCAAAATAGAGACATATGCCAGAGGCACCTAGAGGTACACAGCACTACAAGCAGCCCTCTCCCTCCCAGTGGCTATTCCCAGTGCCATTCCCCATGGCCATTCCCAGTGGCTAGAGCAAAACGGAGGCTACATTGGCTCCGAAGAGGAGGGGGAGCGGCTGCTTGCAAAACTTAGTGCTGCCATCCCCCTCTTGGTATGCCGCTGACACATGCTGAGGTTTGAACCTCTAGGTGTTATGTGCTGGGATGCGATTCTAGAAGGAGGGATGGAGACTCTGGTTCAGATTTATGATCAGACATGAAGCTCAGTGAGTGGGCGGGGCAACTCACAAATCTGCACTGAGTTTTGACAATACATTGGGATAACTTCCATGCATGCTGCTCTGGACTCCTTGGAGAAAGGCTGTGATAACAAAGGCTGCAATCCGATCCACACTTACCTGGGAGTCAGCCCCATTAACTATAATAGGACTTACTTCTGAGGAGGCATGCACAGGATTGAACTCATAGTGTTCCTTCCAGATATGATCATGTTATCTCATGGCGTTGCCCATCCTTACCACAGAAGCATGTGGGAGGGAGAGATGAATGGAGTTATTAATGAAATTAAAACTGTACAGGTCATGCCTTGTTATCTACTGGGGTTCTGTTCTGGAAACCCCAGTGGATAATAAAATAAGTGGATAGTGAAATCGATGGAAAAATAGCTTTAAAGACCCACTTCCAAGTTTTTTGCTATTCCATTGTTGCCCTAGAATGCATTGGTATAGATGCTATACTGGATTCAGCCACTAGATGGGGTGAAGGGAGGAAATGGGATTTTGATCCTTTTTTCCTTGTTACAATACAAGGCATTTAAAGGTGGATGCTGGTGAGTCAAATCAGTGGATACCAAATCTGTGGATAATGAGGCACAGCTGTATAGATAAAATAATAGCAAAAATCAAGCAATCAGTGATTAAAATATTTTTGAAAGGTACTGAATCTTCAGGCCAGAACCTTGAGATCCTAGAACCTTTAGGGCTGGGGTTGTTGCCTACTCCTTTCCGTGGTGCCAACATTTTCTCTGTGCCCACCATCCCCAGATTGTTACTGCTATTCCCCACATGGCTACTCCCAGCCCAGGATTGCCACCTGCCCCATGACCTCCTCCTACAGCCACCTTTGCCCTCCCCATTCTCACTTCCCCTGTAATTCCAAAAAGCCAATAACACTTGGGAAAGAGGACTTGGGGAGAGGAGCTGAAGTTGATGGCCTAGAATGGCTCCTCATTCCCTGTCTTTTGAAATGGCAAGGAAAGAGCCAGAATGTGGAGGAGGAGGAAGAGGGTGGTGGCAACCCAAGCAGTTCCTTTATCTTCTTTTGACACAGCACTGCTAGGTAAAAGGCAACTGGGCCACCTCTCTAATGGGCTGTTGGGGTGTGTGCTTCTCCTTACCTGCAATTAGAGGACAGAGTGTGACAATATCTAGATTGGAGGTAGCAGGGAAATGCTCACGGCACATGAAAAGAGACTTTTGGTATTACTTCATATATTCAGGAAGTGATCTTTGACATGAAAAACAAGTTATGGAGCTGGGATCCAGTGAACCTACCTATGGCTGTCATGTATTTTTTTTTTTTTATAAAAGAATAAAATCCAGTGCAGAAAAATATCAAATGAGACAGACAGAAATAAATAATTTAATAAACAATGGGACAATAGTTCATCATTATTAATACCCACGTGAAACAACACAGTCTTTATGGAGGTTGAAAGGGGAATGGCCAGATGGACCTCAGTACAGCCACTACCAAGAAGTCTCTGCCTTGTGTATCCACCAGCCTAATTTCAAATGGATGTGAGACATGAAACAGGCTCACCAAATGGTCTCGGTGGGCAGGTAGGCTCACGTGAGAGCAAACATTCCTTTAGATACTAAAACCATTTCGGGTTTCGCCTTCAAAGCACTTTGAATTTAATTCAGAAATTAACTGGGAGCCAATGGAGATTGACAGCACAATCCTATACTCCCCTTAGCGCCGGCGCTGCACTCTTGTGCTGGCTGAATGTGCTGTAAAGCGCATCCGCATTGGCGTTATGGCGCTCAGCTGGCGCAAGCAGCAGTGCCAATGCTCGGCAGCGCCGACGCAGCGCCGGACATGCACCAATTGAGCGCTGGTGTCGCTCGGTTGGCGAAGGGCCTCCATGAGGGCGTTCCAGATAAGAGGCATTCTGGGGGCATAACTGGGTGGTGCAGCGGGCGGAGACGGCGGTTATGAAGTGGTTGTGACACAGGACGGCCGTAGTGCCATATCCTAACGCTGGTTCCCAGCCATGGCAGCCCTGATTCAGGCCGCTCCCGTGCACGTTCCTCTGCGCCTGCTATTTTGCCAGTGCAGATCTGAGCAGGCCCATAGGGGTGACTGGGGCTTACACGGGTGCAAGGGGAAAACCTCCCCTTGTCCTGCATGTTGCTACTGCTGCCTCCGAATGGGCCTGTGGAGATGGCCCTGCTATGTCAGCCTTACTAGGACGGCATAAGGTAGGATTGCGCTCTGAATTGTATCTGAGTAATGCCATCTGAATAGCAAGGCCACAACAAGACCCTGACGGTAGCATTCTCCAGCAGTTGTTGTTTCTGAGTACCCTTCAAAGACAGCCCCATATTGAATTCATTGCAATAGGGTTAACTTGGATGTGATCAAAGCATGTGTGACAGTGGCCAAATCCGGATTCTCCAGAAAGGCATGCATATAATATGGTTTATTTCCTTTTAAAACATCCTGAAGTTGTACTACTTTGTCCCAGAGTATTTGTGAGACTAGTGATTTAAAAATTATTTGATGCTTTTGAGACTTTAGAAAATGGGTTCTATTTGATACTTTGTGACCAACTATCCCAATGAAGACATCAATTTCTATAACTTCATTCTTTTCATTGTTATAATTCCATACATGATTGAGAAAAGAAAAAAATAAGGAAAATCCTAATTGACATCATTTACTTTGATGATTGCAGAGGACAGAAGCAGCGGATTTACATTTGTTTGAAAGATTTATAGACTCCTTTTCCAGAAGCTCAAAGTGGTATACAATAAAAATAGCAAAAACATATACAGGTGTGCCACAGGGTTATGTTCCAGACCCCACTGAGGATACTGTGAATCTGCAAATACTGGGGATGGACTTTTAAATAGTGGGCAAAGTCAAGAAAACAGCTGAAAATAGCTTTGCTTGCCTTGTGCATTAAAACCACTGCACTTAAAAGGCTGCAGACAGTCTTCCAAGCTGCCTACAGGCTCTTCCCGGTCGCACAAACCTCCTCCCTTCACCCCGTGTTGCCCCAGAATGCAGCAGGCCACTCCCCCAACACCCACACACAACACCCAATCTCCAACTTCTCTCATAGGTCTTTAGGATAAAAAGAGGGGCAGAGACCTTGCCCGTACTCCTCCTATCCAAAGAGCCAACCCAACCCAACTCTTTCAGGGCAACCTTGCCAGTGGGTGTCCACAGACTCTATAGTTCTTTTTCAAAGCCAGGGGTGAGTACAGTTGCAGTATATCCCAGATGAGGTGGAACTGCTGGGCTGTTGCTGGTGCTCCAGCATCATTCTCTCTTCCTGCAGGAGCCCCTCTGCCATTGACTGTGACTGGGAGTGGGCCTGGTGTGGCTCTGATCTCAGATTTCATTGCCAGTACTCCGGTAGGGCACCAAATCATTCAGTTTTGGAGCATTTTGCATACTGTTTGCCCGAAGATGTTTCCATCCACAGGCAATTTCAGGTTTTTGAGGAGTAGGTCCTGAGTTTGTGGGTTAGCGGTCCATATTATCTGATTCCACTGAGTTGACCGTCCCTTGTTGTCATTAGCAGGCATGTAGAATGAGTCTTGCTGCTGTTAGCAGGAAGTCAGAAAAGGCAGTAGCAGCATTTAGCATTGCAATATTCTGAAGCTATAGTTTTAATATCATACAGTGATCCACTGTGCTTTTAATTTATAAACTTGATATGAATGTTAATGTGTCTTTTAAGACAATGGCCATGGTTGCGTAGTTTAGAACATGGTTATTAAGTACTGTACAGGGTTTTTGAATTAACAATGTCAAAATCAGCTATTAGAAGAACTGTAGTCTGTGAGAAATTACTTATTATGAATACTTGTTCTTATTGACATGCCTCCTTTTATTTATCCCTGCTGCAAAATCACAGGAAGCATCCAGTTGCAGTTAAGCACTTTAAGGGCCCAATCCAACTTTCCAGCGCCAATGCAGCTGCAATGCAGCCCCAAGGCAAAGGAACAAATGTTCTCTTACCTTGAGGAGGCCTCTGTGACTGCCCTCTAACCACTGGCATACTCCACTGGTACAGTTGCATCAGTGCTGAAAAGTTGTATAGGATTGGGACCCTAAGACGTTCATTTCAGTGGGAGAGGTTTGTCCACATGCTTAGTAGCAATGTCCACTCTGAATAAGGCAAGATTAGAAAGGACCTACAGGCATTTCCCTATATCCACAGGGGTTCCTTTCCAGGCCCCCCACCAATACAGAAACCATGGATACCACGGATATATAAATAGCATCCCCCATACCTCCTCTGTCTGTTACCCTTGTTTTTCTGTAGTACCAATTGAGGCACAGGTGTTTCTTG
>JAJKFI010000016.1:7908945-7953227 GCA_029204185.1 Lerista edwardsae | reverse complement strand
TCATGTTATTCAGTTAAGCAAGAATGTCCCTATGTTAAGCAAGAAACCAGTGCTTCAACCAGTACTACAAAAAAACACAAAGATAATGGGTGTGGGGGCCACAGAGATCCTCAGATGTGGGGGGGGGGGAAATGCCTGTATTTGCATTTTTAGAATTAAGTAGTTCTGCGGTATGCTTTGATAAAGGATTAACAATGAAATCCTACGCACTACTTAGAATTAAGTCATTGAATTCAGTGGGACTATCACAAAAGTGTATATAATATAGGATTGCAGTCCAAGTAGCGTGATTGCTCCTTAACAGTAACTGTCTTAACATTAACATTAACTCCTGCTAACCTAGGAGAAAGTCCCATTGAAATCAGTGAGTCTTACTTCTGGGTAAACATGCTTATGATTGCACTGAAAGATATATTTATTGAACTGTGATAGGTATGCTCTCTCTACTGCCATTCAGAACGTGCATGAGAAAAGCCAAATAAGGAAAGCCTTTCCTTCCTTATTTGTTGGGACAAATTGTATTATTATTATTTATTATTATTTGAAGAATTTATACCCTGCCTTTCCCATGCTGAAGAAAATGCCCAAGGCGGCTTACAAACAAAATGCAATGTAACCGCAATAAGTAAAACAACATTAAAACAACAACATTAATGGAAACACTGAGCGTGAACAAGAATGAAGCTAGACCCAATTCTCAGGCCACTTGGAGGGTGGGAAAACAATTGACCAGAGCAGTCGTGGATCTAGGGGGGGGCAAAGGGGGCAAGAGCCCTGGGCGCCATCTTGGGGGACGCCGATGGCATGGCGCCCCCCCCGCGCCCCCCAACATGGCGCCTGCTGCGCCCGCTCCCCTCCTGTCCACCAGGACGCATGAGCACTTTAAAGTGCTCGCGTACCCCAGCAGAAAGAGCAGGGAGCGGGCGCTGTGCACTCCGGGCCGGGGGTTTAAAGTGCACTTTAAACCCCCGGTCCGGAGTGCGCCCCGGCGGCTCATTCCCCTCCTGTCCGCTGGGACGCGCGAGCACTTTAAAGCGAGCGCTGGCTGCGCACTCCGGGCCGGGGGTTTAAAGTGCACTTTAAACCCCCGGCCTGGAGTGCGCGCCCCAGCAGCTTCCCTCCCGGCTTGGAGGGGGCAGCGGCCGCTCCCCGCCCTCCGAGCCAGGAGGGAAGCCACACCCTGCAATGTCATGATGTCGTGACATCATAACATTGCGGGGGGGGCGCCATGTCATTCCCTGCCCTGGGCGCGGTTCTGATTAGAACTGCCCCTGGACCAGAGGAGTGAACAAAGTATTCCCAGTTGCGGATCCGGGGTGTGTGTGCACGGATGGCAAGCTGCATGGGTGCCAGGCAGCGGGGGGGGGGGCGCCATTGCGTGGAGTCTGGGCGCCTGGAAGGCTCTGAAATGGAGCTCTTCCGGGCGCAGGGAGGCGTGGTAGGGAGACGCTTGGGGGTGGGGCAACGTGCCAGGGGCGCGGTTTCGTCACCTTGCCATGGGGCGCGCTCCCGGCCCGGACCACCTCTGACTATACCAGAGGGACAGAGGGCAGACAGCCATATAATCATCCAAAGGCCAGACAAAACAGGTATGATTTGAGCCCTCTCTTAAAGGCCATGAGGGAGTGTGTAGTTCTTAATTCTTCTGGTAGGGAATTCCATATTTGTGGAGCTGTTACAGAGGAGGCTTGTCCCCGAGCTGCCATCTCTGTAACTTGGGACAGAGGGGCACTTGAAGGAGAGCCCCTTTAGATTATCTAAGAGGGTGAATTGGTATGTATGGGAGAAGGCTGTCCTTTAGGTAGGCTGGGCCTAAATCATGAAGGGCCTTGAAGGTCAGTACCATCATCTTAAATTGAGACAGGAAGTGAATGGGCAGCCAGTTCAGCTGCTGAAGGAGTGGTCCTACTGAGCCAAACCTTCTAGCCCCTGTAACCACCCAGGCTGCTGCATTTTGTACTAACTGTAGCCTTTGAACTATTGTCGAGGGAAGTCCTACATACAGCGAGTTACAGTAGTCCAGCCTTGAAATCACTAACGCATGGAGCACCATGGCCAGGTCAGAACACTGTGTATGTCCTACACAAGTGTGTATAATCAGTGGCCACGCTAGTAAAGAGAAGCAGCTTCTGGACAGGAGAATGTTGAATATGGGAAATACTCTACCCTTTCCCTGATGGCAGTTTTTCCATTCCATATGGCCACCAAGCTAAGTTTCCTACCCAAGTGTATATTAGGAAGGATAAACACACACTTGAAACTCCACTAGAATGAAAAGCTGCTGGTGTGAGTTATTTGGGCTGCAGTCCTGTAAACACTTTCATAATCGTAAGCATCATTTAGCACAATGGGACTTCTGAATAGGCTTGTGCTGCTGGTCTGTTCATTGCTCATCCATTTGGGCCCCAATCCGCTGCCTGATGTGAAAGGGCTCATTTGTATTGTGGATGGACTAGCTCTGGCGGAAAGCCAGGACAAAGTAAAATACATCAGAGTTCAGACAGGCCCTCATAAAATGTCCTTGTATCTCATAAGCAAGAGGGAAGAGAACAATGACTACTTGGCTGCGGCAGAAACAAATGAATAAGAAGCCCTTCCCCAATTCAGGCAATTGTAGCAGTGTGCATTTTTTTTTTTTAAATTGCAGATCTTGAAATCTGCACAAAGTTACATTTGTGCTACAGCTTTTGAGGAGAAAAAGCTGAAAAAGATGAAAACACAGGAAGATAAATTCTGAATTGTGTCAAAGCTTCCAGGATAAACTGGTTGCTGTATCTGAAAGGTATAGAGTGAGTCAAAAAAAATCCCCCAGTCCCTGTAGTGGAAGCTTTACAATTGTGTGCCTTTGCTTTTGTAGTTCTTTTTTAAGGTTAGCCCTCCTTAAGAAATGTAAAGCAAGTCTCCTGCTTATATCAGGGTAAACGTATAAAGATTAGTTTCAGGATGCAAGGCAACAAACACAACATGAAATGTGAGTGAAGTGCTCATATTGATATACGCTGCTAATATCAGGCATTGATTATTACACAGAGATTTCAAAGCCTCCAACAAGCCGTTGCTGGTACTGGCATGAAATCAATGTCTGCTTTCTGTGGAGTTCTCTGTACACTGTTTAGATGATTATCCTTTTAATAACACAAATGGAAGGAACGTCGCTTTCCTTTGTGAGGGCTTTAAACGTTGTTTTGAGCACAGACTGCAGTGAGGGGCCAGAGGCCCTTCTCTCCGCTAGTCAGCAGCAAACAAAACAAATGGGCTACTACATCGAGCATGAGAGTGTATCTCTTTAGTAAATGTGAGATTTACCCTCCCTCAGGGTCATTGAGGGAAATTTAGGGCCCAATCCTATCAAAATTCCCAGCACTGATGCAGCCACAATGCAGTCCCAAGGAAAAGAAACAAACATGCCCTTGTCTTGTGGTAGTCATGGTCCTATCATTGTGTGTGTGTGTGGGGGGGAGAGTCCTGGGTACAGCTCTGCTGGGGGGCGGCAACAAGGTGGCTTGCCTCTCGGAGAGGCAAGTGGTTTTGGTCCACCTCCCCTGCCATTGTACGGCTCCGAAATGGAGCCCGGCGTGACATGGGGACAGAGTGGAGCAGTGCATAGGGGCGGAGGGGCAGACCTTCTCCTCCTGTGTCCCTGGGCAACCCATTTGCTGGGTCCACAATTGCCTTGTGGAGGCCTCCATGTCGGCTTCCCCCACCACAGGGTGCAGTGCACACCTCATTGGCACGGCTGCTTCAGTGTTAGAAAATTGGATAGGATTGGGCCCTTACCCGCCCTCAGTAGTCCCTGTGTTGAAGTTTTATCACTACACAGATTTCATCACAATTATCCTGCCTACCTAACCACTTTGAGATGAAATGTGGCTGAAAGCCGTTGTGCCTTGATGGTGTTGCTGCTCTTTCTGGGCTCAAAGAAGATCATTTTATGCTTCACATCATAGAGAAATCTTTCTGTGAGCAGAAGTTCAGAAAAAAAACCCCAACTCCTTCACTGCCTCTCTCTCCTTCTGCACCAAACTCTGTTTTGCCCAAAGGGAAGAGGTCCTGGCTCCATTATTACAGAGCTAATGGATACTAATCTGCTCTAAGCCACCGGAGAATGGCTGCAGGAGCATTGCCATTGTAAGAGAAGCTTTAAAAAAAAAACATTGACTGCTAATTAATGGCACATAGTTTGTTTTCTAAAGAGATTTCATTTAATGCATTTTTTGGCACATCCTTGAGGGTTCCTGGAATAGAACCATCATGCATAAAAAGGCTCCACCTGTACTACAAAAAATTGCAGAGTTGGCAACAAGCTTGGTTGGGATGCTGGTTTGGAAGAGGAAGTATGGATGTTACGTTCTTGCTCAAGCCATTTTTATAAGATTATCGTTAATCCTTACCAATTGAGGGCTCAATACCGAGGCCATGTCTGCGGTGGATGTATCGCTGGCTAAATGTGTTGCGAAGGTGCCGTAAAGCATGATCGCAACACCACAAGAGAAAGCACCACTCACCCTGGGCCAGCGCTAGATTTTCAGAAGGCCTTCAGAGGGCTGGGAAGGCTGTGACCAGCTTCCTTAGCCCTCAGAAGGCAAAAATAATCATTTCAGAAGTGATGTTTTTTGGCCTTCTGAGGGCCGTGAGGAGGTTGTGTATGGCCCCTCTGGTCCCCAAAATGCTTTTGGGGGTCGATGGCAGGCGCGGGGTGTGTGGTGCCCCTAGGTGGGGGTGGCACCCCTGGAGATATGCTCCTGGGCACCAACCCCTGCCGGAACACCACTGCCTGTTGCTGCTGGCTGCAGGCTCCCTGAGGAATGGGATCAAACAGTCGCCACAAGGAGACCGCCAGTGCCAGGGTCCAACAGTTGCCATTTTGGCGACGTTGGGGCCTAGCATGCTGCCGGGCTCAGGATTGGGTTGGAAATCCTGTTACTAATTAAAATACTCTTTCCCAAGGTTTTCCTTTAAAAAAATGATACTAAAGAGTGGAGGACACTGTATATGAGCATCCCTAAGTTGGAGGAGTTGCATTGGCAAGTATGTTGTGCTTCGATGCTAAGCATCACCATTGGTTCATGTCAGAACATAAGAATCCTGCTGGATCAAGCCAAAGGGCCATTTAATCCAGCTTCCTGTATCTTACAGGGGCCCATCAGATGCCTTAAAGAGCATACAAGATGCCTGCATCCTGTTGCCACCTGCCTGAATGCATCTGGTATTCTGAGGTAGCCATCTAGCCTAGTAGCGATTTCTCCAGTTGGTAGTCTTCCAAGCTGTCATGAAAAAGTTTTCCTCACCTTTCTGACTTTGTGGCTGCTTTGAAGGTTGGAGAAGTGGTGAGGAGGGAGAGGGTGTTTAATCTCTTCCACCCGCAAAACACTCCGGGATGGGTGAGGAGGCAATGTCCCTACTGTTAATGTGCTGTAAGCAACTGGTTTTGCATTAGCATCTAGAGCTGTTCAGCATCCAACTTCTGGATCCCAAGCTTCCCTTTGTTACAGCCATTGAGCAATCAAAGACATATCCTTGTAAGTGTCTTGTAAATCTTTAATGGGAACGTCATCCCTATATTGCAGCGAGATGTTGCCTTCCAGCTGAAACATTCTGTTTATTTTTGTTTTGCTTTTGTGAGCGTGCAAGAGAGAAAGAAGAAGAAAAAGGATATGAAAGCAGAAGACAGAAGAAGGTTACAAAGAACCTCCTGAATCAAATTATGCAGCCAGATGAAGTACCCTGAAGTCTTTCTATTCTACTTACCACATTTTCTATCATTAAATGGTTACTGCCCTGGGGCACCTTCCTTATGAGGAAAGGCTACAGCGTTTGGGTCTCTTCAGTCTAAAAAAAGGTCCCTGAAAGGGGATATGATTGAGACGTACAAAATTATGCATGGGATGTATAGATAGAGGGATGCTCTTTCCCTCTCTCTCAACATCAGAACGAAGGGACATCCACTAAAATTGCATGTTGGGAGAGTTAGAACAGATAAAAGAAATACATTTTTACCTAGTGGGTGATTAATCTGTGGAACTTCTTGCCAAAGGAGGTGGTGACGGTGTCTGGCCTAGGTGCCTTTAAATGAGAATTGGAAAGATTTCTGGAAGAAAATTCCATCATAGGCTACAGGCCATGATGGGTGATGCTACCTCCTTAGTTTAGAAGTAGTCTACCTCAGAATGCCAGATGCAGGGGAGTGGCAATGAGATGCAAGTATCTTGTTGTCTTGTGTGCTCCCTGAGGCATCTGGTGGGCCACTGTGAGATACGGGAAGCTAGAATAGATGGGCCTTTGGCTTGATTCAGCAGAGCTATTCTTATGTTCTTATGCACAAGGTGCACCAGCTGCAGTTTCCAAAGGTGGCCTCTAAATCTCTGGCTTAAACTACTTGCCAGGAGATTCAGGACTGACAAAAGAAAATGCTGTTCTAACTCTCCCACAGCACACAATGAATGTATGGAATTCACTGCCAGAATATCTGGTAATGCTCAGTTGGCTTTCAAATGGGGTTATGTTAAAATCATGGGCAAACCTATCCATGACTATTAGTCGTGATTACTGTATGCTGCTTCAAAGTTCAGAGACAATGTGCATCTGAATACAGGTTGCAGGGGAACAACAACAAGGAAAGGGTGTTTGTCTACGGGCCCCACTTTCCAGAGGCATTTGGTTTGCCACTGTCTGAAACAGGAGGCTGAACTAAATGGAACTTCAGTGTGACCCAGGAGGCCCTTTTGTTCTTATGTGCTTTTGGAAGAAGAGCCTTTCATTAGCAACTGGTTTAAGGTAACAGAGCTGATTGGCTTGGGCTGGGGTTTATTTTTGAGTTGTCTGCCACTCATATTATATCTGCACCCAAACTAAGCATGCTCCATCAGCAGCAGTCCATGTCTCATGACTTTGGTGGAGAGAGTTAGGAATAAAGTGCTTTTATTTTTTTAAAAAATAGCAGCTTGCACATGGTAGGTTGGTTGATGATTTTTCCATGTATAGATGAACTCCATTCATCCAGAACCGAAAGCATTCCAGGAACAATTCAGGTCAACAAGGTGTCTCCTTCATAAATGTGATGACTTAACAGGGTGAATGATTTTTGGAATATGTAACATTCAACTGAACAAGTAATTTTTTCTGTTTGGATTGAGTCAAATAGCAAACATTCCTTTTAGGCTGTAATTGGGTGGGTGGGGCTAGTTATTGTAATAATATTTCTTATCTGCTTAAAATTCAGCAAGTTAGAGGTTAGATGGGTGAAAACTAGCATATAAACTAATTCAACAGTTACTTTAAAAGCTCATCCTCTCTATCCTGAAAAATAAATCACAATATTTGAGTCTTTCGTTCACCTCCACAATGATTCTGCAAAGCAGGCCAATGTTCTTTCTATTTTCCAGCTTGAAGGATAACTCCTACAGTTCTTGGTTCAGCACCACCTATATGCATAATCTTCTCCTGCTTTTTTCAATCATGGCCACAGTCCCTCTTGCCTGCCGCTTACCACCCTGCTGTCCCTCTCTGTGAGAGTTTTTCTCCCTGCATTTTCAGAACCTGGGGGAGGGCAAATTTCCTTCAAGAGAGGGATTGCAGATAAGTAAACTGGAGTGAGTTGTGGGTGGCTTCAACACCCCATCCTCATGCACCCATTCTACCTTTAAAGTTGGACCACTGACTCCCATTCCTATTTGAGTGTGGCGTGCCTGGGATTAAAGACATGGTGGCCATCACATCAAGTTTGGCCCTTACAGGGCTGCTATCCTGTAATTTTACAGATTGTAGCACATGCAAATTCACCCTATAAAGCACATAGCAGAAGTGGCATTTAAAGCACTGATTTTCTAAAACCAGCACTTTGTCTACTAGACCATGCTGGATGTAAGGCAAGACTTAGATCAGTTTGTCGTTTAGATTGCAGCTGGTTGCTGCATTAGCATCTAGTGTGAAATACTGAATGCGCTTTCTGCATAATGAGTGAAATTAGAATAAAGCCAGCAGCACATCGTGTTCCGCTAACATTTGATTCAAAGATTTTGCTGCTTAGTCCAAAAGCATATGTGAAATCTAGCCCCTATTGCATTTCCTGGCCTCTCTGACCCAGTTTCCACAGAATGCAGAGTTTCCTTCCTTCCTGCATACAGCAACTCCTGTTTTTGGGCACTGGGTAGCAACTCAGTCCTAATCAACTTTCCAGTGCAGATGCTGCCATATCTATAGGGTGTGTATTCTGGGATGGGGCCAGCACAGAAGTCCCCTCAAGATAAGGGAATGCTTATCCCCTTACCTCAGGGCTGCGTTGTGGCTGCATTGGTGCTGGTTAGCATTGGTTGGTTAGAATTGGGCTGTGTTAGATTTTTTTCATGACCCTTGGGATGGTAAAATAAGGTTTCTTTCATTTTTGCCCCTCAGCTGTCTGTTGTTCAGGACAAGGTTCTGTGCCCCTTCTTTCAACCAACCTGAATCTTTCCCAAGCTGTTCATCAACTGTGAACCAGTTTGTGCCACCAAGCCCATCCACACAGTCCTGTGCACACGTAACACATGACCACATGGAGAGAGGCTGTTGTGAGAGAACTGGCTGAGGATGACAGAACCTGGAATGACTGTCATAGCACCATCACCACCCCCAGTCCTTGAAGTTTGTTGATTTATAAAGGTAGGACGTCCGCCACTTTCCCCCTCCAGCAAATTGCAATGGCAACCCCATAAGCTCATTTTTGGAGCTCTCTGGACTGGGACCCTTCCCTGGTTTTCTCTCTCATTCCTTTGGGTATGACAGCACTGAAGGCGTTTGATTAGAAGGATGTGAAATGCAGCAAAAGTATCTATGCCTTGCCAGTTTGCTACATTTTTAATCCTCTAATGGTGAAGACAGGAAACAAACAAACAAAACATTTACTGAGCAGTGAGGCTGGTTTGGAAGCACCTATCCTGCATTCACAAGTCAATAATGCAAACATTGTTCTCTTTCATGGTCAAGGTCTGATCAGAAGAAATTCTGCAAGTTTGTAGCAAAGGCTGGCCATCGATGACGCCAACTGGCACTGCCAAACATCTCTCCCCAGTCCTGAAACAATTTTCCAACTTTTCAATTATTCTGAATAGAATAAAGAATGAATATACAATAGATAAGTGCCAATGTGGCAGTTAAGATTTTTTTCCAGAAAGTGGCTAGCCTGGCTGAGGCAATGATGGATTGTGCAACCTCCTTACAAAGGTGGTGGGCTACTGGTATCGGGTGCAAGGGAGTGGCAACAGGATGCAAGCATCTTGTTGTCTCATGCCTCCCTGGGGCACCTGGTGGGCCGCTGTGAGATACAGGAAGCTGGACTAGATGGGCCTTTGGCCTGATCCAGCAGGGCTCTTCTTATGTTCTTATGTTCATTGGAGAGTGGGGCAGGAAGAACCAGCATTCACCTTCTTTCTTTATTACATTGACATCCTGCCTTCGGCAATTGCATGAGGTTCCCAGGCAGTCCCTCATTCAAACACTGCCTACACTTAGACCTGTAAGGCATTTGTATCATTCACTCTCAGGGCACAATCCTAACCTGGACTTAGGCCGGCACAGTTAGGCCAGCAAAATTTGGCTGGCACAAAGAGTACCATAAAGTATGTTTGGGCCACTCAGAGTCATCGAGGCCAGCACACAGACCTGCGCCATCCTCCCTGACTCTGAGAATGGTCCAAGTGCACTTCATAGTGGCCCTTGCGCTGGTCAGACTTCACTGGCCTAACTGCCCCAGCGTAACGCGATTGTGCCCTGGGCCCTGTTAAAGTATATGGCTCTCATACAAATTGGAAAGCCAAGAGGAAGCTGGGCTCACCCTGCTGAACTGGGTTCTTGAATTGGGAATAGTGCAGCTGGGACTGCAGCCTTTTCTGCAGTCTTGCTGAAGTGTTCCCAGATTTGAACACAATTTTGGGTCCTTAGAATCAATTTGTTGTATAGCGACTCTCCCTGTTAGTGCCTGTGTTGATGCTTTTAAAGCCAACACTCTAACTTGCGTCTCTCTTCAAGTTGCCAAATGTGCACAAAGTGGGAGAGTTCAGTCTTGTAATGCTCTAAAATATGTAGATCCTTAAGCAGGACTGTAGAATGCTTGAAGGCAAATGAGAGATAAGAGATTCCTGTCTTCACAAGTAAGGGGGGAAAAAAAAGCTTACTTGTATTTTAAACAGAGCTATAATTTCCTGTTGGCAATAGAGCACAGTGGCTATTTTTAGTCTGTACAGTTTTATGCAGTGTTCAGGCTTGAGCTATCAAAAGCAAAGCTCCATAAGAAGTACTGTATATTCTTTCGGACTGTCATCACTGGGGAAACCCCTGATAATCTCGATGTTAAGCTTGGAATCCTTGGGTGAATGCAGATGAGCACCTCTCTGCATGGTTAGACTTTTTACTACATGGTTTCTTGTTCATCTTTATTACTACTCATGTGGTGTATATATGTATCTTTTGCAGCTCATTCTTGTGCACAGTGAATTTGGACATCTTTTCCATGTGATAAGCTGATTGTTCATATTCATCCCTTATATCCATCTAAAACTAAGCCTATGCACATGTACATTTCTGCAATTGCTCACATTCATCTCTCGTTATCTGTACCCTCCTGCCCTGTTATTTTTCCTCCTCCCATTTCTCCTTAGCTAAATTTAGATTGTAAGGTCATAGGAAGCGGGGCTTGTATATTAATGGTGTTCAATAATAATATACCATAATGGTCAGGATCTAAAGGGTCTCATATGTGCATCAAAGCTTTCTCGTTCCCCTTTCTTCTGCAGCCTCTTGCATCCTTGGAAAGCCATTTTTCTGAGGATTGGGAAAACCTTCTAGAATGGCATGTGATATGGCATGGGGGGGGGTTCACATGCACTGTGCACATGTAGCAGTGTTTTTCACATGAATACAAAGTCTTTGGATTCTGGCTGATAAATGATCATGTTTGCGACTGGTTGAAACACTGGCTCTGTGGAGCGAGCGAATGAGCATTCAAGAACACAGCTCAAACCTGGGTGTAGATATGGCTAAAATTTGAGTGCAAACACATTTTTTGGGTGTGTGCATGTGTGTGTGTGAATCTGGGAATTGGGAAAGACTAGAGTCTGGCTTAATAACCTTTGGTGAAGTGACAGATCTGTTGCTGGACTGGTTCCCACCTTGGTTTGAGGGTTGACCTCATAAAGAGGGTGGCAGGAGCAGCTCACGGTTTTCTCAGGTTTATATTACCATGTCCAGGCCAATATTTCTGGTTACTCTACCACTGAAAACATACTATGGACACAATGCTTGGGCACTGAACAAGTCCTGACAGACTATTTTGCCCTGTTGTTTTAGAGCTCACAGTTCTCCAAACAAATTACACAAGAGCTAAAATTGTCACACTTATTGAATAACCAGCTGAACCCAAACATTTCCCGGTCCAATCATTGAGGCATTCTAGAAATCCATTGACATACTGTAATTAGTGAAAGAAAACAGGGAACACATCCTTTCATTTGGGTGTGTGTGTGCATACGGGGTAAATTAGATAATTGTCAGCTATTATTAAAAGTCCAGCTATGTGAACATCAGAAAATGAACCAAGACTGTGGTTCTTGACTGTGCACCTAAAGGAAAATAAATATTTCTGGGCTATGTAGTGGCATCTATCCTTCCATCATTTATACAATTTTGCTTTATGGAAAACAATTTAGTAAAACAATTGGTGAGTGCATATTTTATGTAAAACATTTATACTCTACTTTTCTTGCTTAGCTTTCAATTAATTAAAAAAAAATCACAAAGCAATACCTGAAAAGACAGCTCAAACAATTTAAATATTGCCAGCATCCCCAGGACAGAATCGGATAGGTGAGGTGGTTCAATTACCAATAAAAAACAAATTATTATTTTTGAAACTGTGTTTCTTGGGAAAAGACACAAGTTTCTCATCTCTGTGACCATATTTTTTTTAAGGAAATGAGTAATTCTGTTTACTGTTAACAAACTGAATCGATAAGTTGGAGGTTTTAACAGCTCATTCTGTTGGATGAGAACTGAGAACTACTCCCTCTTTGGCAACGTTCCGGCGGGGGCTAAAGACCATTTTATTTCGAAAAGCTTTTAATTGTTGACAGGCTGGCTGGTTTTTATACTCTTGCTTATATTTTATGATCCATGAGGCTTGTTGTTGTTTTAAATTCTGTTTTAAATTTTAACTGTTTTAATATTGTTTTTAAATTGCTGCTTTTTAATGTTGTAAATTTTATTGTATTATTGTTTTTTGTTGTAAGCCGCCTTGTGTGCCTATGGGCAGAAAGGCAGGGTATAAATTAAATGAATGAATGAATGAATGAATGAATGAATGACCAGGCCCCAAGGCAGCCAGTTCAAAATGTTGAAACAGATTTTGTTTCATGTATGAGTCTAATGGAAGCTACTCTCTGTGTTTTGTTGCATCCTATTATTTCTAAAACGTTATATGTCGTCTGAATCGTGTAAATGCATATACAAATAAAACTTCAACATGGGCACTGGGTACAATAAGAAAGTCTACAGGTAAGCGCAGTCAGTCCTGTTTATACGTGACATTGCTATCTGCGAATTCGCTTATCTGTGAGGGGCAGAATTGCATTAGAAGAGGGAATTTCGGCAGGTGCAGCTTTCAAAACCCTACCATGATGACCCGCACCTGTCTAAATTCCCTCTTCTGTCCAATGGTTAAAGGCATAGGCACTCTGTCCCAGTTTGGATCTGGTAACCCTATGACTGACCCTTTTAAAATGGCCGGCAGAAACATCCATGTTTAAGGGATCCATTCTGGTTGCAGGTTTCATTTTGAAGTTCCCTGCAGCCTCTGGAAGGGATCTGCAGCATTCAGAGCCCTTTTGGCACTTCCTGCTGCACTCTGCTGGCTTCCTGAGCATCTCTGTTGGATCCTTCTGATGGCAGATAGGTCCCTTTGCCCCTAACCCCATTGTTTCCATAGGATCGATGGTTCGATATCTGTGAATTTGCTATCCACGAGGATTTCCAGGAAACTGACTGTATATTTACTATTTACATATGTTCTCCGAGTGAGACACCTGAGAGCTGTGATCCAAGTTACAGCTTTTTGCAGAAAAGCAAACCATTTGGCTGTTTTTCCTGAATAGGCCCCTCCAAGTTTGCCCTGAATTTTGCTCCAGGCAAAATGTAATGGCCACTCTAAGTATGTATCATAAATGTACATATGACAAAATGCACATGGCCCTAATCACGTCATGTTATAGGATGGACATGATCTTTTGGACGTCTACAAGGGCGTAAGAGCACCTTTTGTCTTCCATTTCAGTCCTTACCCCCTGGTTGAAGATCAGTATCAGGCTACTGAAATGGTGACCTAGAATCTCTGTATCTCATTACCTGTTCCTTCAGCCTGGTAGTCTCCACAAGGCCAAATTTAGAATGTCACGAAACCTAAGAGAACAGTGCCTTTTCCTTTTCCTAATGCACAATCTGTGTTCTCTCCGCGGAAGGTTGCGATATCAATAATTAAGTGTCTCTGGAGAATGTGTGCTTTGTAGCTTGGAAAAATCTTCATTAGGATCACTCCCAGAGTCTTTCTGTGGCTGTAGATTGATTTGCTAGGCTACAAATTCCAGGCCTGGGCCAAGACATTTGGACGCCTCTGGCTGAAGTGGTAAAAACAATTCAATAAATGACGATTTTGCCTCCCTTTAATGGTGCCTCAGCATGTGCCCACTCTGCCTGATGGCAGACGTAGACTTCAAGAACACCTTTTTCAGTATAGGAAATAATAAAGTAGGCAGAAACAGAGAGAAATCAGTGAACCAAAAAACCATTAAGGCAGTGGGGTGGGGGTGTCAAATTCGTTTCATCATACAGTGGGCCAAATAGCATTCATGATACCTGCTGAGGACTGGAAGTGATGTCATTAAGCAGGTCATGACCACAAATAAGCTCTTTTCTCTCTCTTAGGAACTCATTTAGCTGCGAATGGCAGAAGGTATAGTATCATATTTTCAAGATATGGGAGAGCCCAGTTATCATGCAGGCTGGCCTTTCAGCAATGGCACATCAGCACAGCTCAGCAGCTGAGAGCAGCTAACAGTGGTGCTGGGAGAGCCTGAGGGCCGGATAAAGAGCTTCCATGGGACGTATCAGGCCTGCAGGCCACATGATTGACAGCCCTGCATTAAGGGATACCAGCAAATCTTTTCCTTTATATTTATCACCCAGCTTAGAGTATTGGAATAACTAAGCTTAAGGACATGAACATGAAATAGGGGTCTAGTCTGCCTAGCAGCTTGTCCTTGCCTCCTCTTCCTCTGTTGTCTCTCTTGTGTCATATTGTGTCTCTTGTGTCATATTGTCCCTTTAAATTTTGTACCTCTTTGTGACAGAGAACCATCCTATTCCTTTCTTATCCAAACTGTTTTTTTTAGGACCTTTTATTTCAAACGGTATATAAATAAAATTATGAGAGTTGTGGAAAACATGAGGGCAGTGCTTTGGGATTCAGTTTTTAATATCTGATTGCATCCAATTATGTACTTGGATAGTTATTGCTTCTACTCCACTGGTTCCCAAAGTGGTGGGTCACGACCCTCCAAGGGAACTGGAAGAGGCCCTCCCCTTCCCTCTGCTAAGGGGCGTGGCCCAGAAATGGGTGCCCAGAGGCGTTTCTACAGGGATGGCAAAGCTCTAAGTGTTGCAAGGAGCCTTACCCTGTCATGTAAATCCCTCCTCTCCCTTGCTGCTGTAGCCAGTAAGCAACACCAAGATGTTGCTGTTCCCTGTGAGGATTGGCTAAAACGGTGCAGGAGAGGAGTGATTTCCACTGCAAGGTAAGGCTTCTTGCAAAACTTAGAGCTCTGCCCTCCCTGTAGAAATGCCACTGTGGGTGCCCTAATGGCCCTGTGGCGATTATGGTGTCATGGGGACCCAGGGGCTTTTCACCTTACCTGGGGGGGGGGGTCAGTGATCAGAGCGATTTCAAGCAACAGAGAGGCCCACAGAGGGGGCTTCAAGCCTCTAGACCCTCCCTGAGGCCCCCAGGAAAGGTGAAAAGCTTCTGAGTCTTCACAGCACTGTGATTGCTGCAGCCCCATTGGGGCATCCCCCAGTCCCAGCCCCTGCAAAGACTTAAAAGTCTGAGTAGGGAACCTCTGTTCTACTCCTTTCCTCTTTCAGTGCCACTGACTACTGTTAAAAATGATGGATACATGTACCGTTTCTGCTTTATCACACATTATTTCTTTTATTTATATTCCACGTTTCTTTTATGACGGAACTCAGGGTGGCACGCCTCAGGTTCCTGAGGGGTCTCCCATTACAGGTTCTGACCAGATCTAGAAATGCTTAGCTTCAGGCAAGACTGCCACAGCATATGGACTAGGGACAAGTGATCCACCCAAACAAAGCCTGTGACTCTCTCTGGTAACAAATATCCCTTAAAAACAACTACTACAGGGTCCCCTGATAATTCTAACTGTATTAAATAATATTTGATTTCATGAAATTCTGAATAGCCTTTGGGCATAAAGAAACCATCTTGGATGGCTTCTTACAATGCACAGCTGTAAAGGAATTCTCGCCTCCTTTGATAGACAGGCCCTTTTTAATACCAATTTGATTAATTCTCCATGACTCTTTCATTCTCTGCACATCCACTGAATTGCCCATTCTTGGTGCCAAATACACTACTGCAGCAATACATTTCAGTACCCAGAAATTTCAAGGGCCTGTTGCCAAAGGCTTAATTATATTCCTCTGGCAAATAGCCATGGTTTGTTCTTTTAAAAAAGTCAAGTGTGACTGACTGCCAGCTCTACCACTTCAGTCAACTGAGGAATAAGGCTTAGATATGTTGGAAAGTCTTCTATTTTTCCAGAAAAAGCAGTAATACCAGACAGCCAGTTGTGGGGCTGAGAACGCACACAAATTTCCGACAGTGGAAGTGCTGCCCTGCATGACTTGGGGCACAATCCTAACCAACTTTCCAGCACTGACATAGCTGTTCCAATGCAGCATATGCTACATCCAGCAGTTGGGCGGAGGGGAGGCAGTCATGGAGGCCTCCTCAAGTTAAGGAAATGTTTGTTCCCTTACCTCGGAGCTTCTGGTGCTGGAAACTTGGTTAGGATTGCCTCCTCAAGCAACCTCTCCAAGGTCTCAGCCAGTGGCCTTTTGCAGCCTTCCTGACTGAGATCTTTTTTACCTGGAGGTGCCAGGAACTGAACTTGGAGCCTTCAACATGCGAAACACATTGTTGACGACTGAGCCCTATGATTGTACATGACACCGCAGGGTACACTGGGCTGCAGGCAGTGGTTTAGCGGTATGTTTTGAAGTGCAGGAGCTCATCATCAACCTCATAAGAACATACATAAGAACATAAGAAGAGCCCTGCTGGATCAGGCCAAGGGCCCATCTAGTCCAGCTTCCTGTATCTCACAGCGGCCCACCAGGGCCGCTCCTCCCCGTGCCCATAGCCATATCTTACTAAGGGCCCAATCCTTTGGGCCTTAGTGCAGGCAGTATGAGCGTATCGCCTGTGCTAGTGCCACAAAATGTGCCATAAGGCACCTCCAGTGCCATCTGTAAGCCATTACCACCGATGCTGGGTGACTGACAGGCCAGTGCTGGCCCTGCACCACCCAGAGGCAGCACCGTAAGCCGCCAAGCAGCGAGTCCACCGGTTGCCAGTGTTGCAGCCATTTTGGGTGGGGCAAGAGGTCGTTCCTGGGTGGAGGGAGGGGCAGAGCAAGGGCTGGGACCAGCAGTGAGCTTCGCTGCAGGTCCTGACCTCCATGTAGGACCATGTGGCCCTACACGGATGCCCTTACCTCTGCGCTGGCTAAATAGCTGGCACAAGAGGAACAGTAGACCATCCAGTCGCCTTCTCCCATGGAGCCTCCTGCAACAGCCTGGCTACTGCTCGCAGGAGCCTCCAGGCATCTTGACTGGGCTGCCCAACTATACAACAGCAACAAAATCCACTCAACTGTCCTCATTTCAGTGTTTTCATCTCATGCATCTTTCTACTTTGAAACTTATTATGCTTCACCTAAAGAGCCATCTCATTTCACTCCAGTCTCTCAAACCAGTTGCAATAGTTTAAGACAAATGTATAAAAATTAAAAAAATGGAATTCAAAATATCTCAGATAAATATGAAAGGTATATTAGAGGATTAGCCTCTGCATGTTAACTCAGAAGTAAGTCCCATTATGTTTTGAACAACTTACTCCCAGGTACATTTGCCTAGGATTATATCCCGGCAGTGCAATCTTATTCATGCCAACTCAGAAGTAAATCTAGACATGTCCCCAGGCAAATGACTCAGTCTGCCTCTTGCTGAACCTGATGTCCCTCTTGGCTAAGGTCCTTTGAAAAGAAGTTTCAATGGCAGCACTTGGGTGCTGTTCTGATAAGATCGCCATCCCTGCTGTTCAGGTAACATCTCAGAGTGCTTCTTCCCCTCAACCACAACCCTGGTGGCAGAGATTCATAAATGACAATGTGTTGGATGTGCACAGTTGTTTTCCCCTTTACTTCTATACCACATAAGAAAAAGAATTGTGGATGAAACAGCCCTGGGTTGCATAACTCTTTGAAGTCAGCATAATGGATAAGATTGATTTCCAAGGCTTTTGAGCTTTACGGAGAATAAATGAAAATCTCTTAAGCCTTTATTTTTTGGCATGGAAAAGTTCTGAGACTGTAGAGCTGATGACATTGAAAAAGTATGGTAAAGTTCAAGAAGGCTTTGTTCTAGTAATTGCTGCTGGTCAGCAGGATTCTTGCACAAAAAATGGGAAGCAGGCTTTCCAAGCCAAGGGGAATAATTTGGCAGTGTTGTTGTACAGCGTCTATGTGGCCTCTATTGATCCAATGTATTTGCAAAAGAAAAGACTTACAACTCCCTTCTTCTCTGTTCCAGGTGAAGAGTGAAGGCCCTAAGCTTGTGCCCTTTTTCAAAGCTACTTGTGTCTATTTCGTCCTTTGGCTGCCGACCTCCAGCCCTTGCTGGTTCAGTGCCCTCATCAAGTGTCTACCTATCTTCTGCTTATGGGTTTTCCTGCTGGCTCATGGGATCAATTTCATGACGGCACATCGCAGCGCCTGTAGAGTTTTAGCTGGTTTGATATTCTCTGCTGTAGGAGACGCCTTCCTCATCTGGCAAGAGCAGGGCTACTTTACTCACGGTCAGTAGTGCAGCAGTATCTAAGTTTATTGCTGGGTGAGGAGATCTTTACATGTAAATGGTGAGCTCTACAATCCTAAATCCACTACTAGGGAGTAAGACCCATTGACCATGATGTGGCTTACTTCTGAGTAAACATGCTTCGGGTTGCACTGAAAACGTGGAAAATAATCCTGATCTTCATCTAGGAGTCTTGAGTTGGCGCTTTGGTCCACAACTGGAAATGCAAGAAGTAGTACTGGGAGGAGGAAAGATGTTGTGTTTTCATGCATCTTTCTACCATGTCAACTCTGCCATCCGTGCAGACCCCCTGGTTTTTATTCCATCCACCCCTAGGTTGCGGCTCTGTGTTGTGGCTCACCAGTAGGAGGAATGTGGGGCTTGCATGGAAGCCACGTGACTTTCTGAGATTGGATGTGCCACATTAGTGTATCTACAAACACACCATGTAGATGTGCATATAGCAGGGATGGGCACTTGAGCTGTCTCGACTCAAGTTGTGAAAATGCTGGTTTTTCACAACTTGTGTTAACTCAAGTCATGGACTCAGACCCGACTCAAGTCTCTGGGTCAGTGACCTGGAAAAGAGTTATGACTCAAATTTGACTTAAGTCTTGACTCGTGTGCGTGCATGCGTGCGTGTGTGCTTGCTTGCTTGCTTGCTTTTCAGTCACCCCCAAAGTCCTCATGAGTGATCTGGAAGCCATCCTTCAGACCGAAGGCAGCAGTAGATGTGGGAGACTGGGGGGGGGTGAGGGGAGTCTTAAGGTGTTTGTTTGTTTTGCTCAAGGACTTGAGTCATTTTACAAAATGACCTAGGTCTTGAGTCAAAATGACTCAAAATTTCTGCAAGTTGTGATGGTGTGCACTATAGCTTGTGAGTTGAGTCATGGGGTTGCTGACTCATTACTCAACTCATGACTCGGGCTCAGTGACTGGAGCATATCCTTGGTACAAAGCACTTCATACTGCACACTTGAACAGCTTTGTCTTCATTCATTAGACCCCAGGACCTTCAGATAACATTACTCTTTTTAGGACTTTGCATGGGGAGATGAGTGTAGGGTGATGACAGAGCAGACGCACAGTCATCTCTGCACAGGATTTATGTGGGCTTCAGTCATACCACCTTAAACACTCCATAAACTATCCCCTACCACTAGTTTGGATGTGCACAGCTACACACATGACCTTAAAAGGGAGCTTTGCTGAAACTGTGGCAGCTTGGAGGTGCCAAACAGGGACATCCATTGTCAGACAAAGTAGTGCCTATAAGCCCCCAGGGAACCAGGACATAGCTTAAGTTGTGCTGCAGTGTCCGTCTATTTGGAGCTTGAAGTTTCCTCCAGTAATCCTGCTTTCGAAGGAGATGGGCTGTGACATGTAGCCCAAGGCATAACATGATTCGGAACACAAGGGCAGGAAATCCTTTCTGTCGTCTGACAGAGAGAGTTGCTTCACCTTGTGGGAGAGGGGGGGATGAAATAGGCACAAGGTCTTTGGTGCTGCAGTTATAGATATGCTGACACATCATAGATTGACTGGCTTGCAAAGTCAGGCTCAAGATTGGCAAACTATGCTGAGACTGGAGAGTGAGGACAGCCAGATCCGAAGGCAGCAGAGGTGGAGGATGTTATTGATCCATCATCCATGGCTTGTGTTGCAGATAGATGTAAGAAATCTTCCTGCAAATTAGGCTTTGATGAGACTCTCCACTATCATTTTGGAGCCAGTTCTGTTGGAGTGGGCTCTCGCTAACCTCAGGGCATGGCATCAAACGTTGGTCATTGATTTCCTCCCCCTTGTTTCTGAAACTAATTTGCACTGATCCAATTATCTTAAAATCCATTGTGTATACTGCTGCACTATCAGCTCACATTAGAAGATGTGGTGAGATGAAATTCTCTTTCAGTGACAGAAGTGATGCAAAGTAAAAAAAATATTTCACCCTCACTTTGGAAAATTTTCTCAACACAGACTAATGTGTACACGCCTGCAGGCACGCATACACACAGATGCACGTGCATGTGCACGAGCGCGCACACACGCACACACGCGCACACACACACACACACACACACACACACACACACACACACACACACACACCACTTGGGGTGGCCATAATTTGGCTAACACTGGAAGGACTCAGGAGATTTGGCTTTAAAATTTCATGGCTTTCTCCCCAACAATTCACAACAAGCTTCAAAGGCCCACTGTTGGTTGGATTCAAATACAACTGTAAAAGAAAATCCAGAGTAGTTTATTTTCAAAAGCATTTGATATGATTACTTTTTATGCTTCATAATAAAAATACGCCCAAATCTCTAAAAACAAAACAAAACCCAGACAAAACCCAGACCTCATCCATGAATGATGAAATTCAATGTGTGGAGGTGAACAAGCTGCTGAGTCATATGATTTGGAAAGGAGTAGAGAGGGAAAGGGTTAAGCACACCAACCCACATACTGCTGCTTCCAGGTCAGTCTCCCAAAGTTTCTTTTCTCCAGGAAATGCAGCCGTTAGGCTTTTTATAACGCTTGTGCCTGTACAGTGAGCCCTTGATTTAGTAACTTTGGAAATAGCGCATATCGTTTGCTTCTTTAACAGCGCAATCCCACCCCTGCCCTTGCGTCGACACTACGTCATAGTGTCGGCGCAAGAGGCGGAGTGCCGGCCTTGGGGCACCGACCAGCACCGCCACGGGGGAGTTCCAGCTCTGAAGCCGATACTACTCATAGCGTCAGCTTCAGAGCACTAATGGAGAGCCTTCCTTGTGCCGGCTGAAGCTGGTCGGCGCAAGGGAGACTTTGTCCCATATCAGGATGGAGATTGGTGGGAGGGAGGGAGGCGGGAGCAGGACTTGGGCGGGCTCAGGAGGTGGCCATACAGCCACCTCCTAAGCCCGTCCGCAAGGCTGCATGGTCCCGATTCAGGCCATGCAGTCTCCTCGGATCTGGGCCTGTTCTTTAGTGGGCGCAGATCAGAGGAGCACATAGCGGAGCTGGAGCCTCCTCTACAGTAAGGGAACGCACGCTGCCAAGTCAGCCTCGCCATTCCAGCATTGCATAGGATTGCGCCCTAAAAGTGAGTCGTGGACATTTTGCACATGCGCAGTGACATAAATGCATTTGGATTTAGTGGACTTTCAGCATGAATTGGAACCCTTTCCTATCTATTGGTATATTAAATCTAGAATTCACTGTGATGTAGTTAAGCCCTACAAGCTGGAGGATTGTTCTTCCCTCGATAGGACTGCTGTTGCTCCAGAGGGCAGCACAGCACATTCAGAATGCAACTGATAGGAAGAAAAGATGTAGAGTAGTCTCTGAGTATGAGGATATACACCTCCATCTACTTTAATAAGAAGATGACCAGCCCACTCCGTTGTAACTCGTGTGGTGGTGGAGCAGCTCTGTGCTTGCTGTATCATATGTGTTTTGGCCTCCTGAGACCTCCTTGGGGCAAGGGAACATTTGTAAGCCTCTGCAGGCTGGGTGGGCCAGTTCGGACGAGCAAGATTACTGGTGCAAGTCCACAGGGACCTGTCACGGCAGATCTAGCCTGGGAAGAGGGTTTGAATTTGGTGGACACTGCTGACGCCGAATCTGCCCCTGGTCACAATCTGCACTTTGCCCTGTCCCCATTCTGCCCACCCCTGCCTCCTTCCCACCCCCTATGTGTACTTAACTGGGGCTGGTGGGCATCCGGGGGCTATTGGAGCATGAACCCACCTGCTGGCGGTGACGGTCAGCCTGTGCACTCCAGCGTCGTCTTTTTGCGACATCTGGAAAGCGCCACACTCTGCTGGAACACTTGTTCCAGTAGCAACACTTGTTCCAGTTAGCATACCCCTGCTAACTGGGCAAGAGGCACTTTTTCAAGTGGTGTCCTCTTAAATTTAGCAGGGGGAGAGCAATTGTCCCTCTTCACCCCAGCACAGTGTCTTTCTCGTCACTGTTGCTGGTGGTGTTCTCCATTCTTTTAGATTGTGAGCCCTTTAGGGACAGGGAGCCATTTAACTTTAATGTTACTATTTACCTGTAAACCGCTTTGTGAACTTTGTGTTGAAAAGCGGTATATAAATACTAGTGATTGATAGTGATTGATTGATACAACGCCAATAGAATTGGACTGTAAAGCACATAACGTTATCCCAGCAAAAGAATACTTGTCATGCCAATAAACGGTAAACCTGATATGCCATCCACTGCGAAACTTGTGGTGGACCAGCCATGCTGTGAGTTTAGAACGAAGTATTAAGTTTTTATTTCTTGTTCAGAAGCTGCAAAAGCTTTTCCTTTTTCTTACCATGGTAACTGCACAACACTGAGGGCGCAATCCTAACCTGGAGTTAGGCCGGCACAGTTAGGCCAACATGTTTGTCTGGCACAAGGGCCAACCATAAAGTATGTTTGGACCACTCTCGGAGTCAGAGAGGCCATCAGGCAGACGTGCACCATCCTCTCTGACTCCAAGAGTGGTCTGAATGTGCTTTACAGTGTCCCTTGTGCCAGCCAAACTGTGCTGGCCTAACTGTGTCGGCCTAAGTCCAGGTTAGGCTTGCACACTGAAAATGAAAGGTGGACTGACAGGTGATTGGAAACCTTTCTTATTTGACTTCAGTAGTCCCCATGGAGTTTTGAAACAAATGCTGTAACAAAAACTTAAAAATATGACTGGCTGTGGGATCGGTATCTGGTGTCCCTCAACCTTGAAATCTGGAATCCCTGGTTTACACATTAAATTTTCATTTTCTACAGAATAGCTAGCCAAATGCTCTCAGAAATACAGTTAACGAATCTAGCAAGAGCACTTAGGAACTTGCTTTTTATTGATGGTGCTGTTCTAGTACACTTGCAACACAGATGTGCCCTGATCATATTATTTAATAAAAGTAAATTCTCCACTAAGCACTGTGGTACAATTAAGGTCTTATTATTAACATATCATCTTCGCATAATGACACATGTAAAAAAACTTCTGTTAAGTTATGTGAACCAATCCGCCATTGGTTCTTCTAAATTTCCCCACAGTATTTAAAAGGAAATAGCTGCTGCCCACTGGAACCTTTTGGATACAAAAGTATTTTCAATAACGCCTTTTGCTTTGCACTGTTCTAAAGTTACACTCGCAATACGATTTAGAGCACAATCCAAAGTTAAGTTGGCATTGTTATGCCAGCAAAGTTTGGTTGGCACAAGGGACACCGTAAAGTGCGTTTGGACCATTCTTGGAATCAAGGAGGATGGTGGTGCACGTCTGTGTGCTGGCTTCTCGGACTCTGAGAGTGGTCCAAACATAATTTATGGTATTGGCCGTAACGGTGTTTGACCTTGTGCTGGCCAAACTTTGCTGGCCTAACTGTGCCAGCCTAACTCCAGGTTAGGATTGCACTCTCTGTCAGCATGCTCCTTGTTCAATTAGTGTGGACTGATTCCTCTCTTTCCAGGTTTGTTGATGTTCGCCATCACTCACATCCTGTATTCCTCGGCATTTGGGATGAAGCCTTTAGACTTGAAAGCTGGCCTTGCGATGATCCTGGTGTCCAGTTTCTGCTACACCTTTCTGTATTCCTACCTCTCAGGCCCATTCACGTACCTCGTAGCTGTCTACGTTGCCTTGATTGGCTTCATGGGCTGGCGAGCCATGGCCGGTGTGCAGCTGTGTAACGACCTTTGGACTTGGACCAAGCTCTCGGCTTGCATCGGCTCGGTGCTGTTCATGGTGTCCGATCTGACCATTGCTGTCAACAAGTTCTGTTTCCCTGTGCCCTACTCACGGGTCATCATCATGGCCACTTACTATGCAGCTCAGATGCTCATTGCACTTTCGACCGCGGAGAGCAGAGATGAAGAAGGCTTCAAAAAGGGGAAGTAGACGGTGCTGCCAGCAGGCTGACAAACTTGACTGGGGGTACCGTAGCTGTATTCATCCCCAAGGAGGTTTCTGACTCTAGATTGGTGACTGCAGCTCTCGCTCCCTTGAGGCATTATCTTTAGTGTTTAGATGGCCCAATTCATTTTGCTGGAGTGGGATTGCCACATTGGAAGTCTAGATTGTTCCTACAGAATCTACAAGCTGACCTTGTGCATCTTGGAAGCTTTGGGCGGGTTCCCTGTTACGACATTGTATTTATATAATACTGAAGCTGGTGCTGAACATTCCGGAAGAAGGCTCATTACAGGACGAAGTTTAATAAAGAAAGCAAAAACAGGTAGGCCACACATTTAAGAGCCTTGCCTTCAACACTGGATGTGCAAAGTCATGTGAAAATCAGCCTTGGCGCTGTCAGACCCAGCCTCTGGTTTTGCGTGCATTACAATTACTGTGAAATCATTATGCGTGTGTGCTCAAGGAATGCGCTGGATCTGAAAAATATGGCCACTTCCAGAAGCACTTGTGGGGGCTGCCTGGGTCATAGAGCTTGTGCTGTCCTTGGGCGAAACTGGTCTGAAGCCCGTTTCATACAACCCTTTCTGTATAGACCATGCAAAGCCCTTCTTCTGAATGTGAATACTGTGGAGCATCGGTTGTTCTGCAGGCTTAAAAGCAACAACAAAATGCAACAATCTTCTCAGGCTTGGGGTGGGGGGGGGAAACATAGGAGATGAAAGGATGGTTTAAAAAAAACAAGGCAGATAATGATGTACAACTAATCAACTGTTCCGGCAGACAGTTCCCAGCATGCCTCATCTCAGTCTAGAGCACCAAAATGAACAGAAGAATGTCTCCGGCACCAGAGCGTTCTCAAAGTCTAGGTCACCAGCTGGTTTGTTGGCTGAATATATTGGCCACGGGAAACTGCTTGCTTGTTCGAACAGCTGCCATCTCTGTGCGTGGGTCTGGGAAGAATTTGGATGAGGGACAACGCTTTGGAGCCATTTTTGTGTCTTCTGCTCTTCCCAAATCCTAAACAAAGTCAAGGTACTGAAACAGGAAGCGTTGGCAGTGGGTTACACTAAGCCTCAGGTGCTTGGGTTGGCCAGGGGCGTCTTATGGCTCCCTACCAAGCATTAGCAAGTCATCCTTACTACTAACCCGGTGGCTTATCAGGGAACAATATTTATTTCACATGAAGCCAATGAGTTTCCCTGTATTTGTGCATGTATATATACCGGTCTCTGTGCACATGACTCTAGGGAGATGTCACCCCCACCTGCGGCCAGAGCTGGAGAGACCGCAGGTGCCTTCACACCAACAGCTGCAATGTAGGTCATTCTGACAGATCCAGCCTCTCACCAAAGTGCTGGCAGACGAATCTGTGTGCTGCTCTCCCAAGCTACTCATTCATTTTCATTGGGCAGTGCTGAGCCATTACTGGGAGGGAAGTGCAACTCGGTGTCAGGCTGCAAACAAGGTAAAGTTGACCTGCACTGCAGTCGTCAGTGTGAAAACCCGTGAGTGCATGCCCACCAGGTTGCTCATGACACTTTGGGGTAGGGGATTCATCCTATACTTATTAACTACAATGTATTCTTCTGTGTTCACACCTCTTTACTGTACAATCTAGTAAATGAAGGTCGTTTTAAGTGTTTTTTTTCCTTGTAGCTTGGTCAGACTGTACAACATTGTATCTCCTACTGCATTGCTTCATTGGATGTTTGCTCTTGGTTGCAAAACTAGCTGTTTGCAAAACCAAAAACTGATTGAACTGTATTCAATTTGATTGAATTGTTAAAAAAAAAACTTAGGAAGAGCTTTATACAAGGAAGAGCCTTATTTTTGGAAAGCCACTTCATAAGCTGTGGCATCTTTAAAGACGTTCTCTGCATATTCCAGGCAGTTGGCATTATTCCTTTTAATATTTCTTAGATAAACCTTCCACATGCCAATATCCAGTTATTGAAAAGTGGCCTTCAGTGCAGGTCACTCTAATGACCGTTTAGAGGGCAGCACCCTCTCATAATGCAGGTAGATTTAGGTAATTCAGCAAACCTCTGCAATTGACTGAGCTGTCCAGTATGTGTGGCTGATTTACAGCCCAATCCTGAGCTGCCTGAGTGAGCAGCCCGTGGCTGCCATGCTGCATCCCATAGATCTCTGCAGCATGCTCTGCAGCAGCATCCCATGGAGGCTCTGCAGGGTAAGGAGACGTTTCTTTCCCCAAGGCAAGGGCATGGGTGGATGAGCCTCTGTGCCAGCTATTTAGACGGTGCAGAGGCAAGGGGCTCCAGTTAAGGCCACATGGCCCTACACGGAGTTCAGACTAGTTGGTGAAACTCGCTGCCAGTTCCACGCTTGCTCCTTGCCCAGGAACTCCCTCCTGCCACACCCAGAATCCTCGCAGTTCTGGCGAGGGGGTAACCTTACCTCTCACTGGGGTCGCATTGTTGCCTCTGGTTGCCTCCGTGTGGCGGGTGCCTCCATTGTGGCTCTGGCTGGCGAGGGCCCAGCAGTGCCACAATGCGGGCATTAAGAATTTACTGCCTGCGCTGCACATGCCTTATGGCACGTTTTGTGACACCAATGCAGGCAGTACGCTTGTACTTCCCACGCCAGGGAGCTCAGGATTTGAGCTCAGGAAGTCTACCTTTTCCCTGGATAGTTCCTACACTTAGTTGTCTGCTATTTGCTCACTCACAAACACAGGAGCCTGCTTAGTAGGCATTCCCCAATAATCAAGTCCAGTTGTCTGCTGGCGGTCAGTTGAGAAAATCCTACCCGCATATATTGGCTTTATGTCATATTCACTGTTATGGCTTCCCTCACAGAATCCTGAAATTTGGTGAGTGTGTTGAGCATTTTCCATTGCAGATCACCTTAGACAATTATAGTTCCTAGTATTCTCTGGGAAAAGGGAATGACTATTAAACCAGCTTGAATCAATAATGTGCCTGGGGTCAGTCTCATTTAGACACACCATCCCTAAGACATAGAGATGGAGGGAAGGCTAGAGTGACACACAGCTGGAACTTCTGGTAAAGATGGAAAGCTGCCAGTGGCCATTATATAGACACACGGTGGCATCACACTGTCCTTTGGCACTTAAATGATGAAAACTCTATTCTGCTTTGTGCTTTTAAGGATTGGATGCAATTAAAGAAAAGAAAGATGTTGCTTTTTGATGGGGCTTCAGAAGTGTTTAATCTGACCAGAGGCTACATTGCTAATTTTCAGTTAACTGGCTTAGATGTGAAGCCACAACTCTTGCGGAGATGAACCGATTTTTTTTTTTAAAAAACTTAAATAAGATCTGAGGAAAATTACATGACTGACTAACTTTACTCCATTCTGAAACAAGATTTTGCAGTCTGGCCTTGACCAAACACTGGCTTTCAACAAAAAGTGTTTTCATACCGACATTTCGATCACCTTTGAATCTTTCTCATACTGTGTTTGTGAACATCTTGATTGTAATTAACACAAAAGAGAATGCGGATGAGAGGCACTTGGGATGTGACTGACCCTTCTAGACCAAAGGCAGGCTTTAATTTCACATTCGAAACTGACTGAAGCAAGAAGCACTTTAGGCCTTGTATGTTAAAATGGATAGCTTGTGGTTGTGTGACTTGCTTTTTAATGGGTCCTTCCATGTTTGCGCTGCATGCTTTTTTCACAGCCAGATGCTGTCCTGACACCAGCTGCTCAGTCTGCTCCTCCTGAATCCACGACTATGCTGTTTGATCCATTACTGTGTCTATTTCAAAGTGTTAGTGTATAATTTTTTTTAAGTGTGAGGTAGAACATGGGGGGCCGTGGTGGCGCAGCGGGTTAATTCGCTGTTGCTGGGCTTTCCAACCGGAAGGTTGGGAGTTCGAGACTGCATGACGGAGTGAGCTCCAATTGCTTGTCCCTGCTCCTGCCAACCTAGCAGTTCCAAAGCACCTCAATGCAAGTAGATAAATAGGGACCACTTCGGTGGGAAGGTAACGGCGTTCCGTGCGCTACGGCGTAGAGTCATGCCGGCCACATGACCATGGAAGCTTGTCCTCGGACAAAACGCCAGCTCTACAGGCTTTGAAATGGAGATGAGCACCGC
Source organism: Lerista edwardsae (assembly GCA_029204185.1). Taxonomy (NCBI): domain Eukaryota; kingdom Metazoa; phylum Chordata; class Lepidosauria; order Squamata; family Scincidae; genus Lerista; species Lerista edwardsae. Next base: position 7,925,070 of record JAJKFI010000016.1, on the reverse strand, counting down.
CCCCTACAGTCGGTCACGACTAGACCATTCGGTTGTGGGGAAACCTTTACCTTTAGAACATGGAGGTTTCCAGAATTTTTAAAAACAGGGAAATCAGATGTTTGTTTTGTTTTGCAATTCATAATATTAATTGGTGCGACTCAGAACTGCCTCTTATTCCAGAATGATTCTGAAATTGCACAAGAAAAAATAAATGTGCTGCTTGAATATGGATGAAAGGACTGGCTCCTTGGACAAGAGGGCACACTGAAAAGTCCTCAGTCTTGTTCTGCTCCATTCGCTTTCAGCTAAGCAATTTCAGCCACTGCTGTGCTCCAAACTCCTGCAGCACATCTGCAGACCTCTCGCAGCACACCAAGGTGCCATGCATGGCACACTGATTGAAAATTGCTGATCTAGTAACTTGTATGAAAATGTTTTTTGGATCTGCAAGAGCCAATTCAGGATTGGGGTGTAGTATGCCTTGCCATACATGTTGTGCCCCCCCTTCCAAGCCCCTGAAGAGAACACTGGCTGGATTCTCCTGGGAAGTGGGTTTTTTGGCATACCTCTCCCGGAGCCAGGTAGGGTTCACTGAAATTGGCAGAGGCCCCCCCTCCCAGGAGAATGTTGTCATTTTTCACCGGGACAGGGCACTGACAGCTTCAACTGAATTCTAACAGGCGCAAAATTTTGTGCCCCTAAGAATTTTGTGCCCAGGGTGACCTCCCCCTTGCCCCCCCACACTACGCCTCTGTTCAGAATAAATACTGTATATAAGTTCAGATTTAGGGGTGGGGTTGTTGTTGTTGTTGTTTTGATAGTACAGATCTAAGCAAACGAGAATGTAGATGACTAAGAAATCTGATTTCAATATTCTTGGGAAAATAGTCCTTTGATTTAGTTTGTCAGCTCTAGACAGGACTCAGAAAAACAATTTGCTGGTAGCAGATGGTGAGTTGTAAAGGACGATCTGTCACTATACAATTGCTCGATAACTTATTGTAAAATGGCATTTCTTTTTTATGCAGATACATTTAATTCTTTGCTTTATACATGTGTTGTCATTTAGTTTACAGCGTGGGGGGTTACTATTTGCACACTATTGAATCACTGCCCAAGATAGTGCTTTGTTTGCACCAGAAATTGGAGATGAGCCAATATAATGGAAATCATTATCCCTCTGTATTTTCAGCTTGAGGTAGTATAATTCTGTTTTGGCAGGAGCAGAGATGGATTACTTGAATTCTGGTTCTTAAAGTCAATGCAGTCCCGATTAGCATGCCAACTACTTACTTTGGGATCAAAGTTTTGATTACTATTTCAACATTGCTTTTTTCCTGGAAGAAAAAAAAATCTGAAAGCAAAAAAGGATTTAGTTTTGCACCCAATTTCCACAGACTGCTGCATAGTTTCCATCCTTCTTTGAGTCGAATTAGATTTCTTCACCTCCAGAGAGCTTATTCTGCTTATTCTGAAGTAGGTATGCTTGTTTATTTTAGCACTTTTAATCTATTTCTTTAATCTCAGGCTACAGAGCCAACAGTTTAAGATATGATAGGCAAGCCACTTTCTCATGCTTGTCTATTGCAGAATAGAAATAAAATGGAGGGGGAAATTATCAGGCATATTCTCTTTGTTCTGGTACTCACTGAATAGGAATCTCCCCCCCCCCCATGTCTCCTTATGAATAGTCCTGGAGTTAGGACTCAAGCAGAAACGGGGTAAAAATATTGCATTTAGCACAATGGTTCTCAGCCTTTGGTCTATGAGACCCTGAGGTGGTCCTCGAGGTCTCAGGAAAAAAAGATTGCCTTTGATAACTTCCCAAGTATGATAGCTTGGCAAATGTCTTGCGCTCTTCCATGGACCACTAGAGAGGGCGGAGAATGGACCGCCCATAGCTGAAGCCAGCAACAAAAGCAGCAACCCACAAATCTTCTCTATAAATCTAATACATCTTTACTAAATCTTCCCTCTGAGAAATTTAAGAGTATTTTTGGTGTGCAGGGGTGGGAGGTTGCATGTGGTCCATAATGATTCCAAATTTTCAGGAGTCCACTGATGTTGCAAGTTGTGTAAGATGGGCACATTTGCTAACAGGGGTTACATGTCCACACATTTGTTTATGCGTGCAGATTATCCTCTTGGGTTTGGTCCTGCACATGCCTAGGGGTGGGGGTGGGGCATCCCCTATTGGCATCGTCTGCCTGCCCCTTGATTGAGACTTGGGCATACTACTGCTGTCACTGGTTGTGAGGTTCAGGGGTCAGTCTGGCTACTTGGGTCCCTGGTAGGCATGGCCTCTCGATCAGCATCCGATTCCTTTAGGCTCTGGTCAGGGATAACTAGTTGTGCATAACAGCAGAGGCTCTTTAAAAGGTTGTGCATTCCCAAGCAGATCTAAAACCACATGCTGAGATTTTGATGGGGCTCGAGAATTGCAGTGGGATATGCATGCAGATTTACACCTGCATTCACATTGGCTGTGTGTGTCGAGAGCTGCTTCTTCACATAGCTCTCCCCTGCTGGAATGAGATGTTGGGCTGGCAGATGTAAAATTAAGTGGTGCCCTTCATGTGCAAGGGGCTGTACTGGCTCACACCAGCAGAGGATCTAGCTTTCTGCATCTTTCCAGTCTTTTTTTTTTTTAAAGATGTCTGTCTACCTACCTCACAGGGATGGTGTGAGGACCAGCTAACATTGTTGCATCCCTCCAAAATGGGAAGCATGTACATAAGTACTGTTATATTATTGTATGGTATAATGTTAAGTCACTTTTAGAAGCTTGGACATTTTTTTAAAGCATCTTTCAGCTAGATTTGTTTGTATTGGAACAAAATGGTCAGTATTTGTGAATATTGCTACTCTGTGCTGAAGAACAGGCTTCACGTACAGCACAAAATGTAGGGGCATTTCCACCACCTGACAAGTGTTCCTGCGTAGAGATTGCAAATGGGATGGTGGACAAATTCATTTCAACTCAGGACTGCAGGAACTACTTGCCCTTTGTCAGCCACAACACAACACTGTCACTTGTGAACATCTTGGAGGGGAAAATCTTCCCATTGACTTCCTCTGCTACCAAATCAAGTCTTCTAGCAAACGAAATGAGCATATTGTGCTTCTGTAGTTCATGTATAGTTCACTGAGAAATAGCCCCTACTGACATGTGATTTTTCAGCTGTGAGACTCACAGACAGACCTCAGAGGGCATAAAGCACTTGAAACGGAAGCAAAAAATTCCCAAGAGGGCCACAATCCTCCCTGGCCAGCAAAGCCAGTTTCTTTCCAATGGCAGAGGCTTCGCATTGCCATTTTTAGAATTGCCACATTATCAGTAAAACTGTAGAGAGGTAGGAACATAGAGGTGCTTCTGACCACGGTAGCTCTTCTTCCTGTTTCCTTCCCTGGCTGGTTTTAAAAAGGTGTTTGTAGATTCTGGGCCTTCTCTCATGCTAGTGTTGGATTAGTACTCAAATTCACAGATCCTAATGCACACTACAGTGGACTAGCTATATTTAGCAAGAATTCTGTACACGTGCTTACAGAAGACTCTGCCTTATGACATCATACAGGGCCTTTGGAGACTGAGGCTGCATTCTTTTTTGGATAGGAGAGTTGGCGGAAATGATGTTTCCAGCATGCCACTAGCATGCTTCAAGCACAGGGTTAATTTAAGAACACAATGGCATCCCCTCATTGAGATCAACTGTATGGAGGTCGTCATGTTGTTACCATAAAGTCCATACCCTATGGAGGCCACTGTGTTTTTGACAGGGTCTTGCATTTGTTGTATGTCAGCATGATGGCTGTCATCTTTTCTAGGTCTGAGCTCACTACTGAAAGTTCTAGCTTGGGGAGCACGCTAATATCTAAAAAAGAATGTGACCTGAGTGTGCTGCAAGCTAAAAAAAAAACTCTCTAGCACTTTTAGTGCTAGAAGCTAAAAATGAATGCAACCAGTGTTACATCCTTATCTCAATGGCCTTAGAATAGCTGAAATTTTCCGACTGTCAGAGGTATTCATAAAAAGTATTCCTGGTACAAAGGTGTGAGAATGCACTACATGTGATAGTGGAGAACATAGCAAATATTTGGAAATTTTGAATAATGAAAATTGTACCATTATTTTCCATTTGTGACTGTGGTGCAACAAAGGTTCATTGTATAACTTCGTATCAATTTCAGAAACCACCCAGAGCGCCTCTCCCAAAAGTATTTTGGCTTAATATTATTAAGAGCACAGTCCTAACCAATTTTCCAGCTCTGGGGTAAGGGCAATGCAGCTCCAAGGTAACACACATTCCCTTAGCTTGAGAAGGTCTCCATGACTACTATTCCAATGCAGAGTGTGTCCCATTGGCACAGCTAGGGCAGTGCTGGAAAGTTGGTTAGGATTGAGCCCTAATACATCCTGATACCTTGATGGCTATCGCATCTCATCCAGTTGCAGTTTATTTGCCAGTTGCAAATTATTATCTCTGACCTACAATTTTTTGCACAATACAAACATAAAAGGCGCTTTTTGTAACAACAACCCCCACACACACCACACACAGAGGATTTGTGAACCATATGTTTCAAATAGCTGCAATGAAAATTTAATTAATATGAACTCTGAGGCAAACGCAATGCAAATGTTGTACTTTCTCTTTTCATGTTCATTTTGTTTGCTTTTCTTTTTCAGTTTGAATAATGTTCTGTTGTGTTCGTTTTTTTTTCTTTTCAATGTAAAACACCATATATGCAGATCTTTAAAAAATCTTTAAAAATAAAAAAAATCTAATCAGCCAAAAGACCAACATTTTCGCTGGATTTTCTTGTTGCTTGATTGTGCTAAATTACAAATTAAATCAGAGGTGGTGATAGTGGGTAAGTCCAGTTATTGTGTCAGGTAGGTCACAGTACTATGGTGCTTCCAAGTATTTTCCCGTTAAATCTATAAAATGTCTGAGTTTATAGGTTGCTCCAAGGCTCATTTGTGTGAATCCAGCAAAGCAGAGAGGACAACAAGCTATTGACTGACAATCAGAATATTTGTTTTCCTGGCAGTCTGATTAAAAGCAGCCCTCATTGGCCTCTGAAAATGCAAGTTGGTTAAGGATAGCAGAGAAGATGAACAGTCTCCATTGGAAAGCAAGGACATAATCACACTCCTAATTGTGCACATGTGTCATTTGAGTGCTGGAATACAAGGCTTACATTTTGGTATCTAACCTTTTCCTTATACTCAAGCAGCAGTATTTGCCCCTGGTACGATATAATCCTCCAACTCACCCTTAAGGTTCCAAGTACTCGGGGCCCAATCTGAATGGACTTAGTGCGCGTAGTATGAGCACCGCGCTTATGTCGTAAAAAGTGCCATAAGGCACCTATAGCACTGGTGGTAATTACTGTGGGCATTGGGCCAACGCCAGGTCCTAATGCCTGAAGGCAGCAACCCAACACTGGCAAGTGGTAAGTGTACCCCTCACCAATGTTGCACCAATTTCAGGCGGGGCAGGAGGGTGATTCTTGAGTATACTCTTGCCACTGTATCCTATCCGCTGTATCCTATCTAATCCTGTCTTCCATGCGGGCCATGCAGCCCAACACACAGGCTCTCTCATCTGTGCCGGCAAAATAGCCAGTGCAGATGTGAAGAGCCTCACAGGGGACAAATGTCCCCTTCCCCCAAGGAGACTCCAGTGTCCGCAATGGTATCTCCTTGGCTACTGCTGCTCCTATGGACGCAAGGGCAGCATAGGATCGGGCTGCCCATGTGATTGTGTGGAACAGACATTTCCTGTATAATGCCCAAAACAGCTTTAGTAAGAGAGTGCAACAGACATTCCATGCTCATATTTCTGGAACTCAGGGGCATAGCTGGCTCCTCTGGCATCTGGGATGTGACTAGTGATGTCACCTCTTGAGGGCCTGACTTGGAAGTAATTACGGTGACGTGATGAAATCACCAATTACTTCCAGCTTATGGCAAGCTTGGAGCAGTTGCACACTATACTTTGCGGCCAACAACTTTTTTCTGCTTTTTTTTCCTCAAAAAGCAAGGCGGGGAATAGAACAACTATCAGTCCATCAAAACACTATTTATATGCCGCTTTTCAACAAAAAGTTTGCAAAGAGGTTTACGGCAAAAAAATAAAGTTAAATGGCTCCCTGTCCCAAAGGGCTCACAATCTCAAAAAAAGCAGAACCCCACCAGCAACAGCCACTAGAGAAGACACTGTGCAGGGGTGAAGAGTGACAATTACTCTCCCCCTGCTAAATATAAGAGGAGCGCCACTTGAAGAAGTGCCCCTTGCCCAGTTAGCAGGGCTTATTCAGCAGCCAGCCACTCTTACAGAGTGGCTTACAGCCATTCCGAGTGCCCATGAGGGGTGGTGCAGGAGAAGGTATTGCGGTGGTGTAATACAAAACACAGTGCAAAGATTTTCCTCACTCAGCAGAACCAATCCTTTTACAAAGTTATATTTTTATGGGGTGTGTGTTCCATTCTTGGCATCGTTGCTGTACAGTAAATACAAAAGGCCAGGACTGAACTTGGCTCTTGTGAACATTAAATGCCAGATGAATTATTGGTTACATGATCTCAGTGGAAGAGAAACAAGAACAAAAAAGATGGACAAGCAAAAGCTGTATTTGGCTCTTTTTATTTCCTAGGTAAAACGTCTCTTAGTATTGGCTCTGCTAGTCACATAGCTCTCTCATCTCTGAGCTTGGATGGCAAACTATTTCACTGCTGTTCCAATGAAAAGCTCGCAAGGGACTGTGTGCCAGCATCTCATGTAAGTTAATGACTACAAGTGACAATACAGCCATAGTGCTTAAGCCACACACAGCAAAACTACACTTGATCTTAGCCAAAAGGCTGAGAAGCGATGCACAGCCAAATTAAAGCATCAGCATTATTCTTTATGCCATGCTGAATTTAACATTTGTTTCGGTCTCTGTTGCTCACATGATGTGTTTTTTGTGCAGGCTGTCAGTCACTGAATCCAGAAGGCTTTTATCATCTTTGTCTAAAAGAGAAAGACAATCAAATATTAACCTACAATCCTTTTGTTTGCGGTTGGAAAATTCTACTTAGTCTCTAGGTCAAGATATTGGGGCAGGAACACAGGAGAATTTCCCATTCCAGATCAAACTAGATTATCACGGATCAGTTGGGGCCTGGTAATGCCAACAGCAGATCCATTGGGCCTCAACACAGATCAGAACCAAGCTGCTGGGGGCAGGGGACAAGGTAAGAAGGACTTTAAATCATGGTCCCTGTTGTGGTCCTAAATCCAGATTTGGCCACCCAGGCCTTACTATTGCAAGGAAAAGGGGCTTTTGTGGGTAAAAGATGTGACTTCTACAGTATAGCATTGTAGAATTGGAACAATCCAAACAGGTGACTTTACTTGCGTGCAAGTACACAAACCCTCTAAAGTTCTGGATCTGGTAACCCTGCATCATACACACGTTTCAACTCAGTGTGGTATTTGAAAAAGGGAGGACTCCCATACACCAGCATGAAAAGATCTTGAAATGATTCACATTATCACATGACAGTCCTATATAATGACTCACCATAGGGTTGTCTTTAAAAGCCTGTAGGCATCAATTGGATTAATAGTTCTGGCAAAGTCAGCTCATCAACATGCAGATAGACTATTTTCACAGGTTCTTTGAAAAAGGTATCCCTTTATGTTCTGGACATGTAACTGGTTGGAGTGGATGGGATCCCAGTTTCATGGAATGCCCTCCCCTCTCCTGGATTTTTAAATCCAGCATGCACTCAGCTCACAGCATGCATCAAAATGGAGAACCACTTCTCCATTTTGCAGATAATACAGAACTGAAACAGCAGGCTGATATTGACCCTTGTCAGCCAATTGTGCTGACGCAGTGACCACAGTCACAAAAATAAAGTTGAACGATCCAGCCAAATATAGTCTTGGTGCTGTATCAGTTTCTTTCCAATTCATGTCCGAAAGCATCATTCTTCATTTTCCGTTAAAAAGAACAAGCATACCCCATGAAACATTAAGCCTTGCAAATGAAGAGGACAGAAAAAGGGGGGTGGGGTTGTGGGGCGAGCAGTTTCCGGAAGCCCAGGCAGTAGATTCACTGCAGCAATGCCTGGGGGAAGTTGCATTCTGGGATCATGGCACTGCACCCCCATCTCCTTGCCCATCTGATTGCTACCTGAAGCAGGTGAGCAGGCGAGGAAGTGTTGGTGGCAGTGGTAGTTTTGGTGGTGGAGTGGGTGTGCTAATATGCACACAACCAACATGAGGAGGGAATTCTTGGCAAGTGTGCACTCACAGGACACATAGATCTGCACCAAATCAGGGAGCAGATATGCTTGAACCATCCTGCTCTCTAAGAGAGCGTTCACACATGAGGCTACAAGTGCCTCTGAGTTGCTCTGACAAGATTTGGCAGCAGCAGAAGGAAGTCATTTTTACATAGAAAGTACAGTTTAACCTATCTAACTTTTAAGCTTTTCATTACAGATGCAGAAAAAGGAACACATATTTCCAGTTTCATGTGAAACTGGCTCTATGCCTACATTACGAGTTTTAAACTCTTTGCCACAGGAGGGGGTGATGGCATCTGGTCTAGATGCCTTTAAGAGGGGACTGGACGGATTTCTGAAAGAAAAGTCCATTGTGGGCTATAGGCCATGATGGGTTGTGCAACCTCCTTACATTCGTAGTAGGCTACTTCAGCATACCGGGTGCAAGGGAGTGGCAACAGGATCCAAGCATCTTGTTGTCTCATGCCTCCCTGGGGCACCTGGTGGGCTGCTGTGAGATACAGGAAGCTGGACTAGATGGGCCTTCAGCCTGATCCAGCGGGGTTCTTCTTATGTTCTTAAACAAGCTCAGTTCATTTGGCTTCTCCCAAAAAACCTTAGGAATTGTTGGGCAAAGATTGTTCAAGTTCCCTGTTAAGCGATCTGAATACAGAACCAGAACCTTTCTGGCTTGCCAACCCAGATCTCTCACCTTCCTTATTTCCCACCTCATACACTCTGCTCATGAGATGCCCTCATTGTTTTTTCCTCCACATCCATCTCTGTTTCACCATGGGTAGCATTCTCTTGGTGCGGACTACATTTTGAATAAGAGCACTGATAGGGGATCGCTTTCGGCGATAGCAGCCAAGAGTGCTGCTTTGGAGACAATGACAAGAATTGCAGCTGCTCCAAGACAAATCAGAAGACAACGAAAGGTGAATTCAGTGTCACCAAATTCATCTTGCGCCAAGTTATTTTACCCAGTCTGGAATTGGGTAAAAGGAATTCTTGGAGTGAATGCATGTTATCTTGATAGCTTCATGCTTACTATGACGCTTAGTCGCCTGCCCTGAGTATCGCCACAGCCCTCACCAAAGAAGCAATTCAACTTACCATACACGGTCAATGTGCAGCCGCATTTATCCTGCCCAAGCTCGTTCTCAATTAGTACTGAGTAGTCCCCACTGTCCTTGGCAGTGCAGGCAGGGATCATCAGTGTGCAGACGCCACTGGTCGAGTTATACCAGAATTTAGAATTGGCCGTGATGTTGACGTTGCCTTTGTACAGTGTCACCACAGGACGGGGCATTCCCAGGAAAGCGCAGCTCATGGTACAATCATGGCCCCGGCGCACAGCATGGTTCTTCAGTGGGGTGATGAAGTGAGGGGCACGGCGCCAGTCCCGCTCATGGTACTCTTTAACCTTGGCATGGAAAGGCTCTGTTGATGAAACAGCGGGATCAGCACTGGCTCTATCAAGTGTTTACTCTGGTCAAAGATCAACACTAGGGCCATAAGATAAAGGCAGATTTTGTATAATAGGAATAATAACAATAGGCTAGGCCTATCTCAGTTCTGGTCCAATATGGACCTGGAGTGCTTGCATGCCGTAACCTGATTCCAGGGTGTCTGGAAGGCTGTCAATGTTTTTGATCGTCATAACTGTTCTCTTCTGAATGATCTCGGTTTTCTCCTGAAGCTGGGAATCCTGAAGATTGTCTATGAGGCAAGGTCTCGAGCCTACCTCAAAGCAGAAACATCATATTCCAAATATGCTACATTTTGGGATGAATCAAACTGTCTTGCTTTACATCTTCTCGCCTATACTAGTTTATTTTTGAATATTCACGTCCCAATCTTGGAAAGTCCATAAGATCACAGGAGGTGGAACTCAATGACAACTTTTTCCTAGACAGCTCTAGGAAACTTAGAGCTCTAGGTAAGTTTAGATTGTCATGAAACAAGCCAGGTAGATTCAAGTTCGGCAGACCACTTCCAACTTGTATTTATCTGACTGTGTTGCTGGATGTTTTAAAAAGGCCTATTCCTTATTTGTGTAGTTCCCACTGCCTACCAATATTCCCTGGCTCAAAAACCAGTTATGCAGAAAACAGGCCTGGGGGCTTTTGCAGGGGAGAATCACTAGGAGAGAGGGCCTCCCCTCCCCCGCTGATGGTCTCACATAAAGTTGCAAATGGGTTTGGCACAGCTGCTACACTGGTGTGGACCCCTTAACAGGGAGTGGTGGTGGAAGGAGCGGTGGATTTGGCATGCCCTTCACTCTGCCGCTACCTCCCTCCAGGATGCTACAGACATGAACTATGTTAACTTCCTTCCAACTCGCTAAAAGCAGGCAAGACATTGATCGTCTGCTTTGCTAACCCCTCTCCTAATTCCTTCCTCATGTAATCAAACCCGCCAAGGAAGGAAGGAGCAAAGGGAGTGAACCAGCTCATTGCTGCCTACACCCCAAAAAACCATGTGTACAGTGGCAAGCTACTTTGCTACTCCTTCCCCTTGTTCCTTCCTTGTGTGATCTGTCTAAATACAACAGGACTGCAGGATGAAGTGAGGGGAATCAGTTACTTATCCGGCCTCTTCCGTGCCATCCCTTTAAGTAAAACAGAAAGTGCAGTGCACGGTGGGAGTTCTCAGCATGACCTGCTCTTCCTGTTTTATCGAGAGGATTGGGCAGGAAGGAGCTGAGGTTAGCAGCTGTTCTTTTCCCTCCTTGGTGGCAGGCGCAGCATCAGGCCACGAGGTTGGTTCCGCTGTCCCTGCTGCAGCACAAGGGGAAATATACACCAGGATCTCAGTCCAGAGAAGCCCTGCCTCCACTGGCAACAGCTATTCTAAGGAGGTAAATCACAAGCAGCAATGACCTGTTCAGCAGCATTGTATCTGAAGAAGTTAGTGTCTGTCTAAAAGGCAGTGCTTTGCTTCATTGACTGTCTAAGGGTGCAATCCTAACCTGGAGTTAGGCTGGCACAGTTAGGCCAGCAAAGTTTGACCAGCACAAGGGCCACCGTAAAGTGTTTTCGGACCACTCTCGGAGTCAGGGAGGATGGCACACGTTCATGCACTGGCCTCTCTGACTCCGAGTGTGGTCCAAACATACTTTGCAGTGGCCTTTGTGCTGGCCACACTTTGCTGGCCTAACTGTGCCAGCCTAACTTCAGGTTAGGATTGAGCTCAAAGAATGGGAGAAATGGCAGGTCTGCACGCATACCTTTGTCTTTATTCAAATGCCAGGAATCCTTGGAATCCAGAGGATCGCTGTCGCCAATGTCGTTGCGGGCAATGACTCGGAAGAAATACTTCCTGCCCGGAAGCAGGCCCGTGACTGTGTACTTGTTACTGTACACCTTCTCTGCTGCCGTGAACCACGTGGCAGTGCTGGTATCCCGTTTCAGGATTACGTAGTGGGCACCGCCGGCGTCCTTCACATCTGGAGAGTGATCCCATTTCAGTGTCACAGTGTTTGGCACCTCCTCAGACAGGTTCAGGTTAGTAGGAGGCCTTGGGAAGTCTATAGCAGAAATAAAAGCAGAGTAGGAGCCACGTTTTTCCTCTCTATTTGTGACCATCTTTAACTTTGGAGCAGTACCTCTCAGCAGCAAGATTCCCTCTCTTTCTCCCCTCTCCATGCCCATGGGGAAGAATCAGATCCTTCTAGCTAAGTCATACGGATAGAAAATGGTCTATCTTTCTTTCCCACAACAGCTACCCCTGCCTCTTCAATTAACTGTGGCCAAGTGATACCACTGGCATCACTTTGTTAATTCAGCTGTTGGCAGGCTTCTCCCTATCAAAAATTTCCCCAGTTAATGGGGCAGCAGATTTTAATATACAGTATATATGCATACATCTAACTCAAGAACTTGCAAACAACATGAGTAAATGGGACCAATGTAGAAAAGGCATCATCCTTTCTTTGCACCAAGGAGAAAAACAAGAGTAAACAAAAATGATGCTGATTATAGCCCTGTTCAGTTTTTCTAAAGTTTGTGGCTGCCACCTCTTTGTGAGATTACCCCTGCTAATTGGACAAGAGGCACTTTTTCAAGTCGTGCTCCTCTTATATTTGGCAGGGAGAGAGTAACTGTTCCTCTTCAGCCCAGCACAGTGTCTTTTCTAGGGGCTGTTGCTGGTGGTTCCTGTTTAGATTGTGAGCCTTTTTGGGATAGGGAGCCATTCAACTTTATTTTTTGCCTGTAAACCGCTTTGTGAGCTTCTTGTTCAAAAGTGGTATATGCATACTGATTGGTTGATTGATTGATTGATTGATTGATTGATTGATTGATTGATTGATTGATTGATTGATTGTCTGATGCTGTATCCAATAGCTACATTAAACCACCTCACCATGTCTTAAGCCCCACCCCGTCCACCACAAGTACAGTATTCCACATCATAGGGAGGAGCTCTTCCCACTTTTCCAGTTGGGCACTTAAGTGCCAACCAAGGTGTCCAAGTGGAGTTTTCCGAGTAAGCAAGGATGATCTGGCTTGGGAGAAGCCCGTCCGGACACTGCATCTTGGGGATATGTGGACTGTACATCCTATATGATCCCTTTCTGGTATATAAGTGGGCAGAGGAAGAGAACAGACTCACTGTCACAAGCTCTCCCAAGCCTAAAGGGAGTGGCCAAGGGGGTGGCTAAAGGGAGTGGCCATCAGGGGTGGCCAAGCTGCAGAATGCCATGTGCCACTTTTTAAATAGAGAATCTTGAATGTGTCACTTCACCTTAATGTCTCTTTTAGCAATTACCACACTAGCTAAATAGATCCTTCAAGTTCAAGGGTAGTATATCTCTGAGTGCCAGGAGGTACAGAGAAAGAAACATGGGAGTGCTGTCTATTTGGTGTTTTCCAAAGATCTGGCTGACTGTTGATGAGACCAGAAAGGTGGCCTGCATAGACCTTTAGTCAAGTTCGCAGGACCCGTTCCGAAGTCTGTATCAGTGCATTAATTGCCTCTCTGCACGGCCAAGCCCCCCTCTGCCTGCCCAGCTTCTCACCCTCATAGATTATTTTAGCCAGCATCTCTTTATGGATGATTTTACCAAAGAGGGTGTCTCCACCTGGCTGGGCCACTTGGGCTTTGCTAATCAAATCGGCCATCTGAGTGCTGCCCTGCTCAGCCCCTTGGCCTTCCACAGCCTGTCCCGTTCCTTGGGAAAGCAAGTGACCTGCCAGGTAGCAGAATGCAGTTCTCTAGCATCTTCCCTATTGGCTTCCTTGCCTGTTCATCATTATTTTCCTGCCTTTCTCTCTTCATCTTCCAACCAAGATCAAGCAGATTAGCCATGGCTACCCTGTGTGGACCATTGCATTAGAAACTTGGAGGCATGCTGTGTAAGGAGGAGCAAAGAAATCAAGCCAACCATAAACTGCTGTGGTGCTTTCTTTGTTATTATGTAAATTGTTTTCAAAATATATGGCAACCTTGCATGAGCCACTCAGAAAGTGGCCGTGCGCCACTAGTGGCACACATGCCATGGGTTGGACATCCCTGCTTTACATCATGCTCTCATACCTGTCACTTGCACATGGATGTCATAGTGAGCTTCCCCATAGTCATTTCTGAGTACGATACGGTAGCGTCCAGAATCCGTGCGCTTTGTGCTGTGGATGAGGAACTGGGAGTGGTTTTTGCCTTTAGTGATGGTCTCTTTTCCCTTTGTGGAAAACCCATCTTTTTGCCAGACCACAGTTGGTGGAGGGGAGCCCTGCCAGAAACAAAATATGCCAAACATCTCAGAGCTATTCATTAAAGGGAATACTCAGCATATACTACTTCTCCCACCTGTTCTTGACCCAATCCTCCAGTTGCTGTATGAGATATACCTAGATTCCTGTTATCTGGCAGGTGAGGGAGCAGGTAAAAGGAATAGAGGAAATGGTTGTGAGAAGCCACAGTTGCTGATTCCAGTATTGTAGCTGGGGGAGCGGGACGGTAAGTACTGCAACCTAGAGATTCATTACCAACTACCAATTCAGTGGATGGATCAGCCAGTAGCGTAGGGGTGGGGATGGGAAGTTCTGCAGGCACCGCAACATGCAGGCACTATCTGGGCAAAAACAGAAATGTGCAGGAGACGCCCGGAATGGGCAAGAAGGAGGAGCCACTTACACAGCACATTGCAGTGCCTGCAGTTCTTACTCCAATGATTTGCATTTAAGAAACAAGGAAACTCATGTGGATTCCATACAGAAAATACAAAGCCCATCACAAAAGGTCCAGGCCTTAGAAGATGCACTTGATGCAAAATAGTTCATTCAGCTGAAGTATGTAAATATCAAAGTTCCCAATGCCATAGATGTCTAAAAAATTAAGACTTAACCAAAAAGCGTAGAGGGGGTATCAGCCACAACAAGACCATGAGAATAATCCCCACCTTCCCAGAATAAAAGGAAATAAACAGAAGTCTTGCTATTTAGGAGAAGGAAGGACAGACTAGGTTGCGTGCTTTGTAATGGAAGGAAAAGTGGAGCCCTCCAAAATAATTGTAGCATTAAACAACTAGCCTATTTGCATGGAGATAGAGACAAGGGGCCATTAGAGATAATCATCAGTTACAATTATTCATGAAGAGACTTACCAACAGAGTAAGGAAACTTGAGTGGTAAAGACAAAACTGAAAATGTAATACCGGAGAACTCATTCCAGTGATATAATCAGCGTGTGTCCCTTTGAAATACAAAGGACAATAGAAGGCTTCACAAGCATCAGTAATAATAAAATAAGGACAAAATTGTTTGTAGACCTTGGTTGAAATAACTCAGATTGGATGCCGTCCTGCAATGTTCCAAATTGGGTTAGGTACTGGGAAGAGGGTTAAAGCCAGGGCTTACATCTAAAAGATGAGCCACTTGCAGACTTTCAAGGCCAAACCAGTCCCAGAGCACAGTCCTAACCTGGAGTTAGGCTGGCACAGTTAAGCCACCAAAGTCATGCATAAGGGACACTGTAAAGCGCATTTGGACCACTCTCGGAGTCAGAGAGGTTGGCGCGCATCCATGTGCTGGCCTCTCTGACTCCAAGAATGGTCCAAATATACGGTGTCCCTTGTGCCAGCCAAACTTTGCTAGCCTAACTGTGCCGGCCTAACTCCAGGTTAGAATTGTGCCCCCAGACACCCTTAGGGAGAAACATAAGAACATAAGAAAAAAAACATAAGAACATAAGAAAAGCCTTGCTGGATCAGGCCAAAGACCCATCTAGTCCAGCTTCCTTTATCTCACAGTGGCCCACCAGATGCCTCAGGTAGCATGCAAGACAACCAGATACTTGTATCCCGCTGCCACTCCCCTGCATCTAGCATTCTAAAGTAGCCTATTCTGAAGAAGTTACATTTGTTTAGGCTTTTTTTTTCAGTTGAGAGCATGGACATTCTCTCATGGCTGTAGTTGATCTGGTCCAGCAGTAAGTGAAATGGGCCCCACACTCACACACATTTTGGACCACATGCTTTTTGGATTTTCAGTGCTCTGATTCAGAGTACCTATCCCTTTCAACCTAACTCACTTATATATTGGTGAAAAGAAGAAAGGCAGAGGGGCAAGCAAGGCTTGATAAGCCGGCTTGGTGAACTGGGTCTCACCAAGCCGTAAGTTCAAAGCAAATTTATAAGACAGAATCCCCCTGATGGTCAATTACAAAGAGCAAAGGTCAGCTTACACTAAAGGAGGCATGAATGCAAAGTGCAGTCCCAGCACGGACTACCATGTGGTTCTTCAGCCGGGCACTCAGATCAAACTTGGGAGCAGCTGAAAGACACACAAACACAATAACAGAGAGAGAGAGAGAGAGAGAGAGAGAGAGAGAGAGAGAGAGAGAGAGAGAGAGAGAGA
>JAJKFI010000016.1:7819125-7893999 GCA_029204185.1 Lerista edwardsae | reverse complement strand
TACATACATACATACATACATACATACATACATACATACATACATACATACATACATACATACTGTACATTCCCTTTCCCCGCTTTTTTATAGTGATATATTTTGTGTTCAAATTTTCACTTTGTATTTTTTTTCCTCCTTAATAAAGGTTTAAAAAAAAGTTCTGGCTGAGATTCACCACTTTAACTCTGATAAGTAATACAATAACTGATAAGTAATACAACTCAGCATCACTTACGCTCAATGGAAAGCTCAGTCTTTGTTACTAGATCTCCAGCTTCGAAACTGATGTTACCCATGTCGCTTGGACGAACATCTTTTATTTTCAGTGTGTGAGTTAATCCGTCTTCTGACGTGATGATCTCATACTTGTCGTCCCGCTTCAGGTCTTTCCCATTGAACTTCCAGGCAAAGTTGGGCACTTTCTTGGAAAGGCGGATCTCAAAAACAGCAGTCTGCCTCTCTGTTACTTTCAGAGGTTTCAGGTCTGCCAAAAACTTCAGGGGCTCATCTGTTAAAACATAATGGGACAATTTCCATTGCTCATATTTCTTTTTAACACTGAAGATACTTCTTCAGTATGAGTCAGATCGTCAGCTTGCATTCATTAGCATAGCTCTACAGAAATAATCCAAACAACTATGATTTATACAAGCTGAGTGTACAATCCTTTGTCATATGCAATTAAAAAACAAATTTACCTATTACGTGCAGGTTTGCTGAGAGCTTCTTATCGCATACTATGAGAGAATATGTGCCCTGGTCTTTTTCAGTCACATTGTTGATGTAAAGCATATACTTTGTGCCCATCTGTTTCAGCTCATATTTCCCTAGGCAATATTGAAGACGCAAAGCTTCACCATCCTAGAAATAGAGAATACGGACACTGTGTGAATGTGGACTTCATCTTCGCAAGACTAAGGAGACAGTTATCTAGACATGGTTTGCAAGTCAGAAGACAGGGCAGGTAAAATAAGGTTTACACATGCTTGTTCATCACCCTATAATCCACCAATAGGTGCCTAGCAATCAAATGTATAAACTGATGTCATTGAGTGTGCAATCCTATCCTGGAGTTAGGCCAGCACAGTTAGGCCAGCGCAAGGGCCACCGTAAAGGGCATTTGGACCTGTGCCATCCTCCCTGATTCCAAGAGTGGTCCAAACATATTTTAGAGTATCCCTTGTGCAGGCCAAACTCTGCTGGCTTAACTGTGCCGGCTTAACTGCAGGTTAGGATTGCGCTCTGAGAAGTATTGAACTGCATTCATCTGTGTACCACTTTTTTTTTATATGAATTAAGCTGCACTAAATGAACTGTTGTTACCCCTCTTTCAAGATTATAGTGCATCACATTCAATTAAATAGCTTGTCAAACTTCTTGGCAACAAAGAAGATTTAGAGGAAAACCTTTGACAGCTACCCCTGATCTCATAACTCTGAAAACATTCACAATTTTCTTCATTCAACCTTTTTTCCATTCAAATCAATGTAAATAATAGCAGGCTACCTTTAGCCACGTCATCTTCGTGTTGGCATCCCTCAGTTCCAGAATAGTATCAAATATTGCTGTAGAGTCTATTTTAGCAGAAACATCCTCCAGAGGTTTCAAAACCTTTACAGCCTGTAAAACATAAATAAATCAAAATGAATGAATGAATGAATGAATGAAAATAAATAATGGTGCAATCCTAACCTGGAGTTAGGCTGGCCAAGTTTGGCATCATAAATCACACTTGGACCACTTTCAGAGTCAGGGAGGATGGCACACGTCTGTGTGCTGGCCTCTCTGACTCTGAGAATGGTTTACACATACTTACAGTGGCCTAACTGTAACAGTGGCCAAACTTTGCTGGCCTAACTGTGCCAGCCTAACTCCAGATTAGGATTGCGCTCTAAATCGTTTCTCACATTCCAGTTTTATTTTGGTCTCTCTTCAAACTCTGCTTTTTATTTGTAAATTTGATTACTGTCACGTGGTGCTGGGTTTTATCCTTATATCACTCTTTTACTTTATTTTTAAATGATGACATGTGGTGATGTATTCTTATGGCCCATGGCAAAATAACTAAAGCCTATTGCAGATGTTGCAGGTGTCTGCATGGAGATCTAGCGGACAGAGGAGCACTAGGAGTGCCCCTGTACAGATGCATCACTATTGCTAGGCTGTCCTATGTTAAGTGCTTGTCTCTTCAGACTCCTGCTGGGCAGAGGTGATGGGGGCGGCATAGCTGGCCTGCATATCTATGCAGAGATGGAAACACCAAGCACACTCCTGCTATCCCTCTCATACAATTGCTCTACCTGCTTGGACTTTTTTCACTGAATTTAGATTTGTTGTTTAGTGGCAGGTGGGAAACCACCAGGAAAGAGTCCTGTGAAAGGCATCTCAGAGCATAGCAAATATACAATAGCATAATTTTTAGTGTGACTAGCCTTAGCATTGAAAGTGTCAGCATTTGAAAGGACCACAGGGCTCATTTGTTTTCAGGAACACAGTTACTCTTTGCACAGGATAGCTCTTTATGGTTAAAGTTTTCAGTAGGAGAGAGGGTGGAGGCTGGCACAGTTTTTTTAGAAAACTGTTACTGATTGCTGCTCCTAAAGCCCACGTGCTAAATTGCAGTTGTGGTGTCTGTTTACGTTTAAGTTTTTTTTACAGCTCAATCTTAACCTGCGCTAGAATAGGCCGGCCGACTGGCCTGCCCTGTATACAGCAGGGGGGCTGGGACTGGCTGTGGCACAACCTGGGGCAAGGGGAATCGATTCCCCTTACCCTGGTTAATGCAGCAGTGGCATGAATAGGGCTATTTGGTTCTGTACCACGGAAATCGGTGGCACAAATCCGAGTAGCCCAGCATGAAGCCAGGCCACACAGGACTGGGGTTAGGATCTGGCCTAAGTGCCGGATCCTCCCCGTGATGGTTCACCTATGGGCCCACCAGCGGTGTCATGCTACCGGTACACTGGGCGGGAGGAACGGGTGAGTGGCAGCCCGCCCATTGCGTCACGCTCCGTTTTGCCGTCTTCCCCGCCCCCGCGAAACGGAGCGTGATGGCGAAATGGAGCGTGATGCAACGGGCGGGCTGCCGCTCACCCGTTCCTTCTGCCCAGCATACCGGTAGCATGACACCGCTGGGGCCCACCCCCTGCCTTGTTCCATCTATCCTCCCCAACCCCTCAACCCCCGTGCTGGCCAATATCAGCTGGCACTTACTTACCTTGTGCCAGCCCATCCTGGGGCTTGGATTGCACCCGCAGTTGACTTATATTTCACTCTTATTTCTGATTCAGGCTTATTTCTGATTCAGGGATAGTAAGCTCCATTGACTGTAATGGGACTTACTTCTGAGAAGACATGCCTAGGATTGGGCTCTCAGTTCCTTGCCTTAAGATAAAACTGCAGCTCACACTGTTACTCTCTCATGACAATACATCAGAAGAAAATTACTGCAGTGTAAATTCAGATGTAAGAATTTGCACAACACAAAAACATAGGTCTGATTGTCTTGGGCGTCACTCACCTCAACCTCTTTTTTCTTCATCTCCTTCAGCTTCTTAAGAAGCCCCCGGAAATCTGTGAAGCCATATTCCATGCAAACCTTCTCAAAGTCCTTCTTGGGTACCTTGGAGAGAATCTCTAGCATTTCTTTCTCGCCGATCTTCTTCTTCTCTGCTTTCTTTGGAGCTGGAGGCCCCCTGTGCACACGCGGGATAATGCGACTGTCATTTTGCATTTATTGAACTGAGAAGAATTCGAATGCAACCTTACGAAATCGCAATTCCCAAGGCGTTTGAGGGGAAACCATGCTATGAAACCAGTACGGGCACTTCAAGACAATGCTTCCACAAGCCATTCTCCCATATCCCTCTAAGCATGGATATATCATCCCACCTTTCACTTTTTGTCATTCATGAAAGCTCTGATTTGTGGTGTTGGGGCTGGACCCACATTTCCAGTTAGTGGGCTTTGCATTCTCTGAGGCAGTGAAGATGTCACTGGCTCAGTTTCTCTCCCTCCTCACTTCAATTTTAATACTCATTGTTTTTCCTAATTGACTAAATATTCAACCTCAACCTACTCTTTCCAGGCTGAAACAGGACAAACTGAGGGCACAACCCAGTGTGCCCACTTCCTAAGGTGTACGACTTTGGAGGGTGGGACCTTTCAGTTGTGATGCCTGGACAATGAAATTCCCTTTCCTGCCCATTTGCCCAGTATCCTCTCAGATGGTTTTCAGATGCTGATTCAAACATTATTATTTCCACTGGGTTTTCATGGAGCATACAATCCCTTCAGTATGTTAAAAGTAAAGGTTTCCCCATGACCGAATGGTGTAGTCGTGACTGACTGTAGGGGGCAGTGCTCATCTCTGTTTCAAAGCCTGTAGAGCCGGTGTTTTTGTCTGATCATGTGGCCAGCATGACTCTACACCGTAGCACATGGAACGCCGTTCCCTTCCCACCGAAGTGGTCCCTATTTATCTACTCGCATTTTATGTGCTTTCGAACTGCTAGGTTGGCAGGAGCTGGGACAAGCAACGGGAGCTCATTCCATCACGCAGTCTCGAACTCCCAACCTTGCGGTCGAAAGCCCAGCAACAGCGGATTAACTCGCTGTGCCACCACGTCCCCTATACATCCCCTTCAGTATATTACTCTTCTTAAAAAACCTGGTTCTTTTTTTCATTAGTTCAATGATGTTCTTAAAAAATTGATGTCTTTGAGTAGCCCAATCCTATGCTGCCCTACTGCTGGTGTTGCAACCACACGGTTGCACCACCCAACAAGTAAGCTGCATTGGTGGAGAGGCTTGACACCGCTGTTGACACCGCTGCAGGAGCTCCTGGCCACCAGCAAGGGCATGGGGGGGGCAGCAGGAGGGCAGGGAAGAGCCGTTTCTGGACAGAGGGCAGGTGGAAGTGGGGAGGAATTGGCCCAGGAGAGGAGTGGAACTGGCGAAGGCCTCCTCCGCTGGATCATCATATCCCCTGTGTCGGGCACGCAAGCCCAATATGGGGCTTCTCAAGACTTCATCTGCAGTTTAGCAGGCATGCAGGCTGGGGCTTGACTTGGAGTAAGGGGATGAATGTCCCCTTTTTCTGAGGAGTCCTCCAGCCATAGGATGCAGCGGTCACTGTTTGAAGCTTCTGTTCATATTCTGGGCAGGCCCTTAATCTGCTTAATTAGTTGTTGCTATTTCCTGTTTGTTTACTCGTCTTGTTTGAATGGTTGCTTAGGGTGTTTTAGTTCTCCTGTCAGCTGCCGTGAAGATCAGAGAAGGGAAGGTATAAATATTTCCGAGGAATAATTAGCCTTTTCTCATAGTAATTTGGTGGTGGAAAGAGAAGCAGTAGAAGGAGGTACAATTTGTTCTGCAGTTTTCTCTCTGTAGGGCCATCCCTTTTTTTTTGTGATCATGATTATTTTGGTTTTGTCTGTGATTTTAGGACTATTTTGTTAACCACTTTGAAGGGTGGTAGAAATGGGGTAAGCGGGTTTTGAATAAATAAATGGATAAATTGATTCTCCACATTGCTTGCATCCCACATAAACAGCTGAGATTCTATACCTTGGAAAACGGCTATCACTTGTACTCATTGTGTCTTTCCTCTAAGCACTGGATTGGGCCAAAGCCAATAGGATTGGATTGCTTGTGGGACACAAGATGCTGAACTACATGGACATTGGGCTTGATCCAAATTCTTATGTTCTTATACATAAGAATTGTCACGGTTATGGCCCCTCATGGTCATGGCCCCACTCATTTATTGGACACACCTGTGTCTTGTTCACTTGGCCTTCAGTCCAGCTTCCCATAAACAACTATTGTGTAACTCACAGCCCAATCCTAAGCAAGGCCGACATAGTAAGGCCAACATAACAGGGCTGCAGCAGCAACGTACAGGACAAGGGGAGGTTTTCCCCTTGCACCCACGTAAGCCCCAGTCACCCCTATGGGCCTGTTCGGATCTGCGCCGGCAAAATAGCAGGCACAGAGGAACGTGGACAGGAGTGGCCCAAATTGGGGCCGCCCTGGCCGGGGACGAGCTTTAGGATACAGCACGACGGCCGTCTTGCATCACCGCCTCTGTCCACTGCGGCGCCCAGTTACTCCCCCAGAATGCCTCTGGAATGCCCTCGTGGAGGCCCTGCGCTGACTGAGCGCCATTGATGCTCGACGGGTGCAAGGTTGGTGCTGCCAATGGTTGCAGCGGTGCCCGAGCATCGGCACTGCTGCTTGCATCAGCCCAGTGCCATAGGACTGACACGGACGTGCTTGACGGTACATTTGCAACAGTGTTCAGCCGGCGCAAGAACATAGCGCTGGCGCAATGGGGGTATAGGGTTGCGCTCTCAGTAAAAGGAAAATCTAGATATTAGTCTTCTTGAGAAACTGTGCTAATTTTACATGTACTTTGATGAAAAGAAAATGCCTCTCACCTTTTTTTCAACATTTTTTTGAAATCCAGTTTTTCTTGACCTTACAAAAAAAAAAAAAAGTAAACAAATTAAAATAAGAGAATTAATGCAGGCGACCTATATTTGATAACAAGGTTCTGGCAAGGAATCATAGATTGCTTATTGACCAGAATTCTTTTGAGTTTCCATCATACAATTATCAGATGGATTCCAAAACATATAGGTAACTCTGGGTCCTTATTTTATTTTCCAATGTGATGACTTTTTCAAAGGAACCTGCTTACCTTCAGCTACTATCAAGGACACAGTGTAGATAATGTCAGCGTGGTCATTGGAAACAATACATTTGTAATTGTCTGCATCATCTGATGAGAGGCTCTCCAGCTGCAAAGATGATACAGCTGGTCAATAGCCAAAATCATTTCCCCACTAAACACAAGTGTTAACTTCAGGTTAACCAAAAACAATGGCTTCTTGTGATTTGCTCACACAGTTGCTTCATACTTTTCTGGAACAACTTCTTCAGATAGACCAAGTGAGTACTATAAACTGATCAATTCTCAAATGTAATTGTTCAACCCACTGCAGTTTTACATCTCTATGAACTGTGGTTTTCAACAGTGGTCAAAACCACCATCTGCTAATACAAGATGTAAATGGCCAAGATACATGAAATGAACTAGTAATTACTTTGTTAATCAAAGCACAGCAGGCCAAACATTCTGCATCGGAAATGAAATCCTTCTGAGCAGTCAAGCATCAATACTGCAACCATGGAAAAATTAACCATTAGGGCTACAATTCTAAACACGCTTATTAGGGAGGCTGTTCCATTTAACAAAATAGTACTTACTTCTGAGTAAACATGCATGCAGTTATGCTGCAAGCATGCCAAAGAGTGGCTGAGGCCAAACTGTGGTTTGGGAGCCACATGTCAATCTCAAGCCACTGAAGTGCAGCTCCTGAAGTCGCAAAAGGTAACAAACAGAATGGGGGGAAAAAGCTCTGAGGGAGGGGCAGACTACATGTTGCACACAAATGCCTACTATACCATAAAATTCTGCAAAGCTTTGTTTTTCTTACTTGAGAAGCAGCCTGAAAAGCAACCATTGTGAGTGGAGCTGTGTGCACATACTCAGCTTTTTCCACACTGCCCGTTTTTTCTCCTTAACGTGCCTCTCAAGCGGTTTTCCAACTTGCAAGGTTCAAGATGCAGAGCAATCTTGTAAATAAGTGTCTGGAACCTGCAGTGGGGTGAAGCAGCTTTGGGAGCGTGGGCCCTGGCACTGGATGGAAAACCAGCTAGTTCCCTAGCTGCTTCTTTGGTTATAGTTGTGGGACTTCATTATTTGAACCAAAGAACGTAAGAAGAGCCTTGCTGGATAAGGCCAAAGGACCATCTAGTTCAGATTCCTGAATCTTACAGTGGCCCACCAGATGCCTCAGGGACAACAAGATACGAGATAACCCCTGCTAACTGGGCAAGAGGCACTTTCAAGTGGTGCTTCTCTTATATTTAGCAGGGAGAGAGTAATTGTCCCTCTTTACCACCCCAGCAGTGTCTTCTCTAGTGCCTGTTGCTGGTGGGGTTCTGCTTTTTTAAAAAAAAGATTGTGAGCCTTTTTGGGACAGGGAGCCATGTAACAACAACTACTACTACTACTACTACTACTACTACTACTTCTTCTTCTTCTTCTTCTTCTTCTTCTTATTATTATTATTATTATTATTATTATTATTAGCCTGTAAACCGCTTTGTAAACTTTGTGTTGAAAAGTGGTATATAAATACTGTTGATTGATTGATTGATACTTGCTTCCTGTTCCTTGCACATATCCGTTGCAGCTTGTAACCTGTGATTGACTTCTTCTAAAAATCTGTGCAATCCCCTTTTAAAGGCAACTAGGCAAGATGCCATCACCACATCCTGTGGCAAGAAGTTCCACAGACTAATGACATGCTGGGTATAGAAATATTTTATTTTGTCTGTTCTCCCAACACTCAATTTTAGTGGATGTCCCCTGGTTCTGGTGTTGTGTGAGAGATAAAAGAACATTCCTCAGAGAAAAGAACATTTGTGTTTATGTGTGCATAGTTTTCTTCTATGAATAAGGAAAAGTCAGAAAAATATCCCCTGGAAGAAAGCAATATAATGAGAAATTCTGTGGAAGACTGCATAAAGAAAATGCTAGAGTTTTTTAAAAACTACTGACGTATATCGCTATTTTGCTTGGATGCTTAGAATTATATGCTAAAGCAGGACCCAGATTCACACTTGCTAATTTGCTGGTTGCGTGTAAATGTCAGTGGCCAATTACTGCAAACAAGCCAGTGAAGGTTCTGGAACAACAAGTTTAACTTGTATAACACAGTCCTGAAATGGGAATGATAATGCTAGAGGGACTTCTGTGGAACAATGGGCATCTTCTTCCTCCATGGCTGGAACAGGTCCAAATCAAGGGCAAATGTTAGACTGGAAGTATTGAACGTGGTGTCCAGCACAAGGTGGGTATGGGCTAGAGTGCAACTCAGAGTAAGGGGTATTTTTCAAGCATGTGCTCTTTTCAGTAAAAGATGTAATATGTTCTTTTTACTGTATATTTCTAAGATTTAATATTATGAACATTTTTCTATTGGTAATGTATTCTATTCAATCAAAAAAATTAAAAGAGAAAGCGCTAAAGAATTTTGGAGTATACTTTCAGAGAATGTAGCACTGTTTACAAAACATTAGCCAACAGAGAGCAATTAATCCAGAAACCAAACTGGTTGCCATTACTCTAAGATGGCCCTGATGCTAGGAGTTTACATTTTAGGGCGCAGTCCTAATATGCAGTGGAACAGGCAGGCTGACTGGTTTGTACTGTGTCCAGCACAAGGTAGGTGCAAACTGCAGCGCAACTCAGGGTAAGGGGTGTTTTCCCCTTACCCCATGTCACGCCCTAACTGTCTGGGAGCTGCGCCTGTGATTTTGTGGGCGTAAATCCCCTTGTAACTTGGGCCCAGGATGGGTGTTGAGATTCGGCCTGTGCTGCCATAGATGGTCCCACCTCCTTCTCAAGTCTGATCTGCCACCCAGTACACCCTCCCTGGGTCCATTAATGCCTTCTCCCTGCCTCCATTCATTCTCCCACCAACCTCTCCGATCCCCTACGCTGGCCTGCTTGGGCTAGCGCAAACTCACCCTCCCCGGGGGCACGATCCAGTGCCGGCAAACCAGCGAACACCTGTCTGCTGGCCCAGCTGGCTCCTGAGTAGCTATGAACATGCTTTACAGCATGTTTATGGCACGGAGCCAGTGCAAAGCTCAAGGATGAGCTTGGATTGCTCTGTTAGCAATTCACGAACAGTTCTTTGTAAAAGCATGCAGTTTGCCTCTTCTCCCAATGGCTACATTAAATGTACTTCCAAATCTTTCCGAAGCCTCTATATAAATATCTTTACAGCAGAACAGGACCAGCAAAGGTAGCCCTGACTTCTGCTACCTGCACATGAACGTCTTTCATTCTGACTTCTGCTACCTGCACATGGACGGATTTCTGGAGGAAAGGTCCATCGTGGGCTATAGGCAATGATGGATTGTGCAACCTCCTTACAAAAGTGGAGGGCTACTGGTACCGGGTGCAAGGGAGTGGCAACAGGATGCAAGCATCTTGTTGTCTCATGCCTCCCTGGGGCACCTGGTGGGCCGCTGTGAGATACAGGAAGCTGGACTAGATGGGCCTTTGGTCTGATCCAGCAGGGCTCTTCTTATGTTCTTATGTTTTATTTATATCCCACCTTCCTTCCATGTTGGAACTTATAGGTTCCCAAGTTGTCCACACATGGAGAGGATCCAGACTAGCTTAGCTTAGCATGGTTGCTACATCACATGTTTACCTTAAGAACATACTCCTTATTGATACTGTCAAAAAACATCTTTGATCCTTCTTTGATTGGTATCCCACTTTCTCTTTTCCATGTCACAGTAGGTTTGGGGTTACCTTTCACTTTGGCTCGAAATACGGCTTTGTCACCTGTAGGTAAAAGTGAGAAATGGCATATGAAATGTTGTATTCTGGTTAGCAGCAAGCCGCCTGTTTTGTTTCAGATACAGGGCCAAATCCTATCCAATTTTCCAGCCCTGATATAGAGATCCCAATGGGGTGTGTGCTGCATTCTGTGGTTGTGGGGACATCATGGAGACCGCCTCCAAGTAAGGGAACATCTATTCCCTTATCCTGTTGCTGCATTGCAGCTGCATTGGTGCTGGAAAGTTGGATAGGATTGGGCCCTAAGTCTTTCATCGGCATGGTCAAGCCCTTCTGACATACAGTTGCTCTTTGGTGTTCATATATCATTTTTGTGTGTGGCTGATTTGACCATTTGTGGCTAAAGATAACAGGTTGTATCTTAAGAATGTCTCCCCAAAACAAAAGCATTTCTAGTCACGGAAATGGGGGAGGGGAGGATAATTTTGAACCTTTGTAATCTCCTGAAAATCTGCTTGTGAGGAGATTCAGAGCACAATTGTAACCTTGAGTTAGGCGGCACAGTTGGGCCAGCAAAGTTTGGCTGGCACAAGGGCCAGGTAAAGCGTGTTTGGACCACACTTGGAGTCAGGGAGAGTGGCGCACATCTGTGTGCTGGCCTCTCTGACTCCGAGAGTGGTCCAAGCATACTTTACAGTGTCCTTTGTGCTGGCCTAACTGTGCTGGCCTAACTGTGCTGGCCTAACTCCAGGTTACGATTGTGCTGTCTGGAGCAGATAGTGAGGCACAGAAGGTAGGAGTGATTGGGAATTTTGGAGTGTGTAATGTCGCATGGGAAATTTTCCTGTTTCTTTGGATACAATCCAATGTTTCTGATATCCTGAGGGTGAAGTGATTTCTAGATAAACAAATGCTGCGTACCTTCAGGGGCAGTTAGCGGGTGAGGTTTCTCCACAAATTCTGGGATGCTCTCTCCTAGAGGGATTTCTGTTGAGCGGGAGATCATGCTGAAGGACTCCGCAGTGGCGGAGGACTTCCTAGTAACTACCTCCTCTGAAAGATGAAAGCTGGTATTAGTCACACAAAAACAGCTGTCGCGATTCAGAGCGCAATCCTATACCCCTGTTGCGCCAGCACTATGCTCTTGCGCCGGCCGAACGCTGTCAAAAATGTGCCGTCAAGCACATCAGCGTCAGTGGTACGGTGCTGGACCGGCGCAAGCAGCAGCGCCAACGCTCGGGTGCTGCTGCAACTGCCAGCAATGCCATCCTTGTGCCGGTTGAGCGTTGGCAGTGCACAGTCACCCCTGGGCCTTGCCAAGGGCGTTCTAGAGGCATGCCAGGGGCATAACTTGGTGGCGCAGTGGGAGGAGATGGGGGTTGTGACGCAGGATGGCCTTAGTGCCAAATCCTAAAGCCTGTCCCCAGCCTTGGTGGCCCCAATTCAGGCCGCTCCTGTGCATGTGCACCTGTGCCTGGAAAACAGCAGGCGCAGATCCGAGCAGGCCCATATGGCTGATCAGAGCTTACGTGGGTGTAAGGGGAAAACCTCCCCTTAGCCTGCACTTCACTACTGCTTCCTCTTCATGGGCTTTAGGATACAGCCCTGTTATGTCGGCCTTACTATGTCAGCCTTACTTAGGATTAGGCTGTCAGTATAATTTTCAAAAACTCATTTATCCACAAGATAATTCATTCTTTATAAAAATGAACAAAATGGTTTACACAAACAGCTGCCTTTAATACAATTGATCACTATCTGTTGCTCAACTTCCTTCCTGCCTCAGGTCTGTCTGTCCATTCAATGAAGCTGCTCTATTTCTCTCTCTACGGGGGTCTCAGATTCTTTATTTGGCCCCTTGCTATTCTCCCTCTACATGCTGTCCCTAGATTACCTCCCATAGCTTTAAGTACCACTTATATGCAGCTCCCTCGTTCCCAGAATGTTATCCCTTGATTCATCTCAAGCTTATTTAAGGCAGAAATTCCTACATTTCCCCATCTGTTGACAAGGTCCTACAGAACAGGCAAGTGATCTTGACTTTACCTTTGACCCCTCTCTTGTGTATCCCCATATTCAGTTTGCAGACAAATCATGTTGCTTCTCCCTTTGCACTATTGCTTGAATCCAGCCCTTCCTTCTGCCCCCTTGGCAAAAAATTCATGCCATGGTAAAACTGACTTCATGCCAACAGTCATTCAGAGAAGCCATCACAGGCCATTAGGTGGAGGTGGAGGAGAAGGCATGCAACCCAAGAACCTGACCATCCCTTTGTTATCTGCTAGGAACCATCCAATGAAGAGCCGTAAATGCTGACACCAGCAAAGACCAAAACGGCTTCCTGGACCCCTCATTTAGCAGCCAAATTCTGGATAGAGGGAACGCCAGTAATGGGACCCCTACCTCCTCCATCTGGGGAAGCCCAATTACTGGGGCTGTCCCTGCCCAGAATGTGGCTGCTAAAAGAGTAAGCCAGGAAGACAGTTAGCCTGAATGACCCCCTTCCTCGGCAACCACATTGCCCTTTATAACTGCAGACCTGAGCAACCTGTGAAGGGCAAGCAGTGAAGGGCAATAGCAGAGGTGTAGCTGCAGAATTGCGGGTGGGGTGGGGTGCAATTGCACCAGGCCACAAGCTTTAGGGGGGCAACAAGCTGAGCTTGACGCTAGTGGCCGAAATTGTGAAAACCTTGGTATGTATGAATAATACCATCATGTTGTATACCATTCAATGTGGAATTTAATGCAGAATGCAATAAAACAAACCAGAGTGTAATATCTTCATTCTATCAAACGTTGTGGCCAAAAAAGCAAGAAAACAAAAATACAACTGTGATGCCAGTTCCTGTTGTGACATCACTTTTGGGGCATCATTTTGCCCCCTGTACCAGGCTACACTTTCATTTGCTGCACCAGTGGGCAATAGCTCTTAGCTGCAGTCAGAAAGAAATAGGCAAGTAACTCTTCAAAACAAGAAGAGTTTCGTCAGCAAGGACAAAAATGAAAAGGAAAATGAGAACAGTAAAAAAAAAAAAAAGGTTCGGAGATTACAGGCAACAGCAAATGATAAAACCTAACACAATTACCTTGACAGAAACCCCGTCTGAAAAGAACTTACTTAACAGTTGGTCCTTTGCTCATCTCCAATCTAGGATAACAGGTTAACCCTAAACAAAATGTGCTGGTTCAAGCTAGCTGGCTCTTGTTAATGGGATGTGAGGTTTCACTCATCTGATTGGCTTATCTAAAGAGGAAACCTGGGTCAGCCTCCCGAAACCTTCCCTTGGCTGTGCTTCAAAGGAACGGTCTTGACCAATAGATAAAGGTGAACAAAACTCAGTAAGGTACTAGCATTTTGTGGCTGGCCTACGGTTTCCCCTAGGCTAGGGCCAGACATTTTGATGTTCCCAATTCACATCTGGGGGTTAAGTCTTTCTGGAGGATGTGGAGGTTAATGAGGTTTGCAAGGTTTGCAAGCTAATTCATTTAAACCAGCACCCACAAGGATTTTTTCCAAGGTGTGGGATCAATACCCTGAACCTCTCTAGTCTAGGTGACTTCAACCTCTTCCTTACTGATCTTCCATTGGCTCCTCAAACAGCCCAATCCTATGGTGCCGGGCTCCGCGTAGAAGCAGTGGTGCCAAAACTGCTATCACTGTCTCCTATGGGTGCCGCAGCAGCCGTAGGAGACACCTTGGGAGAAGGTGATGTTCATTCCCTACCCTGGGGCCAGGACGCTTGCCCACCAATGGGCCTCCTCAATTCTGCGCTGGCTACTTTAGAGGCCACCACTGGATACACCCCTGCTTCACCCCTTCCCTGCCCAGTTTCACCCTCCTGTCTCCCCCAGTCCCAGCAGGCCTTACCGACTGGTATGGTCCCAGCTCCGGTGTTCCTCCCTTGCTGGGTGCTGTAAATGTGCTTTTCGGCACCTTTATGACACCTGGAGCCAGCACTGAGCAGCAGCACCAGCGATACAAGCCCATAGGATTGCGCTCTTAATCCCTTCACCTCCATTTAGCATTCTATGGCTAAAGGTATATTTCACTTGTCACACGTACCACATCTATCCTCTCTCCAAGTCCCGTTACTGGCTTCCTATCAGCTCCCAGATGCAACAGAAACTCCTTGCCTTTATTATCAAAGCCTACCACAGCATTGCAACTTCATATTCCATTACAGTCTTGTCCATGACCGTCACTCTTCCAGCTCCCTCACCCTTAAACATCGGAAGGTCTCCAGAATATTCAAATGACTGCATCTTTTCTCCCCTGTGGACTTGACTTAACCCTCCTTCCTTCTTGCCTTTATGATGGGTTTGGATACAGTACGTTTGGCAGGTTTCATGCCACTGTAATAGTACTAGAACCACATGGATTCATATTAATGATTATCGTCACAGGCACCTAATGCTATTAAAGATCATCATCAAGGCTAACGAGTTAGATATAACCATCAATTATGCCAGGATCTGAGATAGTGTAATTGTCTTAAGACTGATGCAAATATCACATGGGCAAAACAACAAAATCCAGCATATAGACAACTTGTATCCGATTGTTTACAGGACGGGTACAAGAACAATTGACAAGCACAGCAGAGGT
This sequence comes from Lerista edwardsae, assembly GCA_029204185.1. NCBI lineage: Eukaryota > Metazoa > Chordata > Lepidosauria > Squamata > Scincidae > Lerista > Lerista edwardsae. Next base: position 7,879,000 of record JAJKFI010000016.1, on the reverse strand, counting down.
GTCACTTATTAAGCAAGGCAGGGGGACACTGTTCTCAACTCATGTTTTTTCACCACATACAGGATTTCTTCAGGAGCAACTATATTTCTGGCCAACTCACTAGTACTACACAAACATGCTATAAGTAGAAACCTGAGGTTGCCACAAAAATCGGCAGTCTTGCCATGTCATGGTTTTGCATTCTCCTCTGTAATGCCTCTAGAACAGCTATTTCCAACAAGTGTGCTGCAGCACATTGCTGTGCCACAAATGGTCCGCAGGTGAGCTCTGAGTGTTTGACAGATTTAGTCATTAAAAACATCATGTATTAGTAGGACCATTGAGGGATGTGCGCCCCACACCAGCAGCATGGTGTCCACTATCAAAAGAGTGATGAGATGCATTCACAATTTTAGCGTCTTGTCAGTGTGCCATGAAATGAAGAAGACTGAAAATTGCTGCTCTAGAACAACATATCTCATGTTCTTGTGATGCCATCATGCTGGGTGCTTTCCCCCACTCAACATAACTGGTAGCCATTGGTGACGTGCAAAATGTTCAACATGACAAGGTAAGAACATAAGGCAGCGATGGTGAACCTATGACCCGCCACGACATTTTGGGTGACCCACCAGCGTTCCCTAACACCCACCAATAACTGAGTTTGTTTCATTTGTATTTTATTTTTGTAATTATTTGACATTACATTTCTTTATATAATACATAGCACCACATATGATTGGACTGCATTTTTTTAAAAAATGAATATGTAAAGAATTGTTTCTCTTCATGTGCGAGTCAAATTAGGCATTTTCCAAATTTTTGACACCCCAAGCCCAAAAGATTTGCCATCACTAACAAAAAGTAAGAGTGCAATCCTAACCTGGAGTTAGGCCGGCAAAGTTTGACCGGCACAAGGGACACCATCATGTTTGGACCACTCTCGGAGTCAGGGAGGATGGTGCACATCTGTGTGATGGCCTCTCTGACACCGAGAGTGGTTAAAACATATTTTACGGTGTCCCTTGTGCCAGCCAAACTTTGCTGGCCTCCGGCCTAACTCCAATTTTAGATTACGCTTTAAGTTGCACTACATGTTACTGAAGACCCAATCCTATCCAAATTTCCAGTGCCAATACAGCCTCAAGGGAACCAGTGTTCACTTACCTTGAAGAAGCCTCCATGACTGCCCCCCTCCACAACAGGATGCAGTGCATACCCCATTGGCCTGGCTGTATCAGTACTGGAAGGTTGGATAGGATTGGGCTCTGAGTTTGAGAACTTGACACTATTTGAGGAGTAGCCTCATGTTTCCTGCAATGTGTAGTTTCACTCTATTGTTATAAAACTACAAAAGGGTCTGTCAACTTAACAAATGGTTACTGACTTGTGTTGATAACATTGCAATAGTTATTATAAGATAAGAAACTGTAACCCCAACCACAATTCACAAAGGAGTTTCTTTTGTAATTTAATCCTTATTATGTTGAAGAGTGGCCCTTAAAATCATAAAGATCTTGACAAATCTTTGCTTTGTTGTATGAAAGCTAATACTTTGCTCTATACATGGAGAGAATGCCAACCAAGCCATTTTGAAGAAACCGAAATCAATGCAATGAAATCGCAACATCAACATAAGATGACCTCAGTCCAGCTATAGTTGCAGTTAATAAATCCCATTGGACAAGCCATGTATATTATGGGGATGAGGATGATCTTAAGTTCCATTTCTGTTTGTGGGACCAAGTGACAACTAATTTTAACTGGACCAGGCAGGGCTAATGGGTTTACTTTATGATTTACAAAACTTCCTCTGATCCTTAGTGAGTTTCTGAATGCTTACCTCCCACAATTTTGGTGGTCTGAGACATGTGTTGCACTGAGCTGGATATCTTCATGGATTGAAACTCTTTGACCTCAGTTGCCATACGCATGACCGCGGTTGCCATGATGACTGATTTTCTTCAGATTACAGTACTTTTATGAGCTGCAGAATAAAATGCTTGATCTTTAGAGGTGCTGGGATTATGCATTCCGACCTGTATACTGCTGAGGGCACAATCCTAACCTGGAGTTAGGCCAGCAAAGTTTGGCTGGCACAAGGGTCACTGTAAAGCGCGTTTGGACCACTCTCGGAGTCAGGGAGGATGGCGCACATCTGTGTGCTGGCCTCTCTGACTCACAGAGTGGTCCAAACCTACTTTACAGTGTCCCTGGTGCTGGCCAAACTTTGCTGGCCTAACTGTGCCAGCCTAATTCCAAGTTAGGCTTGTGCTCTAAATTTCAGTCAAAGCCATTTAATAGCATTCTGCCCCACTCTAGCAAGCCCAACAACCCCAGGAAGGGACTATGCAAATGAAAGGGCAGGGCTAAGCAGGTAGGGGTAGATCTGATTCTGAATTACTTGAGCCACCTGGGACAGGATTCAGGTTCGATTCCACCCTATTGGTTGACTCTGAATGTGTTGACACTATCCCTTGTAGATGAATGATTGTCACTATAGTTGAGAAAAGGGCTACATTTGGAAACACCGGTATGGGGACGGTATCCTAAAACTGGAGAGCCCAGCCTTTATGGAAAGGAGTCCTGCATGCTGACGTAGGGGGGTGAAACAGCAGCAATGCAATTGGTTCATGTTTTGAATTAATTTCATTAGAGGAGGGGCTGTGGCTGAGTGGCTAGTTGAACCCATGATTCCTCCCATATCAGGCAGATGTATATGTGTAGTTTACACACACACACAAATACACACACACACGAGTTTGCTTTCTAAATTTCTATATGACATTTCTACCAAGTGGCTCAAGAGGCATCTACGACAAATATATATTGTCCAGAGCATGGAGTTTCCATGGCAACATAGCATTTCCTTGTATACTGTTGGAGGCTGCTGCTGGCATGAATACTGTCTACATGACTGGGGCAATTGACATGGTCAGCAGCTTATACACATTATGACTTTCGCATGGAACTGCCCTCCTGCCCCCCACCACTAAAAAGTGTTCCCAGTCAGCCCTTATTCATTCACCTTATTTATTTAATCTCATAACTACACAAGTGCTCTGCACACACCCCTGACTGCATTAGTTGACATGCATATACAGTAACTTTATTTGTGCTGTTATCTCCTTTAGGGGGACAAAATAAACTCCATTGCTCATTGAGATGGAATGGACACAAAATGGCCATTGCCTAACACAGAGGTGAAGACTGAACAAAGAAAAATAGAAGAACAGAAAAAACACCCTCCTTCCCCTGGTGAAACTAATTAGCTAACACTAGACATTTAATGAACTCAAAATGGTGAATATCTGAATATTATGGATGTTACCCATCTATGAGAATAACGGCGCAATTCTAACCTGGAGTTAGACCAGCAAAGTTTGGCTGCCACAAGGGACACTGTAAAGTATGTTTGGACCACTCTCAGAGTCAGAGAGGCCAGCACATAGACATGCACCATCCTCCCTGACACCAAGAGTGGTCCAGACACGCTTTACGGTGGCCCTTGTGCCGGCCAAACTTTGCTGGCCTAACTGTGCCAGTCTAACTCCAGGTTAGGACTGCATCCTTAATAAGGCTTGCTATACATTAAGAGAAGCCTGAAGAAAACATTTTTAAACTAAACATTTTAATTCAAACATTCATACTTCGTCCTAAATACATTTAACAGGCAAACAGAAATGACTGTAAAATGTACCTTTTGACTGTTACAACACTTGGTGGTCTCTGTTATGAAAGAGAAGTTTCTGGACTCTCCGTGAGTCCTTCTGAGTCCTGTAGCAGATGTCAACTGGCTATAGAGACTTGGCAGCCTCAGGAAGGCAGCTGGGTCCCTCAGCATATCTCAATATGGTTCTGTGCAATCCATACTTTAAATATACAGTGGCCCCTGGTGGGCTATGTGGTTACATCCATTTTGGTAGCTCAGCGGTTTCAAAGAGTTGAAGTAAGAGGACTTAAGGGCAAAGATGACTGTATGGCAAAAAACAAGTCACCAAAGGTTAAATCAAACTTGTTTTTACACAGAGGGGACTTGCGTACAGTTCTAAAGTGTTTATACAGGTACCAAAAAGAACTCTTTCCTTTATGTGGCCATAAAGTGCACATTTTTGAGAACATACGTTGAAAAATAATTCTCATCTACTTTGGCTGAAACACAGTGTGTGTGTGTGTGTGTGTGTGTGTGTGTCATGGATGGAACTAGTGATGATAGCGATGAAAGCGGGGCACACGAGTACATGGAAGAATGTTGTTGTTGCTTTTCAAGCTTAATAGTCATATTTCATTTTGTGGGGGGCAGGAGGGGGGCACAGCCCTGTGCCTCTGCTCTACCTGCAGTCAAATTTTCACAGTCACGCATGCCATGATCCAATCCACTGTAGCCTCTTTGAAATCAGTTTCAATTACAAAAGTGGGCGCTTTTGACAATACCCTTTTTACATCCAGTAGCTTTGTCTTTACTGAATTGTTTCATCGTTGCTTGTGGGTTACAAGGCTTTAGAGAACCGTATTTTTATTCAACTAGTTTTGACAACTGTCATGTTAAAATACTAGCAATTAAGTAGTAGGATTTAAAATACTAAAATACAAGCACTCATCACAATGATGCCTCAGGCAGGCTGATGTTCCTGTGCTGTGTCCTGCTGCTGTCCTTCTCAGCGCCTACAACCATTTCTAAACAAGGAATGCAGCCGCTTACTCTGGAATAACTGGAGTAATGAGCTGTCACCAGTTCTGAGTAGGGGGGATACTGGAATTGCTAGCTTCAAGTTTAGAGTGGTGTGGTAGAGCAGTGGTGTGGTGTGGTAGACCAGTGATGTCATGCAGGGGGTACGCGGGGGTACACGAGTACCGGTTTCTAGGATTACAGCTGGCCCCGCCCATTCGCCCGCCCACTCGTCAACTCTGCCCTCTGCAACATTTGAATTTCCTGCATGTTTGAGTTGCCTGCATGTTCTCAGAGCCAGGCAGGCAGGCAGGCAGCGAGCGGAGCCTTTCCTTTCCTTGCCACTGAAAAATGAGTTGCTCTGGGGTTTTAACATGATGCCAGGCCTCCTTCACATGTTCTGGGGGTGCTGTGGAATACTGTTGCAACTGTTGGGTCAGTTTAAAATCATCTGAGGCCTCAAAAAGGGCTTTTTTCATGTCACTTCCTGCCACAACATCACTTCTGGCTTATGACGTCACTTCCGGTGGGCGGGTCCCGACACGTGCCAATCAAAAGTGAGTACCTGTTCTTAAATCATTTAGATGACACCACTGTGGTAGACCCACTTGGTGGGTCACAACCTGGTCAGTTGGGTCTTGGAAAGCTGGGAGCAGCCATCGTGGAAACTTGCTCTTGTTATATTCCTTTTGTGAGTGTTAACAGTTTGAATTGTCAAGTGAGGGTTTTTAAAAAGTTTTATTAGTTCAGTGCTTTTCCATAATATTTTGACCTAATCTTGCTTTTCTGTCAAAGATGTTCGTGGTTATGCAATTGCTGCAGTCCAAGAATGCCAGCTTGCATTCTAGGAGTGTCATTTGATTACGTCACACTGACGACACTTCCAGCTTGATGATGTCACTTCCAACTATGACATAACTTCCAGGTTAATGACATCACTTCCGGTGGTCCCAACATGAGTGACATGCTAAAACGTGGGTCCCGGTCTGAAAAAGGTTGAAAACCGCTGTGGTAGAGGACTTGGGCAAGCGGCCTTCATTGGACCTCTCTCCTCCTCCACTTGCTCTCTTCCCACTGCTTTCAGAGGGAGAGGGCAGGTGAATGAGCCTAAGATGGTGATGGCTGCTGCCTCTTCTCCTCACCATTCTTTGCTTGCTTGCCAGTAGTGAGAGGAGCGGCAACAAGGCCAGGGCCCTCTCTTGATCATCAGCACACTGGGGCCTCAACAGACTCCTAATGATGCCACTCTTTAATGGCAGCCCTGCACAGTAGCGTAGCTGCAGGGATGACCATGGCAAGTACTGCAGGTGCTGCAACCTGCCAGGTAAGCAGCCCCTCCCACTCGCTGTCACCACCCAGGATAGCATTGCGGCACCTGCAGTACTCACTACACCACCCCCAGCATAGCTGCACGACTGGCCCTGTGTACTATTTTATCAATAAAAGGTGCATGTTTTGAAACACATCAGTCACTGCGCGTGCACACACACTCTCTCTCTTTAAATAGTGTCTCTTCTCGAAGGGTTGTCTTTTTACTGCAGGCATCACAGTGATTTAACAGACAATCCTGACAAAATCAGGGCAAATTGGCCATCTTCTACAGAGACAAATGCTTTGTACTTTATGACAGTTTTTCTCAGTGTATCTTTTTTTTCCACATTTCACCTGAAAAACAGGAATCCTAGTGGTGCCCTCCCTCGCAGGAATGTAGGGAACATGACTGTAGGTGACCTACAAGGTGGTCTTAGGGAATGGGATACCAGAAACTTCAGCCCTGATTAGCACCATGCAGCCCAAACGTGACTGTGCATATGCCCCATGTAGAGTTCCATTTCTGACTTTTTTTTTCATGGAAAGGCTTGGCAAGCACATTCATGGGTGCCTCGTTCTCCCAGCTGTTGCACTGCTGCTGGAAGATCAATGGGAGAAATTGCATTGGAACGATTCACAGGCTATGGCGCAGAATCTTTCAAAACTTTCCTGCACAAGCTCCTTTGTGAACATTCCAGGAGCATAGAAACAACCAGACATACAGAGTACTTTTGCTCCCAGGTAGCTCCTGTTGCTGTAAAAGTCAAATCTGCTATGGGTATTTCAGTCCACATTTAACCAAGCTTCTTGCATCCATGAAGCTGCCCATCCATGAAGTTGGCTGAGAGCAGACTGGCCAGGAGAGGCCCACCTGTGTCAGCCAGCTTGCTCCTCTTCTGCTCCATTCCCCCTTAACCTTTTCCAACTCAGGGAATGATAAGTCATAGACCAGCCCCAGAATAAAATCAGTACAATAATGGCATAGGATACAATAATGGCCATTGCTGCCCACAATGGTTCCAATGGAAAGCCTTTGATGGGGATGTCATCATGTCACCACCAACTATTTCCAGGTGCCACCTGTTGCCCTGCCTTGGATCCAGCTGCTCCTGGAGCAGGTCCTGCTTCACATACCCAGAACCGTGTCATGACGCTGCGCGTTTACTCAACCCCACTTCACCTCACCAGCTGCCACCGGTGTAGGCAGAAATACACATTTTGGCATCACACCTGGGAAGATGTGGAAGGGACACAGGGATGCTATTTTTGATGGCAGCCTCAGGTAATTCAGATGGCAGTATTCACCTCAATGCCACAAAACATTGGGTTTTTAAAAAAAAGTTTACCTAGGACCCAGACTTGGCAATTCACTCCCCCTCTATTATGAATGGCCACCCCCTCCTACTATGACCCCCCTCCTGTGATTGATGGGCATGTATTACAAGTAGATGATCCTTTATCTAGACATCCCAAATCTAGACTGTTCCAAAATTCAGACATTTTTGTCCAAGGCTTAAACATTTTTTTGGGTAGCGTAAACACTAGAAGGTCTTGTGCTCATTCTCATGTATAGGCTGTAAGTTCTGTTCTCTGCTCTCTGGTGTGTATCTGTCTATATCAGAAGACTCCAAACTGGAGATCGCAACACCGTTGAGAAGTGTCCCCAATGCTTCTCCCATTCCACCCGGGACGAAAGCGAAGCCCCTGACTACGTACAGCCCCCAGAGGTCCTCCTTGTGAGCCACTTCTGGGGTCTGCCATCACATCATGCCTCATGTACAGAGCACCGCATAGAAGCAGCTCGCTGCGAAGACCCCTGGGGGATGTAGTCAGGGTCTTCGAGCTTGTCCCAGGAGGAACGGAAGAAGGCGCTCCCTTGGGGAAGAACCCCTGCTAACTGGGCAAGAGGCACTTTTTCCAGTGGTGTTCCTCTTATATTTAGCAGGGGAGAGTAATTGTCCCTCTTCACCCCTGCGCAATCTTTCTAGTGGCTGTTGGTGGTGGTCTGCCTTTTTCTTAGATTGTGAGCCCTTTGGGACAGGGAGCCATTTAACTTTATTATTATTACTATTTACCTGTAAACCGCTTTGTGAACTTCATGTTGAAAAGCGGTATATAAGTACCTGTTGGTTGGTTGGTTGGTTGGTTGGTTGGTTGGTTGGTTGGTTGGTTGGTTGATTGATTGATTGAACAGGGTGGGCACTGGATCTGGCCTGCAGGTCGGACTTTGGCAACCCTGGGACAGACGGTGGAAAAATGTCCAAGAGGCCAGCAGACACCCAAATGGGTAACAGTGAAAAGAGCAAGAGGAAGCATTTCCCATTATATGTATGCAATTATTCTGAAATCCAGATACCTTCCCATCCCAAGCAGTCCAAATAAACCTGTACATTTTTTTTATGTTGGAGGTTGCTTGTTTTTTAAAGCTCCAGTGGCATACAGTAGTTTCCTTGTGCTCATTTTAGTGAGAAGGCCAGATGACTATGTAAAGCAGGAAGAGCTAACTGCTCAGGGTTCTTTCCGTCAGGTCCCCAGGGATGGATTGCCACGGAAAGTCTTTACCTTATAAGAGATAGAAGAAGCCTTGCAGCTGCTGCTGGGACTGGAGGAACTCAGGTCGGACACAATAATAAAACCTTGACTCAGGCAAGCACTACAACTGCTCCAAGGAGAAATCTTTTTTTATAAAGGCACATGCTGTGACAGGAGGTGCCCTTCCCTCAGGTTCTTAAATGTGCTTCTATAAAAGAATAGAGCCTGGAGAATGCTTACGTTACGAGAAATGTTGTATTCACTAGCAGGGGTGATTATACCGTCCAGGGCACAATCCTAACCTGGAGCTAGGTTGGCACAAGTCACTTGTGCCAGTCCAGGGCTGTTGCAAATGCGCCATGAAGTGCGTTTGGACCATTCTTGGAGTCATGGAGGCCGGTGGATGTGCCGGCTGACTCCCGGCTGGGATTGTGCCCCCAGTCTCCAATTTTGATATTTAATGTTCCTGAATAATTATCAAGAGGAAGAGGATTTTATATGAGCTATGAGCAGAAGAAAAGCAGCTTACGCAGACAAGGCTAATTTGAACTCTTGCCTTGGACAGGCTAGTTTTCTATGAAAAGGTTTTTGCTTGCAAAAAATAAAATAGGGGAACAGGCCAATAGATCACTTTAATCTGCCGCCTGAAGCATTTCAAAGAAAGGCTTTACCACTTGATTCTTCCGATGGTGTAAACTGGCACTAAAGTTGCGACAACTAAGAACAGCAGTTCAGTAGCCAAGGGCAATGTTTGAAAGCGAGGCTAAGAAGAGCAGCTGCAGCACAGAGCCTGTTGAAAAGAATTAAAACTGTGCCCCAGTGGCTGATGGGTGGCACCCTTCCTTTATTTGTTGTGCCATCAACCTGATGGCATCAACCTATAGCCATCAACCTGTTGGCTTGTTAGCTTCAGGTCATTTTCACATAGATTAATTGGCAGGTTTGTCAAGGAGTTAAACCATTTTTGACTGAGGACAATGCCAGCTATGTTAACCCAGATGAATAATAATAATAATAATAATAATAATAATAATAATAATAATAAATGGAGCTATTATTATTAATAATGTGATTTATAAACTGCCTTTCTCCCTGAAGGGCACTAAAGGCAGCTAATATATCTTTAAATATATCAAAACAATTTTATGTATTTAATTTTATGTATTTAAAAACAAAACTATCAAATATACAGTAAAAACAAGCAGCAGCAATAAAACAATTAAAATATTGCATACATAGTTTTAAAAGCAGCCATTATCTCTTTACAGAGCATTGAAAACTTTCTGAAATAAAAATGTCTTGAGACTTTGCCAGAAAGTTTGCAATAAAGAAGCTGTTCCTAACTCAAAGGCGAGGGAGAAGACCCTGTTTCTGGCTGCCATCCCCCTAACCTCTCTTAGGGCGCAATTCTAACCCACTTTCCAGCACTGACATAGCTGTGCCAAAGGGGCATGTGCTGCATCCTGCAGTTGGGGACAATCACAGAGACCTCCTCAAGGAAAGGGAATGTTTTTTGCCCTTGCTTCAGAGCTGCATTACCCATGCCCCGGTGCTGGAAGGTTGGTTGGAATGGCGCCATAAATGGCAGCACAACCAACAGGGCCCCCTCAGATGACTGAAGAGAACAGACTGGACTGTATGGAAGACGGTCTCTCAAATACGCTGGTCCCAAGCTGTTTAAGGCTTTAAAGTTCAAAGCCAGCACATTAAATTGGGCCCGGAACTGAAATGGCAGCCAGTGCTGCTGCCAAAGCAGTGGTCCAACCAGCAACCACACGAGCCGCCGCTTTCTGCACTAGCTGCAGCTTCTGGACCATCTTCAAGGGGGCCCCACATAGAGTGCGTTACAATAATCCAATCTTGATGTCACCATTGCATGGACCACGATGGCCAGATCCAGCGGAAGCAGGTACAACAGCACACTATTTCCATTCCTTGAATTGTTTTTTTTTTTAAATTGGCTTTGCTATTTATGTTATTCTTGTTTATGTTTTTGTTACTTTACTGTAGTTGTAAACATGAGTGTATGTCAAGATTGTGTAGAGGAGGGAATTCCAGCAGGGGCAGCTTGCCATCTGTGAGATGATCAGATTTTACAGGGTCTGCAGTCTCACAGGATTTGCATCCAGGAGCCCTAAAGCTGAAAGGTTGGCCACCCCTGATAAAAATGGACTCATGAGCTATGTTACAGCTTTTGTGTGAAGCTGCAGATACAGAGGAATAGCAAGGCTCTGATTTGAAAGGAAGAATTCATATTTGCGTGGCGTGACATCAGAAACTCCAATGTAACCAAGATAATTAAGTGGCTAGCTGCAATTTATTAACCACTGGCAGATGTACGGAAACAGTCTCAGGCTCCATTCATGCTCCCTTGGTTGCAGCATGTTTGGTATATCGTGTTCCTTTGCAAAAATAACAGTATGTCAAAACTTTGAAAAAAGGAAATACATCTTTGGACTTCTTTTTCTTTTCAAAGTGGGGCTCATGTTTCTCCAGAATTGACATGTAACGCCTGCTTTCAGCACTAACCAAAACTTATTTAAATAATCCTTTAAAAAGCTTTTCAATGTTCTTACTGTTTAGCTTTCTTCCTTGGCTTTAATTTGTTTTCTTTTTATCTGCTGCTATTATGTATAATATTTATATAACAATAGCTTGTGCCTAGCTATTAATTTGTGTATGTGGGGTGGTTGTTTTTACTTTTACGTATTTATGACTGTAAAACTATTTTTTTAAGTGGCATATAAATATTAAAACGAACACAGTCTGTGGCATGACCAACTGTGAAGTTGTCCTCCGTAGTTTGTGGTTCGTTTGCTAATTTCTGTCTAGGGAATGTACCTGGATTCAACTCTTCTAACTACATTGTTTGGGTCAACTAGCCACTGGATTAGAAGGAATAAGAGAGGAAGGCAACAGCTCAAACCACTAATCTCTTTGAAAGGTTCCATCGCCCATTAAACACTGACATTATAGTCAGTTTTCAAGCAAATAGCAGGAATGACCGCATTTGTAGTACTGGAGCTGCAAAACATCAGATGACCCAAATATGCCAAGCCACATGCTACAGAAAGTCAATCCTTTCCCTCTAAATGTTCCTAGCCTATCTGACCGCAGTGGTTGCCTTCTTTTCCAGAGATATTTTGATGAGACAGACAACCAATTTGTACAATTAACTTTATGGGATATGTGGTTTGTGTGGATCCAGGCTAGGACCGTTGTAAAGTAAAATGCGAGGTTTTTAAAAATATTCTCCCAGTTCAATCCACTGTCACTATGCTACCATAAATGTCTGACATTGATAAAGGTGGCTGAGAGCTTTATGAAACATTCAAATGACCATGTTGCTATATGCTGAACTCAGTCTGGATCCACTGCAATCCCATTTTGCTGTGGACTGGCCTTGCGTTCAAGAAGCAAATTCCATCCACAATCTTCCCAGATTCCTTATATATTCCTTACAAAAACAGTAAGGAATGCTGTAATGATAGGAGAAGCAAATAATTCCATAGTTTCTTTCCTTCTCATTTTTTGCACTTGTAGGAACTGTTTGTTGTAAACAAGCAAACATACAAGGCTTGAAACATAATTTCAGTATGAATCCACTTGAATCCTTTAATGCAAAAGGCTCAGACGGTCTTATGATATACACAGTATCCGGTAGTTTAAAATGTAAAAACAATCAGAAAAAGAGGCAAAAAAGTTACTTTTCAAGCTTAGTAAACAGACATTACAGACTTCAGCAAGACATTTATCAAAGAATTTCACACTGTATTTGGATCTAGTAGCAATTCGGTTATTTTTTAAAATACTAAATCTGACAGTGATGTTTTTAGATTTTGTAACAAATGAAGCTACTGATCTTATTTACAGTATAAATAGGCATTTGTTTTTTAGGAGGAGTTGTGAGGAAGATGAGGTCCCATCACATGTTGAAGACAAGCGGTATCTTAACTCTTAAATGCAAAATAAAGCCATATGAAAGTAAAACTATATATATATATATATTTGTATATATGTATAAATAAATATCTTCTCCTCTGAAATTCCCATGTATATCTTCTCAGCTCTGGAATACAATTCTGTTCAGAGTTCTGTTGGGCTTGTGGCATAACAAATTACCCCAAATCGTCATTCTGCTGCTGCTGCTGCTGCTCTAGAAAACTGCTTTTCAAACAAGCTCATGACATGGTGGACAAACTGATACTGTTCGCTTGTCTGGATCATTCCTCCCCTGGAAAGGAAAAGTAAGGGGGGAAAGGTTGAAAACAGATATCCCTTTTGTACCAATAGTAATGAAGAAAGCCAAACAGTGCGAATAGAAACAGAACCAAAATCATTCAAAACCCAAAGAGGAAAGAACTGCCTTTGTATGTGATCAGTATTGTGCACTTTAAAAAGAATATACCACAGATCCTATGATCCACAAACCCACACGTTCAGGCAACTGCTGTGTCCAAAAGTTCTTCAGTACAGAAGATTTTCTCCAGAGCAGGCACGATTAAAAAAAGTGGACCCAACTCCTTTACAGCTCTAGAATGAGCTGTCAGCAGTAGGCCATGCAAAGTGAGATGTGTGTCTGAGAGTGCAATCCTAACCTGGAGTTAGGCCGGCAGTTTGGCCGACACAAGAGCCACCGTAAAGCACGTTTGGACCACTCTTGGAGTCAGGGAGGATGGCGCACTTCTCTGTACTGGACTCTGACTCGTAGAGTGGTCCAAACATACTTTATGGTGTCCCTTGTGCCAGCCAAATGTTGCTGGCCTAACTGTGCCAGCCTAACTCCAGGTTAGGTTTGCGCCCTGAGACTCATGGTGTGTCTGAGAAGCCGTGCCTACTCTGGAAGTGTTGCTGCTCAAGATGTCATTGGCACATATCCTTTTTTGCTATGCTGAATATGGCACAGAAAAAAACGCAACCATCAGCTCATGAACCAAAAGAACCATTAGTCATTATCTTGGGTAATCACAGCCCCTGCAAAGCCATTAGTAGCACCCTGAAGAAACAGAGGTGAAGAAACAGGAGAGGGTGGCTCTCCAGTTATGAGATGATAGGAAATGAGGCTTCCTTTTCTCATACGGCCCGCCAGGCTGCTCCTTCCTCTTTTTCACAGTCATAGAGACACCTCCTCATTTGCTATTTCACGGAATTCAGAGGTGGCGGAGATTCCAATACAGGTGTGCCCCAGTAGCCATGGTGGATAGGTCCCCCCAGGGATGCTTGAAACCATGGATAAAAGGGAATCTAAGAATAGAATTCTTCCCTGCAACCCCCAGAGCAAGAAAGGTTTTTAGCAACACAACATAAACATAAAGGAAGGTAATTCCCTCCCCATCTGTGAATAATTGAAATTATGAATACAGGATCCATGGATATGGGAGCTCACCTGTATTTCCCAATATTGTGTACCGGGGGAAGGTCAGTCAGTAAGTCAGTCAGCCAGTCAGTCTCTCTCTCTCTCCCCCTGAGTTTTGGAAACTGCTAAGTGTTCATAGGCACTGGGCTAAAAGGCCTTCAGAAGAAAATCCTGAAACCCTTCATTCTCTAAAATGTACATTTCTTAAACTTCAGCACTGACAAGCAAGCAGGCAGGCTAGAAGGAAGAGTGAATGTAAACTTCCTGTTTCCTGTTAATGTTCACCCTTTTAGTTTGCCTGCTTGCTTATCTGTTAAAGCAAGAGGCGTACAGTAATTTCAAGAGGCTTAATGCTTGTGAGTTCTTTGCTGTGAAATAAATCTCCACGCTAATCATACACAGAATTATCGGCAGTGCTGTGTATTATTGGGGGAAAAAAAGCCAATACCCTTTTGTTTGGATCCAAGGAGACCCAAGCATGAGTAAAGGGCATTCACCCTCATGGAAAGGAAGAGGGCTTAATTTCTGAATCCAGCTACAGCTCCTGCCCTATGTGCAGTAGCCCACTGTTCCACTAATGTTCAGAAAGAACATTGGGGGCAGGGTGCAAGGGTGCTATAGCGCCACTGCATTATGAAAGTGCATCAATGACAGCCCAGCCATGATTATATAGGTCCAAGCCTATTTCTGAATCTCAGTGGGAATTCTTTTTCTCTTAATTGCTGGTATTGGCATCCAATATAGCAGAAAACCACCAGAAATTCTGTTTTTCTCTGTCTCTCAGCACCTCAGTGGGGTGACAGAATTTAATTCCGCTTCCAACCGAGCATAATAATTCTTCCTTTGTGGTAATTTCAGCGTGAAATTGGAAGCCTCTGAACAAACCACCATCAGCAGTACCCCCACTTTGGTTTACTTTTCATGAAATATTTTAATTATCAACACCATTAAGTAGAACAAGATACATTAATGCTGAAATTAAAGGTAAGAGATCACTCTGTATTAAAATCCTTTTATATAGCTGTCAAAATTTTATCTGAGAGATGCACCCTTAAATATTTTCTCTTTTTATATTTTCGCATACATTATTTCCTGTAGGCTCTAGCCAAGTTCCTAGAATTTACAATATTGACAATTGTTGAAACTTCAAAGCTGGCAAATCCTGCTAGATTTGGCTGGTCTTTAAGAAACACATAAGCCTTTCTGTATTCATATGTGTGACTATATGTCTATGATTCAGAGCATACAAACCTGTCTGCTTTACCTCATCGCGTCACTGGAAAAGCTCAGCTGCTCACTTGCTTAGAGCAACTAGATTACCTCTCAAGGATCTAGTGGGCATTTTAATAAAAATCCTGAGGGCTCTATAAAGGGGATTCTTATACAGGATGAAAAATCGCATGGGTATAACATCAGTGTGCAACCACCCTGTGAAATACACACTACCCTGTGGCTTAAAAAGTACTCACACTAGAAGATTTGAACTCTATGGGAGGGACATACGTGCTGGAACTCCTGCACCAGATTCCACTGCCTTTGAAGTACTTCACAGGCATTTCTTCTGCTTATTGGAAAGATGCAAACATGCATCGGCTATCCTTTCAGGTAATTTCTAGCCATCTTTTGCAGTGGAAATGGCGGGATATAGCCACTAGGTGGCATTTTGGCCACAGCAGTTTTACGCAAGTGCTTTCTATTCCCAATCAAGGCTTAAGGCAACTTCTCAGGTTTGAAATGGAAATTGTGAATGCCCCTATGGGATATATAATAATCACACCTATACATCTATAAAATGTTTTTTTCAATGCTATCAGTGCATCTCCGTATGCTTAGTTAAGCATTCAGAGTCTAAGTCATTCTATTCACCTATCATCACTCCACTCACATGCCAGATGCTGAGAATTAAACTAATTGAAGCCATTTAATTCATAAACAGTCGGAATTTGGAGGTATATCCCAAATAAGTGTGCCTAGAACAGTCATTCTCAACTCTTTTTTGGTTTCCCTTATGAGCTATTCTCAGACTCCAGGGCCTCTCTGTTAAACAAGGATACAACACAAACAAACATAAAATCATGTATTATTGTCATGTTTCAGTCTGTGGCCCCCTTCAAACATGCCAAGGCCATATATCAAGAATGGCTGGTCTAGAGGTTAATTTTATAACCAAAAGGTTAATTTGTTTTATGACATGGTTTATGACACCACCCCAAAATGAAATACCGAAGGCCCAATTCTATCCAACTTTCCAGCACCAATACACTACATTCTGCAGTGGCAGGCAGTCACAGAGGCCTCTCAAAGAAAGGTAACTAGTTCCCTTACCTTGGGGCTGCATTGCAGCTGGAAAGTTGGTCAGGATTGGGCCCTAGGTTTAATAACTTCAACTCACCAAATCTGTGTTTCAGACATGTAATTAATTCTAATCTTAATATTTAAATGGCTATTATTTTGTTTTTATCCTGTGCTATTATTTCCAGGAACAAGGGACATGGTGGCACTGTGGGTTAAACCATTGCTGCTGAGCTTCTGACAGGAAGGTTTGCAGTTCAAGACCACACAACTGAGTGAGCTCCCGTCACTTGCCCCAGCTCCTGCCAACCTAGCAGTTCAAAAACACGTAAAAATGTGAGTAGATAAATAAATACCATTTCAGTGGGAAGGTAACAGCATTCCGTGCACCTTGGCGTATAGTCATGCTGGCCACATGACCAAGGAAACTTGTCCTCGGATAAACGCTGGCTCTTCAGCTTAGAAATGGAGATGAGCACCGCTCCCTACAGTCAGTCATTAGACCATTCGATCGTGGGGAAACCTTTACCTTTTTATTATTTCCAGTAATTTTCAGAGAAATCATTACCATTATTTTTTCCATTATTGTTTTATACAACAATGACAGAATACAACCAAACTTCCCAAACAAACAGTATCAAAAGGCAAGAATTACTAGTCTCAAACATGAAAGTAAAGGGAAATTCCATTCTGCAGTATGTCTGGCACCTACTTGCTAACAACTAACATGCTTGTAAGAATAATTTGTACAATAGCAATTCCCAATCTTTTCCATGAATCCCAAAACTGTCCGTATGTTAAGGAAGAAAATGTAACAGAACTCTGGATCATAGAGAAAAGACAGAAAACAGTTTTCTTACCTGTCGAGCCGTAGCTGGCAGGTAGTTCCAAGTATGTCAACTATGCCCTGGTTCTTCAACTGTTTGCAGCAAATGCTGGTGGCAATAAAGCACCCAGTCCTCCCAATCCCTGCACTGGCCAACGAGAGTGACAGACAGTGAGGAGGAAATCCTCAGAAAGACCATTAACGTTTCCTGAATGCCATTCAAATGAATTTATCATGTAAACTGCCTTGTGAACCTTTTTTTGTTGAAAAAATCGTAAATATTCCAAATAAGAAATACACACCCTCTTGCCAAATGTATAAAGCCAACAAAACAACTTCTTGGAGGAGAAAACAGACATAAGTATCCAGACAGCAATATAGCTCACATATGCAAAGCAAATGGTAGCTCTACTTTCTAGTTTGGCTCATATTAAGAGATGGGTTATCCTGGGGCCTTCGGTATGAGATGCTCTGTTTATGAGGTCAGATAAAGACTTCTGGCTAAGGAGGGAATTTTTCTTCTTCCAGATCGAACATAATGTCACATGGTGTGGTGGATGGTGTATTGACTTTGGACAGAGATGACACAAATGTCAGATCTCCACTCGGGGACTAAACACATTACATATCACGTGCCACTGGAACGCTTTGAGAGCAAAATGGGACAACCCCATTTATGACTCCCTGACCTTCTTGAAGAAGTGGCAGGACACAAATGTGATGAATATACATATAAATACTGTGTGATTGAGTGATTGAGTAATCCATAGCAGAATACCCTGTGGAGTAATCACTGTGATGGAATCCAGCCATTGCTTCATTGAGAGTGCAATACTACGTGCTCGTTGGGCCCGCACAGGTCCCTGGCGCCAGGCTGTGAGTGCTGCAAATGTGCTATAAAGCATGTCTGTGACAGCTCTGGAGGAAGCTGAGCCAGTGCATGGATGTGCACTGACTCCGCGAGGCCAAATCCAGGCCCCATGCTGCATGGACCAGGTAAGGTTGCCCTGGCTGAATTGGGGAGGGCAGAATGAGGATGGATTGGGTGGTGGAGAGGGCGGTGGCGGATTGGCCCGGGAGTGGGGTGGGACCAGCCTCTGGCACTGAGGCCATAGCCTTACCCCACTCCCAAGCAGCCTGGCATTCCATCAGGCTGCTCGGATCTGCACTAGCCATTTTGCTGGCACAGATCCAAGTAGCCCCATTGCAGTGGCTGGGGAATTTACTCCGAGTAAGAGGTCATGTCCCCTTACTCTGAGTTGTGCTGCAGCCACCTCCAACCCCGTGCTGGATACTGCACAGGCCAAGCTGGCCTGCCTGTTCCAGGTGCAGGAAAGGATCGGGCAGCTCACGTTTCAGTTTGGAGGGAAACAGGCTCACAAACAATGGTGGAAATGGATTAGGTTTTTCTAGAACCTAACTTGGCTGTCATATCCATATAAAAACATAACATAAAAATTATTTCCTGTCATGTTTAGATAAATATGGGAGGGAAACGTACTGCATGTCGTGAGGACTAATTGCCACCCTAGGCCATGTAACTGAGCTCTCTAGGCAAACTGTATTCCAAGAGAACAGTGGTTCCCAATGTCCTGTTCAGACATTTGGACCACTGTAAGTGCTGGCAGTGGCGGGGACTTGGGAGGGTGCCTGACAGCACCTCATTCTTACCTCATTGGTTCTTACCTCATGGGGGGGGGGTCGCGCTGGCCTCTGGCCTGTTCTGGGAGGCCTGCAGCACCCTCTGTGAGCCGCCTCGATGAGGTAAAAAGCCTTGTTTTGTGCACACAAAGCACTTCCTATTATTTAAGGAAGTGCTTTTTGTGCAAAATGGGACTTTTTAACCTCATTGGGAAGGCTCACAAAAAGGGCTACAGGCCTCCCAGAACTTGCCAGAGGCCAGCGCCCCCCCCCATGAGGCTAGGTACCCCTGGAGTGTCCGCAGCACTGCGATTGCTGCAGCGCTGTCAAAAACCCATTCCTGGGCTACTCCCCTTAAGGGGAAATTACCCTGGAACATTTTTCAATTGGGGGGGGGGGGTTACACTGCAATAGAACAATGGATGTTATAGCTCTTGGGCTACAAACCTGACCTGGCTGGTTCCCACATTGCCCAGAAACAAGAAAAAGCTTCCTCAGAGTAATTTATTGAAATGGGACCCTTCAAAGAGCAATGAGTGGATCAGAAAACCAGCTAAAAGAAAGGTGTTTGTCAAGGTGCCCATCTGTCCAATTCTCATGCTTTTAATTTAGTGCACAAGTGTTGTGTTGTTACAGGTCACGGTGTAAGCAGCTGCCATGTGGACACACCCTCCTCATGGCTCCTGCTCCTCCACGTGGACACACCTTTCTAATGGCTCCTGCTCTCATGGCTCTGGTGGCCTTCCAGGTAGCTTGTGCTTGGGGTATGCACAAGAGGCAAGAGAGAAAAACCAGCTGCCTGTGAGAAGGAACAGAAAAGCCAGCAAGGCAGGGATCACCATTGCCACTCCTGCTGCTGGGCTTTTCAAAGCTGAACAGAGTGGACTGTATTTTTAACCAAATGTCAATCACCTTGAGGACCACTTAGGAGATGGAAGGTGACATAAAATGAGTCAGACAGGTTCAGAAGCCCTAAAGTGTGGGCAGATGCTCAACCTGCTAACTGGGCAAGAGGCACATTTGCCAGTGGTGTTCCTTTTATATTTAGCAGGGGGAGAGTAGTTGTCCTTATCTTTGTGTCTTTTCTAGTGGCTGTTGCTGGTGGTGTTCTGTATTGGAAAACGCAGGAGCCACCCTGAGGATAGGGAGTGGTATCAGGAAAGGCCCCTTGTCCCAGATAAACCAGGGATTATAGAGTTAATCCCAGAAGGTATTTGCAAGCCTCACACAGGTGCAGATGGGCGTGGCTGATGAATTAAAGCCTGTCCAGATTGGCCTCAATATATTGGCCTCAGTATAAAGCTGGAGGTGGGACCTGGAGAAAGGTAGCTGGGAAGGTCCTGGATAAGGACCTGGAGATTGGCACCAGGTAGGGGACCGACTGATGGCTGTGTGCTGGATAGACAGATGGACGGCTGGCTATGCTAGATGGCCTGACTACCTGTTGGTTGGCCTGAAGGACTGTTAAAGGACTGGCTAAGGTAAGCTCATTGTGGGGAATGACTGTGGGAAACAGTTGTTTGGCTGCCACACCCCTGGCGCCACCAGTGGAGGAGGCAGTTGTAGCTGGGACAAGCTGGCTGCCTGTTGTTTGGTGGTGGGGTATTTTGAGCAAAGCCAGTGATGAGGGCAGTCTGGAGGAGGCTGACCAGCCAGTGATCCCAAACAAAAGCTGCTGAAAGAGAGGAGGCCCAGTGGGTGACTAAACCCCCTCCCTCTTGCCTATCTCTGAGGCTGCTCTGTGGGGAAACTAGTTAGCCTAATGTGGGCATTGAGGTCCTTGGGGAGGCTTGGCAGGGAATTTGGCAGAACACTTGTCTTCCCTAACTTTAAGTTCTCTGTTGCAGGACAGAATTTGGCAGAACATGTTCTGCATTGTTTTAGATTGTGAGCGCTTTGGGTACAAGGAGCCATTTAACTTTATTATTATTTCCTGTAAACAGCTTTGTGACCTTTTTTGTTGAAAAGCGGTATATAAATACTGTTGATTAGCCCCTGCTAACTGGGCAAGAGGCACTTTCCAAATGGTGTATTCAGCAGGGGGAGAGTAATTGTCCCTCTTCATCCCTGCGTAGTGTCTTTTCTAGTAACTGTTTCTGGTGGTCTGCATTTGTTTTAAGATTGTGAGCCCTTTTCGGACAGGGAGCCATTTAACTTTATTAGTATTTGCCTATAAACCACTTTGCGTTGAAAAAAAGTACCTGTTGATTGACTGATTGTCTATGGCTCTTTGGCCAGGCATGACCAAATTTGGACTCAAGCTTTCTGAACTGGGTTCATAAGTGGCTAAATGCTTATTTTCAACCTGCTTTGGTGGTGGTATGATAAAAGCAATGCAACAGAACTCCAGGACACTCAGACTGGTTGGAAGGTTAATAATAATGTTCTTGTACATTATCAATGGCCCCATGTCCAGGCACTGTTATGCAAATCAGCTATAGTCCTCCCCACATTTCTACGCTAGTCCTAAGCCATTGAACAAGGGGTGGTGATGGTTTCTTTTTAAAAAAATAAGTGTCTGCCAGTGATATAATGGTACTGCTCCTCAGCAGGTACAACTTTCCATGAGTTTGTGCACAATCTATTATGAAGAAAGGCAGTTTAATAAGCTGATGCTTTCCTGTCTAGAATCTGCAGTTCTCATTTAGATGAGAAACAAACAACGACAGGGGGGAAAAATGCTGTAACCATCAGCCAATACTTTTTTTTCAATGAAAGATTAGCACTTAGATTGGAGGAAAATGTTACAGGGTAGAATGCCAGACAGATGTTAGGTGAGCCAGCTGGCTTCTGTCAGGCCTGATATGTCAACATGTCACTTTAAATAACAGAAGCAGCAAACAACAATTACTCCTTGGTCCAAGAGCTATCCTTGTTTTGCGGTCTCTCAAGTAGTGCTGGTATCTTTCAAGATGAGTTTTATTCATTGCCACTTAAGCCATTCTGGTCAGCAGCTTTGCCCTCGGGAAAAAATAAATGCTATTTGTGCAAAGCCATTTCACCAAGGTGTATATATAAGGCTATATAAGATCAACCTGTTCTTTTTCCCTTCCCCACCCCCACCCCATCCAGATGGAGTCACCAAAAAAATACTAATCTTTGTTTATTGATCAGAGTTGCTTTTGCATTTCATTTATGGGTGGCAACAAGTTATTAATTCCGTTTATCACTTTAATGAAAAACAAGAAGCAAAACTGACAAACTTCCTGCATGTTGTATAATGGAATAGTTATGTGGTTTGCAAACTGGTGGGTTACAATGTACCAGGAGAACAGGAAGCAGAGCATTCCCCTTTAAAGGAAGTGAACCTGCTCTGATAGCAGCAACAATGCTGCAGAGATCACAGCACTGCTGCTGCCAAGGGGCTTTTTTTACTTACTGGGGGCCGGGGGGCAGAGCTGGTCTCTTGCAGGATCCTGGAGGCTCACAGCCGCCTCCGATTTCCTCTGTAAGTGATGTCAAAAGTTCTTATCTCCTATCCAAAGCTACTTCTAGTTTGGGGGAAAACACCATAATTCCTTTTTGGGTGGAACATCTTCTGAAGTTCTAGTAAGTGACAAACTAACATAAGCTCCTTTTTCACAGCTGAGCTTAACAACCTCACTTGCTGAGTAAGACGTTGATAGAACAGCATTCAACCATAACCCAGCTGGCAAACTGAAGGTGGAGCTTATGAAAAAAAAAGGTTCATTCTACAGCCGTACAGCTTGGGAAAGCATCTTCAAATAGGTAACTATCTAAATATGTTTCTCTCTTCAAAGAGGATCATCGGGGTTTAATGGTGCAAAATTAACATACCTGCAGTGAACAATGATTGGCGCATTCTTTTCTTCTGCACTCTTTATGGCCTCTTCTACCTCCTGAACAAGTTGCAGCAGCGGTGGTGCTTGATCCGGGGTCTTCTGGTCTGGCCAAGATGTATACCAGTAGTGCTTCAGATTTCTTACTTCTTCACCCTTCTGTGAGCCATTTTGAAAGAGAACGGGCAGCATTATGGAGCAACCCCATTAATCTCCAACTCCATCATTTAGACGGTTTCTTAAGGGAAGGATTCAGAGAGATAGGCCTTCCTTACAGGCTGTGTTTTGCATAATTGCCTGTGTAATTTGGGCCGTTGAGAAAGGTGATTATTTACCAAAACCATGTGCATGTGAGTTGTGCGAATGTAACTGAAAGGTGAGCTCTCTGTATCGCACTACTTCTATCACTCCATGCAATTGGATGTCGCAGAACTACTGCAGGTAGAAAAGGATTGGAAGGGGAGGCCAAGAAAGTATTGACCCAGTCTGTTTCCCAATCTAGCTCTACAACATCTAGAGTGCAATTCTTACCTGGAGTTGGGCTGGCACAGTTAAGCCAATAAAGTTTGGCTGGCACAAGGGACACTGTAAAGTATGTTTGGACCACTCTCAAAGTCAGAGAGGCCAGCGTGCGCCATCCTCCCTGACTGCGAGTGGTCCAAATGCACTTTATGGTGGCCTGGTGCCAGCCAAGCCTTGCTGGCCTAACTCCAGGTTAGGATTGCACTCCTATTTGCATGGCGGCATAACAGTAATGTGGTACAGTATCTGAAATGATAGCACTGACTCTGCTGCTTCCTGGATTGGCTCACCACACACAGCAAAGCCACAGCTGAAGATATTGCGTTGGCACAGCAGCCATGTTACCATTCTAAACATTCTGTCATATGCTCATGTTGTCATTCAATTAAGTGAAGAACCATGTTTCAAGATATAATCGCATTCTTAATAATATTGGCTACATAGACTGTCAGAAATCGTATTTATATCCTGATAGACAGATAGCTATTTCTAATTGCATATACCACATGTCACCTTCTGGGAAAGCAGAAGGCATAAGGCTTAGTTTTTTTTCCATTCAATCCTCCTGAGTCAACAAACATGCTGCTCAGTTAGCAGGCAAACTCCTTAATGGGGCCTGCTTAAGGGTGCAATCCTAACCTGGAGTTGGGCTGGCACCATCAGACCAATAAAGTTTGGCTGGCACAAGGGACACTGTGAAGTATGTTTGGACCACTCTCGGAATCAGAGGCTAGCACACAGACGTGCACCATCCTCCCTGACTCAGAGAGTGGTCCAAATGTGCTTTACAGTGGCCCTTGTACTGGACAAACTTTGCTGGCCTAACTCCAGGTTAGGATTGCACACTAACTTGACGGTTTTGTGGTTAATCTTGTGTCTGATTGGAACTAGAGATCACTGAAATGTTCACTTCAGACTTCTAGCCACTGGTTGCACAGTGTTAATTGCCCCAGTTCGTTATAAAAGAAGGATCTGAGAAAAGTAACACAGGTCTTTAGAGTCTGTGTTTATGGAAAGTCAAACCTTCAGTTAAAGTCACAAGGAATTATTTGAAGCTTTTGAGTTTTAGAAGCAATAGTTAGACATGGATGAAAACGAATTTTTTGCGTGGATTTTGGTGTTTTCCAAAGTCAGAAGTGCAGAAAGCAATGTTATGTGTTTTTATTCCAAGGGTGCATTTTTATAAATTATAATCACTTTAAACGTGTACCAGGTAGATTATATAGGTGATGTAATGTCAGCAGATGCAGCCGAATGCAGTAAGAGGTAAAGTTAGAGACTATGTAGGGGTGTTAAATGGTTTGTTTATTTATTTGCAGATTTGATTTATTTTTACAAAAATGAGAAGTGCAGAAAGCAGATGTGTTTTTATTTCATTATCACTGAAACAACCCATCTCTAGCAACAGTTTGTGGGAACTGAGTTTTGAAAGTACACAGTGTTAAGCTTTCTAACCAAACCAGTCAAGCTTGAATTTGGTCAACAAAACAAATCAAAAATATCCAACCAGGCCTGATGTCCAGCCTGCTAATGCATGCAGCAAAGGCAAAAGATGGCGCTACAGAGACAGCATCCAATGCTGCAGAGGGAGCACAGAGGCAGAGGGAGGGTGCTGTGATGGGCACCGGCTGCGGCAAGGAGAAGCAGCATGGAAAAACGCACACGTTTTGGCTGGGCGACACATGAGGGTGGGGTGATGTTGCCCCACCCCAGGCCCGCTGCAAGCCAGAACGGGTCTGCCTGAGCAGCAGTTATGTTCTATTTCTTTTAAGAAACAGGAAGAATCTGCAACAAAATGTCACCTCTCTACTCCTAGTGCCCAGTTGGCTTAACCAAGCCCTCCCCTCTTCCTCAAATTCTGTTGCTATTTTTTTCCCTGACACTTCAATTTGCAAAGCTTCCTGAGAGCTAGCAGGGGGTAAGGGAACGTTTGCTCCCTTAGCCCAGGTAGAGTGCAGCCAGAGGCAATGGGTCTCCTCAGATAGGAGGCTCATGTAGGCCTTTGTGGTTCAGGAGGGGGTTCTGGATTTGGCAACAGAGTCTGCCGCCAGTTCCACCCTCCTCCTGGGGTTGGTCTTCCCTCTGGCCCACCCTTCCCTGCCCAGTTCTGCCCTCCCCCTGCCCTCGGAAGCCTCACTGCCAGCTGACAGTAACACCACCAGTCATTTCGGTGATGGGTCTTCCTGATGCTGAGGCCCAATGTTGACTGGCACTGGCCTCAGTACTGGTGGTACACTGGAGCACCTTACTATACTTTTGCATCATCTGGAGTCTGTGGTCCAAGTGTACTGCCGATGCTAGTGCTATTAGGATTAGGCCCTAAATTTCCAACATGTTTAGGCACTAAGGGGTTCTTCTTTGGTATAAGAAAGGGAATAGTTGCAGCACTAGAAGGTTTTGGTGTTTTGGATTCCTATGGTTTTCATGTCCAAACCACTTAGAAGAAGCGTTTCAGATGAAGGCACTGAATGTATCTATTCTTAGGAAAATAATTATTCATCTCCCTCCCTCCCTCCGGAAAAGTTGATTCATTGATATTTAAAGCAATAATGTTGTCAAGTTAAAATAGTACATGGGGAAGAAGCTCTTTAGTGAACAATAGTGGGAAGAAACATTTTAGTATGAACACAAGTGATGTCACTGTAGGTATCGGTTCCTGTACTATGACAGGATTCACATCTTCTGCAGATTGGTTTCTGCAGCCACAATCAGCTTTATGGTTTCATCAATACTACAATTTATTACAGATTAGCACCAAACTGAAGTTGACCTACTATATGAAGTTGACCTTGAAAACAATGGGAAATTGTACTGACAGACAAACGTGAAACTGGCACATCCATCACAGTGCAAAAACCATTGCTAAACTAAAGCGGATACATTTAGGATGACTTTTAAAAACTAGTTGAGGGTGGTAAGAGATGAGTAACAAGTAAGCATGTTGTGATAATGACAGCTAGACACTGGCTGATCCACACGTTTTTCCACTAAATGATCAGATTCATTTTGCAAGTGGCAGGAAAGTCTTCAGATTGCATATGTCTCAGTCTAAAATGCTTGACTGCTTACATTACTGTGTTGCTTACATGTTTGGAAGCTGGATGGAAGTATCAACAGTGCAATAACGAAAAGTGAAATTTCAACTATATTGTACAGCCTAGATATAATTGGTGGCTTGTATATATTTTTAAGCTGCTATATGCATGTTTGAGTAATCTTACCTTTAGAGTAATAAGCCTTAACCGGTAATCATCTGCTTGTATCACTTTGTTAATTGTTATTTCAATTCCTTCATAGGTAACCTGTTCTTCCGGCCAGTATTCTGTACATTTCTAGACAAAACATAAATCAGAGATAGAAAGCAGATATCTGGAAAAATGGTTTTGGTGTACTAAAATGAGTTGAGTATATATTTGAGTGAATTACAGATGCAGTATGTTCCCAGAGACCTGTTAAGATATGGACTGTATCTACCCATTGCCACAGATCAAAGAGCTACCTTAGATGTGCTCAAGGGCTTCCATGTTCATGCTCCAATGCCACATCAAACTGCTTTTGAAGTTCCCTGGTTGCCAAAACTAAACCCTGAAAGGGCTTCTATAACATTAAGAAGCAGATGAAAGGGAAGATTCCCTCTGATGCTGTTTTCCCCACCTTTCCCCAGAAAAAGCCACACTGAGAAAAATGGGCACGGAAGCTGGCTTTAACGTTAAAATTTGTGCCTGTGTGTGACAGCCCATTCCACCATTGCCTGAGCGCCAGTTGTGCAACCACCGCCATAAAGCACGTTTGCACCACCCAGAGAGTAAGCGCCACTGCCAAGGAGTCCTGTGCAGCCCCGTCAATGCTGCCACTGTGCCCTGGCCGCTGGAGGACACAAGGTAAGCAGCAAATGGTGCGGTGGTGTAGGGGAGGCATTCCTGGGCAGAGGGAGGGAGGAGAGAGGGCAGAATGTGGGGTGGGACAGGCCCAGGTGGGAGTGGGACTGGCAGAGTCCAGTCCCCCCTTCTGGCTTGAAAGCCTGACGTGGGGCTTCTCAAGTCTGCGCCAGTTAAATAGCCACTGAGCAAGTTGAGGCTTTAATTGGAGTAAGGGGACAAGGAGGCCTCCCAGCCTGCTCAAATCCATTACAGGCTACAGTGGTTGCTGCTTCTGTGCTAGACAGGATTGGGCTCCATGTGATGATTTTATGACTGCTTGTTGATTTTTGTGAGCTGCCCTGAGAGTTCTATTAAACATAAGAAGGGTCCTGCTGGAGCAGGCCAAAGGCCCATGGAAGTTCAGCAATCTGTTTCTCACCATGGGCAAACCTGATGCCCACAAGCAAGAACCCACAAACTGGAGATGAAGGCAACAGAACTCCCCCACCAATTGCTCTTTGGCAATAGGTGTTCAGGGGCATACCTGTGACTGAACCTGGAGGTAGCACATTGTCATCGTAAGCAGTTGTCATTGATAGACTTGACTTTCATGAATTTAGTGTTTGGTGTTCCATGAATTTAGGGGGCATTATAAATTGTGGGTGTTTTGGTGGGGGGAGGAGTTAACCTCCTTGTGACATGGCGACTTTTTGGGGGTTCCGGAGAAAAATTGTTAATACACCTGTTTTCCCTGACCCGCCTGCTTGGTGGGGCACCAGAAACTAGGCAAAGTTCAGTGCTGCCATGGGCTGAGCCAGATGTGGCTATGAGACGGCGGTCCCACGGACACGATTCTGAGATCGTCCAGATGCAGGGTGACAGAGTGGATCCGCACGACTCAGTGCATGGCGGAACAGCAAGGGGTCACCCCCTGAGCCAGAATACTACTTTACGAACTAAGAGCTAAACGGGACAATCATAAACAAGTGAATTCAATTGAGAAAGTGGAGAAGGAAGGGAGAGAAAAGAAGCGGCGACTTGCGGGGGTTTAATAGACAAAGCGGAAAGGAAGATCAGAGCAATGACTTAGACACTGGGGCAAAGAAACAAATTAAATATTCAGTAAACAGAAGCAAAGACTCATCACATAGAGAATAGTTAATTATTGACAGATGTTGGGGTGAAGCGGTGGACTTGAGGAAAGGGTGAGAGACGAGGGAGAGATGGAGACCTATGACGGATGACAGATTCAGCTTCAACACTATCTAACTGGATTTAAAGTGATCTTGAGGATACTTTGATTATTTAACTATTGGGATTATTTAAAATTACTTTGATTTGGTGGATCTATGGATTAATTGTATTTAACAGAGATCAGAAGATGGGATTCTGATGGAGGGACAGGAGAAATACAGGCACAGAGACGAAGACGTTTTGAAGTTGGAGTTGGGATTTGTAAAGACTCAATTTTTTAATCACAACTTTAAAATACTGGATTAATTTGGAGTGGAATTGATTAACCAATAAGGGACTTGGTGATTAGGTGAATGAACCGTGAAAATGGTGCCAAATGAGACTGAGAATGAAGGCGAGAATCTGCTTTTGATTTCAACCTAAAGACATGCGCATTTGACTCTAAACCTTTGAACCAGAGAAAAGAGAACACAGACTTTGGAAGCTAGAGTCAAATCATTAAAAGACAGTAACATATTGCAAGTTTTCACTGGAAAATTTTAAAAAAGCTTTTTTTAAGAATTAACATAATTAATTAATACATAATATTAACAAAGAGGAATATAATATAGCAATTTATTTTAATTGAGAAGTTTGATATTTTGAATTAAGATACATGAATTAAGAAATCTTATAATCTAAATATTAATTGATTGGAAGAGGCAGGCTTTGTACAACTTTTTATTTAAATATTGACACAAATTAATTAATATTGATAGATCGATACTGATTGCAGAATTTATAGAGTGAAAATTGACAGTGGATTGATTGGTATTGATCAATTGACTAAGATATTGAGTAAGATGGCTGCAAAAAAAAACAAAAAACAAAAAAACCACTACAGAAACAATTGCCAAAACATCACCAAGAGTTACTTCAGAAATACATACAGTCCTAATGCAGGATAAAAGAACACAAGAAAAGGATAAGAAAAAGAACAAACGAGATGAGACAGTCAAGTATCATAGGCATTTATTTTAGACACGATATGGGAATTGAGAGAAGATATACAAGGGGAGTTGAGAAACTCTGAAGAAAAGGTAATATCAACTCTCAAATAAGATGGAACAAATGAATCAGACAATGAAAAAATGGCAAACCAAAGCTAAAAAAAGAAAAGTGAAAGTAATAAAGAAAAGACATGAAGAAACATCACAAATGATACAAAAAATGGAAGAAAAAAGTCTGGAGATTAAAACGGAGAACTCTCAAGTGGAATGGGGACTCCTGAGATAAGAAATGGAAAGGGCAGCCTATGTTATTAGAATTCAGAACTTTCCAGAAGAAACGGAAGAGGACACAAGAGCACGGGTAGGAGAGTGGATAGCAAAAGAAACAGAGCTTAGTCAAGAAATTTTAACAGATGATATTGACATGATTTACAGAGTTTATGTACCAAGAACAAGACTGATAAACAGACCAAGACAAGTAGTAATAAAATTCACAGAAAGAAAAGCAAGAGACTTGATACTGAAGAGATTAGAGGAAAAAAGAAGAGAACCGCAAGACAAGGAAATTAAAATATGGAGAGAGATCCCATGGAAAATTCGTCAAAAAAGAACCATGGCCAATTTGGATGACAGAAAAAAATTCCTAACCGGCCCTCATGATGAGCAACCAGCTAATCTCAGACTGGACATACCCGTCATAGCAGCTTGTAACCTGTGATGGAGTTTTCTTCCATAAATCTGTCCAATCCTCTTTTAAAGGCATCCAGGCCCAATGCCATCACCACATCTCGCGGCAAGGAGTTCCACATACTAATTATACGCTGGGTAAAGAAATATTTTCTTTTGTTTGTTCTAACTCTCCTAACATTCAGCTTTAGAGGATGTCTCCTGGTTCTGGTATTGTGTGAGAGGGAAAAAAAGATTCCCTCTATCTACTCTATCTACCCCCTGCATAATTTTGTATGTCTTAGAGCAATCCTAAACTGGAGTTAGGCCGGCATAAACTAAGCCAGCAAAGTTGGGCCAGCTACAAGGGCCACCATAAAGCATGTTTGGACCACTCTCAGAGTCAGGGAGGATGGCTCATGTCTGTGTGCTGACCTCTGACTCTGAAAGTGGTCTAAACATACTTTAGTGTCCCTTGTGCTGGCCAAACTTTGCTGTCTCAGCTTATTGCCGGCCTAACTCATATTAGGATTGCACCCTCAATCATGTCCCCCCTCAGGCGCCTTCTTTCTAGACTGAAGAGCCCCTAACACCGTAACCTTTCCTTGTAAGGGAGGTGCCCCAGCCCAGTAATCATTTTGGTTGCTCTCTTCTGTACTTTTTCTAATTCTACGAGGTCCTTTTTGAGGTGTGGAGACCAAAACTGTATGCAATACTCTAGGTGAGGCCTTATCATTGCTTTATACAATGGCAATACAATATTGGCTATTTTATTCTCAATCCTTTTTCTAATTATCCCTAGCACGGAATTGGCCTTCCTCACTGCTGCTGCACACCAAGTCGACATTTTCATTGAGCTGTCCACCAGCACCTGAAGATCTCTCTCCTGGTCTGTCACTGACAGCTCAGAACCCATTAACCTATATGTGAATTTTTGATTTTTTTGTCCCAATATGCATTATTTTGTACTTACTTACAGTGAAACGCATCTGCCATTTTACTGCCCAATTCTCCCAGTTGTGAAAGATCCTGCTGGAGCTCTTCACAATCCTTTCTAGTTTTTACCACCTGGAAAAGTTTAGTGTCATCTGCAGATTTGGCCACCTCTCTGCTTATGCCTGTCTCCAGGTCATTTATGAATAAGTTAAAAAGCACTGGTCCCAGGACAGATCCCTGCGGCACACCGTTCTTCACCTCTCTCCACTGTGAAAATTGCCCATTAATCCCCACTCTTTGTTTCCTGGTCCTGGAGACATGTTTCCCCACCCCTGCCTTGACATATTGCTTAGTAAAACTTGCAATGCAAATCATGGCCATCAGGTTCTCTGCCAATGACTCGTGTTACTGATATTTGGCAGCAAAAACTCAGCAGCCTGGTTCTACTTTGGTTCAAGTTGAGTCCATCCCTTTTCTGCAGGCTCAGTTTTTCCCAAAACGTTAGTACCAAATCCTGCCTACAATTCCAAACCTCTTCTCCTGAATTGACCCTGTTAGCCATGCCTTGAGACACCTCAGCTCCACCCATCTAGCTGGCCATCTGTGTGGAACAGGGAGCATTTCCAAAAATGCTACCATGGAGGTCCTGGCCTTCAGCAGCTATTTATCAGCCTAAATTTGGCTTCCAGACTCGACTAAATTTTCCATTTCTGATAACATGCATTATGACAACTGCCTCCTCACCAACATAGTCTGCCAGCCTATTTAAGTTATGCATGACTTCCATCACCTTTGCAGGTTTTGAGGAGGGAGAATGTTCATGCCCTTCCCTCCTCATTCTCCGGCTCAACTCACACAGATGTTGAAGTCATCTGTTCGCTTTCCATTTACCTTGATGCTTTGTCATTGGCTCCCTTCATAAGGGATCAAATTTATGATCATTGATGCTAAGTCAATTAATATCACGAACAATTCATCACTATTGTTTCTTATGTCAAAGTATATCACCATTTTGTTCCCCCTCCTAATGCAGCCCCTCCATGCTACGACAGCATCCATTGTAAAAAACTGTCAAATGTGCTAGTAGCTATCTATAGCTCAGACTCCAAGCAGCTAAAATGAAATGGAGTAAGAACACCCACACGTTTCCGTGGGCTGTCTGTCAGTTCAGATTAGACCTGACAAGAGCGCTGGAATACTGAGCTGCTAATCTGCGTATTATTAGAGTTAATGTATATAGCAGGAATACAAAGGCTCTTTTTTTAGCATCAGAGCAAAACAAAGGTTTTGGCTTTGCACTGACACATGTTTGAGACATGGTGTTCATGTATTAATCTGAAGTGGGGGGAAAGGCACATCAGAGCTGGGATGTTACTAGCTTGTAGCCTATATTTATATCTGAGTTTCATGGCACAATTTTGGAAATAAGAGGTATCAATGAAAATCCAGACACAATCACATCTTTTGTTAATAAAGAAACTGATGGAATCCACTAGATATTTTTGCATTAATGAACCATTGCTATCCAAATATGTCTTTCAGAGAAAGTGTGCATATGTCTTAAGTTTGCAGCATCCATATCTCCTTGGCAACATCTAAGTGGTGCTGCAGATGGAAATTGTGATGGATAGACTAGAAAAAAAAAAAGGAATCTTATCAAAATACATTGAGCTCTCCCATTTGGGTAACAGCCAATTTATAGGTAATTAATTCAGATCATTAGCTGAACAGCAGCTCAACTACATTTTAACTTGTGCTAGGCAATCCCACATGGGCCAGTCCCAAGGTTTAATGCAACGTGTTCTTGACTCTAATGTAGGGCTCAGGCAACAGAAATTGCTGGCAAACCAATTTACAGTATGCAAATTCAGGCACTGGCTCACCATCCCTCACAAGCTTGTTAGAGTAGCTTATGCTGCCCAGGGCTCTAGCACAACCATATTCAAAGCAGCATTCATTTTTGCAGCTGAAGGGCTAGTGGAATAGGGAATCACACTTTTCCAGTGACACATGTAAGGGCTCATGTTTAAGTGATCACCAAATTTAATTAAAACATTCCTTAAGAAAATTTTTGTTACTTAATTTTTGTTTCCCCAAAATAGTAAATGTTCACCAAATTTTAGACCACCTAATAATCCTAAAGTAATAAGCACATATTGAATTCTCATCATTTTTGTATAATACTTGACAGTTAAAAAAATGTTTTTGTCTCTCCAAAATAGTAAATTTTCGTAATATAACCCTAACCCTGCATTTGGGGCATATAATTCTGCTAGCTAAATAATAATATTGTTGTGTAGATGTCATGTTATACATTTGGTGAACATTTACTAAATTTGGTATTGTTGCCAACTTACCAAAGTGCAGCCATCTTAAGTCTTGTGCTTAGTCACTTGTCTTAAACTGCCAAAGTATGTAACTATTTTCTCTCTTTGCCTCCATTGTTCTCATCCAGGGCTGTTAGGCCTCACAATAGATATAATAAGGTGCTGGTTCAAGCTAGCAGAGCCTCCTCCCTTATCGAAATTGTCACAGCATTTTCAAAGCCCAATTAGCTCAGAGCATCTCATGCCCCAGCTCCTATGATATAATTTCCAACCAAGCAGGAACTTGGGGAAGAAGAGGAGGGGGGTATAAAAATGCTTGTAATGTATATTTTTTTGCCTTTTCCTTGTGAATTGGTCCACCTGTGCAGGTGTAAATAAACATGATCCTCATACCCTCTTGTCTGGTTGTTTGTCTTTTTAAATGCAATCCCCACGATAGAAACTATTCTAGGCCAATTTTCGGTAACAGTATATCCATGGTTTGTTTTTGGGCCACAGTGCTAGGGGCTCACAGTTTAATTTGGAAAGCATTTAATTCGTCCCCAAATGTAAGTGCTGGAAAACACAATATCCACAATAAGGTTGTGTGAACCACAACCTTCAGGAAAATCATCTCACAACATGCATTCATCTCTCTCAATATTGGGTCAGGGCTGACATTTAGATGACTGTTTTGTTTGTGAAATCTTTAACACACCAACACACACTGACCATTGATTACTGCAGTATGCTACAAAGAAAACTAGCTCTACAAGCGGAAGCAAATTTTTGACCAGTGGTTCCAAAACCAGTGGGTTGCAACCCACCAGCTAGGGAAAGCCTTAAGGGGCAGGGAGGAGTAAAAGAAGCAAAGCAATTGCCGGGATTGTGCTGCTGCTGGGGAAGAAAGCGTTTTTTAAAAAAAACTTATTTTCTGCCGCACCAGCCTCCCACAGAGGAGGGTGAGGGGGCTCATGGTAGCCTCCACAAGGCTCCCCAAGCCTCAGAATATCTCAAAATTGCAATTGTGACCCACTTCTGGTTTACAATCACAAACCGGAAGTGGATTGCAATTACAATTTTGCGATTGCAGTTACTTACTGCAGAAAGTAAAGAGGGGGGAATTTCTTCCCCAGCAGCTGTGAAATCTTGGGAATTGCATCGTGGCTCCCATGCAAATACTTAGGTGGTTTCCAACTTCTGAGAGACAGTTTGGGAACCAGTGTTTTAGACAATAAAACTCAAGACATCTGCTGTGGAGACATCAATTACAACATGGAGCAGGAAGTCAGCATTACCTCATTCATCTCTTCTATATTGGTAATCATGACAATAATTGGAGAACGTTCCTGCCACACCATTCTCCAGAAATCACTGACGGTATTAACTATGGGTCCCTGAGTAGCAATGTACACCTTTTCTTCTCCTCCATAGCCCTGCCAAAAAGAGTAATAAGGGTTAATTAGTGTTAGAACTGCACACAGACCTCAATCTGCCAGTATTTAGTGGGAGACTGCTAGCAAATAAAAACTAAATGTGCTTGTGTGCTCTCTCTCTCTCTCTCTCTCTCTCACACACACACACACACACACACACACACACACACACTTACACAAAGATACACATAGGCCAAGGACAGAAGGTGCAACTTCAGTTTATACAAGCAGCAACAGTTGTTATGGCAACATGAGCAATTTCTGCTATGCAAAATACATAGTTAAGCCAAGCTGGATTCTGCAAATGTTTAGTGTAGTGAAAAGCTGCTGGTAGTCTTGTGGTAGTCCATGCACAGCAACAGAGACAGGAAAGATGGCTAATAGTTAATGCTGCAGGCTGCCAAAGCATTCCATTCAAACTCTTTTCAACTGCATTTTAAGGTTCTGAGATATAGAGTTTGTGAGTATGCAAGTGTTTAGGAGAGGGTTGGTGTAAATGGTGATCTATGGACTTTTGCAACTGTCCATACATTACTAAAACATAGCAGCCTGCACAGAAAAACCAACAGGTTTGATTAGCACCTACCCTGATGTAGTTGGCGTTGATGTAAGAACTCAGGGGATCGTCTTGATCGTCTGAGGTAAGGCACACTCTGCTGTGAGGATCTGGAAAGTATAAGGCAGTGAGGGATTATGAACTGTATGGAAATATGAGGTCCTTCTTATCAATTTCATAGCTGTCCACAGAGCAGGAAAGTAATAGGCAGGAAGCCTTTAACATGGACTGCCAAATCATGGGATCATGCAAAAATCAGCATAAAAACCTTAGATTTGACCATCGAGATAATACAATGCTCCAGAATCAATCAATCAATCAATCAATCACTAGTATTTATATACCGCTTTTCAACATAAAGTTCACAAAGCGGCTTACAGGCAAAATAATAACATTAAAGTTAAATGGATCCCTGTCCCAAAAGGGCTCACAATCTAAAGGAATGGAGACCACCACCAGCAACAGCCACGAGAAAGACACTGTGCTGGGGTGAAGAGGGACAATTGCTCTCCCCCTGCTAAATATAAGAGGACACCACTTGAAAAAGTGCCTCTTGCCCAGTTAGCAGGGGTTAGAATCTCTTACAATTCTTACAATTACAATTTGTAAGTATCTCTTACAATGCCCTGATGCCATACTCCTTTCTTCAAAATGGAAACGATTCTCGCATGGTATTGCTGCTCTTCACAGGATCTTTTACTGATCACTAACACATCACAGCAGCGAAAGGTCACAGTCAGGTTCCACTATTGCCACAAAGAAAGAGAAGTTCTTTTGCAGTACTAAGACTTACTACTGCATTCTACTGATTGCCACCTCTGAGCAGGAAGCTTTAGGCCACCTGAAATCAGTGACTTTCCACTGGTTAGGCTCTCTTAAGAACAAAAACGTACAGTAACCAGTTTCTTCAAAAGACCTCACTCCTTAAACAAAGAAAAAAAAATACCCACAACAAATCTGTGAATCTGCAAAGGATATTTCCTACAAAAGAAATATAAATTAGCTGAATTAAAGACTATTATCATTTCTTTCACAAACTGCAATTAACTGCAGAGTTGCAGGCAAGTCATCATTAAGTTAAGTGCCTGTTTACCTTTCAGTTCTAACTGAAATGAACATCTGTTTTAGACAACCTTAGATACTTCTCATCCCCCCCCCAAGGAATACATTATGCCTTGCAGGCAACTTTTCTAATGAAGTATTTGCTGTTCGTAAGCATGAAGCTATAACAATAAAATGATTCATGGCAAGGTATGTAAGCAAAACAGCTACACCTTGTAAGCTACACACACACTCTCCCCCTGATCACATGCAAACTGATGCTACTGACAAATGCAACAGGTAGTGCTCTCGGGCAGTGTTTCCCAAACTGGTGGGTCACAACCCATCAGCCAGTGAAGCACTTGTCCCTGTCCACTTAAGGCGCAGTGAGGGAGGGAAGGTCGCAACGCGATCTTGAGGATCGCGCTGCTGCCGAGGACAGAAGGGGTTGTTTTAGCCTTACCTACGGCAGTTCTGTCTTCTGGGGGTGCAGGGCCCTGTGGATGCCAACAAAGGGCTCCCCAAGTCTCAGAATAACTTAAAATAGCAATCAGAAGCTACTTCCAGCTTTGCTGTTGAAAACCAGAAGTGGCTTCTGATTATTATTTTTAATTATTCTGAGGCTTGGGAAGCCTTGTGGAGGCACCAATGGGATTCCTCGCACACACCCTGAAGCTGGTATTGTCTCAAGAAAGGCTAAACCCCCCTTCCGCACCTGGCAGCTGCATGATCCTGGGGATTGTATTCCTGTCTTACCCCCTCCCCCACAAAGACTTAAGTGGTTCCGAGAAGTTTGAGAACCATTGGTCTAATGGGGATTGCTATTTGCTATGAGAAAGGCAAAGGTTAACAAGATGAGTATGTCTTAGAAACCCATCACCCCTTGCTATCTATGCCTCTTGCTAAATCTCCAAGTACACGTTGGGCACCCCTTAACTGAAGTGCTTGGGACCAGAAGCATTTTGGAACTTGGATTTCTCCATATTTTGGAATACTTGCATATACCCAATTTGATACCTTGGGGGCCAAAATCTAGAGATAAAATTCATTTATGTTTCATATATACCTTATACACACAGCCTGTAGGTAATTTTATAAAGGCACAGAGTGTTGCAGAAAGTGCGGAATGGAGGCGATTTTGGGCAGAGAGACGGCAGGGGCAGGGCGATTTGGGAGGTGGATCAGGCCCAGAAGGGGGTGGGACGAGCCTGGGGGACATAGGCTTGATCCTAACCCTGTCCCTACAGGGTTACATGGGCTGCTCTGATTTGCACTCGTTAAATTATAGGCACAAATCCAAATAGCTCCATAGGGCTGGTTGGCACACAATACTGAGTAAGGGGAATAAAATCTGAGTGGTGCCCCATCCTGCTCCTATCCTGCACTGTTCTACATACAGGCTGATTAGCCCTTATCCAGATAAATCATAAATCATGATAAGAAAAATAAAATCATTGTGGGGAGCAACATTATAGAACGAAGCTACTATAGGCATATGACTCAGAGTTTTAGAATGCAGAGGCATCACAGAAGCCTTTGGGGAGTTAAAAAAAAGTCTAAACAGAGAAAAAAACAACACATAGAAAATGTCAGATTTTTTGTCATTCATATTCCCATACAAGATTTGTCATCATGCTTTAAAAAAAGTTAAAACGCATTATTTTGTTTCCAAACCTCGGCCTGGGGGCCAGATACAGCCCTTGGAGAGCCTCTATGTAGCCCGTGGCACGTCTCTAGTCCCTATGCGCCTCTGGCCCTCCTGACCTTGTTGGCACAGGCTACTCTCCAACCTGTGCTCTGGTTGTGTGCGAAGGGTGGTGTGTGTTGCTGTTTGGAGGAATCCTGGAACTCTGAGCCCATTTATTCATCTATCTACCTTCCGTCCCTAATGAATTTATTTAAATTTTACCCTATATTTATTTATTTATTTTTCTGGTCCTCGACACCGTGCCACATGTTTGATACCGGCCTCTGGCTAAAAAGTTTGGGGAACCCTGCCCAAAACAAACTGAAACTTGCGTAGCCTCATCATGGTATTTAATTGGCATACACAAACATTTAATTGGCAAAATAAGAATGAGGATGCAATCTTACGTTGGACATAGTGCCGAAGCGGGGGCGCCAACTGGCACCCCCATGCCGGTGCTAAGGCTCCCAGGCTGTAGGCCGGCCTGGGAGCGCGGGTGGAGAGCCACCCTAGGGGCAGTTGTGGCCAGGCAGGTGGAGGGTTGAACTAGGTGGGGGGTGGGCGGGCCTGCTGGCGAGCGGGCCCAGGGAGGGGGGTGGGGTTCGTACACAGCCGTTAGGTCCTGTCCCCGGTCCTGTCCCCGATTCTGGCCACACAGCCACCCTGGAGCTGCGCCTGCCTCCTCAAGTCTGCATCAGCTATTTTGTGGGGCAGACTTGAAGGCCTCCGTGTCAGGTCATGTGGCCCACCATGGATAGGATCTGGCAGTGGAGGCCACAGCGAGTCCCACCCCCACTCTGCTCCTACCTCCCTCCCTCCAATTCCACCACCCCATCCTGAAAGAGTTCACCGCCAGAAGAGGTGAAACTTACTGCTCATTGGTCCCATGGCGGGTAATCCTGGTAAGGGCTTACCGTGGCTCTGGGCTGCATAGGATTGAGCCTCAATCAAATAAAACAAAATTCTAGGAATAAGGAGATTAACAGCCCAATCTTAATAGTGCTGTTATGCCATAGTACAGAGGCACCAAAAACAGTTGTCACTGTATTTCATGGGGTCAAGGAGGCAGCTGAAGGTATCCTTCAGTAAGGGATCAGTTGTTTCCGAAAGCCCCTATGGGTCTACCCAGATTTGGAGCAGCTCAATTGCTGGTGCAGATTCCAGTAGATCATTGTCTTTCAGGTGTAGGAGGGAGGAATAGGATATAGCGGAAGTCTTCACTGCCCCCTTCTGGCCCTGAACAGCCCCTCCTCCCTCCAACTTCTGCCCTGGCATTACTATGCTATCATCTCACCCCTGTTTTCACCGGGAAGAAGGATCAGAGCTCTGTTTACTGTAGCTGTTGGAATATGAGTGTGAAAGCCCTTAATTCCTATTCACAGAAGCCAAGGAGTTTCTGCAATTTCTGGACTACAGATAAATCCACTGAATCATTGCAGAGCTCCTTCCAAGCAATCTTCATTTTGGAAGTCTGAAATGTAATTACTGAAGCAATAGTACCAGCTACTAAGGTAGAGTGAACACTTCAGTGCACAGACCTCCTTCAACAAGAATAAAACACATTTCATGAAATTTAACCTTCTCTATCATTCTGCACATTTTTTTACAGGCGATAGGCCTACACACAAGGTTCTGTTATTGACTACAACAGGTATTCCTTTGTAACAATGAGAAAAGCCAAACGTGCCACCACACACTACCGTCTTCTATAGACTAATACAGCGGTTGCCAAACCACAGCCCACTGGCTGGATCTGGTGCACTGCTGACACCTTCCCCTATGTGAGCAGAACGCTCCGTGCCATGAGGGAGCCTGTCGTCGTTGCTGCAGCGCAACCCAAAACTTCACTGTGGCCAGCCGCATCTGCCTGGAAATCTGGGCGCACAGCATCCTGGGATGCATCAATGCATAAACGCCTAGCTGCGGTGCTGTTTCGGGGTGCGTGGCAGCAGAAACGGGTGGCTCCCCAACAGAACAGTAAGTTCCATCCGAGCCAGGGGCCGCGTTTCTAGTGCACAGTGGTCTCCAGTTTGCTGGACTAATATCTTCTTAACTATCATCCCCACTACCTCCCCTTATACATGTGGACATTCCACAAAGATTCAGAGATAAAACCTGGTTTTGTTACAATGTTTACAATCGCTTGCTATGTGCACGGACCAGCATTAATTGAACCAACATAACAATATCAAGCATAAAGGATATCAAGCTGAAAATACTGTTTTGCCTTTTTCTTGTTTGCAAATCAGTAAATGTGAAATATCT
The DNA here is from genome assembly GCA_029204185.1 of Lerista edwardsae. Lineage (NCBI taxonomy): Eukaryota > Metazoa > Chordata > Lepidosauria > Squamata > Scincidae > Lerista > Lerista edwardsae. The sequence continues at coordinate 7,839,136 of JAJKFI010000016.1, read as the reverse complement.
AACACTACAATGCACTTCGTTTGAAGACTTGCTTGTAGTATGAATTTTGTGCTTACTTGGGAGAATTGTTTTGTAGCGATTTTTTCGCACCAAACCTGGAATGTCATATTCCTTTGGATCAACAAAGTTCATTGGGATTTCCTGTTGAAAGATGCAGAACAGAAACCGTTAACACAACCATAATGAACAGGGTAAGCAAAATACTGTTATTTCCTCAAGTACTGGCTGAAATGAAATTAGTTGAAATATTATTAGGAATATTTAATATACGATATGGCATTTTTTGCTAGTTTTTATTTTAAAATTTCATTTATGGATTTCTTTTTATGGGACAATGGTATTCTTTGTGAAATTATAAACACTGAAATGCTTCTGAAAACTAATTTACTGAGTAATGCAGAAGAACTAATTTAGCTCTATTCTATTGTGGGGTTCTATTGTAACTAGAGTCCTAGGCTGCAAAACTGCACAGAATTGGGCAGGGTAAATAACTTTGAAGTCAATGGATTTAAACAGCTTAACTATGTGAAGGATTGCAGCATAGCTCTTAGATATGGGGGTAAGAGGTGAGATGCACCAAAGAACACCCCCCCCTCAAGGCAATAGGGTGACTTCAAATGAATAACTCCATAGTTGCTATGGCATTACTGTGCAGTTCCTAGTTTGCAAAGCTTGCCCACACATACAGAGGTGCTAAAATGTCAGCTGTCGAACTTCAGGATACCTTTTGTCATACATTTCACACACACCTTTTAGGGTCACAGAAATGGATGTGTGCCATTCTTTTTACAGAGAAAGAACAGCAACAATGGCTATTTCTAAAGGCTGGCCATCAAATGGCTTCTGTGACCCAAGATGTAAAATACTGGGCTCTTTGCAGACTCAACTCAGACAAGGCAGGTGCAGCTTGAGCATTTTATTGTAACAGCAACAGAACAAACTCTGACTGAACACAGGCAACAGGCCTAACTAAATGCAGGATTCCGCTACCTCATCCACCTGATTGGAGGGGTGATTAGCTCCACCCCTCCAGCCCTCTTGCTCAGGCTTAACCCTCGCTATCCTCCTGGATACATAACGCAAGGTACATTCGGAATTGGCTCTATGCAGGAGACAAATTTAAAATCAGATCAAGATATGCTAAACGAAAGACCATTTCATGGCACAGAATACAATGGATGCAATTTAAATCTCCGTTTCTCCCAGTCATTCTGTTTCAACTTATCCGTGTGTACTGAGCAAGGGCTACCTACATGGGTATAGTTCAAAGTATATACTGTGGGCTTCGTAGTCAGAGGTTTGCCCCCATTCCAATTCTCACTCCAATTTCACTTTAGTAAATCCATGCAAGATGGTTCTGGGATCCAATGAACAGGTACTATCCCACTGCACTGAACTGAATCTACACAATGAAAGTATTAGTGGCAAGGTGGCTTATATGCAAAATATGCCATTCAAAATTACATCCATGCATACATGTGTGAATGTACACGTGTGTGTAAACACTATTACAATAAAGTTACAGTATGCTGGTTGTCATCTAGCATCTCTCCCAGCAAGTAATTGAAGGTATCAGATAATTACAATGTATAAAAGACATCACACCCTTCAGGAAATCTTGACATCTGCTTTTTTTCTAGCCTTCAGACAACCTTTTGATCCTCTTAGAACATTTTAGACTCCCTAAAATTAATGTATTTCTGAGCAAAATTTTTTTACTGTACTATCTCCAGTGATTCTCACTGCTTTATATCTGCAAGAGGTATTTGCTTCTGCCTCCTCTCACAGATGATTCATGCCACTGCCAGGCTCACAGTTTCCTGATTACAGTGAGAGCAGCAGCATCTGACTCATTCACCTCAAGCAGAAGCTGCTGGTTTTTGCATGCTGTTGCAACAGATTTTACTACTATTGCAAATATAACTGGCAGGATGAGCTCACTGGTGAATGAATTAGAAAAGCCAATCTGTATCAGCAGGAAGCTACTACTAGCAATGTTTTTCATTTCTATATGGGAGGCAGGCTAGGCAAGACATTGAAGCCTAGGCTGCAACTAGGAAAGGAAGGAAGTTTCCTGCAAAACTAGACATTGGAAATACTCACAAAAAACTCTGTCTGCAGTAAAAAAGAATCTAATGCTTTCTTGTGCAGCTCCTCTTCCGTGAGAACATTTGATGCTGCTTGAAGGTACTCTCGAGCCGACTGTTCCCTTGGAGACATGATATAGCCGAATCCTTGCTCAGTACAGCCTGGAGTGCACATGTCCAGTGTCAGTGAAACATTGGAACCCCTCCTGCACAAAACAATGGCATATACAGAGGTTTCTCAAAGTTGGGTCGTTTTGCAGTTATCACTCGCTTATTATTCAAGAGACTCACCTACCACTTTTCAAGCCAAAGCCTCTACATAAGAGAACGTTCAGATGCATTATAAATGTAGGGTCAACCCAGTTATGTGCACAACTGAAGCAAGGTTTTGAGTAGCAAGGTGGATGGTGAGCTGACAAAGGGGGTGCCCTGCATGCTATACCTATCTGCTACCCCCTCTGGCCTGTCACCATGAATCACTTCAGTCAGCACTTCAAGAGCAAACTTGTTCCTCCAGTGCTGCAGCAGGAAAGAGGAAGAAGTTAAAAAAACCAAAAAACTGCTGCGCTGCCCCACTTACTTTCAGATCCAGAAAAACAGAGCCGCAAAACATTGCTGGTGCTGCTGTGCCTTTCTCATCCTCATCCACCCTCTTCCAGTGGTGGATGTTATTCCAACTGGAAATAAGCTCATCCTGTTTCTTTCAAACAGGACTGGGCAGAAAGAAGGCAATATCAGAACTCTTCTTGCCTCGTCCCCTGTTACCTCCTAAAGACAGCAGGTGTCCAGCAGGAGGGTGGAGCAAAGTTTACAATTAAGCCTCGGTATCCACAGGGATCCATTCTGGACCCTCTGTGGTTACTGAAAACCATGGATAATGAAATCCACGGTTTTATGCCCACTGGGGCTCCCACTGCGACTGGAGAGTTGCTCTCTGAGCCCCACAAGCGGCCCCCACATTGCTTCAGAAGAGTCTCCAGAGGTGACAGGAGCAGAGCACTGGTTGCCTTCGGAGGCTTCAGGTTGGGCCGAATCTGGCTCAATGTGGGTCCGGGGAACCCGCACCGAGCCAGTTCCATAGATATAAAATCCATGGGTAATTAGGCTCAACCTGTATATATATATTTTTACTTTTGCATGTGTGCCTGCTAACAGAGGCAGCAGTTCTGCTCCAAGTCAGTTGGCAGATATGCTTGAACTACCCTTGTATACAGGATGTCACTCTCCAGATTTGAGAATGCTAAATGATGGATTTAGAATATTGGGGCATCAAAATGCCTTCACAAAAAATAAACACAAAAACGTTAATTAGCATAAAAACATAGCATGATTTACTGGCTTAGCCATATTTAACTGATGATATTCTTACCTAGCTACATCAGTTATCAGGACAGTACCAGCCAATACTATTCAAATCCTTCTCTAAGGGCAAACTCACCTGGAGGTTGTAATTAGGTTATTAGTTATTAGAAGAAGTTGTTCTTCTGCTAATTAGCAATGCCAGAGGCTGCTTTGAACATCGGGGTATGGTACTCTGGCAGAGGCAGTGCCAGGGCTGGGAGAGGGTGGTGGAAGGGCATTTTCAAGCCTGGGAGGGTATGTTTCTGGGTGAATGGAACGGAGCAAATTGGGGCTGGGAGCGGCGGCAGCAGCACACACCACATCCAAACCTCCTTCCCAGGCCAGGCTGCCCTAAATGGGGCTTTCCATATTTGCACCAGCAATACAGCTGGAGTATCATGGAGTAAGATATGCTGGATCAGCCCCAGATGTATATAATACTGCATAAGAAAAAACCACTGAGCCCAGATGTTTAGCATCAACAGAAAATAAAGATTAGGTTCTTACTGGATTGAGTCACTCAGAATTCTAAAAGTTCCACTCCAACATGCCAAGCTGCCTGCGTCCTTTAAAGTACTGCCATACCTTTCCTGCAGTCCCACAGATTTAACTGTCAGTGTGGCTGGATCCGTTTCCACTTTCATGTCCATCACACAATCAAACACGGGCGTCTCTGGCACTGGGTCCAGATCAAGGAAGTCATCTTCATTTTTATCCTCTGTCCATTCAGAGTAGGTGAACGAGGGCTGGCGACTCACAGATTGCCGTCGGTCCTCTTGAAGGGGGAACGGAGGATCTGGAGTAGGCTTTACAAGATACCAAGCCTGTAGAAAAATGGACAGTGTTTAAAGCTTTCCACATATAAAGCTAAATGCTGCTGTGCATTTCTGAAAAAGGAATGCCTGTTGCATTTTTGCACTCGGGCAGTGTTTATGGAACCTGCTCGACTGAGCCACTGAATACACTGGTGACATCTCATGCTTAGAAAGGGTGCATTGATGCCAAATGAGAAGTCACTTGCTCCTTTGTGTATGGACCAATGGGCTCCTCATGCAGTGCACAATAATCCTGACTTTTACTTTTTGATATATATGCTTTTATATTGCTTCAAAAACCTGCTTAATTTGTTTGGTAAGAGAGGCACAAAAGTGGGGGGACAAATAATCATGAAAAATTTTTTCCTGTGCATAATGCAGCAATCTTGCTTTCCTACCCCAAACCTTACTGAAAATGAACACGTAAGGGAAGTAATGACAAGACAGAGATGAAAGGTGGACAAAAATAGGCAAGTGCCTACTGGTGGGTGGCTAGTTCCCACCTTTCAGGAATAACGTATCGCACACGTCCTGAGTTTCTAAGGAGAGGGCTAGCCAACAAAATGACAGCTCCTTAACTTGATAATTCAATGTATCCATGAATTATAAGACCAGAGGGATCTATTTGTAATTAAGAAGATTAAAGGCGCAATCCTAAACTGAGTTAGGTCGGCATAAGCTAAACCAGCCAAGTTTGGCCATCACAAGGGAAGCAGCAAAGTATGTTTAGACCACTCTCGGAGTCAGAGAGGCCAGCACACAGATGTGAGCCATCCTCCCTGACTCCAAGAGTAGTCTAAACTCGCTTAATGGTGGCCCTTGTGCTGGCCAAACTTTGCTGGTTTAGCTTATGCCTGCCTAACTCCAGTTTAGGATTGCGGTCTTAAACTATGTATTGTGTCCATAGAACTTTGAAAGGATTTGAAATGCAAAACATATAAAAAAGAAACATGGTTACATTTAAACTAAAGAAAAGGAGCTTTTATATTGCTATTTTTCAAATATTTAAGCATTTCTCCTGGCCAAAGTACAGTATATGTTATAATGCTTTAAAACACACGTCCACATACCAGCTGAGTGGGACCATGGCATGGGGAAAGGGGATTTTAATTCTTTGTCTCCACTATTCTCCCAATCCAGATTGCCAGGCTAGCATAGACGTGTTTTGCTCTGAATCAGAAGTTTCCATTAGCGCCAACTGCAGCCCTAGGGGTTGGAAAGCGACCAGGACCACAGAGGAAGCAAAAGATTAAAGTTCCCCTGCCCCACACCATGGTCCTGATTCAGTCCTGACCCAATGGTTGGTCTCTTCAACAAAACCAAACCCTAAGCACACCACGGTCAAACCGACCAATGCTGAGGTACCCTTGAAACCCGGACATGAATTATGATAACCCAAAACACATCATGGTGATGTCACTGCCCTTCACCTCCGGGTACTGAGGCTTAACACAAACCTCCAAACAGTGGTAATCGGGTCACAGCGAGCAAGAATGCTGCAGTTTTTGTGCGCCACAGCTCTGCCTGCCACACTGAGCCTCTTGCCATGTCCCAGGGAAAAGCAGCACACAGATTGGGAACCATTATCATAATCTGTTGTTTGGCCCTCCAAAAAGAGAACTTGTTTACCGCTGAGTACAGAACAAGAAGTAATATTTTAAAACTACAGCAACTCTATAGAAGTTGAACTTTCTAAACCTTAGAGAAGTTCAAATGTTTTCAAAGAGAATTAAATTGTTTGATCGGATTTTGTTCTGGTTGATCTGATTTCCTGTGCTGGGATTGGTCCATTTATTTCTGGTCTTTGACCGTAACAACAAAGAACTGAACTGAAGGATTGGTCCATTCGGTCTCATGATATAGCACATGCAGCAGTTTCAGAAAAGTGCATTGAAACTGTATTCAGATTTAAGCTGCTACATACAGTTCCTGCTACATACAGGAACTTGGTTCAATATCCTGCAGGGATAAGCTCAGCCTGCTTTTCTTCTGTGTAGAACACTCACAATTTAGGAGCTTGTTAACAGTGGCTCTACTGTTGAGAGCTCTATGCTACCTTTAATCTCTGGTCAAGCACCAGAGCCTCAACTTCTTCCTCTCCTCATGGGGGTCTCCAGACCAGCAGTTTTTCAATGTGTAATTTTCTTTAGCAGGCTACAAAGAGATGATGCACACAGCATTCTGTGATCTGTCATCACTGCGCTCTACTTTCTGATGAGATGCAAGTCCCAACAGTACCTTTTTCTAGCCAATGTCCTTTATCTTTCTTATCAGAGGTATCTTCTTTTTCCCTTCTCAAAGGTGAATTTATGCCACTTCACTTGTGTACCCTTTCACCTATATACCTTATTAATTTTGTCTTCTGATTTCTTTTAGCAGAAGTTACGCTTAAATATTTCACAACAGATATGTGCACAAAACTATACCTAATATTGAGACAAAACTAAAGAAGTGAAATGAAATGGAACAAGTTTGTGATCTATGTTTGTAGTGTTATTTACAGGGTATCCGGAGAAGCAATGGTGTTCCTATATGGGGGGGGAAGCGCTATGTTTTGCAGGAACCTGAACTCCTGTGTAACACAGACTCTCGACCTTGCCTTCAGAACCATTCACAAGCCTCTGAGCCAGCTCTCCAAGCTGCAATTGGCTCTGGAAGCGAGGGGGGCGTGTGTTACAGATGCTCAGCTCTTGAAAAACTTAACATTCCCCTCCGGTAGGAATACCACTGCAACTCTGGAGACCCCCTTGGGTCTTAATTACACTACCAACATAGATCAGTTTTGTACCAGTGAACTGTCATGTCTTCCTTCAAAGAATGATGGGAATTATTGTTGGATGAAGTACTAAGGATTCTGTTTAGCAATCCCTCTCTCCCCTCAAACCATAATTCCAAGGATTCTCTAGGAGTAGGGAATGACTGTTAATCTGTTTTTACACTACAGATGTTAACTGTTTTAATTTTCTAAAAGGGTGGAACTCTGGGCTTTCCTGGCATGATGCTAAATAATGAGAGCAGCATTGGAACAATAATGCTATTTCATCATCATGCCAATAGTCACGGTTAGTGTAAACAGGGAACCTGAGTACTGCTTCACACTTGCAGCACTGAATTTCGTTGCTTTTTGTCTGGAGTGAAGGGGAGATGTGCAACCCTGAACACACAGAGTCAACATTTGCCAGGGAGTTGGAGTCAATCATTAGCCCTGGCAGGTGTCCATAGCATGTCCCCTTCTCACTTTCTGTATCCACCAGAGTGAGAAACTAATGTACTTAGACTGCTGTGTAAGATGTGTAGTGGCTCTTGGAAGGAAAGGAGCCAGTGGGCTGGAGCAGGCAGTGGGGACAGAGCCTGAAATTGGGCAGAGTCAATATTTTCACCGTCTTGTATAGAAAAAGTATGGCACACGTAATTCAAAAAACATAGCAAAACAAAATAGCATTAACTGCTAACTGGGCAAGAGGCACTTTTCCAAGTGGTGTTTCTCTTATTTTTAGCAGGGGGAGAGTAATTGTCCCTCTTCACACCGGCGCAGTCTTTCTAGTGGCTGTTGCTGGTGGTTTGCCTTTTTTTTTTTTTTTAGATTGTGAGCCCTTTGGGACAGGGAGCCATTTAATCTTATTATTATTACCATTTGCCTGTAAACCGCTTTGTGAACTTCGTGTTGAAAAGCGGTATATAAGTACCTGTTGATTGATTGAACTGCAGTCTTGGTTGTCTACTTATTGCTTTTAAAGGAGATATTCAATACAGTTTATTCTTTTTCCATCTTTGGAGGGGACTTTAATCTCTGGGAGGGATGGGGAAGGAGAGAGGCAGGTCTGGGCAATAGCATTCCTAGAGGGGAGAGGGGCACTAAGTTTTGAAAGGTGCCTACTTTGCCAGGTAAATTGCTCTTCTTCCTTGCTGTTGGAGCCATTCCCAGAAGCAGAAGCAACAAGCTGGAGACCTTTCTGCATAGTACTTGAAGCCTGGAATGGCTACATCGATGATATGAGGAAGAGGAGCAGTTTACACAGCAAGGCCTTGGAAAACTTAGCGCCCCATCCCCTTCTAGGGACTCTACTGGATCTGGGCTACATAAAGCCGAGTGAAAGTAAGGAACTGAACATGCTGACAGTGGGTGAAGAAGGAAAGACATAACTTTTTTTTTCTTTTGATAAAATGGCCCTCTTAATAAGCTGGCCCTTTCCATAGGTGATCCCACCTTCCTCTGCTTTCAATTCCCATTTCCTCTGTATAGCAACCAGAGCCATTCTCAGCTCTGAGCACAAGAGGCATTCAAGAATTCAACGCTATCCCTAGAAGAGAATGATCTCAATTTGAATTGTTTTGCTATGGGAACACTTTCATGAGCTGAGGTTTTTGCTGGCTGAGCCTTCTGAACCTAGTGAATTTATGAAACGCAAAAGACTTCACAACAACAATTTAACATTACGGAATGCCGATATTATACCATGGAAGTGTTCTCCTCTACTATTTTGTTTCATTTTGCTAACTTTAATTAAATCTGAGTATAGGAAAATACAAGTTGGGGGAACCTTAAAGAAAATTAACTAGGACAAATCATAATGGAAGCATCATACTGTGCATATTCTGAATTTGGCTAGTTTGGAGTGGCTCATTGTTCAGGAGCCTTGGATTTTATACAGCTCACTGTCACTTTAGAAGTTCATTCTTTGTGTTTTAATATTCACAATGGCAGCACTCTCTCTAGAAGCACATTATTTGAACTGTTACTAAGGAAAGACATAACAAAAAGCAAAAGCACAGCTAATCTTGCTACCCACATCAGTATTCCTATTCACAAAGGTATTAACATTAATTAGCATCCCCAGTGAATGCTCTTTAAATACCCTTTCTGTGGAGGTACCAGAGAAAATCCTGCAATTCTCCCATGTGCCAGAATGAGCCTAATCACAATATATACATAACAATGTTTACTTGCTCAAACCACGTGCATGTGAATTGCTAACACTTATTAGGGTAACAGTATTTTTCATTAAATGCACAGGTGGAACATTCTAAGAATATTTGGAAGGTGTCAATTTATTTAGCAAATCCTTTAATCGTAATTACATACATCCAAGATGTCAGCTTACCAAAGTTCCTATGAGTAGCAAGGCAAAGGAAAACAAAGACAGCAGGAGGTATGCCATAGTGATGCTCCCAACTCTGATCAGATCCTGAGGAACAATACAAACCCATAGTTAACTCAGGAGGCACCAAAGATCTAGAGCACCATGTGAGAGAATGTTCCTGCTTTGCTGTGAAATTAACTATCAATTTTACAAACAAATGAATTGGTATTTAAACCCACAGCTGGAAAATCAGGAGCTTTCAGGATGAACAAACTTTAATAAAATTTGCAATTCAAATTTAGGTCCCTACTGAAATTTTTACAGTTGCTATTATTAAATATGTTGAATCTGCTACTGTTTCCTGTTCTGCTTGCTCCTAGATCTGGGTTGGGCAATGCACAGAAGATCCTCAGAGTTGTTCCTTCAGCTTGTGGTATTGAATTATGTGATGAAGACCAAAAGGCATTAGATTGTAAAGTTGTCATATCCATTAAGACTCGGTGCTTGGAGAGGTGACAACAACATCTCCTCTCACAGCAGATGACACTATGACTTAAGGGAAAAACTAAATGAAACACTGGAGATCTGTGATACAAATTTCTGTCTCTCAAAAAGCAGCTGCAAGATGGCAGAACTGGACCAGGACAACAGTACTATGAGAAAGGGGATTAACCCTTTCCCTTGCACTGTTTGTTTCCAATGTAAATTGCCTTGCAAAGCTGCTATTGGGGGCAATTAGCAGCTGGAGGAATTTACATCTGGAAAATAGAGCAGCAGGAAAGAGTTAGCCTGCCTCTCCAAGGTTGAGATCCAATTTGCCCTGCCTTTTATAAAAATGTTAGTGGAAATCCATAGCAATAGGTTGCCAAAGTTCCCCACTAGGAAAATGGGCATTTAAATTCTTCATAGCTGTTTTTCAGGCAACAACAAGAACACAGTACAGCAGAAGGTCAAAAGAAGGAAAACAAGAGTTAAGTTCAGAAAAGCATGAATAGTTAAACCAAAAAAGAGATAAGGCCTCATTTTTACCTCTAACAGCACTTTAGTGCAGGCAGAAGAAGTGTTCCACCAGTGCCAACGGCTGCAAAAGCACCATAAAGCACTTTCCAGCAGTGCACTCAGTAGTGAGCTATTGGGAGCCTGGCATCTTCCCACCGGCGTTGTCAGCTCTCCCACAGCCCCCTGGAGCAGGTAAGTCAGTGGGAGAGGTCAGAGTGGGTAGGGCAAGCGTGGAAAAGGGGTGGAGAGAGGATGAAAGGGGGTGGTGAGGGGGGCATAATGGGGGCAGGGAGGCTGCAGAAGGGTAGGTTCAGCAGCGATGGCACACGCCAATCCTATTCTCCTGCAGCTTCCCCACTCCCTTTCTATCCTTGGACCTGCGTTAGTGAAATCACTAGTGCAGGTCCAGGGAGGCCCATTCACGAGAAGCTTACAGGGGTGTAATGAGATTTAAATTCCCCGGAAGCCTCCTGGTTTCTGCCCCCACCTGCTGGATACAACATGCCTGTTTATGGTGCAGCTGAGCCCGTGCGTGCGTGCGTGCGTGCGTGCGTGCTTTATAGGATGGGATCCAAAATAGGCCACAATAAGTTGGAGAGCAATTCTGAGTTGAACTTTGGTTGGCGCAAGTCTCTTGTGCCATTCATGCCACCTCTTGAGTAGGCTGCTTGCTGGCCTCCCCATGCTGAATCCGGACCCAGCTGAGGTGAGTTTGTGCCAGCCAAGGCAGGCAGGCATGTGAGGGGCATGGTGAAAGTTGTGAAAGGGCATTCAGGGAGTGAGGAGAGGTGTTTTTGAGTGGGGGCAGACTGGGCCTAGGCAGAGGGTAGCAACGGCCACAACAGCACAGGCCAAATCCTAACCCCTACTCCCAGCCTGATTGCCACTGCACTGGCTGCCAGTAAATGTGCCAGTAAATTCGCTGGTGCATATCTGAGTAGCCCCATAGGGGTGGCTGACACACAGCACAGGGTAGAGTTGTGCTCCATCTGCCACCTATCTTGTGCTGGATATACCAGAGGCCACTTTGCCTGGCTCTTCCAGCACAAGTTAAGATTGGGCTGTTAGTGTGACTACCTCAACTCTCTGGGTTAGTAGATTTTGCAGAAGACCTTAAAAACAATTTAACATTTTCAGACCTTTAAGTTGTTCCAAGTCTTTATTCAGATGGAACATCACACCAACTAATAGGAAAGTATGAAAATGTACAGATCTATGCCACATTGAATTTTTCTAAGAACCACCATCCTCTCTACAGAACCTAGCCTAGTCAAACTCATGCAAAATCATGACTAAGAGGGAAAAAATGCCGATCTAGACTGACTCATTGCAAATAACATGTAGATGGCCTGAATGCTTCCTATTGCATAAGGAGCTTTTGATTAGGCACAATGAATCTAATTTAAAAGATTACAAAAAAAAACCTTGTCTAAAACAAATAGAATATTTGGACTTCATAATCATTGTTAAGGGAACAAATGAACCAAGTTTTTTTTTAACCAGCTGATACACAAAAGGAAAATTAGAAAGGCCAAAAGCTGGAACTGGGAAAATTTGGATTCACTGACTAGCTATCTAAGCTTGACCAAATACAGTAACTTGAGTTCTCTGGATACAATGCAAAGAAAGTTAAACAAGCTTTTAAAGAAAAGCTTTAGTCCACATGATTTTCTGTGCTGAACACAATATTCTAATGGCAATGATGCACACTTACAGCCTGATCTGAACCACTGTTACTCAGATGTAAGTCCCATTCACTGGGGTTGGATTACTTCCAAGAATGCATGCTTAAAACTTTAAAAAAAATGTGAGATGCATAAATAATTTTGGCAATAAAAGCAAACAAACAAATAAGATTCGCCAATATGCATAGTACTGTACATGCATTGGCAGACGGACAAATGCAGCCTCCAACCCTGGTGAGTTTTTGGGATTTAGATAGGAAGATTTTCCTGCAAATCTGGGACATACTTCCGTTTGTAGGGAATGACCCCTAACAGTGTTACCCCATAGCTCAGTGTCTTCCATTTTACTAATGGAAGGGGAAGTGATTTTTAAAAAGCCACTTGCCGACATTCTGTTCCTGTCATGCTGCATCACTTCTGACCCTGTATGATTGAAAGACTGCCTGTGGGGGAGGAACCCCCTCCCTGCTGTCCTCTACTCCGTCATTGCTTCATTGCACTGTCTGGCCTACTGCCATTGCAGCTGCTGCATCATTTGTCTGTGCTTAGGATAAAGGGCAAAAAAGAAGCCACTGTAGCCGTGCAGCCGCATCACTGATGCTCTTTTTATAGCACAGAGAGATAGATAAACACAGCAGTGACTGCAGTGTCAGCGGTCCCAGCCAGCAGCAGCCAACGAGCAGGGACACCCTGGAGAAAGACACGTGACAGGGATTCCCCAGGTTCAAGGCAGGCCAACGCAGGGAGGGGGAAACGTGGAGAATCAGGGGGAAGGACTGGGAGTGAATCTGGATGGGGCCAAGACTCAGGCTTCTCTCTTCACCTCCACCCACTACACCCCGGGAGCAGATCTTACTAGTCCCACAGTGGTGGCAGATGCACACAACATGGGGTAAAAGGGAAAAAATATTCCCATAACCCGACTTGTCCTCCAGCTGACACCTACCTTGCACTGGGCACCTTTGCACTTGATACAAGAGAACGCCTGTTCCAGAGCAAGTTAGGATTGTGTCCTAAGACGCGTGGACTAATGCAACCCAGATTTGATTTGCAGATGAAAGTGTCTAGGAATAAATAAGTTGTTCCTGTACATTTAGGCACTGATCTGGGAAATCAGAATATCCAATTGTGCTTCATACATTTCAGGGAATGAGATTATTATGAAATATTTTTTTTAAAATGCCTCTTTTTTTTTTCTTTTTTTCTTTTTGCAAAAAATGAAGTTAGGCAGGCTCAAAGGGGATAATTTTATTTGCTTGCTTCCTATAATACTATAGTCCAGATATTAAGCATACTTACTAGCAAGGACTTCACAGCCACAGTTTATTTGAATGGGTTTGTATGAAATTGATGTGCCAAAGCAAAAGTACTCACTAGACTGCTCTTTAATAATAAGCCAGAGAAGCGACATCGAGCAGCGAGTCCCATGTTGTGTACCACATGCATCCATTATTAATATTTAAATTGAAGATGTTATCAGCATTTCCCAAGATGACTGATGCACTCCATTAAAGAAAGATAACTTGTGGACATACCTTGCTAGAATCTGCAACCAACTGTTCAAATGGAGCAAGTAAGTTGGACAACACACCAAAAGCATCCTGAATCGCTGGAATTGTCTCACAGTCACCGAACCAAAACATAAAGGAGAAAACCTGTGCAGTCAATCAGATAATTAATAATGAGCTTTGATCATCAGGAAAATAAAATTTTCATTTTAATTTCAAGCCTGCATAGCCAACTGAAGCGTTGTTTTCCCCCAATGATTTCATATTTACCATCATTTGTGTTTTAAAGAATCAAATATTATGCAGGCTGCACACATTAACTAGAATGAAAAGACAAACAGATTTGTTACCTGGTTGTAAAATGGCACAGCTTTTGACTTAATTTCAGCTATATCAGCATATATGACGTAGGAAATCTGGCCCCTAAAATGTATGAATCTAAAAAAAACAAAAGCAACGTTGTCCTTTTCTTTTTTTATAAAAAGATCTCCATCTGAGTTAAGTCTGAATCCTTACCAATATCTGTGAAAGAGCGAAGAGATATACAATTCCTCCTGAGGTCAGTCCATTCCACCAGGCCACCCAGCTACGCTGCAGAATCTCCTCATAGCCTTTCCGAGATTGTTCAGTCCAGCTTTGTTGTTTCTGCTGTCCATCAGCTTCATCCAATGGTTCCATCACCGCTGGCTTGGAAACACCTTCAAGTATTCAAATGAATCAGGAGATAAACAGCCATGTATGCTTTTCACATCTTGCTGAGGTTGCAGAAACTACATAGGTAGATGGGCAGAAAAAGCTGTTAGATACCTATCAGTAACCACGTTGCTAAATGCAACTGGAGATATGAACATCATGCTTTAGCATAGCAATTCCCTTTACCTTCCTTGGAAAAATGAAGTGTGGGTGGATACAGTATTGCCCCTTTCTTCCTGTAGCAACAAAATCTGGGTTTTGTTTGTTCAATAAGCTCTAATAAGCTGTTGTTTACATTCTTTGTTTAAAATGGAAAAAAGGTTCCGTTCATAATTCTGCTCTTGCCCTGCTTATTGTGCTGCCTCCGTTTTCTAAGTTTTCTTTTGACTGCATTATTCAGGGTGAGGTTATGTGCCTTGCTTTGAACCTTTAAATACGCATGCTGCAATGGTAAATGGAGCTACCTAGTTCCAATAATTTATGCTGCAGATACCTAGCCAAGTTATGATCTTGTTTTATACAGATACAGCAGGTTTTTTCTTAAGGAATGGCTTTTTACACTACCAAATTCAACTACAAGCCACAGGTGTGCTACATGCATGCCACTGCAAGGAAACAGAAACATAGATCTGCTAAGAGCCCAGTCACACAGATATTTACTTGGGAGTAAATTGCACTACAAGATTTATGTCTAGGTAAGTGAGAACAGTCCTTAAGACCCAGATCTTGCTTATTAAGTAAAAGAATCCAGGAAATACAAGAAAATGCTTATATTTTAACCCATGCATTTAATTCAGAATAATGGACAACCCTCTAAAGATTTCCCTCTAAATTTCCCTCTAAAGATCCAAGACCTGTGGTTTTGGGTCTCAACTGTAGCTGCATTAGTACTATTCTTGCATCTATTGAAAATAAACCTTCAGAGATACAAAAAGTGTGAGCTGTGTGTAGATGTGAGCTGTAACTGTTAAAAAAAGCATTTGTATCATTATAAAAACAAAAGTTTTAAAATGAGGCATTTTGAAAGAAACACAATGTTCCATCTCTCTACTGTAGCCTTCTGAATAAATGTGGAAGATGAACCTGCTTAAGAACCCTCCTGTATGATGATGAACAACGACGTTACGTCTTTTCACCTGCCTCTTCTTCTACCCAGTTCCACCCACAAATGGCCTATTGCAATCTCTGGGCAAGCTGAAGAGGAGCTGTGTGCCAAAATGTTTGAAGACTTGATTTTACATTCATTGCTGAGTCACCGAGCCGCACAACATTCATTTTCACATTGCTCCCACTCAGTCCACCTGTCATTTCATATGGAAAAAGATGGAGGGAGTGATGTTCTCTGTAGATTTCATCAATTGGCTGTGCCCTTACCCTTGTGATGGGGCAGATGAAATTTGACCTGTGCTAGCGCGCCTGACTATAAGCTATGCACGTGTATGCAGTAAAAACCTCCCTCTCCTAGCTGTAAGTAGGAAGGTGACATGTAACCTTATGTACATGTAACCACGTGTAGCAGGTGACTGCTAGCATTTCCTTCTGAATTAGAAAAACTATTAAACCAAGGTTGTTCCCAAACCTTTTAGCACTGGGACTCACTTTCAAAAATGACAGCCTATGGGGACCAGAAGGGATGTCCTTAAACAGAAGGGATGTCATTAGAGACAAAGGGGAAGGCATGCTGGAATAATGAAACACACACACACAAAACTGTTCAAGGCTAGAACTGATTAAACATATCTGCTTGGAATTCAGGAATGCATGTCACCCTGTTGAGCTCATACCTGCTTGCAGAGCCCTTTACAGGCTTGAGCTGGCTTCTACAGGGATAACTGTTGTGCCTAATTCTCTCTCTGCAATCTTATGTTCACAGTAGGCTACTTAGTTTCCCTTCTATCATCCAAAACCACCTTAGTTTTACACAAGGCACCACTAAACCCCACTACCCATGAGAAGGCAAAATGAAGTCAGCTTGCCTGCTCTGCCCCAAAGATCTTCCTTCCTCCTCCAGTTGGTGACCAGTTGTGGGGCATGGCAGCCCCACAATAATTCCCCAGTCTCCAAAGGCAACCTTAGTTCCAACCACAATCCCAACAGCCTCAAATATTCCCCACCCACCCCGTCTGCCCACAACCCTTTTCCACCTCTCTGCATCCACATCACTGCTCCTCCCAAGAGCTGTTTCTCCCTAGGGCTCTTGTTATCCCCAATTGGCTGCAGTTGTGAACTAGCTGCAGGCAAAGGCTCTGGGTTAACCCTGTAATTCCTGGCTGACAGACAGCCACTGCTGATACCTTTCCCTATCTCCTTGGGATAATCTTCTGCGATTTCCATAATGATTGCCCCGCTCCCCCGAAGTTGATTTGTTATGTTCTTGCAAGGAAGAGGCAGGGAACAGTATGTGTGTTTTGCCTCTTCTTCCCTCAAATTCTCCTATATGCCTTCAGAGAAGAGCAACGTTATCTGCCTGGGAATAATGCTTGGGAGTAATAAAAGAGCCCATTTCTCCCCCCTCCCCAATAGTTTGCACAGTACCTCAGCAGCACAGCCCTCTGGAACAAAAGAGAGCACATGGTTTGAAAGCTCACCCTGAAAAGAGCCTGCACAATAGCTTTCTGCCTATTTTCCAAGCAGCCTGTTTACCTTTTGCACGTGAATGCACAATCCTGATATGTAGAGGTTGAAGAGCCCTGCTGAATTCAGCTCACGTGTTGCAGTAAACACTTGCTTACTCTTGAGGAAACGCAACCCTGTAGCTCTGTTTCACTTTCCATAAGGTTCAATACTTCTCGGCTTAGAGGAAGGGACTTCCTTATAGAGTGTTTTTGGGGCCTTCGTTCATCAGATCTGGACCATTCTGGCAGTGTCGTGTTCCCCTCAGCCTGCCCTTTCCAACGCACCATGGCATGGCCGCCTACTCATGGGAAAACATGTAGTGTGGCTCAGTTTCACTTTCCATAGGACTCCATTCATTTTCCTCAGCTGCTTCTGAGCATGCTCAAGGCTGAGCATGCTCAGAAGGCTCTGCAGCTCCCTGGCTTACAAGCATAGTATTCAGAACAGCTCAGCCAGCCATCCAACATGTGACTTTAAGGTATTTATTATGTTTCCCCATGTATAAGTCGGGGCCAGGTTTTTCTAGTCAATTTTAGGCATAAATTTCTCGACTTATACATGATTATATATGGTATATTCTAATTCAGAAATACTTTGTAATGGAAACCTGGCTTCCCTTTTTTGGGAGTCAGCTAAAGAAATAATCGGATTTGCTTTTCTTCCAAGAGGCTGAATGCATCCAATTATTTTTTCCAAGAAAAAAAACCTATGATACTTGTTTTACTATGCTAGTAGATCTCCAAAAAAGGGGGGGAGGAGACCAAAAACAGTCTCAGGGATACTACAAATACCACAATTTAAACCACTACGTGTGATTTTGTGACAGGGTGCATAGGGTCACCATTTTCAGGGGGGGCTACTGTTCTCTACAAAAGAAGTCTATATTTTAGAGCACATAATCCGTGCTCTGAATCACGCCACAAACCAATTTTTCAACTATCTAACATTGACAGGCATAAGGAGGGAAACGTCACCCACTTCAAGCTTCCACTACGATTTTATATAGCCCACTTCCTTTTTTAAAAAGTATACACCACTACTCAATGAGAAAATTAATCTGTAGCCATTATAAATATATAACAGAAATGAGGGAAGATGAGGGAACAAAAACTTGAAGTTCTGAAAACAAATCTCTCATACTTTTGGATAGCACAAAACTATTGGGAAGAAAATAATAAATAATAATAATGAAATTATTATGCCCCTGTGTGTTGGGCTTCCTTCAGCCTTCAGAACTATTGAACATAATTTTATAGCCCTCTGAAAAACAGAATAGACCTCAAATAGAATAAATTAGAAAAAACTATGCATAGATTCAAATATCTTGTTGTGGTCGTGAATTAAGCTTTTAGAACAGGGGTGCGAAACATAAGGCCCCAGGGCTGAATGCAGGGGCGTTTCTAGGGTGTGGCACGGGGTGGCACGAGCCATGGGCGCCATCTTGCAGGGGGCGCCGTTCGCATGGCGCCCGCCGCCCCAAAATGGCGCCCACGGCCCGCCCGCTTCCGCCCAGGCCCTGTGCAGCATTCTCCTCGTTCCGGCTGGCCTTAAAGAGCCAGCCGGAGCAAGGAGAATGCGCTGCCACCCAGCGCCCCCTCTCGTGCCGGCTCTTTAAGGCAAGAGCCGGCACGAGCGAACAGAAAGAACGCGGCTGGGGTGCCGCGTTCTGCTCGCTCCGCACCGGCTCTTGCGGCACGAGCGAACAGAACGTGACTCAGGCACTGCGTTCGTTCTGCAGAGAACAGAACGCGGCACCCCAGCTGCGTTCTGTTCACTCGTGCCGGCTCTTTAAGGCAAGAGCCGGCACGAGCAAACAGAATGCGGCCATGGGCGCCACGGGCGCGTTCGCTGCCGCCGGCCCTTTAAGGCCAACGGCAGTGAACAGAACACAGCACCCCGACCATGTTCTGTTCACTGCCATTGGCCTTAAAGGGCCCGCGGCAACGAACAGAACGCGCCTCTTAGAAGGGGCGGGGCGCTATGTCATGACGTCACGATTTGACGTCATGACGTTGCGTGCCCCTAGGGGCGCATTTTCATTGGGGCGCCCAATTTTCATTGGGGCGCCTAGGGGCGCCCTTTCAAACAGATTCGCCCCTGGCTGAATGCGGCCCCAGAAGCTATTTATCCGCGCCCCCCCCCCGGTTTTCTTAGCACCACCACTAGCTGCTCTCAGTTGCTGAGCTGTGCTGTCACTGTTGAAAGGGGAAGCCTGTGTGATAATTGGGCTCTCCCATTTTTTGAAAATATGATCAAGATTTGTATATTTTCTCTTTTGCCATTTGCAGCTAATGAGGAAAAAAGTGCTTATTTCTTGCCACAACCTACTTAATGGCATCAATTCCTGCTTTATGACGTCACTGCCGGCACTCAGCAGGCATCGTGAATGCTATCTGGCTCGCTGTATGAACTGAGTTTGACACCCTGTTTTAGAAGCTTCAAGAGATGCTGCTTTATTGGTCAACTAGTTGTTTGCCTGCGGCTTCGCCCGCGTGGAAATAGTAACGCAGTAAGATTTCATAAACTGTCACATTCAGTGAACGATGATAAACTGGAAGACTTGCCGAGTTAGCTTCCCTTAAATAGGACCATCTAAGATTCGAGCGGGTGCTGGAATTTTCTCGAACATCATGAGTCCAAGACAAGGGCATAATGATTTCTAAAAATTTCCAGAAGGTTCTACAGAGTTCTATTCATATGATTCGACTAAACTTGGGCTTAAATGTCATCGGGATTGTCACCAATCAGCTTAGCGACCCCGAAAACTATGGATTTGACAGTAATGTCGGTCATTTTGGACATTGTATTTTTCACCCCTTCTCACCCCCCATGCTGATGGGGGCTGAACTTGGACTGAAACAGCATCGGGAGTGTCACTATTCATCTCAGCGACCCTGAAAACCATGGATTCGGCAGTAATATTGGCCGCTTTCCATTATTTTTACATGTCACCCCCTTCCTACCCTCACCCCTA
The DNA here is from genome assembly GCA_029204185.1 of Lerista edwardsae. Lineage (NCBI taxonomy): Eukaryota > Metazoa > Chordata > Lepidosauria > Squamata > Scincidae > Lerista > Lerista edwardsae. Next base: position 7,819,337 of record JAJKFI010000016.1, on the reverse strand, counting down.
GGGGTGCTAGGGGTGTCTTACCCCCACAGTATTTCTTTCCAGATTGTAAGGCATATGTGTACCACGTTTGGTGTAAATCGCTCCAGGCATTCCAGAGTTATGCTGGAACACGCACACACACACACACACACACACACACACACACACACACACACACCCATTTTTATAGATAGATAGATAGATAGATAGATAGATAGATAGATAGATAGATA
>JAJKFI010000016.1:7778939-7810845 GCA_029204185.1 Lerista edwardsae | reverse complement strand
GATGGATGGATGGATGGATGGATGGATGGATGGATGGATGGATGGATTGAGCCAGCCTCAACTCAGATGCATGCACAGCTTCAGTAGATACAGTGATGGCACCTTGGAATGTCATTAGCATCATGGAAATTATGTCTATCCTGGGTACAGAATCCACATGGCTGTTCTGATCACAAAGCCCCTTCTCAATGGGCAGGTGCAGACATAATGGGAAACCATAATTTCCTACTAGGACAGTGGTTTAAAAAGCATTGTAAGTGCTTGCAGGGGAGGAGAGTAGGCAAGTTGCTAGTTGTATAGACTTCTCAACCCCACAAAATATTAAGTTCCCCCCAAAGAAGCATTTTCCCCCTATGGGTGGGGAGGACAAAAAAACCTCCCATTAACACAGAGACACTATCCATGGTGCTGATACTTTGATCTACCTAGTCAATCTTATAGGTGTGTGAAGGATACAGAATTCATTGCTGAGCAGACTGTTACGTGTTAGAACAGGATTCAGAAGACTTTTCTCAATGCAGATCCAGAGCAGAGAAACTGGAAATAGTTTAATTTCAGTTTTATTTTAAATTGCTGCTTTTTAAAATGTATCTTAACTTTACTAATTAAATTTTTAGTTACAAGCTTTAAACTACTGAAATTCTGCAATCTCAATATATATACGCAAAAGCTTTACAGGCTAGAAGTGTGTAGATTATTTGTATTCAGGGGTAAATATCCGTAGAAAGCTGGAAAACTTTGTACTACACAAGTGAAATAATATTTTTCCAGGACTACCCTCACTTAAGTAAAAGCTTCAAGTATGTCCCTAAATTATAAAGTAACAAAGGTTACTTTATTCTAGAATGTTTTGTCTATGGCAAAGCAGAAAAGGGGTCTCTTTTGGAGGTTTAAAAATCAGAATCTGTGTTAACACCCTCACCATCTGACAAGCAGCACAAAATTCCCAGTCACATGATTAGCACTCCCAAAATTTGACCACGGCTCTTCTGACTGAAATGCTACCTTCTAAGGCAATAGCTTGTATCTGCAAATATGTTATGCACTAAAAACCTCAGAAAGAAGGAAAAAGAACATCATTCAATCCCACTAGTTCATGAACTGCACTGGCAGTTTGATCCTAAACACATTCCTTTAGAAAAACAAATCAATTCGAACTACTGTCAATTACTGTATTGCATTTAAGTGCATGCTGTCAATGAGTCTTATAACTATACCAACAGGCTGATCCTGTGCTGCGCAACTGCTCCTTTCCACAGGAGCCACTCCTTTACAGCGGGTTTGTGACACCCGGAGCTAGTAATGGGCCAGCACCAGAGGCGCTGCCTTGAATACTTTGGTGGGGTAATTAATAAATCCATTAATGAAATAGAAAAATATTACACCTAGACTTCATCCTCTAACAGTTGTTTCTGTTACAAAAACCATTTCAGAGTTGGCATGTAAAAAACCAGGTGAGTTTAAGTGAGAAGATTAATCTTCTCTTCAAAGATGTGATGGCGCTTAAACTTCCTGCTCTTTTACATGCCAACTTTTATAATCCTTATTCACTTCTGGGTCCCTTTATGATATTTACTACATACAAATAACTGATTTCTATCAGTTCCATACATTTCCCTCTGAAATATTTCATGAAAACACAAGTCACATCCCCCTGTTTGTGGTCAAATACCAAACTACGCATATTTCATCAGTGAGAGGAAACCAAATACAAGCCAGATGGCCTGGTTATTTATTTTTAGAAACAAGTATTCCATTTAAGAGGAACAGCAATGTGAAGACCAACCCCTAACCCCATTTAAACTAGCACATATAGATGTAAGTAAAAATTAGCCCTTTGACATTAGAGATACCCATCTGTACTAAACCTATGGCTACTGAATGATTATCATTTAACCTTTTTTTCCCCAAGCATGAATGCATGCTATTCTGCTTGAAAATCTGAATCCCCCTTTTCAAAGCAAAACATTAGGGGACAAAAAGCATTTAATAAGTGCCTATGGCACCCTATGTGGCTGCATAGCACATTCCCTGCCTACACTGACAGTGTGGGAGCCCTGTTAGTCATCCAAAGTACGTAGTTTTTTGGCACCATGCCCTCACTACATTGTTTGATAAGAAAAGATGATCAATTATTTTATTTTTACTTTTGCTTTACGTAAGTCAGACAGCAATATTCTCTTCTTCTCTTTGCTGTAAGGTGGCTGTATATCCAAAGAGCTTGCTAATTGGGTTATGAAAAAGCAAGAACTCCATTCAGCAAAGTAGACAGTATGAACCATCAATTTCCAATCTGTGGGGACCCCTCTAAGGGTATTTCCATACATTACAGGATTCTAACATAAAAGTCACTTACTTCTGTGCCGGTAATTATACAAACCCTGAACATAAATCACAATGTGCAATGATCTTATGTGCACATATACCAGTTAAAGATTAACAACGTGATCGTAATATATTACAAATGATGTGTCGCAGCAGTCCTCAAAGACCTACTCGGACTTTGGGATTGTTGTAATTTGCTGTGGGGAGCGGGGACTGGGGCTAGGGCAGGTGTCTTAACAGTGCTGCAGCAGTTGCAGCACCGTGGGCACCCTGGGGACCTTACCTGGATGGTTGGGGGAGCCTTCTGCAGGGTCAGAGAGGCCCACAACCTGCTCTGCAATTATCTCCCTGAAGAACAGGAAAAGACCCAATTTGCACTCGCAAGTGCACTTCTGGTTTATCCCCTGAATGTCCACAGCACCGCGATCGCTGTGGCACCAAGACACCAAAAATTGCACCGCTCTCTTAAGGGAGAACGGCCCAGTTTTGTTTCCCAATAGTGGGTTGCAACCCATGACTTTGGGAAGTGCTGATGCTCATGGGCTTTCATTTGAACTAAAAAATTGAAGCCTAAAACAAATCTCTTGCCTAAGCTCTGAATTTACACCACATCAGAATTAAGTGTCCTGATTATATTTATTTCTCCTTTTCGCCATACAGTGTTGGCATATACTACACACTTACCAAGTATTCAGTCATTCTATCTACCACAGTTCCAGGATTTCCCCATCTGAATCATCAGTTATTATCACCTTCTCCTAAAGCATTAAAGAAAAGTAAGGAAGAGAAGGCAGAGTGCTCTTCAGTGGATACAAACGAGAAATAGATTTTAGATGTTAATGAGAATGTCATATTTACTAGAATCAAAATACTCTTGTGTGTAGACCACAGACATTCCACAGAAAAACTAAAAACAAAAGCAGAACTACTTGCAAAAATGCTAGTGCATTTCTAAAAAAAAAATGAATGAAATGTCTGTTTCTTGGAGATTTCTTAATTAATACACTATGCAATTAGATTGTTATATTTGAGCCAGTATTTTCATTGAGAGTGCAATCCTAACCTGGAGTTATGCTGGCACAGTTAGGCCAGCAAAGTTTGGCCAGCACAAGGGCCACCGTAAAGCATGCTTGAACCACTCTTGGAGTCAGGAAAGATGGCGCACGTCTGTGTGCTGGCCTCTCTAACCCTGAGAACAGTCCAAACATACTTTACGGTGTCCCTTGTGCCAGTCAAATTTTGCCAAACTCTCAGAATCCCTAATTATGCTTTCGTCTAACGAGTAACTGGTTCCTGAACAATAAGTCTACAGCAGTGGTTCTCAAACTATGGGTTGGGACCCACAAGGAGCCAATTTCAGGTGGCTTGCTAGATTAGCCATCATTGAAAATATGGGAAGACACTGGACAGGGGGAGGGCTGTGTGGTTCTTTTGCCTGTGTCAAGGTTGTAAATAGGCTTCTTTCTGATTCACTTTGTTACTGGAAAATGGCTGAAAAATAACCCAACTTATTGCTTCATTCAAAGGAAAGCAACAGGCTCTGGGGTTACAGTGATGGCACTTCCAGCCATGACATCACTTCCAGTGGGTCCTGGATAGACTGTCATTCTAAAAAGTGGGTCCCAGTGCTAAAAGGTTTGAGAATCACTGCTCTACAGGATTCCATTTAAGAGGCAACCACTGCTGTCTAGGTGACTATACATTAATCCAAGGAGACTTTGGACACTCATTTTCCCCACAGTGATTTCCCATGTTGCACAATATGAAATGTTTGAGTATATGGAGATTAGCCCTATACAAAACTATCCATTACACTGTAATATGCACTGTCAGAACCCAAACGGGACCAGAGTTCTGCCATTTTGAGACACTATATGCTTTTTCAAAAAGCAGTCATCTGCTAGTTTTAGAAATTCTGCCAATTACCATATCACATATGAAGGGGAGGAAGTGGAGACTAGATCAGCATCATCAGCCACTGAGATCTATGAGATTCTATGAGATAAAGGAAAAGCAAGAATAAGGATTGTCAAGGTTTTCTATTCTAGCTGGTTGGTCCCAGTTTGGAAGATGACTCCATGCCTGGCAGTCACAACCACTATGTCCACTGATATCCCTATTGACACCACCCTGTGGACCAAAAGCCCAATAGTAGGGAGGAGGGCTGGCAGGTATCCATTGAGAGGCGAAGATTGACAAGGTGATCCATCACCTCCACCGCAAAGCCTAATTTGGGTAATATTATCTGTGTTTACTCTCTGTATATCTGTCAGTGGACCTTCGAAGAGTTTCCCTGACCAATCTCCTTCTACGTTATGTTTGTGCCTGTATTCTGAAATAAACTGCAGCATACTGGTGAATTTGCATCCAAGTATGATTACCTCACTAAGACAAGTGCTACCCTGCAGTCTCTTGCCATGAAAGGAGCTGGCCACTCTTGCACTGCAATAGGGAACGGGAAGGGGGCTAGTCCCTCCCTGGCCCAGGGCCTGTTTCTTACAGTACACCTTTACAAAACACTTTGTTGTTCAGTCGCTAAGTCGTGTCCGACTCTTCGCGACCCCATGGGCCCAACATCAGGTCCTCCTCAAAATCCTCTCTTCCCCATTCATGGCAAATAAAGTAGCAATTTAATCGTGAGGGGAGCCAACTTACATAACTGTACTTAGCATATAATGCTAATTGCAATTAAGAATCCATTCCATTGGGATACAGTAGTTAACTTTTGCAAGAAAGAGTCTTAAAAGCCCAATGCTATCCTTCCACCCTACTAGTGTAGACACAAAGAAAGGGTGCGCCCTGGATCCAGTATGGGACAAACCAGGAGGCTCTGGAGGAGAAAGAGGATTTAAATCCCATGGTAGCAGGATCTATCTCTCCTGCAGCCTCCCTACCTCCATTCCTCACCCTCCCAAACCCCTCACTGCCATCATTTCACACCCTCCCCTGCCATCATACCAGCCTTGGTAGGTCCATCTGGGACTGCATAACAAATAACAAAGACCAACCATCCAATGTATTTACTATGTAGGTCAATTCTCCCTTCAATACACAATGAAGAATCCTACTAACAAATGTATGTAAATTACCAGGAAATCCATTCATATACACTAGAACCCCAGTCCTAATGTGAATTCAGCTAAAACATGATTGGCTTCTGTTCTCTGCTCTACCCCCGCCCCCCGTTCGTAACCTTGATATAGTATAAAGTTAATTGTGTACAGTAAAAGTTTCACTAGCTTTACAGAGTCAGCCCTTGTTTTCAACGAGGCTTACATTGTAGGGTCGTCAAATGTAGCCAAAAATAGTGTATACTCAAAATTGGATTGAAACTCCTGCTTCCTGTTTATCATCCTCTAGCACAGTGTTATTCAAACTGTGGGTCAGGACCCACTTGGTGGGTCACGATCTGATAGCAGGTGGGTCGCAAAGAGCTGAGAACAGCCATCTTGGAAACTGCAAACCTTCCTCTTGCCATATTCCTTTTGTGAGTTCAAAGCACAGTTTGAATTTTCAAGTGAGGGTTTTTTTAAATTTTGTTTTTAGTTCAGTGCTTTTATATAATAGTTTGTCCTAATCTTGCTTTCTGTCAGGGATGCTTCATGGTTGTACAATTGCTGCAATCCAAGGATGCCAATTTGCATTTCAGGAGTGTCATTTTATTATGTCACAATGAGGCGCTTCCTGCTTGATGATGTCACTTCTTGCTACAGCATCACTTCCAGGTTAATGACATCACTTCTGGTGGGTCCCGACATGAGTGCCATTCTAAAAGTGGGTCCTGGTCTAAAAATTTGAATACCACTGCTCTAGCATGCAGATTGACGGCCTACGTGCTTGGCTCCTCAGTTAAGCAAGACCGTTGAACAAGAAGCACCTGTGCTGCAAGCGTTTCTACAACAAAAGTAATATAATGGGTGTGGGGGCCCGTCTAGATCCGAATACAACTGAATCTGTGGATACTGAAACTATGGATATGGGGGACTGCCTGTAACTACATACAATGTATCTGTTTTAAAGAATGCTCATGTTTTGTGCAACAGAAGAGGTCTAGATTAGTTATGCGCTCAGACTCTAAAGTGCTTGGGGAGAGGGGGTGAACAATATGGAGAAGTTACTAGGTTTAGATAACTAAACTTCCAGTCACCCATATGACTTTAATCACCCACAAAATGTATTGAATTAACAGGATATGATTCACTTTGAGAGAGAGCTTGGTATTTAACAAAAGGTGTTTTTACCAGCTAAATCGTGACTGTACTGTCTTTAGAAAAACTAATGTTTCACAGTTAAAGTAAGTTCCTATTTTTAAAAATTCATTAATGTACATTGTGCTACACTACACTAGGTTAACAGTTACCTAAGAGAGTAGATGTAAAGACCCTGTCGTGTTTGTGAATTGTTTTTTCATAGGAATTTATGCTATGGTACTAGCCTGGTCTATTTCAGGCTTCTATTGGCATATTTGCATTGTAAAGATGCCTGTGCCCTGCATATACAGAGGTCTAGCATCTTCATTATTACAGCAGAAGGGAGAGTTATCAGATGATCATTCAAAAATCATAGAAATTACCTTAAAACATGTAGACCAACACTTCCTCCTCCTCACTAAGGAAACGTACCACCATCAATGAAAACTTTTTCCATAGTCAGGAACAACAGCAGATTATAGCAATAAAAAGTTGTTGTTTACATTTATCCTATGCTGATTAATATTTTTAAGGGCCATTAATTATCTTTTTATTTTTCATAAAACAAAAGTACTAAAAGCTTCCTAAAATAAAACAGGGGAAGGAAAATAGGGGGGAAGATTTTGATTTCTTAAGTAAGTTCTGGCAGAAGCAGCTGGAATCAGGCAAAAGAGTAAATGGAAAACTGGCCGTAGCAGTTCAACAACTAGATAAGGGACAACCCAAAACATGAAAAATCCACAAACCACAAGATTTTGCTGATCTGAATGTTGAAATGATTTAAAAAATGTTTGCACACAGAAAAGAAGCATACATATGCTACCAATATCACTATTTTTTTAAGTATCAAAATTTTGGCTTATTATGTCATTCATGTTCATTCCATGAACTCATGTAATAAACATCAGGCTCTGTGAGTTGTTTTTGTTAAAAGGAGGTGAAACAAACCAGTTGGGCTCTATTATTCTACCTCTCCTGTTTGCTGTTCTCAAACATGATGAACTGCTGGATGGTCAGTCAGGTGGAATAGTTATGATTCATCCTGTCAGCAAAGGCACATTGGCAGGAAAAGACGGGAAGCTCATTGCTCAAAGCTAGGCAGATAGCTCATTTTCAGAATACAGAGAGTCTCCACACAGATAACCATGTCAGTGTTCATTCTATCTGAATATGCTTCAAGTGCTGCTTACCACTTGGGATGATGAACATTGTACAGATGACCGAGTTACCCTGTTGAACAAGCTTACCTTGGGTTAGTTTGGTCATTGTCTCTATGGACTCAGTGACTCACTAGATCAGTGGTTCCCAAACTGTGTGTCGGGCCCCACCAGTGGGTCGCAAACAGTGGTGTCAATCAAATGATTTAGGAACAGGAACTCACTTTTGATTGGCACTTGTTGAAGAAAAAAAACACCCAGAAGCAGCCACGGAGCCCGTTAGGATCCGGAACGCCCGTTCTGGTCCGTTCCCCCTGAATGACATCACTGGTCAATTTCAGGTGGGTGGCAAAACACCTATTGTGGCCATATTGAAAATATGAGAAGATGAGACTCTGGAAAGGGGGAGGGCTGGATGAGATTATTTTGCTTGTGTCAAGGTTGTAAATAGGCTTTTATCTTTATGATTCACTTTGCTATTGGAAAATGGCTGAGAAATAACCCAACTTATTGCTGCAGTTGCAGGAAAGCAGCAGGCTCTGATGTCACAATGAAGGCACTTCAGGTCATTATATCATTTCTGGCGGGCCCCTGAGAGATTGCCATTCTAAAAAGTGGGTCCTGCTGTTAAGACATTTGAGAACTGCTGCACTAGATACTAAAGTAGAACAACAGAAATATATTGAGGCTGCAAATACATAAGTATGGGCACTTTAAAAGCCATGATTTTGTCTAGTAAAATCTTCCACAGGAATTAAAATTCCTGTTTCAAGCACATCAAAACAATGGGAAAACACACAGCACCTAAGATTTAGACCCCAAACTCAAAACTGGGGAAACTAGCACCATAGTAATATTTTAAAGTGGACGTGGTGGTGCAGTGGGTTAATCTGCTGCTGCTGGGCTCTGCGCGACAGAGTGAGCTCTCGTTGCTTGTCCCAGCTCCTGTCAACCTAGCAGTTTGAAAGCACCTAAATGAAGTAGATAAATAGGGACCACTTCGGTGGGAAGGGAACGGCATTCTGTGCGCTACAGCGTAGACTCATGCTGGCCACATGACCACGGAAGCTTGTCCTCAGACAAAACGCTGGCTCTACTGGCTTTGAAACGGAGATGAGCACCGCCCCCTACAGTCGGTCACGACTAGACCATTCGGTCATGGGGAAACCTTTACCTTAATATTTTAAAACTATAATGTGTACCTGCATTGGAAGTTAAAAAATAAATGTTAAGATGTTCTCCAAAACAGATAATTTCTATTAGTGGAATTTTGTACGGTCATTCTAATTCGAAGCCCTATTAAGCTTTCAGTGGCCAGGTCACCTGTCATTTCATTTCTGCTCCTACGGAGTTAACTCTCTATGGTCTAAAAATAGTGATGCTTCAGATACACTAGGCAGGATGACTTGGCAATTGGTCTAGAGAAGATCTATATCCATACCATAGACTTAAGCTGATTTAACAGTTATTCCCTATCTTCAAGGAATTCATTCATCTTGTTCTCTTGTCCCACTGGCATCTCTGGTCAATATTCAGGTTTTTGAGAATTCAAAAAATTGTTTACAGGACCCAAAGTTGTATAAAGATGCACACCAAGATGTGTGCATCTTCTTTCAATTCTTGGAAACAAGACAATTGCCTTCTTCAAGCCCATATGCAGTTTTATTACTCTTGGCAGAATTTTCCCTTAAAGCTTCAGCAGTAACCTTTGCTGGATCCAAACCTGACAATCTTCAGAATGATTTAATACTGACTGCTCCCTGCTTTAAAGTGTGTTCTAACTGATTGTGGCAGTAAGCAACAGTGCAAGATGGATTGCTTTTGGCTCCTCCAAATTACAGTTAACGTTTTTCAAAAGCAGCAGGCACAAAGTAAGGCAACCGACTCCCAGAAACTCTAGATGTTCCGTAGGTGTGCCAGCACTGTCCTAGAATGTGTCTGGCTGCTATGTAAAATATCCGATGATCTATTGTTTGAAAAGCACCAAGTCCTCGCTCTAGGAAATTGGAATTCTCTGAGCGCTCTCTTCTGTGGCCAAATTAGGCCAGACACACAGTTCCCAGCAGAACACAAGAATTAAAAATCTCCTGGAAATGGTGGTGCTTTGCATTCAGAGTTTCTTCCTGCTCCTTTAAGAGCTGCTCAATAGTCAGAAATTCAACAGGTGGATTTCATACTGCTACATCTCTGTTAGGAAAAATCAGCCCCTGTTGAATATTTGCCCATCATAAAAGCACAGAAGCCCTATCAGAAAAAATCTTGGCAACCCTATTTATATCACAAGGGGTTCATTCTTGATCGTTAAAACCACCCAAGTATCCTACCAGATCCCCACATCTTTTGGTACTACATCATCAGCGTAAATCAAACACTATGGACCCAACTACACTAAAAATTCCTAACCAGAATCTTAAAATGGATTATAATGAGCTATAGAGCTTCTTTACATAAGCAGTACTCACAACTCAGATTATATATTTGGCATTAGTAACAGCTATCTATGTTGACAAGGTTGTGCAGGTGCCAGGTAACAAAAAGCCCTAGATCAGTGGTTCCCAATATTTTTTCACTTGCATACCATTTGGCAGCCCATTTCCATAAATTTGACCCCTCGTATTAGCAAAATTAATACAGTTGTTGTTAATTCTAATACAGACCTGTCTTTTCCGCCATTATTCAATTCTTAAAGATCCTGGCAAATACCCCTGGGAGTACACGTACCCCATATTGGGAACCACTGCCCTAAGGCAAAGCTCCTCACTAAGCCCTTACCCATGATGACCCTTATCAGAAGTGTAGCCAGAGAGAGGGCAATGCGAAAAGTACAGCAGGCACTGTAATGCGCCGTGTAAGTGGCCCTCCCTCTCTCCTGCAGAGCCATTCAGGACAGCAATGGCAATGCGCTACGCATTGCAGTTGCTGACCAATGGTTCCCATGGAGGAGAGGGCACGTACACGGTGAGTTGCGGTGCCTGCCATACTTACTGTGCCACTCTCCTTCTGGCTACTATTGCCCTTACCTGCCTGTTGATGATATATTTTATTTATTTTATTTATTTATTAAATTTATATCCCGCCTTATTTGCCTAAAGGCGCTCAAGGCGGCTTTACAAAGTATAAAAACTAACATTAAAAACACTTTAAAAACAATATGAAAAACAATACAATAAAACAATTAAAACCAACAACAGTACAATTTAAAAGCAACAAAACCAGTGGATCATAAAATATAATAAACCAGCCAGCCCGCCAGACCTGTCAACAATTAAAAGCTTTTTGAAATAAAAAGGTCTTCAGCCCCTGCCGGAATGTTAACAGAGAGGGAGCAGTTCTCAATTCTAAGGGGAGGGTATTCCAAAGTTGGGGGGCCACCACCGAGAAGGCCCTCTTCCTGTGATATACTTAGCACTATCACTGCCACCAGTGCTTGACGGCTCAAGAGTTGGGCTGGCTAGGAGGGCAATTAGATGAGTGTGAGCTCTTGACCAGTGAACAACCTGGCCAACCTTTGATGCTACCCTGGAACACGATGATCAAGAATAACTTTCTAGCTCACTGTATTTAGCAAATCACTTTGGAGAGTGATCTGGCCAGTCCGCATCTATCCAATAAAATGCGAACAGAAAATATTTTTAATTTTTTGTCAAATTCTGTTAGCCACTTCTTTATCCCACCAGATTTTCTATGCTCTCACACTCTGATATTGAAATATAATACACTTCCATTGGGGGGGGTTGATTAATAGTGGTCATGATTAGTGAAAGGCAGTCTATACATACTCAAAAATATTTTACAGCCTATGGCTGAAGAACCATTTTGTGGTTCAATCAAAGTAAGCTTTCCTACAATACTCAGAAAAATCTCTTACCTTAACTATTATCCTTATTCCCACAAACATGGTTCTGCTACTTTCTCTACCTTCATCTGTTCCCCCAACACGTATTTAAAAGTTATAAATGCTTTGGAAAAAAACAGATTCTATTTCAGAAGCAGAGTGCCACCAAATACATACAGGAATATGCAAATTATATGCATTAGTTCTGAACTTTCTGCTAATTTACTGATGTCATTTGTTTACAGCACTGTATTCACGGCTATTTCCCTCAGGTTGCCTTTGCTTTCTGTGTTTTGTATGAAAGAACATGCGAGTGTGAGCACACACAGATGCATGCACACAAGGTGTACAAATTCTACTTCTTAATGGACTCTAGGTGCAGTATTTTACAGCCATTATAGTTTTTCTCTGGTGATCAAAGCCATTTGGTTTACAGCTCCTGCACCTTTTAAACATCAACTGTACCATACTGTAATAAGCCTAGCACTGCACTGCCTGGGGTGTTTTACAGCTAAAAAGCTTTCAAAGTGTTAATTTGTTGAAAAGACTAGCTTTCTATTATACAGGAGAAAGGATGGGTCATCTCAAGATTAACAGAAGGTACACAGAACACACAAGCTAAGAATACAAAGAACAAGATTTAAATACATTGGTATATCAGGGAATCAAAAAAGAGAGAAAAGGATATATATATACACATACACTAAAAAGACCTCCCCCAAATTCCCAGGGCACACCTGTGGACAGTCCATGGACCATCGATGGCACACTGGTTGAAAATAGTCATATAGAGAGAGACCCTCTTCCAGGTTAGAAACTATCGACACATTAACAGAATAATGGTCTTTAATAACAAACACCATGCTCAGTTCTGAGATCAGGTATAGAATTCCAACTATATAATGCATTTCCTAATATCAAACTACTACAATGCTTTGTGTAAGCACTGCATAATAGCTTTGGGTTTGTGTTCTATCAACTCAATTTTGCTGACAGAACATATGCGTATTCTCCGTAGTTCAGAACTGCCAAGTACACAAAGCACAGCTGCTTAAATCTATGAATCAAGGTTTCCTATTGCCTGGGATTCCCCTTGTGTTAAAAAGAGAGATTGCTCATGCTTGTACCCTGTATGCAAAATCGGCAGAGGTTACCAGGAGTCAATAGGAATTTAAAAAAGCTAATTTTGTGATTTATGGGGCTTGGCGGCAGTTCAGGCTGCAGAACTCTGATTCGCCCCCAACACTGATGTAGATTTACCAAGCAAGCTTTGGTATCAATTGCTGTCTCTGTTTGTTACTACCCTCCCTACCCCTTCACCCCGCTTCATTCATATAAGTACACACACTTTCCCTCTGAACAGTTGTACAACACAACAGTTGTACAACACAATAGGGAACAACAGTTCCCTCACAACAGTTAGAGTACCTGTGACAAGGGTTATACTGTACCAAGATATGTAACAGCTAGAGCATGTGTGACAAGGGTTATACTGTGCCACGTTTGGACAGGTCCAAATTGGTCCTTTACTCAATATATAGAGAACCCTTTTGCTAAAAGGCAAATTGGGCTGTAACTTACTATGGTAACATGTGAACAGTGGAGTATGCTCCAATGTTACATTGTTGGGATCCTTTTTTTAATAGTCATATATGAAAAATAGCATCAAGATCAAACTTCTTTGAGTGTTAATTTGTTGGAAAGACTAGCTTTGCATAGGAGAAAGAATGGGTCATCTTCAAATTCACAAACCTTACATAGAACACAAACTAAAAACACAGTAGAACTTTAAATTTTGTCACGAGAAAGCACATAGTCCTTCTCACATGACATTCTCGGTTTCAATTGGGAAAGCAGTGGCCCTTTTCACACCAGCCCTTTCTTTTGCAAAGGGATTTTCTCCACAACTGCCACTTGAGTAAAACTGTTCGGATCACTGTATCGCTATGCTGTGTTGATGTTGAAATGCTAATTTTGTTTTCAGGCGCAATCTCTGGCAACTCTAGCTAAAGTTAAAATATTTTTAGTTAAAGTCTAAAGTAAAGTCTTTTAAAGTCCATGGTACCGTAGATGGTGATTGCAGCCATGAAATTAAAAGAAATTTGCTTCTTGGGAGGAAAGCTATGGTGAACCTAGACAACTTAATCAAAAGCCGAGACATCACCCTGCCAACAAAAGTTTGCATAGTCAAAGCTATGGTTTTCCCAGTAGTAATGTATGGCTGTGAGAGCTGGACCATAAGGAAGGCGGAACACTGAAGAATTGATGCTTTTGAATTATGGTGTTGGAAAAGACTCTTGAGAGTCCCCTGGACTGCAAGGAGATCCAATTGGTCAATCCTACAGGAAGTCAAGCTCGATTGCTCCCTGAAAGGTCAAATCCTGAAGCTGAAGCACCAATACTTTGGCCACCTCATGAGAAGAGAGGACTTGTTAGAAAAGACCTTCATGCTGGGAAAGATTGAAGGCAAAAGGAGAAAGGGGCGGCAGAGGATGAGATGGTTAGATAGTGTCACCGAAGCAATGAACACGAAATTGGGTGAACTCCGGAAGCTAGTGGAAGACAGGGAAGCCTGGTGTGCTGTGGTCCATGGGGTCGCGAAGCAACTGAACAACAACAAAGTAAAGTCTAGTTAAAGTATTTTGAGCTGCAAAGCTTAGACAGACCTTCATGCCAAGGATCCCAGAAAGTCATTGCCAGTACAAAGAACAATAATGGACTAAAACAGTGGTTCCTAAACTGTGAGCAGTGGCTCCCCAGAGAGCTGCCAAAACCAGCCAAAGGAGCCATGGAATCCTTGCAAAAAACCCGCCTCCCTATAAAATGAATAGGATTGTAACCTTAATGGGGAGCTGGAGCCAATGCCCAGTAGGTCAAGGAAGACACCATTCAAAAACATTTGGGAGCAACTGAGCTAGATCAATGGTCTGACTCAGTATAAGGACGTTTCTTATGTTCAAGCAGCTTTTGCATGATGCTATATTTTCCTGCCATTGCTAGTAACACAAAAGTGCCAGTGTCCACACAATTTTTCAGCTATTGCTATAACACTATATTGGTGTCATGGAAACCACCAAGTGCAAGAAAACATGCTACCTGGTATGGGAAGACACCAAGACACCAAACAGCAAGTGTTTAAAGTAGCCTACGCAGTGATAAGAGGAACACTTAGATCAAGTTTGAGATGTCCACCATGGAATGACAATAATTAAAGCCAGGACATGCTTGAGGATAGGATTGTTTAAAAAAATTAACATTAAAGCATAGGTTCTTGTCTCACCAATGGACAGGACTCCAAAAACATGGTAGATGAGCGTGCTCCTGCCATTGTAGTAGAGAATATGGTTTTGTTTAAATTAGATTTTTTTTAATGACCTAATTTTTAGTCTGTCACAAGAACATATGTGGTTGCTGTACAAAACAAAAGGCTACCAGACTTTCATACTCCATCAAGCACTATGTCCAGATTGCAGCTCCTATTGCAAAAACATAATGATGGAGCTTAAATATGTTCATTACCAGAAACAATTCCACATTTATTTTTAATAGTGGTTTTCCACAATAACTTAGTAATACAACAACAAAGAAAATTCAGCAAAAGCATTCCTCTCCCTTCCCACTACTCCTTTTAAAAAGATTTTTCCAGAGATACAGGTTTTTTCAGATTACAGAAATGTAGATAGAAAATAACAGAAAACAGGGAGCTTAGTCCAGTTGAGAAAATAATAATGAGATTTGGGCAATCAAGATTTTGCTCTTCTGGGGGAGGCGGGGCCAGCCAACATGGACGGTCATGCTTCTTCCACTGGGGAAGAAGGGACCACATTCTCACCTTTTATCTGAAGCCCGATGGGGTATTCAGCCTGTGGTTTTCAGGAAAGGAAACCCAGGGTATAGGCATTTCCCAGCTAATTCCTGGGAATGGCAATCTCAGGAGGAACGCTGGGAGCCTGGAGCAGAAGGGTGAGAAACTCTGCACCACCAACGTGGACTGCAGACAAATGTTGTTTGCCTCGTTAGAAAAGATCACGGACGGCGTCGGGAATGTTTTCATCTGGATTTGTAATCAAGCCTCTGTTGCAGAGTTTGGCACAGAGAAAGCAGAGAGCAGGAGGAGGAGAAGAATGGATGATAACTTGACAAATAAATAATGGACTAAGAGATTGGAGTCGTTTTAATTGCTTTTGGCGAGAGAGATGGCCGCCAGAATCTCAGAGGGGTGAAGGAGGAAAAAAGCCTGAAAAACATCAAAGACCCCAGCTGGAGTGCAAAAAGAAAGTGTAAAAGTATTTGACAAGGTAAATTTAAATTAATACAAAACCAACTGACTTTCATCTATTTGTGATTTAAAAAAAAAGAAGAGGAAAGCACATTATATTTTTTACCCTCGTTAAAATGGAGTCTGTGGAATGCAGCTTGAAGAACAAAGCATTGGAGTTCACTGCCAAAGAATTTGTATTGAACTTTGAGAAGGAAGATTATGGCTGTGTTATCCTTATCCTTGAGAAAATAACCTCCTCTTCATAATGAACTTAAGATTTATGGTGAAACAACTAGAAGACCAGAAGGAAAAGAAAACTTAAAAGCTTTAAATTGGACTATTTTATATTATTGAAATTTATTTGGATTTATAATTCACAATTTATTTGGACTAATCATTATCTATTTGTGATTCAAAAAAAAAGAAAAAAAAGAGAGGAAACTATTTTATTTTTAACCCCCTTTTAAAATGGAGTCTGTGGAATGTAGTTTGAAGAACACAGTATTGGAGCTCACTGCCAAAGAATTTCTATTGAATTTTGAGATGGAAGACTGGCTGTGAAAATTTGAGAAGATAACTCCCTCTTCACAATGAACTTAAGATTTATGATGAAAGAATTAGAAGACCAGAAGGAAAAGAAAACTTTAAACTTTAAATTGGACTATCTTAATTACTGAAATTTATGTGGATTTTTAAGAAATATGCTTAATGTGAAGGTGAGGAATTTGAATTATAGGGGTAAAACATATAATGATAAAATATAATGGATGGATTTTGGAATAGAGGTAATAGAATTAACAGTAAGAAATCAGAACTATTTGATATTTAAGACATTATAAGAAAGTATGATCAGATGTTTAAAATGATGATCAGTTGGTGGAAGAGATGAAATATTAAACAGATTAATTTTTTCTTTTTTTTAGCTTAAAGTTTTAATTCTTTTCAGTTTTGAGTTTTAAAGTTAGTTTAAGCTTGGTTAGAAATGTGTGCACCCTATGGAAAGAGAATGTTAGAACTTCAACTGGGACAAGATTAATTATGCAGTTGGATTGTTTGAATTTAAGAACATTTAAAGGGGCTATTTAGATGACCTGAGTGAGGGGGGATGTCCTAAGTACAGATATATAAAGATTTATAACTAAGCGATATTTTAGGACCCCCTCCAACCTTGGACTAATCTGTATGCCCAGATATAACTATACTTATAAGACATAGGCTGATGGAATATATGAATTTAAGATTATATAAATGTGATATTTAGAATGATTTAATGAAGGGAGGGATGTCTTTATACTAGATATAAAGTTAAGATTTATAACAAAGCGATATTTTAAGACTACCTTTTGATTTAAATGAAGCTGAATGTCCAGATAAAACTGTGTTTATAAGATATTATAATCCAAGGAGAAGATTCTGTATTTTTATCTATTTTTCTTTTTTTCTTTGGAATGTTGAAGTTTAGAACAGGGGTGTTACACTGATAGAATTTATTACGTTTGTAAGCATAAGATAGATAGTAGTTTCTTCTCGGCTGCATTTTATATTTCTTCTTATTATAATAGTAAATGTAGTCCTTTCTTTTTTGTCTTTTTTTTTTTTTAGTGGTAACATCTGCTATTTTCTGCCTGTTCAGTGAGAAAGAATGTACTATGATAACACTTAGTCTAAACAAGGGAGACAAAAAAGGGGGGCCAATGAGAATCAGGAATAGCGTAAGATAAGAATTGCCGTCAATGATAATATTTTTTTGCTGAAACTTTTTGGCTCCAAACAATTTTAAAGACTGGATTATACTGACAGACAATGGAACGTTAAGACTACTAATATAGATTAATAAATTAACTTTGATGGATACATTTACTTAACATTATATGAGGCTTGGCTTGGCAGTATCATATTATTAATAACTGCTGAAGAAATGTATTGTAGTTAAAGTAGATCTCAATATATGCATGTAATCTCTCCATGACCTTATGTGTGTACCTTGTGTTACTATCCCCTCCCTTTTTGTATTATCATCTTCCTTTTCCCATCACTGTATAGTAGAAAATAAAAGCATTTTGGAAAAAGGAAAAAAAAAGATTTTGCTCTTCTCCATTTCATCACAGCAATAGAAAAATTCCTGAAATCAGTTTGAGTTGATATTGAAGTCAAGGTTTGATATGCGGATAGATTATCCCTTTTCCGGATATTAAAAATCCAGAATATTCCAAAATCCAGACATCTTTGTCCAAAACTTTTTGTAGAAAGAAGGTCTTGTGCTCATTCCCACATACAGGCTCTAAGTTCTGTTCTCTGCTTGGTAGTGTATGCCTATACAGACATTGTTGGAAAATGTCAGAGACCAGCAGACACCCAAATCGGTAACAGTGAAAGAGCAAAGGAAAACATTTCTCATTACATTTATGCAATTATTCTAAAATCCTGAAAAATCCAAAATCCGGACACCTTCCCATGCCAAGCAATCCAGATAAGGGATAATCAATCTGTAGTGGGCACCATTCACTTGAACAGAATCATCATTACAGTCAGTGGTGTCCCTACGGGGTGGAGATCTAAGTTTTCAAGGAGCCTCACCTGTCATGTAAATCCCTCCTCTCCCCTGCCGCTGTAGCCAGTAAGCAACACCAAGAAGTTGCTTCCCCCTCCCGCCCTGAGAATTGGCTAAAACGGGCAAGGAGCAATTTCCATGGCAAGGTAAGGCTCCTTGCAAAACTTAGAGCTCTGGCCCTCCTGCAGGGATGCCACTGATTACAGTGGCACACAACCTTAATGCATTGTTACAACATTTTTTATTAAAAAGAAATCTGATTAATTGGGCAACTTTTCAACAAATAAATGTACACTACATATAAAAACTGCAGATGGAAGATAGCCATTCCCCCCTTTTCACTCTTGCACAGAATGCTTCTTCCAGGGTGAGGCTTGCTCAATTAAAACTAATTTGGACAATCAACTATAATGTTTTAAAACACACAACACCCCAAATTAGAATTGGAACTTGGACCAATTATGTAGGAAAGCACTCCTATAGCCCAAGTGAGCTGTACAAACTGGTTCATAAGTGGGTTCCCTTTTGCTTCAATGGGTCCTCTAAGCCCAGCAGTTCCCAAACGTTTTAGCACAGGGACCCACTTTTTAAAAATGATACTCTGTTGGGACCCACCTAGCTTTCTGAGGCCAAAAAAGTTTCACTTTACCCAGTTGTGGACCTACCATTACGTCTGCAGCTCCTGGGGAGGGAGGAGGGCAATGACAAGACACCTCGCCTTGCTGAGTTTTGGCCCTCCCCCTCACCCTTGCCATTGTATGGCTAATGGCTACAAAATGGAGCCTAGCATGTCAGTGAAGGGAAGAGGCACACAGGGGAGTGCGGAAACAGCAGAAGAGAGTGACTGCCTCCTCCTCTATCCCTGGGCAGCCCATTGGCTGGGTCTGCAAATGACTTTAAGGTAAAGGTTTCCCCACAACCGAATGGTCTAGTCATGACCAACTGTAGGGGGCGGTGCTCATCTCTGTTCCAAAGCCTGTAGAGTCGGCGTTTTGTCCGAGGACAAGTTTCCATGGTCATGTGGCCGGCATGACTATACGCCGTAGTGCACGGAACGCCGTTACCTTCCCACCGAAGTGGTCCCTATTTATCTACTTGCATTTTTAGGTGCTTTCGAACTGCTAGGTTGGCAGGAGCTGGGACAAGCAACGGGAGCTCACTCTGTCACGCAATCTTGAACTCCCAATCTTCCAGTTGGAAAGCCCAGCAACAGCGAATTAACAGGACTTTACCAGATGCTAAAGCCTCTGTTTTTACTGGGGGAAGGGCACGGGCTGCCTTCTGAAATGTTTACTAAGTGCCACATTCACAGGATTGGGACCATTCTGGTGGCCTGGCATTCCTCTTCGCAGTGGACTGATGACGCAATCCTAACCAACTTTCCAGCACCAGGGTAAGGGCAATACAGCTCTGAAGTAAAGGAACAAACATTCCCTTACCTTAAGGAGAACTCTGTGACTACCACTCCACCATAGGTTGCAACCCTCTGATGGGTCCCGACCCACAGTCTGGGAATCACTGCCTTAGCCTAATACTGTTGGAAAGCCTTGCCCTCGCACACAAACAACGCTGAGGGAGGTCAGGAGCTCATGCACCTTCCATGAAGTATATATACTGTATAAGAATATATTTACACAAAGGTTGCTCTTTGTCCTCACTCCTCAGAGGCCTCAAATGCCATTTGCTCTTCTAAACCCTCACACACCTTCTACAGTTACAACAGAGAACAAGCAACAACCAGTCATTCTTTTCTGAACTGTCCAACATTTAATGACAAGGTGAAATACTGCTGAAGTTCAGCATACAACCCCCAGAGGATACAAGTCCACAGGGTGCCTGGATCAGAGCTGACTTTTAAATGCACATAGTTTATTTCATGTAATGAAGAAGCTTGACCTGAATAGCAATAAGCCAAGACAACACTGCAGGACTTTAAACAACCAAGCATGTCTGAACCATCCAAATCCATTCCAAAGCTAGCTCTCCCACCGCAGATCAACTAATTTCGTCCCAGAACTCAAACATTTTAAGACATACTGCGCTCACACTGTAAAACAGAGACAGGGACAGGGAGAAAACAAAGATCGCACCGTTGCTCTTTTCTGAATGAAATATTGGCCATTTCAGCAAGAATAAGCTATCATTTTGCCAAGACGGTGGGCAAGTAAATCCCATTTGCACCGGCAAGAAAAAAAACCGGGGGCGGGGAAGTTCCCTACACAAGCAAAGGCATCCACACACACACACCCCTTGGCTAACTGAAAGTCACTTCTGTGAGCACAAATCTTCACTTGGCACCAACCGCAGTCGCCTCCCGGCGGCTCCAAACAAAAACAATCCCATCTTTTGCTCCGCTCTGCTCTGCTCAAGAGTGCAGCACCCACAGCCGGCGGGATTTCCATTACCTGCACCGCACACACCACGGACTCTGCAGTTCTCGACAGTGCCATCTAGTCTAGCAGAAAGTGATGGTGGGCTACCATGGCGACTTTTGACTGTCTCATTCTCGGCTCGGATTTAGTTAGTCAGTGTTATTCCAGGAGCGAAACGCAACGCACGCACACGGTTACCATTGTTAACAATTCTACCGCAGTCAGGAAGCGGAGACCCAGGCAGCGATTTTAACGCAATTCGGGAACCCTGGATGTCGCTTGCCCGGATGGATCTCGCCTCTACTGACCGAGGAAGAGGTGGCGCGCAGCAGGCGCTCGCGCGCGCGCGCACACACCACACACACATCGAACTCCCCTCTTCGGGAAGGGTGGCTATACTGGTAGAGACTCGGCGAGGCATTTGTGCTACGGGGACGTAAACAGACCGGGGAGACAATGCCCCGAGCGGCCGCTTGGGGACGGCCCCATCTGCCTTCCAGTTCTTTTTTTATTCTTCTTCATCCTCCGAGTCCGAAGACTTGCAGGCAATGCCTGGAAGCCTGAATCCGAGCCGCGCGCGCTCGCCTCGTCATCCCACACACACAGTCACACACTCCCCCCCCCGACCCCAGCGTTGCAGGCGTGCGGCTGGAGGGTGGCGTGGCTGCGGCCGCTCGCCCAGCTCCCCGCCCCCAGCCCTCGACCTCGCCGCCTCTTCCCTCCTCCCCGGGATGCTGTTTAGGGGACACCTCTCACTGCTGCTGCGAGCGGGCTGCCTGCCTGCCTCCGGAAGGCGAGTTGCAGAGCGGAGCTGCGCGCGACCCGGCCGCAAACCAACCCGCGCCAAACGCAGCAGCAGCAAACTCGCCGTGCCTCTCAACGCCGCCGCGCTTGTAGATCCGGCCGGCGAAGGACCCGCGCGAGCCAGGCGCCTCCGGCTTCCCCTGCTCTTTTGCCAGAGGCTTCCCGCCCACGGCTTTGGCGGCGCTGCGCGCACTGCCCTTCCTCCAGCCGCGCCACACACTACATGCAGCAGCCCCCCTTCCCCGCCCCCACCTGCGCAGTCCCGCCGAGGCTCAGGTACGGGAAGAGCCGGGAGGAGAGGAGAGCGCGCCAGACTCACGCTGCGGAAGAGCCCACCAGCGGCAGCAGATCCGGAATGCGAGGAGGTGTGTGCGCGCACTCTCCTCACCCACCGCAAAGCCCCCCCCCCGGCTCAGGCAGTCTGGCTGCAACCCCCCCCCCCCCGTGCTGCAGAGCTCCACCCCGCGGCACATTGCAAAGCCCCCCAATGTGGTTGCACGGCGCCGAGTTGAAGCGACGCAATTTCCCCTCAGGGGTGGGAAAGCCTCCCGAAAACGCTGCAAGCACGTCTCCGCACTCTGCGGGGCTCGAGCCTTGCTCTCCTGCTAGAAACCGCCGATGGTTATTCCGTGGGGAGGGGAAAGCACCTTGCACATGCTCAGAGTCACTCTCGCTGTGACTTCGGATCTCCCAGGGTTGAGCTGCCCCCATGCTCATTCGTGGAATGCTCTCCGTACCCTGCAGACCAGCTCCAGCCTGGTCTTAAACAGCTCCATTCTCGGCACACCACACAACAGGCTGTCCCTAAACTCTGCATTGCTGCCTCCTTATTTAAAACTGGGCACAGGCAAACCTGACCCAGTCAAGAGCCTTCCGATCTAAGACACACAGTCCCCAGTCGAATGCTCTGCCCCCTTTTCCCCATGTATACATTTCAGAGGCCTTGACCATTTTTTCAGTTTCCAATCCTTCCTACCCCCACCCCCCACTCGTGATATAGCTGAAGTTTTGTGGCTGTGATGAGCTAACCAAGCACAGCGGCTGTCAACGCAACTCCTCTCAGGCTCTGCCACCACCTTATTTGTATTGCTCCAGGAATCGTCTTTGAGGCAGGTGAAAAGACGGGGGGGGGGGTGCGTGTCACTTGAAGTGGGGAAAGGCTCGTTCTCCGTGTTTATGCAGATGCCCCTGGGAAGGGCTGCATGGTTGGCTGGCGGCGGCAGCAACAACAGCCGCCCACATCCCCCCTAAAAACTGCTCTCCCCCATATCTCTGTCTCTTTTCAGCTCAGTGGTTTGATTGACAGGATGCCTTTCAAAGGCCGCCCACGCACGCGCTCGCACACTCTGAAAGAGCCAGGGAGCGATGGTGAAGGGAGAGGGGGAAAAAAAACCATGAATGAAATATTCAGGCTGCAGAAGTGCCCAGAAGCAGAAGACCGCCAGGGAGATGGGGGCGAGGCGGGCAGGCAGGCACACCAGCTCTCAAGGGAAGAGCAGCGTTTGGCGCCCTGCCTTCTTTCTTTTAGCCAGCCTCATCTGCAGTGCTGTCTATTCTGTTTGGCATGAAAGACAAATGCATGCACATCACAGATACAGCCCAGATCTGTGGTTGCACACACACAGTACAGCACAGAAAAATGTCCCTGGAAAAGATCAGAAGCATGTACTGTTTACACAAGTACTATACTAGGTCAGTGAATGGTGGTAGTCATCGCAAAAGATTACCTTCTGCACATGCCAGTTCCACATGCCAGTTATCACAGAGAGCCCACAAGAGAGCCAGAGATGTGAATGCAGATTCCACTTTTTTCATGTCAGCAACATTCAGCAGCATTCCCAAACTCCATTTTGTATCAACTTTGTATCAGCCTGTGGGGGGGGGGCATTGGTGTCAAGGGCAGTTTCCCTCCCTAGACAGCATAGGGGTGGGGGTTCATTCGGAATTGCATGTAGGGGAAAGAATCCTGCTCCCTCATGCTTTGATCCTGATCTAGATCATGCTTCCCATAGCAGCACTTGAAAAAGACTGAAGCACAATAATGTGTTTAGAGTTGAATGTACTTTGGCCTGCAGTGGGGTATCCCTTGGGCTTTTTTCTTTTCTTTTAAAAGAGCTTATGCCCTGGCTTTCTTCTCTTCCTATTGTGTCCCTTAAGGAAAGTCAAGATCAATAGGAAAGAAGTTCCTTATAACAGCCAAATCCTAACTCAAACCCCGTGTTGGAATAGGAAGGCTGACTGACGTGCCCCATGTCCAGTGCAGGGTTGGGGCTGCATGTAGCGCAACTCAGAATAAGGGGAATACATTCCCCTTATCCAGCGATGTCATCCTGGCGGAACGGCCCGGTACACCATTCCGCTAGTTCCGCAGACGGGCCCCGGCCGCGCCACCTCTCCCGAGGACGGGCGAGCTGCTCCTGGGCCCGCCCGCCCTCCCGCGCATCCAAATTGCTCTGAAATGGAGCTGTTCCAGGCACAGGGAGGCGTGGCTGGCCTCCGACATAGGGGCAGAGGGCTGCCAATCATCCGGGCGTTCCGGTTCCTGGCGCGTCCGGATGACATCACTGCCCTTATCCCAAGTAACAACCCAACAGTCTCAATAGGGCTACCCAGAGCTGCACCAGCACAATCACTGGCTCAAGACAAGTCCAAGTGGCCAGTGTGGGGCTGACCGGGTGACACTTCTAGGCCAGCCCAGTAGACTTGTGCCGGCCTACTGAAAAGGTAGGATTGCACTCTGAGGGCACAATCCAATGGCGCCCAAGAACTGATGCAAGTAGTTTGTGTTGGGCTCTGCAGTGTCGTGAAAGAGCGGTAAAGCACTTTCGGGTATGGGCCAGCCCGGGAAGGGACATGCAATCTGGATGCAACCGTGAGGCCACATCCAAACCCCCAGCCCCAGTTTGTGCCGCACAGTGTGCTTGGACCTGCACCCTCTGGCGCAGATCCAAGTTGCCCATAGGGGTGGCTGGTGCCAGCCCCAGGCCAAGGGGATGAACGTGCCTTTGCCCCATGGAGGCTCCAGCCTGCTCCCAACCAGCGCTGGATACAGGGCAGGCCCACCTGCCTGCCTGTTCCAGCGCATCTTAGGAGTGCGCTCTTAGGCGGCAATCCTATACACATTTTCATGGGAGTAAGCTCCATTGACTATAATAGGGCTTACTTCTGAATAGAAAGGCATAGGATTGGGCCAGTGGTGGGATTCAAATAAATTAACAACCGGTTCTATGTCCTTCAGGGCAGCCGCTGCCTTTCTTCCCTCTCCCAACCTAAAATTAACAACCGGTTCTGCAGAACTGTTCAGAACTGGCTGAATTTCACCACTGGATTTTATTATTATTATTATTATTATTATTATTATTATTATTATTATTATTATTATTATTAATTTATTGTCATTGTATTACACAACGAGATTCACTGACACCCGGAGACCAAACCAACACACACACTAAGCTCCCAACAATCCCCCCACATCCCCCACCCCCTCCCCCCCTTGAAATTCCTCTTTATAAAACACAAACATCCACACAATAGACAATAATACAGTCCGACTGCCCCTATCTACTGGTACTTAAGTTCGTTGTTCAATGCTGTTATGGCTCTAGAGTAAAAACTGTTTATGAAACGTGTCGTCCGGGTTCTAATAGTCCTATATCTCCTGCCAGAAGGCAACAGTTCAAAAAGGTTGTGAGCAGGATGGGAAGAGTCTCTAAGGATGTTATGTGATTTCTTTAAACAACGGGTGGCGAAAATATCATCAAGGGTGGGTAGCTGGAGCCCGATAGTATACTGGGCCACTTTAATAATTCTCTGTAGTGCCTTCTTATCCCCTACAGAGCTGCTCCCATACCATACTAAAATATTGTATGTCAGGACACTCTCGATGGTGCTACGGTAGTAGGCCAGAAGTAGACGCTGAGCCTACTTAGGATTGAGCTCTTAGTCACATCAAAATTAGCACCATTGTAGAAAGACTCTAGGGAGGTGGTCGCGCAGCGAGTTAATCTGTTGCTGGGCTTTCAGCCTCAAGGTTGGGAGTTCAAGACTGCGTGACGGAGTGAGCTCCCGTTGCTTGTCCCAGCTCCTGCCAGGTAGGTAGCTAGGTAGCAGTTCTAGGTCTGCTAGGTAGCAGTTCGAAAGCACCTAAATGCAAGTAAAATAAATAGGAACCACTTTGGTGGGAAGGTAACGGCGTTCCGTGCGCTACGGCGTAGTCATGCTGGCCAGATGACCATGGAAGCTTGTCCTTGGACAAAAACGCCGGCTCTACAGGCTTTGAAACGGAGATGAGCACTGCTCCCTACACGACTAGACCATTCGGTGGTGGGGAAACCTTTACCTTTAGAAAGACTCTTTGGCCCTTTCTTCTTTGCTATTCCAAGAACAATAGATCCTAGCCAGCCCACCTGCAGAGATTGGCATGTGCTGTCAATCAATTTGTTATCCAAGCACATCTGACCAGGTCAGAAGGTAGGCAGGGTTGCCTGGTCACAAGCCATCAAACCAGACAAACCAATGATGACATCAACCCTACATTTCTTAAGCTTGAATCCAAAGATGCTCATATGCGTTTGTGCTTGGCTCTTTCAGATAATGCATCTGAAAGTGGTCAAGTCCTCGCTGGTCTCCCTGGGATCAGAGAGTTATAATGCCATCCAGAAAGCTAAGGCCTAAGTAAGTACAGATTGGGACCACCGAACTAAGAAGCATTGGGGAATTACAGTAAATATTGCAATATCTGGCACTTAA
This sequence comes from Lerista edwardsae, assembly GCA_029204185.1. Classification (NCBI taxonomy): domain Eukaryota; kingdom Metazoa; phylum Chordata; class Lepidosauria; order Squamata; family Scincidae; genus Lerista; species Lerista edwardsae. Next base: position 7,784,598 of record JAJKFI010000016.1, on the reverse strand, counting down.
TGATCTAGAAAGTTATAGTTACTGCAAATTGGCTAAAAAGTCAATTACATTATAGTATTCTATCAATTGGCCGCACCCAGATGCAATTCCAAATGGCCACAAGAGTTCAAAATGCCTCTCTGAGTGGCTAAGAGAGTTCAGAATCCCTGCACACTTCTCTGAGAGGCAGTGAACATTCAGAACACCCACAACATGCTCCAAGTGAGTGCTAGTGGTGGCATCAAATGGTGTTGGTGGTGGTACAATTGTGAGTGATTTTATTTTTTTGACTGGTGGGATTAGTTATGAGGTTAGGTATAACACTTCAATATCTGGAAATATCCACCAACTCCTTGGTCCTGGAAATTCCAGATATAGCATTGTATTTTGCCTTTAAGTTTGCCTTTATTGTATTTTGCCTTTAAGTTTGCCTGTAATTGCCTGTTTGTGTTTGTAAGATGTTCTGCAACTGTGCAATGCCAACACCCAAATTATTTTCCAAACTAGTTTGTTTTATTTCCTCCTTACATTACTCCCCCCCCCACTATTTATATTTTTAGTAAACAATTTTTCTTTTTAATTTTTACTTACCTCTGGTTGAAGGTTCCCTCTTGATTGTGACAGGATTGCATATGCAGATATGTGGATAAGCAGTCATCCTTGCATGCACTAAGGAAGAAAAAACGTTTGAATATTCCAGAACTACTCTGAGCATTCATCTGGTGGGAAAGGGAGCTCATTACTCCATGTGAGTAGTGGCGTTTCCTTTAAGCTATATGGTCATGCAGCACAAAGCCCAGGGAAGCCGAGCTCCATGCAGTTTGGAGCTTGGCATTCTTAGAGGTCCTGTGATGATGTATACATCCATGGCCATGCATCCCATGTGGCCCCTCGGAGGGATTATTGGTGGGTACTATCAAGTACTAGTAGATAGGTACTGCTAGATTGGTGGGTACTATCCAGTCAGTGCCTACCACAATAAAAACAATATGTGCCCACATCCTACAATAGGCATGCCCCAGTATCCACTCGGGTTCCATTCCAAAGCCCTCTGTGGATACCTGAAACCGTGAATACTGGAGATGCCTTTTAAAGGTAGGGGAACATCAGTGGTTTTGCTGCAACAAGGTTAAAAAAAGAGATTTGTTTAATGATCCCTTATCTTTTTAACAGGCATCCCAGTATCCATGGTATCTGTGGATAACTGAAACTGTGGATACCGGGCAGTGATGTCATGCACCCACTACGCACCACTACGTGAGTACCAGTTCCTAGAAGTTGAGGTGGACCCGCCCACTCAAAGCTGGCCCCGTCGGCTGGTTGGCTCAGCAGCTGCGCATGCGTACTGCACGCCCGCAGCCGTTGCCTGCACTTTCTGTGAGACGGCAGGCAGGCAGGCAGCATGGTGGTGGCGGCAGCAGTGGAGCGACAGGACCGGAAGCGGCGGCGGCGGCAGCAGCAGCAGCAGCAGCAGCGAGGGAGACCCGGGAATAAGGCAGCAAGCATGAGAAGGTAGGCTGCCTGGGGCTCCCGCTCCCTCCAGCCGCACAGATCTAGCATCCCAGTTCTTCCTGCAGCCTCCCCCCAGCCCCCACGCGGTCTTTTTTTGGTCACCTGTTCCCCCTCCTGCTCCTTGCCGGCTCCTTGCATTCAACATCAAAGTTAAATGGCTCCCTGTCCCAAAAGGGCTCACAATCTAGTACAGTCTAGCCTGCTATTTAACCAGGGAACAGTTGAAGCAAAATATGTATGTCTCTAGAAAGCAAAGCAATAGAAGTTAAATCAACACTAACCAAACATGATCACATGTTCACATGTTACAAACATGATCACATCCATGGCAACAATAATGACCTCACTTCCGACTATGACCTCACTTCCTGCCACGACATCACTTCCGGCTTATGACATCACTTCCGGTGGGTGGACCCCGACAAGTGCCAATCAAAAGTGAGTACCTGTTCCTAAATCATTTGGATGACACCACTGATACCGGGGCATGCTTGTACTGCCATCCTGGTGATGCTGCTGAAAACCACTTTCAATTTCCCCAATAGTGGAAACTCTTTGGAAACCTACAAAACTAGTTAGACCAGAGAAGATGACATGATTGATATAAATGAAGATGTGTGCTATGACAGCTTGCAACTCTTCTGAAAAACTGTTGCCTGTACACAGCCTAAGGTTGAAGGATTCAACAGGGGCACTGATTTCAACAAATGCACTAAGCCAGTGGTTCCCATTTTTTAAGCTACTATCCTCCTTCCTTGGCAGGAGTTAAGCTAGAAGTTGCTTCCTGTCACTTCTGCACAGGGGCAGTTCTAGTCAAAATGGCGCCCATGGCGCCCAATGAGAACGCGCCCCATGGGGGCACGCAACGTCGAACCAGTTGTTAAATGGCTCTAAGAGGTGGGAGGGGACACTGGGCAGCAGCGCCTTCTCCTCGCTCTGGCTGGCTCTTTAAGGCTGGCGAGAGCGAGGAGAGTGAGGGGGCGGGGCAGGCCGTGGGCACCATTTTGGTGGCGGGGCGGGCCATGGTTACAGCACCCACTCCCAAGATGGCGCCCATGGCTTGTGCCACCCGTAGCATCCCCTAGATCCGTGACTGCTTCTGCAGGGCATTCTGGGGCCCACTGAGGCCAATGGAGTAGGTTGCAGGTTGGTGCAACCCTGAAGCAACCTCCAGGGGCTCCCAGTCATGCTTTGCAGCATAATAGCATCAGGTTGTGACCCACTGCACATCAGGCTGCAGCCACGACACATAGTCTGGGAGATGCTGCACTAAAAGGAAAATGGTCCTTTCTACATAAGCACTGAAAGTGCAGGAGCCTAGTCCTGTGTTCTGTCTTGTGGTATTGGACAGACTGCTTGACATGCTTTCCTGCTTAAACCATAGTAGGATTTCGCTTCACTTCCAGAAGGATTCGGAACCATGGGAGGTACACAGTGGTGGGATTCAGGGGGTTCGCCCAGGTTCTATAGAACCGGTTGTTAAATGGCCAGGCCCCGCCCACTCGCTTATCTCAGCTGGCTTCGGGGGGTTTTTTTTGCTCCGGCTATGACGTCATAGAACCGGTTGTTAATTTATTTGAATCCCACCACTGGAGGTACAGTATATATTGGCTGTTTTGTATTTTATACGCTTTGCTCTTTTATTTTGCGGGATTGCTGTTGGATGTTGTTGAGGGCGCAATCCTAACCAACTTTCCAGCACTGACATAGCTGTGCCAATGGGCCATGTGCTGCACCCTGCAGTGGAGTAGCAGTCACAGAGGCCTCCTCAAGATAAGGGAATGTTTGTTTTGTTTTGTAATTGCCCTTACCCTGATGCTGGAAAGTTGGCTAGGACTTTAGTTGTTTTTAGTTATGTTTCAGTTGTTATACATTGTTTTATATACTATATTTTATATGCTTTTGTAAGCCATTTTGGGTGTCCATCTGGGAGAAAAATAAGCTAAAAATTGAATGGATGGATGAGTAAATAAATCAATCATATGGCTAATCTCCCAAATGTCCTGCTTACATGTAAGTCTACTTAAGGTAAAGGTAAAGGTTTCCCCACGACCAAATGGTCTAGTCATGACCGACTGTAGGGGGCGGTGCTCATCTCCATTTCTAAGATTTCTAGAGCCGGCGTTTTGTCAGAGGACAAGCTTCCGTGGTCATGTGGCCGGCCTGACTCTACGCCGTAGCACACGGAACCGGGGTTTGGAGACCCCTGATCTAGACATATGAGTTGGGCTGAATGAGTGTAGCCAATTAAAGAGAAGGGCCGTTCCCTTCCCACCGACGTGGGAAGATATGGAAGTATTTATCTACTTGCATTTAGTGCTTTCGAACTGCTAGTTTGGCAGGAGCTGGGACAAGCAACGGGCGCTCATTCCAGTCTTGAACTCCCAACCTTCTGGTCGGAAAGCCCAGCAGCAGCGGTTTAACCCGCTGTGCCACCATGTCCCTGTAAGCCTACTTACATTGGTTTATATGAGCTGTAGTCTAAACCAGCAATTATTGGAGGCTTTCATCTGCGTCCCCCCAACAACAGCCCAGTGACTGAGTATTTGTTTATTTTAAAACATTATGCTCTGCCTTTCTACCTCATTAAGGGCACTCAAGGTGGCTTACAGATGAAACAATATTAAAACATTAATATAATAAAATAAAAATCATTAACAATAAAATACAATGCACTTAAATGGACCACAATTAAAATTAGGTTCCATAAAAAAGTGCCAGCCCCTGGCCGTGTCAGCATTCAAAAGCTTCCCTAAATAAGAGGGTCTTAAGACCATGCGGAAAGGACTTCAAAGAGGGACTTCTCAATTCCAGGGGAAGGGAATTCCACAAGCAGGGGCACCTCCACTGTGAAGGCCCTACTTCTTGCCGCCATCCCTCACCTCCACTGGTGGCAACACAGTTGAAAGTCTCCGTCTAATGATCTGAAAAGTCAAAACTAGCACTTTGAATTGAGCCCTGAAACAAACTGGCAGCCAGTGATTATTAGGGAAGTGGCTTTCTCAGTGGTGCCCTTCCCAGAAAGACTCACCAGGCCCCCAACTGTAATTCATTCTGGCACCAGCAAAAATATTTTTATTTGCCAAGTTATTTCCGTAGATGATATAAACTAGTTTTAACACTGATGTCATTAGCCCAGCTAAATCATTATATAGTTTTATTACTGCCTTATTTATATACTGTGTCTTGTTTATATTTTTATTGTTTATTTCTATCTTACTGTATACTGCTCTGAGCACATTTCTGCATATTTTAATAATATTTAAAGTATTTTTAAATGTTTTTTGAATAGTAGCAATAATTTAACCTGAAACAGATGTTATTTTTACTCCTCTGCTCTCCTATAGAGAAGTGTAATTTGCATTCCAAAGGGCGTAATCAACATTCCACTAAAGTAAGCGATGATAAAATCCCAACTGATTTTAATTAACGCTGCATGCCTTGATGTGATTAGTTAACTAAGCTGATTAGTCACAGAGTAAATTTGGCCCTGATTAATCAGTGGGACTAGTTATGAGCAAAAATCCTGGGATTCGGGACTCTTCACTGCTTATGCCATAGTCTCCTTGGACTGATTGGCTCCTTTCTTTGCACTAGATGTAATCAAAAGCAAGCTTATCACAGGACTATATGTTACAAATAATATTGGCCTACTCCTGAAAGTAGCAGCCCAATATTGTGTTTCTCCTCCCATTCCATAACTTCTAGTTCCCCTTGCTAAGTCTTCATTTTATTTCCCTACTGGCCATTCTGTACTTTTGGAAGTACAAAAAGACAATACATAAAATAATCAGTAACAGAACTCATAGCTTACAGACTATTACATGGTCAATCAACATTAATTGAAAATTATTAGTTAGCATGGTAACAGGTTGCAACACTGGGATTCATTTAAAGCTGTTCCAGATTTGGACAGTGCCAGAACATAAGTTACTGGAGTAAAAGTTTCTGACATCTATTTGCTAAAGTCAGTCTTCTGAAGGTTGGATCAATTTTCTTTACATAACAGCATCTGGAGAGGAAATTTCTTTCTACCAGATATGTGAATTGGGAATTTTAAAAGGTAATGTACAAAATCTTCAGTTGTTCTTGGTGCCATAAAGACATGGATGGAATTCATATGGAACATGACCAAATCTTTATGCTAAAACAACTGATGGCATCTGAT
>JAJKFI010000016.1:7744522-7778539 GCA_029204185.1 Lerista edwardsae | reverse complement strand
AAACATTAATATAATTATTTTGCTATGTAAACTGCTTTGTGAACTACTTTTTTAAAAGTGCTCTATAAATATTTTTAAGTCCCTTTGAATTCAATGGAACTTGCTGTCAGGTAAGTGTGAGTAGCAACTATTTTCAGCCTGTATGCTGCGGCACATTAGATATGATGCAAATAATCCGCAGCACTTGCATAGCTGGGGGGGGGGGAACCACAGGTATAAGGAGCAAAAGAAGGCTAGTCCATTTTGTAAAAATGTCTCCATTTTATGAGAAAGAGCTGAAGCTGCTAAAGTAGTAGTTGGTGGTAATCAGCTCAATTAGAAAGGCGTTTCCTATCTGGCTTGCTTTTGGCAAGAACAATGCAGGAAGGTGTGAGGTTGGAGCTGGGTTAGGGACACTGTAAGCTGATGGTGCAAAGACACACAAGTCAGAAAGGTTCCATCCAGCTGGTGCTGCAAGGATGTTGCCGTCAAGAAGATCCAGCTGAGACACATCACTTAGGTTAAGTGGTGTGTGTGTGTGTGTGTGTGTGTGAGACCTTATTGTGATCTTTGAACATTCAAACACTCTGTCCTACCTTTCTCCTGATTGGATGATATAAAGTATAAAGATATGTTGTTTGGTATAAAGATGGTATAAAGATACCTTGTTTTGGGGTAGCAGCTGTCATATCATCTTTTTCATGCTTTGTCAAGATACTCAGCATAGACCTGCTGCCTGGCTGGACTTAAAAGGTGTTGGGATATTTAGTTTAACTCTAGTAAGAATTTGCAAGCTGGAATGTGCTAGCAGCTGTACCTTTTGCAGAGGACCTGGTCATGTGATCTGTCTGGGTAAATGTTGCAATTTTGTTGAGCTCCTAGCTGAGCTGTGTGTCTGTGTTTTTTGTCTAGCTCAGTGAGTGCTGAAAGCCAGTCATGCTTTCTGAGAGCTGTTACCTGTTTATACTTTGAAATACAAAGTTCTGTTTGAAACCTGGTCTCTGCATCTTTCTTCGCGTGGATCCTATGTTCAACTAAACGGCTTTATCAGCTATCGCGCCTTTCCATCAAAAGGTGAACTAATAAAGCTAACTACTTAGCAATATAGTTTTTTTCTTGTATCTCCGTCAAGTCTCTGTTGGTTCTTTTATGCCTCTCCAAGTGATGTAACTGTTTTTGTATATAATAAACTAGCTTTTTGGCACCCAGCGTTGCCCAGGTAACAAATGTCATCGGATATGTCACCAATCAGCTTAGCGACCCTGAAAACTGTGGATTTGACAGTACTGTTGGTCATTTCAGACATTTTGTTTTGCACCCCTTCTTACCCCCCCCCCATGCCGAGGGGGACCAAACCCAGACTTCAACGGCGTCAGGAGCATCGCCGGTGACCTCGGTGACTCCAAAAACTATGAATTTGATGCCAATATTGGCCGTTTTTGACCATTTTCACATGGGGGCCCCTGCGCACCCCAACCCCTGGGGTTGCCAGGGGGGTTGTGCCCCCGCAGTGTTTGTTGCCAGGCCGTAACGCGTACGCGTGCCGGGTTTGGTGGCAATCGCTACAGGCGTTCCAGCGGGTTAGTGTGGACGTTTTGTTTCGCGGGCTACCGATTCCCCCCCAGGAACCGCCGCGCCTCCTCGGGAGGGAGCCCCAGGCAGCCTACCTGCTCACACTGCTGCTGCCGTTGGTCTCCTTTGTTCCCCTGCCTGCCTGCCTGGCTCTGAGAACGTGCAGGCAACTCAAACGTGCAGGCAATTCAAACGTTGCAGGGGGCGGAGCGGAGTGCCGACGGAGTCGACGAGTGGGTGGGCAAATGGGCGGGGCCAGCCCTAATCTTAGGAACGGGTACTCATGTACCCCCGCGTACCCGCTGCATGACATGTCTGCGTGTACCCCCACCCCCGGGGGCGCGAGGGGGGCCTGACTCCCGCAGCGTTTGTCACCAGGCCACATGGCATGCGTGTGCTGAGTTTGGTGCCAATCGCTCCAGGCGTTGTGGAGCCTATGCGGAATACACACACACACACACACACACGCATACATATGTTCTTTATATATATAGGTTTCTTGTATAATACTCTATTTTATTGTAGTGTATTTCCTGTATAAAATTTCTTATATAATTTCTTGTATAATAAAACAAGATTATAGCTTAGCTATGTTTTATTTTTGAGTACTTGGAACTGTTGCTAGTCTAAATTCAGTCTTGCTGCTTGGGCACTCTATTGTTTTGGGTTAAACTTTCTAGCTTTGGGCTGGGTCCCCGTAGTCAGAGCCAGTCTTGCCTGTGAAGCTGTTAAGAGACTGTACAGTCCTGTTGGAGGCTGCTTACTCATAGCTGTGATCCTAAGGTGGTGGAAGAGGATGCGTGCCTTGTTGCCTTGAAATGCAAGTTGCTTAAGGACACACTGTGTTACCTTCTCTTTTAATATTCATGACCCATATGGGCCCTGGGCTGTTTATAGGGCATATGAGCCTGTGAATTACAACAGGAGTCACAGGACCCTGGGCAGCACCCTGTGGCCTGCTTTTTGCTCACAACTGTCTGAACATGGAGCTCTGAACATGGAGCTGTGCTCCAGTCATGTCCAGAGGGTGGTCTGAGGGCTGGAAAGGCCATGCATGACCTCCCTGACCCCAAGAAGGCCTTCTACTGCCTTCAAGAAGGCCAAAAAACTGGCATTTCCAGTTTTTGGCTGAAAATGGGTAGTGGTGATTTTTGGCCTTCCAGAGGCGGTGGAAAGCCTTCTGGGGGTCAGAGAGGTCACACATGGCCTCGCTCGACCTCAGAACACTTGCGGAAGTCCAGAAAGTGCCACTTCCGCTGAAAACCATAAGTGGCTATTTTTGACTTTCCAGAAGCAGTAAAAGGCCTTCTGTGGGCCAGGAAGGTAGCACACAGCCTCTCCAGCCCTTAGAACACGTCTGGAAGGCTGAAAATTGCCACGTCAGTTGAAAACCGGAAATGGCTATTTTCGGCCTTTCTGAGTCGTTCTGCGGACTGAGAAGGCCATGCGCGACCTCCCCAGGCAGCCCTGGAAAGCGTGCCCTGGGGCAGCACACCATTCAGTTATGCCGCTGGTCTGCAGGTGAGTTTGGGGGAGGGTCATTTATTAGTAGGGCCATTGGGGGATGTGAACTGCCTGCAGGCAGTACAGTGCGCCTTGTCAATTGTCAAAAAATGGATGGTGTCAGTGTGTCATTAGATAAAAAAGGCTGAAAATAGATGGTGTATAGAATTGCAGCCTGATTTGAGCAAGGTATCTTCTAAACCAGGGGTCTCCGAACGACTCCAAGTGGAGACTGCTGTGGCAGAGAAAATTGTCCCTAACAGGAACTGCACTTTGTTTTCTGATGGGGATGCCGCAAATGACCCCAACTGCATCTTGTAGGGGTTGTTGTGGCCAGCTGCCCATGCACAGAACACCAGGCTCACGTCTTCCTGTGGTGGCAGACCCAGAAGCGCCTGGCCATGATGACCCATGGGAGCTGTGATTGGAGTCATTTGCGGCGTCCTCGGTGCAATGCAAAGTGCTGCTCATGCCAGGGATAGATTAGGGAGGGACTGGATCCAGCCCGCGGGCCCTCTGTACTAAATAATGTTGCTATTTAACTCAACAAACTATAATGCTATTTTGTTACCGTAATACCTACTGCAGCCATATCATGTTGCATTGTGAAGTTTCATAAACCCTAATCCTAAACTCCAATTTGAAACTGACAAAATGACATTCTATGGCAATCCAAATAATTGTACCACTTGGATCAAATTTTGATATTACCTTGGCTGGTGAAATGCAAAGAGATAGCCGCTCTCTTAAGCATGGGTTAGGAAGTCAATTTTCAGATATGAAGAAAAATGTGATTCAGTAGTTCAGTGGTATTCAAACTTTTTAGATCAGGACCCACTTTTTAAAATGACACTCGTGCTGGGACCCACCAGAAGTGATGTCATTAACCTGGAAGTAATGTTGTGTTAGGAAGTGACATCATCAAGCAGGAAGTGCAGTCATTATAACATGATAAAATGACACTCCTGAAATGCAAACTGGCCTTCTTGGACTGCAGCTATTGCACAGCCATGAAACATCCCTGACAGAAAGCAAAATTCGGACTGAGCACTGAACTAGAAACAAAATTTAAGAAAAACCTCACTTGAAAATTTGACCTCATAAAAGGAATATAACAAGAGTAAGGTCTGCAGTTGGATGCTCCCAGCTTTCCGCGACCCAACTGACATCAGGTCCCGACCCACCAAGTGGGTCCCGACCCACAATTTGAATACCACTGCAGTAGTTTATTAATACAGAAAATCCAACTTTGGGGGAAAGTTTGAGAGTAAGAAATGAAACAACCACCTGAGTGGACTGTTTTTACTGTCTTTCTGAGAGGTGCATACTCAGACACCACAAAAACGGGAGGGTAAAAGGGAAAGGTGACTGTATCCCCCAATCATTCTGTGTCTACTGTGGAGAGAATGTTGCAAGTCTATAGGCAATCAAATATGTCTTGTTGTCAGCTCTTTTTCTAGCCCTTATGCTGCAATAGCTCAAACAGTGATTCTGCAGTGGTCATCCTCCTTCCCATCTGCTGGGACCTGTCCTCTGCCAAATCAGCCCTGGATTAGAGAGACTTCTTACCCCAAAGTTTCTATTCAATGTACTCTCCCAATCTTGGAGCTAACCTACATGTTATGTTAATTGTGTACTTTGTCCCTTGTGTGTTTTTATAGTTTAAAACAACTGCTCGTGGAGCGGGGAGCAGTGAGACTTGAGGCTGTGGCATACAGGGAGGGGGTGTTTAAATCTTTCCCTGTGCTGTAGTCCCAACAAAAAATGCCATTGCAGCAGGCAGAGATCCAGCAAGCAGCCCACTATTTCAGAAGTAGTGGCCAAGAAATTGAGTCTGTGTGGAGCATAGGGATGCTAGTTGAGGATCCTTTACAGGTTGAGGACTGCTTGGAACGGGAAGGTGTCTGGATTTTGAAATAACTGCATAAATATAGTGAGAAATGCCTCCTCTTGCTCTTTTCACTGTTACCCATTTGGGCGTTTGCTGACCTCTGTTACATTTTTCAACACCATGTCTATACAGGTACACACCACATACAGCCTATACCTGCACTGTACATGGGAATAAGCACACGACCTTTGAGTGTTCACAATACAGAAAGTTTAAAAAAAAATCTTGAAGAAAAACGTCTGGATTTCATAATAGTCTGAATTTCTGGCGTCTGGATAAGGGGTAATCTATCCACCAAGCTCACATGGGACTGTATGGGAGCTGTGTGGCCATGCTAGCTAACATTCATTGTTATAGATAGTTTTAGGAGTTGAGGGGACACTTGGGAGTAACCTGGATCGTTTTTCAGGTATCGCTTGCATGTTATAAAGTTCTGATGTTCATATAACTGTGTCAGCATGACTCATCTACAGCACATATTTCTACCAGTGCTATTGTAGACCTTGCTCTGAGTCAGAAAGTGACTTTGTGACAAGAGAATTCTGGTGAGCCCATCCTTATGATTTTCCCGGTGGTGGAACACACCACTTCTTGGCATGTTCTGAGTCAAAGCTTTGCACAGGAGATTGCAGTAAATGTGAAAGGTGGATTTTCAGAATTGCACTAACTTAATCAGTTCAAAACACATTGTGCACGCGCACACACACGCGCGCTCACACACACACACACACACACACACACACACACACATACAGTGGTGTAGTAGAAAATTTTGATGTGCAGGAATTCATAATAACACCCCTATAGTCATGCTATTATAGCAATGTCCCCTTAAGGCTATAACAAAAAAGTTCAACCTTTAGTTTCTTCATTAAAGTTTTTCTGCCATTTATGTCCATTTTTGATAGTAGAAGCTTATGGTTGAACTGCCGGTACACCTGAAGCTAAGCAGGAGAATCTGGTCTTGTTTTCAGATGGGAGACAGAATGTCAGACTGTGACAAGTATCCTGCTGCTGTATCCCTTGTGGAAGGGCGGGGTCCCAGATGAGCTGATTAGTGAGAGTTGCGGGGAAGTGTGTGAGAAAGCCAGCTGGCAAAAGAATGGAATAAGACCTTGAGGACCTATCCAGGCTTGACTTATGATTGCTTGCTAAAGCTCAATGGCTCATTGAAAAATGGTGGTTTAGACTAGGCTGCCCATGTAAGCCTTGGACATTTGCTTTGACATGGGAAAGGCAGGAAATAAATTCTTTAAGTAAATAAATTAAATAGTTCTTTTAAAGATTTTATTCCAAACTATTTAATTGGAGTGGGTTGCAGTAGTTTTAAAATAAAAGTATAAGAATTAAAAGAAATAGGATTAATATTCCAAATAAATATAAAAGATATAATAGAGGGCTAGTCTACGCATGCTTATTCAAAAGCAAGCCCATTGTGTTCTGCAGGACTCATTCCTACATACATTTAATTAGAATTGTAGCATCAATGCAACGTGAGCTACATACAGTATTGCCTTTCCGAAGGCCTACCTGTCCTTAACATGATGAACCTATACCCCAAGGCATATTTCTCAGGTTGCCTCCTGCTGAGCCTAGTGCTTCCTCTCTGATAAAGGCAGGAAAGAAATATAATTTGGGACCGCACCTCCTGCAAGGATCATAGAAGATAGGGAAAGAGGTCTCAGGTGTCTGGTCAGTACACTGTTATCAAAAGTCCTGCAGGCAGTTTTGCATATTCTGATAGATTCTTCTTGGATCTCTCTCCCCTTGAGTAGATGTCTCCTGTGATATGACTTGGAGCAGAGCTAAATTATGCCGATGTCTTGTTTATGCACAACTTGTAACCATAGTCTAAGTTTTTGTCTGAATTTCTAGTGCTGCAATTAAGGTGTCTGGCTTTTTAATCAAAAATCTTTTCTACAGTCTTCACAAAAAAGTCTTGTTAATGACATTTTAAATTACATTTTACGCCTGGCTTAAATACCAGAATTTACCATTCATTCACTTCATATGGGAGTATATTCCATACATTCATGTGGATCCCATTGTCTGTTTGGGGTGTGGGTGTGCTTACAGTTTACCTATTTCAACTATTTTCAGACTCTGATCTTCAAACAATAGATTCTAAACCTCAAAATGACAACTAATGAAGATTATACATATGTGGGTATTTGTGCCTGCTCGCACACACATACACTTTTTATACATATGCATATTTTTATACGCACACACACTCACACACACACTTTACATAAGCACTTTATATACTTTACGTACAGTATATAAAGTTTCTTTTGCAATATATTTTCCCCCAAAGGCTCCTGTGGTTGGCTCTCCCTTGTAAGAAGTTATTAAGAAATTCCTATGGCTGGATTTTATGTTTTTGGCTAACTGCTCCCTAGATTGCTTCCTGTTCCTGGCATCCCACACCTTTAATATACTTTGCATTTGAACTTTATGCTGTTGGGATTTCCTCATTTGATGATGGTTGTCATTCCGCTGTCACGAAATGCATACACTTCTGAAGGCAGAGGCAGTTCCTCTCTCTCCCCACGCCCCCTCCAAGCACCACACCTCTGTCATCACCTTTCCATTCTAACGTTTCAATCCTAATGTTTTAGCTATAAGGCCAGAACATTAAAATCTAAAGCAAAGAGCCTGACTTTAAAAGCTGCAAATGGCATTCTTCATATTGCGCATAATGTGAAGGGGGGGTTGCTCTTCCACATCTTGGAAATGTGAATTTGGCCACATCTATTAAATGTTATATGACAGTGCTGGAGAGAGGGGCTCTGATGACACCATTCTTGTTTTGTTGTCATGGTTACTGTAATGTCATCAAAATGCCATGGTTACCAGGATCTTCATTTATTTCCATTATTAGAGGAAATGGGGAGGGGGCTTTTTGCAAAGTCTGAGGCTATATTCTTGTAAAAGAATGAAATTGATTTTTTTTTTTTAAAGAGGAGCCTCCCCCCTCTGGCTGTTTGTCTGGTTGATACCTCAATTGTACAAAATAAATTACTTAGAACTCTTTGTATTAAATGTATTAGTTATTTTGCTTTGCTCTTTCAGACAGGCCTTTAAAAATTCTGTCATTTTTTTTTGTAGCTGTCTGTACTCTGTTGAGTGTAAAAAGAACCATCTACTCTCACTGATACATATCCCTTAAATGTTGTGTTGATTCCATATTTTGGAACTACACACTGCTATTCAGGCATAATTTTTTTAGTGAAAGGGGCTAACTGAAAAGTGAAAATACCCAGGAAGGAAGTCACAGTGGATTTAGCATGACAGAATGCTCTGTTGACTGGAGAGGTTTGATCCTAAGTTGAGTCAACAGATTACTGAGACCATCAGACGGACAGTTTATCTCTTGGCTGAAATAGAGCAAGCTCAGAACAGGAAGGGATACAGTAAAACAGTTTTGCTAAAAGTAAACAGAGATACCAGTAAGCCGAAGCCAATTTTCATCATGCCCAAGTAGTGGAACATCTGCTTTGAGTGATGGAAAAAAATGAAATCACCATAATGAGGGGTGTGTTTCTTTGGTGGTATTGTCCCCAAAATTTCTTGATTAAAATAACAAATTGAGGTGTCATGTGTTTTCATTCTACATTCTCAATCCAAGTTCTCATTTTTATTAATTTTAAATGCTTTAAAAGTGTACTAGGTAGATGATACAGGTGAGATCATGTGCATGTGGCAGCACATGCAGCCACAGTATTATTTCTAATTGGAAAAGTGAAAAATATCTAACTGGAAAATATCTTAAACACCAAAGTGCTGTATTTTGTGTTTTTATTCAGATATGTTTATGCCCAAAAGGTGATTTTCAACAACAACAAAAAAAAACCCACCCCTAACCATAACACTCATAGCAAATGAGAAAGGATCACACAGAAAGACCCTTAAACGACTGTCATTAAAATTTGTTACGCCACACAAACCAATGTGAAAAAGTCATACACCACACACACACACACATTTCCTTTGAAGGTCAGTTTTAATCAGTGTCGCTGCATGGTTAGGCTTTTCATTGTGACTTCATTATCAGTCAAAAGGATCTTTTTGTCCCACAGTAATCAAAAAGCAAAAACATTCTAATCCATTGTACACAGAACAGACCAACAGAGGAAAGTCAAAGGAATTCCAAAGGCTGCTGAGGTAAAGAATGTTGAATTCAGCAATAGTCTGCTTACTTGTTCCTTTTAATACATTAACAACCCAAATCGATCCCCTACCAGCCCATAGCTGGCATAAGTCCAAGGAGAGACTAGCCAGGAAAAGTGGGGTAATAGCCTGAGCCCCTGCTGCTGAGAGCCTCCTCCAAATTGCCCCCAAACTGTGTCCAGTCCCCAATCCCAAAATGTCCACGATTCCACCCTTAACCACCCCTTCTGCCGACTTACCTGTTCTGATGTGGTGAGTTCAGTGGCCTGCTGTTGCTGATGTGGGACTGCCCCACCCTGTGCCAGTGTTATCAAGCCACCCATGGTCAGAATGGCTAACACAATAGCTGCCAAGGCCTTATACTGGTGGATCGCAAGATCTGTCAGCAAAAAGCCGCCATAGGATTGGGAGTTACCAGGATGTGAGTCTCATTGAACTCAATGGGACTTATTTCTGAGTAGACATGCCTAGGATTGTGATAAAAATTTCTTTTTACATGAGTAGTTGTAACATATCGCACCAACTGTGATTAATTTCTGTCCAGAACGCAGATCACGTACAGATTCCACCACTTGTCTTAGTGGTAACAGCTGTGGTGTCTATACTGATGTTTCAATAAGCAAAAATGTTCATGTTTCAGAGTATAAGGAAACAACACCTGAAGTAAACATTTTCACTACCAACATGTCTATCTCCTGTTTACAGTAAGGTTGATCAAGGGTGAATTCATGTGGTCAAATATTGCTAGTTACAGCTGATGATAAATCCTCTGGGCCTGCATCATTGCCTTAGTATTTAAACCTCAAAAAACAAAAACAAAAAAAACAAAAAAAAAAGAAAACAAAAAAAGACCTCCTATATCCTGGATCTTATCAAAATGTGTACATGTAACAAGTCATCATTTGGGATATAAAAATGAAGGCATGGTACTCTATGAATACTTGGAAGACTAAATTTTCTAATATTTCACCCTATATTAGAATATTCTATTTCTAATATTTCATCCTATTTTCTAATACAATGGACTGTCAATTTAACAGACTCACAGCTGAATTCTAACCTGTGCTGGAATAGGCAGGCTAACAGGCCTGCCCCGTATCCAGTGCAGGTTAGGAGATGGCTGCTATACAACTCGGAGTAAGGAGATTTATTTCCCCTTACTCCATCCTGCACGACAGACACCCCAGTAAGGCTACTTGGATCTGCGCCAGCAAAATGGCTGATGCAAATCCGAGCGACCCTGGTAAGGCCAACCGGGAAGGGGACGGAGGTTTGGATCTGGCCTAGGTTGTCTGGCTGGTCCCACACCACCCACTCCCTGGGCCAATCCGTGAGGGAGCAAGAAGGGTGCATGCGTGCTAACCACCATGCCCTATTATATTCCCCTGGTTCACCCAGCCTTCTCCCAGGAGTCCCTTACCTTGATGTGGTTCAATGGATTTCCTTCTCTAGCTATCATTGGATGATAGTTGTAGCATATTCTGTGAAAGTGGTAAAATCTACAGGAGAAGACAGAGGAGAAGAAGAAGGCAGGTCCTAGTAAAAAAGAGGAAGGCAAAGGCCATGAGAAGCAAACCTTGAGGTAACCCTGGAAAAGGAAGTTTGAATATCCAGGAAAGGAAGTTGGGTGTAGTCCAGAAGAATAAGGGATAAAGGGACAGAAGAAAAAAAACTGAAACAGGAAGGAAATCTGGGAAAGAGAACAGACACAGAAAAGAGCTGCATAAGATCAGGAACCACAGAGGAGAGGAAGGCTAGTATTAGGTACACACTGATTTGATACAACCAGCCAGACCTTGAGTAGTAGACCTACAGTTTTGCTTGAAACAAAAAGGATAACAATCCAACCTACTGATGTGAATCAGAATACAGTAGTCACCAAAAGAAAGCTTTGCATTTCATTAATGTAACGAGTCAAGAAATTCTCCTTTGATTCCAAATAGCGACACACATCACTAAGGCAACGGACATGCAAGCATAGCCCACAAAAAATGCACTTGATGCCATCATTACTCATTTCCTACTTCCAACTCAGGATCTGTGAGTAAGACTGTTTCATTATTTATTATTATTGAAATATCCTTATTAATAAGTCTACCACTTTTCAACAAAAAGTTGAAACAAACTGATACAGCTTTAACAATGCAGAATGCAGTTGCACAATGCACTGTGGGAGTAGGGAGCAATTCAGTTGTCCTGTGTGGGCTGAACAAATCTTTTAAAAAATATTCTGGTTGCCCAGACCACATAACTCTAAGATCAGTCATCTTCAGTTGAATGTGTTTCTGCACCCATCTTCTTCTATTTGGTTGCATATTATAGTGGGCACCCGTGGTATTTAGCATGTTCGAGAACTGGACTTTCCTAAATCCAGAACTCCTATGAGTGCATGATTAGAGTGTCATTATTGACTGACACTAGCAATTCCAGCAGGCAGTGGCGGACCTGAGAGGGGGCAAGGGGTGCAAATGCCCCAGGGGACATTGGCTGCCCCCCACCTGCCACCACCGCCGAGTAGGAGTGAAAAGCCACTCTGGGAAGCAGCTTTTGCAGCTTCTACCTGCAGAAGTAGCTTCCCAGAGGACCCACACATCTCCACCCTTCCAAGAAGGGGTGTGCGGCAGTTCAGAGCCATGTCTGGTTGCTCCAAGAAGCAGCTTCCACTGCAGAAGCTGCTTCCCAGAGAGACCCAGCATGGCTCTGAAGAGCCCCCATCCCATTCCGAGAAGAGGTGAGCAGTTCTTTGGAGCCACGTCTGGCCACAACCCGGCTCTGCTCCAGAGGGCCCATTCAGAGGTGTTATGCTGCCAGAATGCTGGGTGGGACATCCGGGTGATCAACAGCCCACCCGTTGCGTCCCGCAGCGTTACGCTGTTTGCGTAACATACGCAAGCGGCATAATTGGTTACGCAAACGGCAAAACATTGGGGAACGCAACGGGCGGGCTGTCGATCACCCGGATGTCCCGCCCCGTGTTCCGACAGCATAACACCGCTGGGCCCATTGCACAACTGAGTGAATCCTGCAGCGTCTAGGCCAGCGATGGCACACCTTTTGGGCTTGGTGGGACAAAAAGTCAGAAAATGACTAACTTGATTCTGCTGGCATGAGAACATGGGCAAACCTTGTTCATAATTTCAGGAGCCCAATTGTCATGCTGGGAAAGACCAATTATAATGGGAGCCGGAGAAAGTGCTTCTGGGGAGGGAAGGGTGAATCCCAGCAGCAGTGATTTACGCTGTGATCCTTTTCATGTCCCTTCCTCTCCTTGGACATAACACCAGCAAAGTAGACCAAAATAGAAGAAGAAATGTTTCCTTACCTTGAGGAGGCCTCTCTGGCTTTTCCCCATCACAGGATGCAGTGCATGGCCCCTGGATGAGACTGCATTGGCACTGGGGGAAATAGTTAGGTTTTGGCTGTAAGTGAATGAATACAACTTATTCAAATTTTCTATTTCATGGGCATTCTGCTCCTCAGAATTGTCTGCCAGTATTTTATAGTTTCCTAGAACTGGGACGTTTTTTTCTCTACTTGGCAAATTGCTTGTCTTGCCCTCTTTCTTCTGCGCAAGGCATGATGTCAGCATGTGTTTCTGCCCCACTACCAATTCTGGGAATATTACATTTACATTTTCACAGTAGGCTCCACCCAGTGGCGTCATGCAGCCGGAATGCTGGGCGGGAGGAACGGGTGAGCGGCAGCCCGCCCGTTGTGTACTGCTCCATTTCGCCGTCGGGGGCGGGGAAGATGGCGAAACGAAGCGGTACGCAACGGGCGGGCTGCCACTCACCCGTTCCTCCCGCCCAGTGTTCCGGCTGCATGACGCCGCTGGCTCCACCTCATAGTAGCAGCAATGCTAGGCCATTAACAGCCCAATCCTATCCCATCCTGTCCCCCAGCTGGTGCAGCCACACCAAAAAGATGCGCAGTATAGGTAGTGGGGGGAGGGAGTGGGAGGCTTTGGGAGGGAAAGGGGATTTAAATCCCCTTTCCCATCCATAAGCTTCCCACCCTCACAGTGGTTCTCCTTGGACCTGTGCCAGCAAAATTGCTGGCAGGCACAAGTCTGAGAAGAGAAAGGAGGTGCGGAGGACGCTGCTGAAGGGGATAGGATCCAGCTTGCATAATCACTGCTGGATTCACCCCCCTCCTGTGGCAACCCTGCCCCATTCCTCCCCCTCCTCACCCAGTTGCATCCCTGTTCTGCCTTCCATCTCTCCCCACCATCTTATCTTCCTAGGGGGGTTCTTTTGCATCTGTTGAAAGAGGCAGGAAGGCTCTGGCCAGTGCTCAAGGAGCATGTGACCCAGCGTGCTGCCGGAGTCTGTTTTACAGGTGTTTTCTACAGTTGCCACCAGTGTAACACACATTCTGTAAGTTTGATTCATGAATATGGGCCCAATCCTATCCACCTTACCTGTGCTGATGCAGCTGCAATGACACCCAGAGGTAAAGGAAGAAACTTTCCCTTACTTTGAGGAGTCATCTGTGATTGCCTCCCCTCCACTGCAGGATTCAGTGCACATCCCATTGGCACAGCTACATCAGTGCTGGAAAGTTGGACAAGATGCGGCCCCAAATGTGTTTAGGCACAGTGACATTAGGAGATAGGACCTAATGAATACAGGAGCAAAGTCCAAACAGTCCATAGAATTTATACCATAGGGAGAAAATGGAACTTTCCCACTTTTTATTTAGGAACAAACTAGAGTCCTTGTGTTTCACAGTCTTCTATAGTTTATTAACGAGAAACAAAAAGACCATTAGATTATCTCTAATAATACATGATTAAACAAAGCATCATTGCTTCAATTAGTCACACCAATTTTGAATTAAACCCTGTTTTAATTAAGTGCAGAGGGAAAAATTCTACATGAATATTGAATGGGTTCATGGGGATATGTTTCAGTATAATTAATACTCAATGAAATATGATGAAACAGTACAAATTTCCTTAGTTCTGGGTCACACATTTGGTCTTCTGATTCAAGAATCAGAATTACCTAATCTAACTAGATCTAAAATAACAAACTAAAGTATCGGTTCTCAAACTTTTTAGCACTGGGACCCACTTTTTAGACTGACAATCTGTCCGGGACCCACCATGATGTCATGGCCGGAAGTACCATCATTGTGACACAAGAACCTACTGCTTTCCTGAGAATGCAGCAATAAGTTGGGTTATTTCTCAGCCATTTTCCAATAGCAAAGTGAATCAGAAAGAAAAAACTCTATTTACAACCTCGACACCAGCAAAACAACCACACAGCCCTCCCCTTTCCAGCATTCCATCTTCCCATATTTTCAATATGGCTGCTCTAGGTGCTTCGCAACCCACAGGTGGGTCCCGACCCACAGTTTGGGAACCACTGAACTAAAGTGTCAATATGTTGCAGTCATGGTTTTCACTTGGCTCAGAATGGCCACATGCAGCATATGCTGATGTGGACAAGATAATGTGGAATAGGAAAAAAAAAATAGCGGTACTTCCATGTAAATGGTGAGCTATCATTTTCCAGCAACTGCAGAATGAAGAGAACAGGCTTTAGGAAGATGCGTGATCACGTGGAATGGCCCAAAGAAAAACATGGAAACAAATGAGATGAGGCCACAACACGGAGCAGCCTAATTGTTCCTACTTGAGAATGAATGGTAAAGGAGGAGCCAACAGAGAAGGCAAGTAGAGTAGGAGATTTCTCCCAGTTGAGCAACCTGTCTGCTGAATAGAAAGGAATGGTGGGATTTAGTGCTAATTTGCTTTTGCAATCATCAGGAAACAGGGAGACAAAAATGACTCCTGTTGTTTGCCCATCTCTCCTACAGTAGTTCTTTTTTTCCTTCAGGAAGACTGCAGGGCTCAGAGAGTAAGACACAGCTTCAGCCAATCACAGCTCTGACACGTATCAGTGTGATATATATGATTGCAGCAGTCACACTTGGCATTTTTCATAGTATACCATAAACATCTTAGTCTATCTCAAGGGCAGAATTGCACATTTCCTACCTGAAATCATGTAGAATGAACTACAACATGACATTCAATCATAAAATCCAAACCCACCCATTTGAAATCCAAACTGCATCATGTATAGATGTGTGGTTCTTTTTCCTTATTTAAAGAGAAATGAACAAGCATGCCCCGGTATCCCTGGGGTTCTGTTCTGGATACACACACATCTGTAGATACCTGAAGCCGTGGATACTGGGCACACCTTTTTAAAGATAGGAGAACACCAGTGGTGTTCAGTTGTTTGCTGCAACAAGGGAAAAAAAGAGGTTTGTTTAATGTACCCCTATCTTTTTAATAGGCATCCCAGTATCCATGGTATGCGTGGATACCTGAAACCATGGATACTGAATCAGTGGATACAGGGGCACACCTGTACCTCTTAAAGGCTGGGATATTTAAGAGAGCAGTGGAATGTGTGGGTGAGCGGCTGCTTAACCTTTTCCTTGCTTGGTATTTGGCCACACAGACACTTATTGTATTGTTTCCACTATGTGTGACACAGCAGGATTAGAATTGCCTTCTTCTCCAAATGGTAGAAATCTCTGTGCAGGAATAAGAAGAGTGTAGCCAGGAGTCTCTTCATATCCAGGACTCTGGATAGCCCCACTCACCAGAACTCCTTGCAAAAGAAGAACCTCAAGAGGAACTAGACCTAACACACTCTTCCAGAAGATGTCACTCTTCCTGAACATCTTCCAAAAGATGCTGCCTTATTCACTTCTTCCAATTCAGGAAGTCTTACATGAAGATTCTTCAAGAGTCAAGATCTTAGCCCATGTGAAATCCCCTTTAAGACCCAGAAAATTTCCCCAAAGAAAGGACAGCAACAAGCACTTGGGTATTTCAGGCTATATCAATCCTCAGTAGGCGATACCTGGTTATATATCTCCAGGCTCTATCAATTACAGGCCAGAGTAAGTTCCAGAGCTTTGCTGAAATAACATTCAAGCCTTCTCTGGTCCTAGTCTCCACCACCACCCCGACTGAAGTCTGGATCCCCTGCTTGAACTCTTTCATCCCCCTGAACTAAGAGCCCAATCCTATCTACTTTTCCAACACAGATGCATCCAGGCCAACAGGATGTGCACTGCATCCTGCAGTAGGGGGAGATTTGTTCCCTTACCTCAGGTCTGCATTGCAGCTACACTGGAAAGTTCGATAGGATTGGGCTCTAAGTCTGTATCCCCTGTCTGGGCTCTGTTCTGTGGCTAAAAAGCTGGCTTGATCAGCAACCTCATATGAAACAGGATACCACGGGGTGGGGAAGTATTTTTGGAGGGGATCAACTTTAAGAAAACAAAACAACTGGTAAGGAAAGCACTTCATTTCCTCAGCTTGTTCTTCCCTTAAGATTCCAGCTTTCTGTGATCTTTATTTTTCTGAAAACCCGTTAAAAAAATTAAAAATTGCACAATAAGCATAATGTGTAGTTTGGACCTCAGGAGGATGTTTTTTGGATTTTTGTGGTTGAAAGTTAGCTTTCTTTTTTTTATTTTGAAACTCTTGGGGAGGACCAATAATGTTACAGATGTAGTAATGTGTAAAGAGAGGATGTGCCCACTGACATATTTTTGATATATGGAAATCTATGCAACTGGGTGCCAACCTCCCCCCTCCCCCCGCCAGGCTGGGTTTATTGTGTGCATCACGTGCCCAACTGCTAATATCATGGCAGTGCAGCTAGAAATCAGCACAGGCTGGAAAAAACCTGGAGCTCATCACTGCACAGGCAAAACTTTGGAAATGTTGTCGGTTCCACTGCTGACCACTTCTTGGAAGTTTTTGTGCAACATAAAAGATCCACCTGTACTGAGATCACAGGAAGAATACGACTGCTTCATCACACAACTGAACCCAGCACATACAGGCATGCCCCAGTATCCACTGTGGTTCCGTCCCAGATCCTACCATGGATTCTTGAAACTGTGGATACTGGTGATTCCTTTTTAAAGATAGGGAAACTTTAGTGGTTTTGCTGCATTAAGGTAAGAGATATGTTTTAATATTCCCCCCCTTTTTTAATAGGCGTCCCAGTATCCATGGTATCCATGGACAACTGAAACTGTGGATACCGAATCAGTGGATATCGGGGCACACCTGTATTTTTCTTGACTCTCACTTCAATTCACCTTAAACATCCTGTGAATGGGCTGTAATCAGGCTATATTCCAGTAGTCTCCTGTGACAACAGATTTAAAATACACCCTGTTTCAATAAAAGGCCATTCTACTATTATGAGCCATAAGAAAGAGGTCATGATGCTACTGCTAAGGGTGGTAAATAGAATTTTTATGTAAATGAAACCGTACAAGTGATATTAATGCAGTGAATGAAAGTTACTGGCATTTTGATCTGGAGCTGTTGAAAATGTTGTTGCTGTTGCCATCTAGTGGCCATTAGCAGAACAGATGCCTGTTTTGATTCTCTTGGACAGTGGTTCTCAACCTTTTTTGCACTGGGAACCCCTTTTTATGTACGACAACCTGTCCCGTTTCCCCCCACACACACACAAGACCTAGGGCCAGAAGTAATGTCATAAAGCAGGAAGTGAAAGCATTGTTTTTAATAAATTACACTTTTTGAAAGTCGAAAGAACTCCGCATCCTTTTTAGAATATTCTCAATGATTTGTATCTAAGTGATGTTTGTGTTTTGAGTTCACTGAGAACAGCACTGCACAGAATACACTGTGGCTTCTCTATGCCATTGCTGATCAAGGTGGTAAAACCAAATTTTAGATAGTCTTCATAGTATTTACGTTCCTCTTCCCAGTGTGCTGAGACTCACCTAGGCATGGACATGGAAGGCATGACATGCCCACTCCTGAAAGAAACATGTGAGAGACTTTATCATATACATATGCACACACCAAGATGAGCCCATAACAAGTCTGATTTCCTTCACAGCCACAAGCATTGAGGAAGTGGCAGTTTCATGGGGAAGCCTCTTCTCTAGCCAGAATGAAGCTTCCAAGATGGTGGTGCACAGCTTTTTAAGATGGTTGCCCCAAGATCTTTGTGACCCCCTGAAAATCAGTTTGCAACCCCTTTGGGGGTCCCGACATTCAGGTTAGGAACCACTGCTCTTGGAGTATCCTCAGAGATCAAAAGCTTGTTTCAAGATTACTCACAGAGTAGTAGTCTATCTCACTTGATACTCTGGTCTCATGATGAGGAGATACCAGGTGTCAGATTACTAAATTGGTGGGGTGTGGTTGTCCCAGGGCCTATTAGAGGGGGGTTCAATACTGGGAGGAGACAGTGCTGGGAGGAGACAGTGACACTAAGGGTGCAATCCTAATCTGGAGTTAGGTTGGCACAAATCCTTTATGCTGGACCAGGAGTGTTGGAAACATCCTAAAGTGCATTTGGATTACTCTTGGACTCAGGGAGGCCGGCGCATGGATGTGCGCCATCCTCCCTGACTTAAAGAGTGGTCCAAATGTGCTTTATGGTGTGTTTATGGCACTCCTGGTTAGGATTTTGTCCTCAGAGACTTGCAACACATGGCCAGGGAGTTGGGGCACAGCGGACCTAATTGCACAAGAGGAACTGGGCCTTCGGTTCGAGAGTTTCTAGGGGCGCTGTGATAAGACAGTGGACTCCCATTGTCTCTGTTCCTTTTTGCAGCAACTGCAGATGTAGAGTTCCACTGAGATTTGATTACTACTGTGAGCTCCTGATCGGACTGCAATTATTTAGTTTATTTCAGTTTATAACTTGCTGTACACTGAGGGCTTGGGGTCCATGACAGTTAAAACAAAACCCAAGAAGAGAACATTCACATTAAAATTATAATGCTGTATTCTGAGCTTCACTAAAGTTGGCCTTTCAACCTAAGAAATGTATTGTGGCTACCCTGAACTGTTACAAGTAAAAGAACACTCTATGGATATATAATTGGATAATCATTATTTGTTTACATTGCACCAACCATATTCATGGTGCTTTACAAAGAATGGAAAGATGGGCCCCTGCCCCAAAGGGTTTACAATCTAGGTATTGACACAAGGGAGATAACAGAACAGGGGAAGGAGGATAAACAAGAATGCATATGCACTTAGTTCTATTAGGGAAAGAGGACTAAAGTGATTTGCCAAGGCTTCACAGAAAAGGTGAGTTTAAAAAAAAATGATTTTGGAGGGAGAGCGCAAACAAGCATCCTGCAGAGGTTCTGGGGGGGCAATTCCAAGCACAAGAGGCCACAATGGAGAAAAGATGATCAGCTGTGATATTCTTCTGATTGCTGTCCTTCTAGGAGAGCAACTTGCATTCTGCCTCCCCACTACAGTACCTTCTGCGATCAGAAGCTAAGGTGCAACTCCCAGTGTCCCTGTTTTTAAATGCGCAAGGCCCTCTGCAAAGACCTTAACAGTCCAGTCCTATCCAATGCTCCAGTGCTGGTGCAGCAGGGCCACCCGGTCCAAGCACTGGATTTATGCAGGCCAGAGGTTTCCTTGGGGTTCCCTTACCCCGCACTGAGCCCCAATCTGCACAATGGGGCTACTCAGATCCGTGCCTGCAAATTGCTAGTGCAGAACCAAGCAGTCCCATGTAAAGCTTTCAGGCCCAGGACAGAAGTTAGTCTGCAGCGCAGTCCTCTTCTGCCACCCCCCGCCCCCTCTCAGGCTTGAAGCACCCCTCTCCACCCTCCCACACTCTGAAACACCCCTTCCCTGCCTCCAGAACATCCTCCGCCTGTGTCCTTGCTTCCCTGCACAGCACTTACCTGCCCCAGAGGCCGTCGGGCAAGATGTGGCACCCCTGGGAAGCTTCCACAATGCTTCATGGTGCTTTTATAACACCCAGCTCCACCACTGCTCTCATACAATAGGACTGGATTGTAAGAAGAACCTGAAGATTTTTTTTATACAAGACTTGCACTGACACAGCTGTTCCAATGGGGCACGTGTGTATCCTGTAGTTGGGGGGCAGTCTCAGAAGCCTCCTCAATGTTAGGGGAATGCTTGTTCCCTTACCTCAGAGCTGCATTGCTCTTTTCCCGGGGCTGGAAAGTTGGTTAGGACTGCCTCTGAGGAAAGTTGGTTAGGACTGCCCCTGAAAATATTTCTGTCTTAGCTTTCCAGAAGCAGTATATTTTTTTTCCTCCCACATCTTAAACGAATACAAAAGTCAGGGGAATGGTGTTCTGCATCCTTTCCTCCTCCACACAGGAAGTTGGTGTTTCTCTGTGAGGGACATGACACGGTGCAGCTTGTGATTGTCAGAACAACCACCTGCTGAAAGACCAACAGCCACAACATCTTCACTGGGGTTCTTGTGTTCTTCACTGGGATGTTGATGAGGAAATCTCATGCCAGGCTCCCCATCACTATTCAGCTCTTGCATCAACAGGTGGTGCTCTTGCCTGACAATCTGAATGCAAAACAAAAGTTATTCCTTTCACCTGCCAGTTCCATAAAGAGCCAAGAGGGATTGATGATAGCACAATCCTAACCTGAAGTTAGGCCAGCACAAGTTAGGCTAGTAAAGTTTGACGGGCACAAGGGGCGCTGTAAAGCACTTTTGGACCACTTTTGGAGTAAGGGAGGATGGCACACATTTATGTGCAGGCCTCTCTGACTCCAAAAGTGGTCTAAACATACTTTACTGTGTCCCTCATGCTGGCTTAACTTGTGCCGGCCTAACTCCAGGTTAGGATTGCTCTCTGAAGTTCTGCTGCTTATTGAACAAAGGGAATAGGGACAGAGGCAGTGGTGTTATTCTACCGGAACGCTGGGTGGGACATCCGGGTGATTGACATCCCGCCCGTCGCGTTCCACAGCGTTCCGTCGTTACGCAAACCGCGTAATGCTGCGGAACGCGACGGGCGGGCTGTCAATCACCCGGATGTCCTGCCCAGCGTTCTGGTAGAATAATACCACTGGACAGAGGGCTTAGGTTTGTCTAGAAGTCCTATCTCCTTTCTTCAGATTTGTGTGAGGGTGAGAGTGGTGAATAGTATCGGTGGAAACAGAAATCCCAAGACGTGTGAAACGAGACACAACAAATCTGCCTTTTAAAAAGGAGTCTGTGTGATTGGACACCCATGTCAAATTGTGCTAAATGCAATTGGTACATTTTTTTTAGTTGTGGAGTGACATTGTATTCCCTGGGAGGAGCACAGATGCCCTGTAAGGTGCTTAAGCCCAGGCTTTGGAGAGTACCTTCTCCCTTATGACGCAACCTGCCTCTTGAAATCTGCACTCATTTTATCCTGATGCTGCATCTGTGCAGGATTACAAAAAGTCATGGTCTGTAGCATAGATGTAGAAACTCTCTCCCTGTAGCCAGGGCCAGCTCTAGGAGCAGCAGGGCCCAATGTGGGGCATTCCCGTGGAGCCCCTCGCCCTCCTTGCGGGGCTGCCACCCACCAAGAAATGCACTTGTAGTGCTATGTGTGGTTCTTGGAAGTAGTTGGTGGTGACATGATGACATCATTGTCAACTGCTTCTAGGAGGTCCATGTTGAGCCATTTGGAAGCAGGGGCAAGTGGGAGGGCCTAAAGTAAAGCTGTTCTGTCGCTCCACTGGCCTACAGCCCATAGAGATCTTGTCTGCAGCAGCAGGCAATCTGCTCACTGCACTGGTGCAGGGCCCCCCAAAGTGTGGGGCCCAATGTGATAGCATTGGTCACATTGGCTTAAGGCCGGCCCTGCCTGTAGAGGTTCATCCTTGCCCCCATCCCTCATGAGTTTCTGTGTGCAGGTGAAGACTGTCCAGGCAAGCATATGGCCAGGGACAGACTAAGGTTTCAGCAATCCTCAATGGGGGGGGGGCTGGGATTGCAGTCTCTGTAGTATGGACATGGGGTGTGCACTTTGGCAATAGTATAAAGAACCAAGAACAGCTCAGTATTGTGGTACGAGTGTACAATATCTCAGTTCACCCAAAGAGTTACCAACCCTCTCACATTGTCTCTAGGAATCAGCATCTGGTGGCAACTGAAAGCAAGTCTGAGGATTATAACAGGGCCTTCAAGAATCTGCAACATTACATCATGTTTTTAAAAAAGAAACATCTCCTGCTTCAGTCCTTCTTTGCCACCCTACCAGGAGTCTTACCCGAATGAAGGTGACAATCTGCCTGTGTGGTCCAATGAAGGTTGCTCTCAAAAGCACCATCCCCGTCTTCTCCTAGAACACAGCCCAACTGTGTTCAACACAACTTGCAGCACAAGTGAAATTGATGGTGCAATGAATGATGTTTTGTCAATGTCTTTGCAGAACTGGATTTTGCAGTGTCTTTGCAGAACTTCAGGAGTTCCTGAAGAAGAGGATCTTCAACGCTGCTTTATATTCTTGAATACGATCACTGTTTCACCACAAAATAAGTCTGAGTTCTCTTGTTCATTTGCACATTTGTATAAAGTTAACAGAAATTGCATTATACAAAAAATCTATGAAATGTCATTTAAAAGCGGGTGACTGGTGACTGTGTACTGTTTCTTCAGCTCCACTGGTGAAATTTCAGATGGTGCATGAAAAGGTGCTTTTCATAACTTTAAAGATGGCCTCGGCAAACGCTGGGTCCTAATTTGCCCCTCCCTCCTTTCTTGCGTCAAACCCATCCGTCTTGCCCTTGCAGCAAAACTCACACTTCTGGCAGGGTCAGCAGCAGCAGCAAATCTCTTGTTGCTGGAAGGGGGAAAGATCGGTCAGTGCTCTGCTTTAAAATGCATTAAAAGGAGAAGGGCTCCAATGACCGTTGAGTTCTGACGGGCAACAGCAGTTGGTGACCAGGAGAGCCACTGCCATTGCTGACCCATATAGCTGGGTGCATTTTTGTGGGAAAAGGGGGGAGGATTTGGGGGATTGGGGTTATTTTGGGGATATATTTTTATCCCCACAATAAAACTTCCCTATTGTTGCACCTTTAATCTTGTCTCCCTCTTTCTTGTATGCGGTTTCACTGAGTTGCGCCACTGTTCACAGAACTTGATCCCTGAAGACGTGTTGCTTTCCCCTGTGTATACAAGTTACCTGTGTCTTTAAAAGCATGCCCCGTAACAGTGCGGTGTGGCTACAGAGAGGTATCACGAATGTAGAATGTACTCGGGACACTCCCTGCCCTTCAGAATTTACCACTGTCAACAAGGCAGGAAGACAAGGCTCTCTAGAGACACCCTGTAAGTGCTCTTGACTTTGTCAACTGAACTATTTCTTGTTTGCTGCATAGTCTTTCTGCACAAACTTATTGCCCCTCTGTGCTGGCAGAGCAAGCACTCTGCCAGTGCAGGCTGTCGCAAATGTGCCATAAAGCCTGCTGTGACAATGAAGAAGTTAGTGGCGCTGGCAGGAAGGCCTGCGCCATGCCACCGGTGCCAGATCTAGGTGGACTGTGTGCTGGAGCAGGTAAGGGCAGTACAGGGATGGGGGACGGGTGGAAAGGGTTGTAATGGGGAAAAGGAGGGTGACGACAGGAGCAGGATAGGTGAGTTGGACTCAGGAGGGAGGCAGCTGTGCACACAGCATCCCCCTTCCCAGGCCAGATATGCCGACATGAGGCAATGCAGACATGTATGGGGAGAGGGCAGACAAGAGTATGGGCCTGTAGGTGGGCTGGCCCAGGGAGGGGGGTGGAGCACAGACCCAGCCATTGGGCAGAATCCTAACCCATGTCCCAGGACAGTGTGGGTCCAATCTGGGCATTCAGATTTGTGCCAGTGATTTCACTGGTGCAGATCTGAGCAGCCCGTAGGGTGGTGGGGTTTACCCTGGGGTAAGGGGACAAATGTCCCCTTGGCCCAAGGTGTGTTCCAGCGGCAGCCAAACCTGCACTGGATAGCTGGCCTGCCTGCTCCAACACAGATGAGGAGTGGACTACCCATCTGCTAAATGTTGTGGGTGTGGGGGGGATATGAGGCTGCAAATTCCCACTTCCAGTTCAACTGTCTGGTTGCTTGGATCCTGCTTGGATCCAGATCCCAAGGCCTGGCATGTTGTTAGAGTAGACAGTATAGACCAGCGGTTCTCAACCTGGGGGTCGGGACCCCTTTGGGGGTCGAACAAGCATTTTGCAGGGGTCGCCGGCGCCTCCCTCCAAAACACACACGGGGGGGGGGGAGAAACGGGTCTACGGGGGGTGGGGGACGAAGCTTGGCCCAAGACAAAGGAAGACACTAAAAGGGAGCTGCGGAATTTCTCGCCTTGGAAGCCTCACGGGGCGCCATGGGACTACTCGGGAGGAGGTGCGCCATGGGACTACTCGGGAGGAGGCGCGCCATGGGACTACTCGGGAGGAGGCGCGCAGGGGCGTTGCCCGGGGATGCCTCCCGCCCACGCGCGTTTTCCCGGGAGGGATGCTCATTGGGCGGCGTGGGGCCGACTCGTGAGTCAATGCACGTCCGAGGCCGCCATCCCGCGCGCACTCACGGGCCAGAGTGGGACTCCCTGGGAGCAGCGTGCAGGACGGGCGGTGGCTCTCCAGCCCTGAGAGAGTCTGCAGGGCACTGCACGGTGAGCCATCCCGCCCCGACGTCAGGCTTGTGGGTGCTTCGCCTCCCCCCCTGTCACAACAACCCTGCAAGGTAAGCGAGGCTGAGAGAGGGGGACCGGGTCAAGGGCACCCAGGAAAGCTGCCTGGCTTGAGCAGGGATTTGCGTGCTGGATCCGGTCCGCGCGCCACGCTCTCATCCCTCTGGAGATGACTTTCCGGGCGGGGGAGGCGCGCCTCATGTGGTGTTAAAGGCGCAAGTTCTCGCCGGGCAGGTGCAGCCACACTGAGGGAGGTCTGGCTGGAGAAAGAAGGCCTTTCACGCAGATCGGAGGCTGCGTGAGCTAATGGAGGCCTTTGGGGAGAGTCAGAGGGCTGCTTGTGTCTGCGCGCGCTAACGTGGATCTGAGTCCCAGGCTGCAATCCTATACTCACTTTCATGGGAGTAAGCTGCATTGAACACAATGAGACTTACTTCTGAGTAGACATGCATAGAATTGCGCTGTCAGTGAGTTCGATGCAACTTGCTCCCAATTATGGTTGGGGGTCCCAACAGGCTGTCATAGTAAAAAGTGGGTCCCGGTGGAAAAAAGGTTGAGAACCACTGGTATAGACCCTAGTTCTGGCTAAACACAGTAAAACCTGACTGTTGTTAGGCATCAAGACGTCTCAGGATACTTTACAGGAGCTTCTGACTCTCTGTTATGGAACTAGGACAATAAAAGTCTTTTTTTTCCAAATTAGGCTTCCCAGAATCCATAATCTACAGTCTCAGATGCATGTTTGTGCTGGCCCATGCAAGTGGTGATGGGCTCTGTCCCCAAGCCAGCATATCCCCCCTCCCTGCCATTATTTTGTACTTGACTCCAGTTGGTGAACTTCAGGGTCCTACTGAAAAATGGAGCACAGCAGGTCTTGCAAATCCAAAGCCAGCTCCTGCCTGTTACTGAAGCCCAGAAGCCATTTCACATTCATTCCTGGCAAAGTTATGGGAATTCCGGAAAACATACAATGCCTCTCGTCTAGCCCATGCTGCATTTTACAATGTCTGACCGACAGCACTTCAAGATATTACTCGGGATTATTACAGTTCCTGCACTTCCTGATGTGAGTCAGGAAAATTGCCACTCAAAAGAAAAAGTATTCAATACTTTCTGCCAGAGGTTAAACATATAAAAGGGACATTATAAGCATTGCTATCCTGTTGTTGCTACTTTAGACATAACGTCAGTGCCTGTTTGTTTTTCTTCTGCTCTGAAAGATTATAATACAGCTATATTTGTTCCCACACTTCCTCAAAAGGCCCAAATGACTCCATTTACAGGCTGCATTTATTTAGCCTTGATGTATTTGGTTGTATTCAAATGAATTGCTTTGTTTCGTTTTTTTTCTTTCCTTCTTGTTGAACTCTGGACTCCATGCTGGGAAAGTCCATTCAGATTGCAATCCTAACCCCCAGCTGGAATAGGCAGGCTGACATGCCTGCCCCATATCAAGGGTTGGGACTGGCTGTGACGTAACCCAGGGAAAGGAGAAAAATTCCTCTTCCTCCCAATAGTGAGCAGCGGCCCGCATAGGGCTGCTCGGAGCTGAGCCAGCGAAATTGCTGGTGCAACTCCAAGCCTGATCAGGGCTGACCGGGCCGGGGATGGGGGTTAGGATCCAGCCCAAGTGCCAGATCCTGTCTCCACTGCTTCCCCTGGCCGGTCGGCCTATGGGCCCACCTGTCCTCTGCCTTTCCCCTGCCCCATTCCGCCCTTCCCCAGCCCTATTTTTCCTCCAGCCACCCCCTCCAACCTGTGGGAAGCACCTGTGCCAGCCTCTTTAGGCTGGCTTTACCTTTTTGGCGCAGGGCCAAGTCCTGGTGCACGGAGGCCAACACATCTCCATGCGCCAGCCTCCATGTCTCCCAAAATGGTGCAAACGCGCTTTACGGTGCATTTGCAACACTTTGAGGCCGGCAGAAGCAACTTGTGCCAGCCTAGAGTGCCCTCT
The DNA here is from genome assembly GCA_029204185.1 of Lerista edwardsae. NCBI lineage: Eukaryota > Metazoa > Chordata > Lepidosauria > Squamata > Scincidae > Lerista > Lerista edwardsae. The sequence goes on along the minus strand of JAJKFI010000016.1, from coordinate 7,751,981 downwards.
GGACTGTGCTGTTAATGGTTAGCTTAGACATTTGTCCCAGGTGCTGGTTTAAAAGCTGGCAACCGCCAATAGATACAACTATGGCAACTCAACACATCAAACATACCTGCTGGAATGTTTATAAGCAGATCTGAGTTGAGAACAAGTGTACACACAGATAGCTTGAACCTTTTCTCAGGATCAGGAAGCCAACCCTGTCTGCAATACTCTGGAGGGCAGTGTACTGAGGCCATATACATGTCCTCTCTGTGGTCCTTGCAGGAGGTGTGGTTCCTTAATTCTATTTCCTTCCTTTCTTCCTCTCAAACACTCTCTCTACAGCCAGAAGGAATGTGCCCAGCTGGAGCTCTCTGCTCCCCGGTCATCCTCTCCACACTTGCATACAGCTCTGGGACCCCTTGTTCCCTAAATGTTACAGTCTCTGATCCTAATCAGAAGATGCACGTAATGTACTCTGACCTGTAAGTAAAGTCTTTCATTTTGAACCTTTAGCCAAGCCTCTGCTCCTTTGTGTGTAATTCCTTGATGGCAGCTAACCTTGGGTTGTGGGAGATACCCTTTTATCACTGGGGTGTGTGTGTGTCTTCCACTGATTATTACTCTGCTACATCTTCCCTTTCCCAACACCTTTGTGAATGAACCAACTGCTGACAAAAGTCCTTTTTTTTCAGAATCCCTAATTGCCAAATTCCCTGGCCAATCTTCTGGCTGCAGAACAATTTTGGGGAGGGGGATCACAACTGTCCTGTAGGCAAATTCGGCATGCTCCCTGATGCAGTGCTTTTCTTTGCACCCTGATCCAGCGAAGCAGCTGCTAAGGCTGGAGGTGGTGTAGTCAAAGGCAAAAGTACCTAAGAAGCAATAGAGGGGCTGCAGAAGGGTGGCCAAGAATGCAGAGAGATCCCAAAGAAGGCATCACATAGTTGGTTTCCATACGAACAAAAATGGGTATAAGTGACCAACAGGGCTGATCACACTAACTTTGTGTACTGTAGCTCAAGGTAGTAAGATTTAGGGTGCAATTCTAACCTGGAGTTAGGCCATCACAGTCAGGCCAGCAAAGTTTGGCCGGCACTAGGGCCACCATAAAGCGCGTTTGGACCACTCTCAGAGTCAGGGAAAATCGCGCATGTCTGTGTACTGGCCTCTTTGACTCTGAGAGTGGTTCAAACATACTTTATGGTATCTCTTGTGCCGGCCCAACTTTGCTGGCCTAACTGTGCCAGCCTAACTGTGCCAGCCTAACTTCTGCTTTGGACATTTTTCACCATAACAGAGACTTCAATATAGATTAGTTTATGCACGATAACAATCAGATTGCACTCCCGTTCTGGGTGATCAGAGGGTAGATTTGTCTACTGCTCAGAATGTTACTAGTGATGTAGAGTCTGCACTACTGACCATGAGCATGGAACCAGGAAAAGGGAGTTATTCTGAATTATTTAACCAGGAAGTGACCTTATGTATGTGCTGCTAGAAGAATTTATTATGTTCTTTGTGAGCCTAATTTCCTTTCAGGGGATTACTGGAATTCTTCTTCCTTACTTTGGACTTGGTACTCCCGCCAGATTCCTATAGTTCCAATTCTGGCACCAGACCTGCCCCAAGTGATAACTTTTTGATGGATTGCTTTAACAAAGTTTGAAGCCAGCTTATTTAGATGTATTTGCACCCCATTCTTCTGTATTAAATAGTCAAGATGGCTAACAAATTGTAAACAGAAATGATCTGAAACTAAATCTGGAAAGTCATACACACCAGAAACAGATAACAGCACCAAAAAACAAGAAAGTCCAAGGCAAAAGCCTGGTGAAATAAATGAATTTGAACTAATAAGCCAGTAAAGGATGAGCCAGGCAGATCGCCCCAAGGTGGAGGGTGTTACATAATCCTGGCACTACCACAGGAAAGGCCCTGCCTCTTGGGGGAGGAGGCTGTGGCTCAGTGGTAGACCACATGCTTTCCATGCAGACAGTCCCAGGTTCAATCAGTAGCATAGCTAGAGGGGGGTCACAGTGTTACATTTTGCAAGTGCCCCTCCCCTTCCTGTTAAGAATCATTCCGGGCAGCTAGTGCAAAATGGAGACGTCTCCATCTAGCCTCTTCGAATGGCTCCGAAGAGGGGCCGATTGCAAAAATTAGCACTGTAACTCTCCCTCTGGATTCAATTCTGGGCATTGCTGCGTAAGGCTAGGAAGGACCCCTGGAGAGACACTGCCAGTCTCTATTGACAATACTGGCCTGGATGGATGAAGAGACCGATGGTGATTCAATTCCTATGCTCAACCCACTGTATGTGGCATGGAACTGAAATTCGGGGCCCATTCCTGTCCACACTGCATCCAATGGTAGGGGGGCACTCACAGGCACCTCTGCAAGGTCAGAGAACATTTGTGCCCTTACCTCAGGGCTGCACTGCAGCTGCATTGGTGCTGGAAAGTTGGATAGGCCCGGGTCCTCAGGCCGTTTCATATGAGAGAATATGGGAAACTGTGAGAATAATCCTGTGCGTGTCTGCTCAGAAGTAAGTCCCAATATGTTCAGGGGGACTTATTCCCAGGGAATCGTGTTTAGAATTGAAGCCTACCTTTACTTATACTGAGTCAGACCACTGGTCCATCTAGCTCAGCATTGTCAATTCCGACTGGCAGCAGCTCTGTTGGGTTTCAGAGAGAAGCATTTCTCTGCCTACCTGGAAATGCAAGGATTTAGCCTGGGAGCTTCTGCATGCAAAGCAGGTACTCCACCCCTGAGCTTAAAAGCAGGAAATGATCAGGGTGTGGACAAGATGTGCCCCCCTTGGGAGGGAGCTCCATAGTTTGCACAATGTCAGAGAGAAAGCTCTCTTTTGCTCTTCTGAATTTGAGGGTAGAGAGGAGAGCCTCTCTAGCAGATCTTAATAATGAGCAGGTCTAAATGCGCCATTCTAAAAAACGGGTCCCAGTACTACAAAGTTTGAGAATCACTGCTTTAGGCAATAGGATAGATACAAACACAAAATTTAAGATAATGAAAAACATTTTGATACAAAAAAAACTTAGATTATCATTGGAATCAGCAGGGTGATGGCGGGGTCAGCGCTGGGGGGCACACCTGCAGGCATGCTGCCCCTGCAGGAGCCACCCCCCTTGCAGCTGCATGGTGCGCAACGCCAGCTCGTCCCTGTGAGGAGGTTCAAGCCACAAAAGTGCCTTTGAGAGCGACCCAGAGTGGGCGCGCAATGCCGACGTGTCCAGTGATGTCATGCAGGGGTGTACGCGGGGGTACGCGAGTACCGGTTTCTAGGATTACAGCTGGCCCCGCCCATTCGCCCGCCCACTCGTCGACTCCGCCCTCTGCAACGTTTGAAATTCCTGCATGTTTGAGTTGCCTGCATGTTCTCAGAGCCAGGCAGGCAGGCAGGCAGCGAGCGGAGCCTTTCCTTTCCTTGCCACTGAAAAATGAGTTGCTCTGGGGTTTTAACATGATGCCAGGCCTCCTTAACATGTTCTGGGGGTGCTGTGGAATACTGTTGCAACTGTTGGGTCAGTTTAAAATCATCTGAGGCCTCAAAAAGGGCTTTTTTCATGTCACTTCCTGCCACAACATCACTTCTGGCTTATGATGTCACTTCCGGTGGGCGGGTCCCGACACGTGCCGGGATCAATCAAAAGTGAGTACCTGTTCTTAAATCATTTAGATGACACCACTGGACGTGTCCCTCCGGGGAGGTGCAAGCCAGCACTGTGCACTCGTGTCGGATTGCAATGCCAGCTCACCCCTTATTGGGGAAGAGGTGAGCCAGCGTTGCAACCTGTTCCAAATCAGTGGCGGGGGGCAGGCGGGAGCAGGCAGACATCGTTGCCCGCCCCCCTCAAGCCCAGCCCTGGGGCATTTGACCCCTCTGCCCCCCTCAGTTACGCCACTGGGAATCAGCACTTCTGGATCACATTAGAAACATTAAAGATTCAACATAAACAATTTTTGTGTTGCACAGTGTCATGCTCTAAACATCACATGTACTTTGACCCTCTGGAAATAGTGTAATCATTTGTCATGCACGGAGTGCTAAGTTCAGGCTTATTAGTGGCTCCCATTCCTCTTGAACGGTAGACAATGTCTCTCCTTTATGTGACCGGGTTGTTGGAGCCTCTGCTAGCCTGCACGAATGTTTATATTCGAAGAGCCTAATCCTCAAATGAAGAAAACAATTCTGAAGAGTGGGTGGGTGGATGAGGATGGGGACACCTTGGAAAAGGAGGGCCGTACAACAAAAATAGAACATAATGTCTAAAATAATGTCCTGAACAACCTTCTAATAATTCATCACTGGCTGTTCACAATCCCGTCCAAAAAACAATCACAAAGTCTAAGTGGAACAGCCCAAATCTCTGCTGATGAATTGAAGGAAATTTGCACTAAAGAAAATACATTGCTTTTAGTGAAAGCCCACAATACTCAACTAGCCAAGAAAAACAGCCTGGAACAGGAATTCCTTTAATTTTAACAATACCATAATCTGAAGTTCACTGGAGGCCAAACAGTAGCATTATCCACGACACGATTAACACCTCATTTAATAACTAGAATTCTGGCACCCCATAAGCAAGCCAAAGATGTTTCCATTTTCCAGAGTTCTTTTTTTTTTTAACCCAAACTTTCTCCATGCAGTTATGATGAAAGGTGATTTTGTTGGGTACAAAAGTTTCAGTTGCAGTGGGTTTCATTCATTTCCCATGAAGATTCTAACAAGCAAAATGGATTGCTCCAGCATTTGGAGACGATGGTGGAAAATGGAACATCTACACAATATGAGCCACAGCTTTTCCCCAGAAAGTGCCTTTGTGACCGCGTGCCAAGGAAAACAGTAATAGCTACATCAGGAAGATCAGTAGATCATATGATGCTTCCTTATACCAAGTCACACCATTCATCCATCTAAGTCAGTATTGTCTACAGTGGTTCCCAAACTTATTAGAGGCAACTGTAAACTGGTGCCTGATTTATAAATGCCAAGGGGTGAGGCTACAATGGTGATTAAGCAGCAGTGCTTTCTCCCCACCCCAAATAGCAGCTTGTTGAACCCTTGATGCCCCTAGCCTAATCTGCCTTCACAACCAATCAAAAATTGGGTCATGATGCACTGGTGGGTCCTAGACCCAGAGTTTGGGAAACACTGGTCTACACTGACCAGCAGTTACTCCAGATAATGGTCCTTCCCAGCCCGCAAAGCATGTTGCTCTACCACAGAACTACATGTCTCCATTTAGATGGCAAGGCCCATGTCCACTGCATCCATGGCTCTGTACCACACTTACAGGCATTGAACAATGTTACTGAAAACCTTGTGTTCTGATGGTAAGTGGGAGTGGCACATTGTGGCGCCTGCAGTTCTTCTCCAGAGCTACACTACTGCCCTGAAAGCTCAGTATTGGTGCCAATGGTTGTGCCTAGTGTGCCATCATCTGAGTTGGGCCCCAACGCAGGGCCACCTGAGCCACCCTAGACCAGATGTCTAGATGGCTCAAGCGCTGATGTTAATATCTTTATTCCTCTCCGCCTTTGGAACCGAGCAAGCTCCAAACCACGCAATGAATGACTACCAAGCCATTAGGCCAATAGACGGATAGCAGATATCCAGGGAGGGAAAGAAACCTGCAGGAACTTCCATTCCTTCTGCAGAACTGACACTTCCTTTCCTTTGTGCTGTAATTAATGAGACAGATCAAGGAAGAGAGCAGGAAATTCTGACCAAATGTGTTAAAGGCCTCCTAAGAATGCCCTGGCTGGCTGTGAGCTGCTAAGGTGTGGCCAGTGTTCTGGGCAGCTAGAGACCTCAGCTACAGCCTGCCTGGGTGGGAAGAACAAGCCTGACCTCTGCATAAACCCTTTCTGCCTGTGGAGTGGGAATGCCGACTTTCACAATTGTCTGAGCCATGAGAACATTTGGGTTTTGCACTTGGCTTTTGTGCTTGACTCCATCTATAACATGAGACTCTGATACCATTTCTTGGCTCAAGCAAATGCTCCTTTCCCTTTCCTCATTCCCCCCTGCTTTAAGAACATTCCCCTATGGCACAAGATTCAGGAGGGAGACTCAACAGGGCTTTCAGGGTAGCGTGAAAACATCCACGGTTAGTGCCAAGAGGCACTGAAAGAGGAAGCACAAGTGACTTGCGTTTCCTCTTTCCCTGCCTCTTTGGTCTTTGAAGTCCCCTTTATATAATCAAGCACAAGCCACACTTGTTTTTCTGTTCTTTGAACCTTCTTCAATCCTCACCCCCGCCCCCAGCATGAGATGTGTTGTTGAATCAATAGGACATATATGTAACTGGAAAGTTGCCAAGAACCAACGTTTAACTTTAGGGGACATCGAACAAATAAGGAGGGGACTAGCGAAAAGCAGGTTGAAAAGGAAAAAAGGGTAAAATGGAAGCTCAGCTAGAATAGCCACCACTAACAGCACAATCCTCTTGATGTCTATTCAGAAGTAAGTCTATGGTGTTCAATGGGATTTACTTCCAGGAAAGTGTGCATAGGATTGCAGCATGACAGTGCAATCCTAACGGCTGAGCAGCATTGACGCAATGGGGTTGCATTGGCGCTGCACACTTAGCGCTGACGCGGGGGGAGTGCGGCACCGCATTGGCTAAAGCGGCACCGGTCCCTTTGTGCCCAAGCAGCGCCTCCCTTGAGCTGGACGAAGCCGGCTGGCACAAGGGAGGCACCGTGTTGGGATGGGGGAGGGAGTGGGAGTGGGGGGGAGTTTCTGGGCGGGCTATGAGCAGGCCGGCAGGCGGGCTGGCCTGGGACATGGGCAAGCTTGGGATTCGGGATTCAGCCGGTGCAGATCCGAGTAGTGCAAAGGGGAGGCTGGAGCCTCCCCTACAGTGAGGGCACGAACATGCCCTTGCCATGGAGAGGCGCCAGCCTCCCCGATACTGCGCTGGATTTGGCACAGGCCTGCCGGCCTCTGTAATCCAGCGCAGTATAGGATTGCGCTCTAAGTTTGCGGGCAGAAGATTTAGCCGAGAGGGTTAATGCCTCCGTTTGCCCGAAGATAACACCTGAAGATCTCAAGGTCGTGAGCTCGGGACTGCCGGAAGTCTCTGCGAGCAGCAGACCTTGGAAACTGCGGCTGATTAAAAGCTGAGTTTCAGCTGCCTTGTGGGAGGAGGAGTGTGCTGAAATCAGCTGCATCTCTGGTGGCAGCAGGGAAGCCTCATCAGCCAGCAGACGACAGACGGGTGGCTAAAGAAAGAAGGCTAAATCCAGAAAGAAAGATCTGTAGGAGTGTTGTTCTTGGAAGATAGAACATTCTGTAAATTGTAAAAACCTTCGGGTTTGTGAGAAAGTCTGCCTATGTAAACCGCCTTGAGTTCAATCATTAGAGAAATCTAGTGATATTAAGAAAGGCGGTATATAAATAAATGTATTATTATTATTATTATTATTATTATTATTATTATTATTATTATTA
>JAJKFI010000016.1:7677907-7744512 GCA_029204185.1 Lerista edwardsae | reverse complement strand
TATTATTATTATTATTATTATTATTATTATTATTATTATTATTATTATTATTAAGTAGGAAAGGCCTCACCAGGAAGATGCCAGCATGAGTCATGGGAGGAGTCAAGGAAGCTATGAAAGGCAGGAAGACTTCCTCCCTTCAGGAAATGGAAGACTTGCCCAAAGCGAGAGCACAAAAAGGAACACAAATTCTGGCTAAAGAAATGTAGGCTTACAATAAGGGATGTGAAAAAAAGAGTATGGCGAAGCACATGGCTAAAAGCATCAGGGCAAACCATTAAAAACACACACACCCTTGTTTGAATACATCAGAATGAGGAAGGCCTGCCAGGGAGGGGGTTGGATCCTTTGATAATGAGGGAACAAAAGGGAACATTTAAAGAGGAAATGGAGATTGCAGAGAAACTGAGTGAATTAGCTGCATCTGTCTACACAGCAGAACATGTAGGGCAGGTCCTATGCCTGAACTGGCCTGCTCAGGAAGCAAGTCTGAAGAACTGTGAAACAGACGTGATGTGGGATGAGATTCTAGAACCTAGAGCATATTGACAAATTAAAAATTAACAAATCTACATGAAGATCATCTTTAAAAATGTTTGCATTTGGCTGTGAACACTGATAGCACATAATATATCACTGGCCACAGTATTGTCAATAATAATTGAAATAAAACAAACAGCAGCAATTTATTTATTTATTTATTGGGAGGAGCGCGTGAGCAGTTCAAATTTCACCTGGAGGGCATGAGGTGCAAAAACCTAAGGACCTAAAATCTGGAAGAAAAGCGCCATAGGAGAATAAGAATGGCTGCTGCCTCACTCAGCGAAATCCTAACCTGCGCTGAACAGTCAGGCCAGCTGGCCTGCCCTGTATCCAGCGCAGATTGGGAGGCTACTGGAACCCCCATGGGGCGAAGGTAAGCGCCAGCCACTCCTATGAGGCTGCTCAGACCTATGCCTGCTCTTTAACAGGCACAAGTCTGAGTGAGCTGTAGCAGTCCGAACTGGGGCCACGCAGCCTGGGGATGGGGGTTTGGATCCGGCCAGGCTCTTTCCCTCTCCCCAGGCTGCCCCACCCACAGGAATGCCCTCCCTCCCCCTCACACACCCCATTCCCCTCCCGCCTTCTCCCCACTCAGAAAAGTGCATGTGCTGGCCAAACTGGCCAGCACTGGGGCAAGTTACCAAGGTGTCTCCTTGGCGCTTTACAGCACATTCACAATAGCGCAAGTCCGATGCAAGCAGCTTGCATGGGCCCATGAGCATCCTTGGATTGAGCCCTAACTTTCTAGACTCTAGAGTTCTCTGAGAACATTAACAGGCATGTAAGTAGAGGTGATTCAGTTGACATACTTGGACATTCAAAAAAAACTGTTGACAAAGAGTGCAATCCTAACCAACTTTCCAGCACTGTGGCAAGGGCAATGCAGCTCTGAGGTAAGGGAACAAACATTCCCTTACTTTGAGGAGGCCTCTGTCACTTCCCCCAACTGCAGGATGCTGCACATCAATCACTAGTATTTATATACCGCTTTTCAACCAAAGTTCACAAAGCGGTTTACAGGCAAATAGAAATAATAAAGCTAAATGGCTCCCTGTCCCAAAAGGGCTCACAATCTAAAAGAATGGAGAACACCACCAGCAACAGCCACGAGAAAGACACTGTGCTGGGGTGAAGAGGGACAATTGCTCTCTCCCTGCTAAATATAAGAGGACACCACTTGAAAAAGTGCCTCTTGCCCAGTTAACATGCTCCATGTCAGTGCACGACACAGCTAAGTCAGTGCTGGAAAGTTGGTTAGGATTGCCCAAAGTCATCAAGAGCTCTTGGGTAACCTAGGAGTTATGTAATTAGAGGAGAGGTCCTTTTATGCATTGGTAACTGGTTCAAGAAGAGGAAGCAGAGAGCAGGAATAATGGACAATTTTCACAACTGAGGGAATTAAGGAGAACCTCTTAATCATTAAGTGTAAAGTGAACATTGTGGTGATGGAGGCACTTTACGGCAGTTTCAAAACAAAATGCGCAGCAGAGCTGCTGCTGAAAAAAGTGAGTTCCAGTGGCATGGTGGGCCCATAGGATTGGGCCATGAAACTTATAAAATGATGCATGGCATGGAAAAAGAGAGAAACAGAAAGACATTTTTCTCCCTCTCTCACCATACTAGAATTGGACTGTTCCAAAGAAACAGCTCGGTGGGAGATTTTGGATGGACAAAATGGTACTTCTGCACGAAGCACATCTTTAGTCTGCTGCTGAATTTGTTATCACAAAATGTGATGGTCAGTTGCCTTGATGTCTTTGATCAAATTCAAGGAGGATGGAACTATCAATGCCTATTGGTCATGATGATGGCAGTGGCCCGGCCTTCAGGTTCAGCAGCAGTGTGCTTCTGAAAACCAGTTGCAGGGGAGTAATGGCGAGAGAGAAGTGTATTTTTTCTCTTCTGCTTCTGGGCTTCCTAGACACAGCTAGAGAGCTACTTTGGGAAATGGAATCATCCAGATGGGTCTTTGGCCTAACCCTGCAGAGTTGGTACTTATGTCCTCATATCAGTACCACTAAGAGCTTGCACATTTGGGAATTTCCCTTGCATTGTCATGAAGGTGTATGTAATATCAATCAATCATATTAATATACCACTTTTCAACAAAAGTTCACAAAGCGGTTTACAGGCAAAACATAATCGTAAAGGGCTCCCTGTCCCAAAAGGGCTCACAAAAAATGCAGAAACACCACCAGCAACAGCCATTAGAAAAGACACTATGCTGGGGAGAAGAGGGACAATTACTCTTTGCCGGCTCAATGTAAGAGGAACACCACTTGAAAAAGTGCCTCTTGCCCAGTTAGCAGGGTTAATAAATGTCCTTACATCTTAGTTTAAAAAAAAAATTGGGAAAGCCCTAACTGAAGAAATTCATGTTTTCAGAACAGAAAATGTGAGACCACAGACTTGAGTTGACCAACCTAACTCCGGAAACAGCTGTATCCTCTTCTTCCGAACACAAATTGTGGTTTCCCCCACCATCCCCACTCCTAAAGTCTAGAGAGGAAGCCCAGAGGAAAAGAATAATGAGTGTAGTATTAGTGTTATTATTTCCTGACATTAACTGCCTGCTACTTGTTCGCCCTCCCTCTCAGCCCAAGATTGACACTGGAGTGTCTCTTGCACAGCAGCCCATTCCCCTCCCGCTTATGCCTTGTGCAAGGCAGCTGGATAGGAATCTGTCTGCCTTCCTTTGCCTCTCAGATCCATTCATATGATGAAATGCTAGCAGTGAGAGCTGCAGGAGGGGCCTGGGCTTGTTGGCACCTAAGCTATGGAAAAGCCGTCATATATACTGTATGTTTGCTGCCACGTGCAACTTGTGGCACACTGCTAGAACGGCCCCAAAACAATGTTGATTTTGCTATTTCAAACTGTGCATATGGTGATAGATGCATACAACCACTTCAGCATATGCAGACTTTTCTCATGGGCGACATATACGATGGTTACATGACAAGGTCTCCATTTCATTTATTGAAATCTGTAGCTATTAGTGTGCTACTGAATAGTGCTACTCAGTTTAAAAAAATAATAATTTTCTCTCTCAAGGTATTACGTATAGTGGAGCATACAGTATAATATACATTGCTATATTACTCCAGTTTATACCGGTCTTTCCATTTCTCCCAACTAACTAGGCTGAAGACATCATTTGGAAGCAAACATCCACAGTGTTTTTGTTCATGAGGGAAATGATTTTATGAATCCGCTGCCAGACAAAAAAAGAATTCATTCAAGTCTGTGTCATGACAGACCCTGAGCTCAGAGTTCAATCTGAGGAGAGGAGTGCAGTCAGGTCAGGAACTGTTCCACATCTCAAGCCTTGGCTTGAGCGGACCAGACACATGAGAATCTGAGATCCTGGCAAAGGAGATCAAGCTCGCCAATACCTGGAATCTTGCGCTCTCCTGACCCTTCACCTCAGCACCAGCAAAGGGGAAGTGAAGCTGAGTGAAGGACTATGAGCCTGGGGGCTGCCCTCTTAAGATCTCTCCACTGCCTAGGCATAGAGGCAAAGCCTGGGAGGGACAGGTGGGGTCATTCCTCCTGCGGCCCTTCTTGGGGGCAAGTTACTCACTTTGAGAAATCCAATGTCTTACAATCTTGCCCTGTGAACATCTGCTTGGAGGACAGATCTGGACTGTCTGCTTCTGTAGCTAATAGCCTAGTCTAGTGGTATTCAAACTTTTTAGACTGGGGCCCATTTTTTTAGAATCGGTGGCCGGGACCCACCAGAAGCGATGTCATTAACCTGGAAGTGATGTTGTGGCAGGAAGTGACATCATCAAGCAAGAAATGCTGTCATTGTAACATAATCAAATGACACTCCTGAAATTCAAATTGGCATTCTTGGACTGCAGCAATTGTACAGCCATGAAACATCCCTGACAGAAAGCTAGATTAGGACAGAATATGATGTAAAAGTGGTGAATTAAAAACAAAATTTTTAAAAAACCCTCCCTTGAAAATTCAAACTGTTAACACTCACAAAAGGAATATAAGGTCTGAATATAAGGTCTCACAAAAGGTCTGCAGTTTCCAAGATGGCTGCCCACAGCTTTCCGCAACCCACCTGACATCAGGTCACGACCCACCAAATGGGTTCCCACCCGCAGTTTGAATAACACTGAGCTAATCTGATCAGGCTGCTGTGTTTCTGGAACACACGTTTCAGCAGTGTAGCACACTTTATGGCCATCACAAAATGCCGCAGACCATAGAGTACAGCCTGGCCATTACCATGAATGGTGAGTGGTGGCCGTCGGCAACGTGGGCCACTGCTGGATCCTTGGCATTGGTAAGCTGGCATGGGGGGCATTCTGGGGGGCAGGTGGGAGGTGGGGGAGGAAGGAACAGGGAAGTGGAAGAACAGGGTGGAGATGGTGTGTGTTGAGGTTGGCAAGCAGGCAGGTATCAGCGGCAGCAGCTCTACCAATAATAACCTTCCTAGCCTCGATTCACCCACTCAGGTACACGCGGAGTTGCACTCACAAAAATCGCTGGTGCAGATCCAGGTAGAACCACTGGGGCAGCAGAGGCTTTCCTGGGACAGGGGAATAAATGTTCCCTTACCTACAGAAGATCTCCATGATGGTTCTCCCAACACAGAATGCAATGTGTGCTCCGGTGGCTGCATCATGGTGGTGGTGGGGTTGATAGGATGGGACAGCTAAGCAGCTGTGCAAATACACAATAAAGGTAAACAGGTCAAATAAAACCAACCTGTTTATTGCAGAAGTGAAATATTACTTCTCTAGCAGTTCAAAATAATTTACATTAAAAATATTTTTTAAAAGTTCATAAAATGGAAAAACAAACAAACCCAAAGTAGTTAGGTGAATCAACTGTGATCAAAATCCTTTCATTGTGCTAGAAAACAGTAGCCTGTATTCCTCCATTCTGAACATACCCTATGACATTAGTCTCTTTGCTAACTACATGAGCACACTTATATGCTGCAGTATTTGAAATGAATGCTCTTCTAGGAAGAGAATTTCTAAACCAAGTGCAGTATGTGAAGCGAAGAGCTTTTAATCCCAGGATGCTAACTGTAAAAGGACAAAATGAAAAAGCTTGCTTTAATGGGATTGGGGAGGCTGCCTAGCTCCATTTGCTAAATGCCATTTGCTAAATTCTAGTCTGTCCTGTTCATTCCCTACAGTGGGCATAGAGTTTAACATTCTTTACAGTCAAACCTGTCTTTGTTTCCGGCAGCCTCCCCTGCTCTAATCTCCCCAGGTCACTGCAGTATGGATATACCCCTGTACATCTGACTTCCTTCTATACAAACATTGCACATGAGAAATGCTCGGGAAGCAAGTAAAGAGCTGGACCAGGAAACAAAGCTGCATTGACCGACTTTTGGCTCGCAAAAACCAATGATGAAAAATACTCCGCAGCCAGAAACATTCATTGACACAATACAGTAATTAATGGTTGAATTACAGATTTTTACAACAGATTCAGGCTTACTTGCACGTGGCAATTTGTATTCTCCCACAATGCCTGGTTTCTATGCAGCTCCTAGTTCCACATCAGAACTCCCAAGAGAATTCACAGGAGAGCATATATTTTTACATGACTCAGATTAATTAAAGGGAAAGCTCAGGCAAAGTAGTTTTCCTGTCCAGTGTCATCTTCTTGCATGGGAGGAGAAGGTGGATCCCTGAGGTGTGGGATCTCCTGGCAGAAAGGGCCAAGAACACAGTGAACCCATGTTGCAGCCAGTGGTCAGGGCCAGCTCACTCACGAGGCTAGTGTCCTGCCTCTTCCTCCAATAACACTGCTGCAAGGGAGCAATCGCTGTAGGGGGCTGCTGAGATCCTGTTCTACTTGATGTCCTTCCAGGAAAGCAACTGAAACAGGATCACCTTGTCCCTGTCTGCCCAGGCAGTTCTACAGAACAGGCTGGGCAGGACAGTGCTGGAAGAGGACTTGAAGAAGCAGCTGGGCAGGCACTAGAAGCAGAGGTGAGTGGGTCGGGGTAGGGGGTTTGAGGCATGTGTGTGCTGATGTGCATGCCAAAAAAAGAGGGAGAAGGGCAGAAAATTTGGCCACTGCTGAGTTTTGAGTTCAGCCTGCCAACCAGCCAACTTCCCTAAATAAGCAATCCACAGAGTTATTTAAGATTCTGTTGTACCAGTAGTCTTCAAACAGTTAATTGATTCATTAGGCCCAATTCACATAATTATTTTATAGGATCGTGTTCAAAGACACTTTTGGGGGTGGGGGGGTGGCGGCATTTAGACATTTCCCTATCTGTACCTTTGCACTTGTATTGCATCGAAATTTCAACTAGTACAGGGGTGTCAAACTTATTTCATAGAGGGGGCTGAATAGCATTCATGGAAGCTTGTGTGTGAAAACAAAGACTTATTTCTGGCCTTCATCTTCTTAGTGATGTCACTTGCTGTTTAATGACCTTTGCTCTCATCCAGCTCGGCAGTTATTATATTCATGTATGCACTACAGTATATTCATGGCATCCTCATTCAACCCATCAAATCAGTATGCCAATTGTTTTTGCTGTGCAGGGAAAACACAGCATATCAGAATAAACCACTGTGTGACCAGGAAGTGTCATTTGGTTTGTTAGTACAGTGCAAAGCTCCTAGTATACGATGCCTTCCTATCAGGATTATCCCTTGTGATGGGCTTATCGTTTGAAACTTGGCAGTGCCAACACCCAAGCCATAAAGGCAATGTTTCATTAAAACATATTATTCTTCCTTTCTTCCTCATTACCACTTACAGCCAATAGCATAGATGAGGAGAGGCTGGGGGTGGGGGAAGAGTTCTTATAGCTGGAACAGCAAAGTCATCAGAAGCGCTGAAGTCCTGCCTTTGAAACTTTCGCGAAAGGACCTTAGCCAAGAAAAAGCATCAGGCTCAGCAAGTGGCAAACTGAGGAATATGCCAGGGGGCGGCGAGGCCATTTTCTTTCACAAGGGTTACCTGAGAGATAAAATGTAGTTCATGTTACAATAAGGCTATAGTCTTATGCAAAATCACCTGGGAGTAAGTCTTATTGAACATAGCTGGGCTTACTGCCAAGTTGTCTGTGGGATAGACTGATCAACATCCTGAGGATTATATTCCTAAAACAGGATTAGGATTATATTCTTATCCTTACAGGATTATATATAAAATATAATTTATTTTACTTGAATTTCTCCAGAGAAAACCATCTAGGAGACAGACTGGTCTTCACAGTTAAGCCTAGAAGCCTAACTCGGCATCTCTGCCAACACTTGCCAAGGTTGCTACCAGGGATGGATTGGAGTCACTGAGATCAAGTTGCGAGTCATCTGCAAGTCTCCACCCTCGCAACTCGACCTATCCGTGAGTCACCTGAGTGCACCTGTTGTGACTCACCCCCCTAGAAATTTCCAAGTCATTTTGACTCAAGTATAAGTCTTTTGTGAAGGGAGCCGCCTTGCCACATGGAGCATAGACACAAGAGATCCAGATTCATAGTCCTATTCTGCCATGAAATTCACAGAGCACCCTTAAGTTGTCATGTTTTCAACCTCACAGGGTGGTTGTGCAGATAAATGACATAAGCTCTGTCAAGTATGCTGTGCCTACAAAAAGACAAAAATGATGCAGCAACAAAGGGGGCCATTGAAACAGTTGAAAACATAACAGATTAAACAGCAATCTGCAGAGCTAGCCTGGCATGGCTTCCCCTCTCAGATCACACGATGTCACATGATGTCACTTGCACTGCAAGATCATTGAATAATCATATGCACTTTCTTCAGAAACTGAAAGTGCACTCCTAACCAAATTTCCAGCACCAGGGTAAGCGCAATACAGCTCTGGGTATGGGAAGAAACATTCCCATACCTTGAGGAGACCTCCATGACTACTGCTTCACTGCAGGATGCACCACATACCCGAGCTGCAAAATTGGGTGGATTGTGCCCTTAGAGCGCAATCCTAACCCGGAGTTAGGTTAACAAAGTTAGGCCAGCAAAGTTTGGCTGGCACAAGAGCTACCATCAAGTACGTTGGACCACTCACACAGCGTAACCAGTGGTGGGATTCAGCCAGTTCTCACCTATTCTGCAGAACCGGTTGCTAATTTTAGGTTGGGAGAGGGAAGAAAGGCAGCGGCCGCCCTGAAGGACATAGAACCGGTTGTTAATTTATTTGAATCCCACCACTGAGCGTAACCCTACCTGAGATATAGTGTTGACACAACATCGTTGCATTGACGCGACCTCATTAGCGCTGAAGTGAGGGTGCCAAGCGGCACCCCCGTGTCAGCGCTAAAGCTCTCTCAGGCCTGAGAGCGCTGATGGGGAGCCTCCTTTGCATCAGCTGAACTCGGCTGGTGCATGGGAGGTTCTGGAAGGGTGGGGAATGGGCGTTTTTGGGCGGGGGAGGCCAAATCCAAGGCCTCATCCAGAGGCCGCGCGGCCCTGATTAGGAGGTGAAGATCCAAGGAGTGCACCGGGGAGGCTGGAGCTTCCCCTCTGGTAAGGGCACGAACTCCAGCTGCCCTGACGCAACATCAGATATGGCACTGGCTGGCCAGCCTCACCATTCCAGTCAGTGATGTCATTAGGGGGAATGGACCAGAACGGGCGTTCCGGATCCTAACGGGCTCCGTGGCTGGTTCCGGGTTCCCGACAAGTGCCAATCAAAAATGAGTTCCTGTTCCTAAATCATTTGAATGACACCGCTGATTCCAGTGCTGCGCAGGATTGGGCCCTCAAAGTCAGAGAGGCCAGCACACAGACGTGCACCATCCTCCCTGACTCTGAGAGTGGTCCAAACATGCTTTACGGTGGTCCTTGTGCCGGCCAAACTTTGCTGGCCTAACTGTGCTGGCCTAACTCCAGGTTAGGATTATGCTCTTAATATTGGGTTGGCCTCTGCAGTACTGCCTTCTTTTAGAGTCTAATCCTAACCAACTTTCCAGCACTGGGTTCAGGGCAATGCAGCTCTGAGATAAGGGAACAAACATTCTCTTATCTTGAGGAGGCCTCCATGACTGCCCCCTGACTGCAGGATGCAGCACATGCCCCATTGGCACAGCTATGTCAGTGCCAGAAAGTTAGTTAGGATTGTCCACTCACTCTAACCTTAGCAGCAGAAACACAGCACAGGAACCAGGGCAATCCTTGTAGAGCTTTATATTCCATGGCAATCAGTAGGCAATCTCACGCAGGGGTCCCAGTGCCAGTGGAGTTAACTAGTTCAACACAGAGAAATCCCAATGGGAAAAAAATCATCCTTTGTATAAATAGGGGAAATGAAAAGCAAATTTGGCCTTTTGTCTGTTGCTACGTGATTACAGTGTTATTTGGATGCTCACAGCAATGTTTTTAAAAATCTATTATGAGAACTATTTAAATGTCCCTAAGGATCAGCCACGAGACAGTTAACAGAGACTAATCACATTAAGTGAAAAGGAATAAATAGCATTATTTTCATCACAAAATGCTACTGAATTTGACAGAGTTGTGTATAAAGAGAGCCAGGCATCCCCATTTTTTTTCCTGGAAAATTACAGCTGCTTTTGAAGTCAAAATATAGAACACTGAGTCCCCCATATTATAATGTAGTAACTCAATAGTCGTCTTTGTTTGAGGATGCTGATTTAAAAAGAAAAAAACTCTTGTTTATGTGCTGCTTTGACCTATTAGCCTCCTCTGTTGTTAATAATAAAAAGTTCTTTCAGAGTTCTGTGTGCAGTCAAAGTCCTCAGCAACTTTCAAAGAGGAGTGGGAGTGAGAGAGAAAAAAATGAGTAAAAGTTTTGAAATACCTCTGGTGGTACAGTAGGCTGCATTTGTGTGGAGAGCTTAGAAAAGGGTTTCATTCCACAGGTAAATCAGGTTGAAGCTTAGCACTGTGAAGAAAAAGGAACCTCCCCCCTCTATCATTATGCTTGATCAGTGTAGCTTTCATTGGCTTGCCTCCAATACTGAAGTAATCCATAATCTCTTTTCAAGGATCACAGTGCAACAAGCAGGAGGAAGTTGAATATTTGCTTCATCATTTCAGATTACTTTTGAGAGCTGTGAACAGCGAGCAAACCCTGGCATGGAAAAACGTTATCAGAATATTCTTTGGACCAATATTAGAGTATGAGTTAATGTCAGGAGCCACATTTTCTGGCCTGCTTCTGGTTTTTTTTAGGGGAAAACAGGCCCTTGTCAGTCTAACGCAAAAGTGAGCCATTTCAAGTAAAACAAAATTCTGAAGCAACGCAAGTTCCCTGAATGTCATTTAATTGTAAACAGTGTTGAAAAAAAGAGGGGGGTTCCATTGAGTTAAAATAAATAAAAACAGTAGTATTACTTGTATTTATATACCACCTTTCTTAGGTCACCAGATTTCTCTAATGGCTATAACTCAAGGCGGTTTACATAGGCAGACTTTATTCAGAAACCCAAAGGTTTTTACAATTTTTGCAGAAACGTTCTATCTTCCAAGAACTACACACATACAGATGGATCTCTCTGGATTTAGTCCTTCTTTCTGGCCACCCATTTGTCTTCTTGCTGGCTGATAAGCGGCTTCCCTGCTCCCACCAGAGAAGCAGCTGACTTCAGCACACTCCCCCTCACACAAGGCAGCCGAAGGCAGCTCAGCTGTTAATCAGTCTCAATTAACGAGGTCTGCCGCTCACAGAGACTTCCGGTAGTCCCGAACTGGCGACCTTCAGATCTTTCAGCTCTTATCTTCAGGCAAACGGAGGCATTAAGAGGCACTTTTCATAGGGCAAGAGGCACTTTTCAAGTGGTATCCTCTTATATTTAGCAGGGGGAGAGCAATTGTCCCTCTTCACCCCAGCACAGTGTCTTTCTCGTGGCTGTTGCTGGTGGTGTTCTCCATTCTTTTAGATTGTGAGCCCTTTTGGGACAGGGAGCCATTTAACCTTAATGTTATTATTTGCCTGTAAACCGCTTTGTGAACTTTATGTTGAAAAGCGGTATATAAATACTAGTGATTGATTGATTGATTAACCCTCTCGACTAAATCTTCTGCCCTACAGTATTGTGTTACTATTATATTAAGGGTGCAAACCAAGCGTCCTCGTAGGCTGGCACAAATTATTTGTGCCAGCCTATGAGTGCCACAAACGCACAAGGGCGTTTGTGATGACTCAGGAGCACAGCAGGCTGGTCCACGGACGTGGGCTGGCCTCCCTGCGCCTGAACCTCCAGCACACAGGTAAGGCTGGCCTACAGAGGCCCATGGAGGGGGTTGGGGAGGGGAAGGGGAAGGCAGAATGGGGTGGAAGAAGGGGGAGGGACCTCCACCCGTGAGCAGACCAGCCTGGGGAGGGGGTGGGTGGGACCAGGATCTGGCACTTGGGCCAGATCCTATCTCCTGTCCCTGTTGGCTCTACCCAGGCTGCACGGAGGTGCACCAGCAATTTTGCTGTATTAATATAAATAGAATGATGCAATGTGCGCAATAAAAGAACAAACTACAATACTACACCAAAACCATAGAACAACAGCAGAAAACAGTAAACAGCATTAAAAACAGCAGCCATTCTCATTCTCTGAAAGCTTTGCTAAATAGGAAGGTCTTTACAGGCCATCTGAACAAGGAGAGGGTTGGCATCTGCGAAATGTGCCTGCAGAGGACATGCCGTATGTGAGCTGCTGCCACCAAGAAAGCATTCTGGTACTTCCAGCTTCTTTGCAGCTATGATTGCTTCAGAACCTTTCAAGCTACTAGTTATCCTGTTATCATGAAATACATGGGACAAAAGGAGGGCAACAAATCCAGCCATGAGGTTCGCGTGACCAAAGTGTGTCAGGTTAAGACTAAAATTTACTGAACTATTTAGATTCAAAGCTTGCTTTACAATAATGATTTCCTTCTGAATCTTCCAGGGAACTACAATGGTACATACTCATCACCATGCCTGAGAAACTCTATTCGTTAACCCACTTCTGTGGCCAGAGTGGCACTAGAGAACCTTTCAAATAATCCCTATCTACTCATTATATTGCTTGGGACATGGTGGCGCTGCTGCTGGGCTTTCCGACCGGAAGGTTGGGAGTTCAAGACTGCGCTTGAGCTCAGTGAGCTCCTGTTGCTTGTCCCAGCTCCTGCCAACCTAGCAGTTCGAAAGCCCCTAAATGCAAGTAGATAAATAGGGACCACTTTGGTGGGAAGGGAACAGCGTTCCGTGTGCTATGGCGTAGAGTCATGCCGGCCACATGCAGTGGTGCCTCTACAGGGAGGGCAAAGCTCTAAGTTTTGCAAGAAGCCTTACCCTGTCATGTAAATCCCGCCTCTCCCTTGCTGCTGTAGCCAGTAAGCAATGCCAAGATGTTGCTTTTCCCTGTGAGGATTGGCTAAAACAGTGCAGGAAAGAGTGATTTCCACGGCAAGGTAAGGCTTCTTGCAAGACTTAGAGATTTGCCCTCCCTATAGAAACGCCTCTGGCCACATGACCACGGAAGCTTGTCCTCGGACAAAACGCCGGCTCTACAGGCTTTGAAACGGAGATGAGCACTGCCCCCTACAGTTGGTCACGACTAGACCATTCGGTCGTGGGGAAACCTTTACCTTTTACTCATTATATTGCTGTAAGAATTTAGTTACTGTGTAGTGCCAATTTATCCAACTGCACTGCACCTGCACCACACCTCTGTTAGCTGTATAATGGAGCACAGCCTGAAAAATGATTCAGAAAACAGCATGCTAATTGCAACAACCACATCCTGATGCTTTGGTGTTTCTAATCTTCTGACTATTGATCAGGCTAAGCAACAGTTCACTTCTGAAATCCTCCACTGTAATAACTGTTGCAAGCAGTGGGCACAATCCAGCATATTTTAGGCATACCTAAAACCCATTGAAATCAGTTGAGTAAGATTATAACTGGATGTCTGAATAGCACTGATTTCAATTAGACTTAAGCATAGCTTTCTCTAGATTTCACCTTATGGCTCTGCATCTAAATGAGCACTGACACAACACGTGTATCTTTGTGAATAATTGGCATTTGCACATTAAAGTAGGCAGTTAACTCCTGGGCAAGGACTCTATTTTCCGTATAGAAACTATTATGCCGCTGGTGTTAATGCAAGATACTGGATTTCCTGGACAGCTCATATTGTTGCAGAAAGGTAGGATAATCTTAATAATAATAAGCAGATCTCCTGGAGTTCAAGGAAGTTCTCTAACGTACACTGCAATCTTATACAGCAGTGGTTCTCAAACTGTTTTAGCACTGGGGCACACTTTTTAGAATGACAATCTGTCCAGGACCCACTAGAAGTGATGTCATGGCTGGAAGTGCGATCACTGTGACACCAGAGCCTGCTGCTTTCCTAAGAATGCAGCAATAAGTTGGGTTATTTCTCAGCCATTTTCCAATAGCAAAGTGAATCAGAAAGAACAATGCCTATTTCTAACTTTGGTACAAGCAAAACAACTGGTGGATCCCTACCCACAGCTTGGGAACCACTGCTATACAGGTTTACTCAGAAGCAAGGCCCATTGTGTTCAATGGGATTTACTTCCAGGGAAGAGTTGTAGGGCCAAGGCCTTAATTAACTACCTTAATTAATTCTGGGTCAAGTATCTCTTTTCTGCACCAGTATAATAGTCATGCTTTGCATAATTAAGTTGCTATCATATTTAATTAACAGAAAGGTAGGAAAAGGAAGAGCAGTTTCCCCTTTCAACCTTGTGATTCAGGCTATGCTCGCAGGAAGAGCATAACCTGCGTACTGTGTACAGTAGGCACTACAGACCTGGAGCAGAAGACACGTGAACATTCTCGCTTGGGAGATAAAATTGAAAGGTGAGTCAACTGCATTCTTGTTAAGTCCCCACAGTCAATTGCTCTGTGCTAGTGGATGGAATGTAGCCAGCTACAAAATGCATGAATCCAATCACGGGATTCACTACGAGTTTCTGGACAAACTGGTATTTCATACTTTTATAAATGAAGCGGTGGGGGAGAGAAACAGAACTAGTTGTGAAAACAGGTTGCTTGAAGAGGCTGCAGTTTCACTGTTAGTAAAGCTCAGTAATCATATGAAGATTTCTGGAATGTATTATTCTTTCTTTGCCCTCATTGTCCACAAGCACTGGTAGGGCAGCTTTCAAACCATTTCCTTGCCTTCTATTTGCCTTTCACTTTCTTTTCCAAAAACTGTTTGGGGTCAAAGCTGTATAGCAGGCTACAGAGCCAGAGAGAGCATTCCATTACAGCTTCGGCAATGCAAGCCACTGAAGCTGTCTCGATCCCCCTCCTTAGCCTAAAACACCAAGTTTCTACAATGTACACAAGGTGAAAAGGGGGAAGATATGTACCTCAAAATATTGCCAGTTTAGTAGGTTGGTATACAACATGAATCTGCTACATGTACTTATTAAAACGGACACGTGTTATTAACACTATTGACACACATGTGTTCTTCCAGCATAACATGCTTTGCAGTTGTTGCAAACAACACTGCCGGAGAGCACAGCCTGGCCAGTGTGGAAGCAGTGAGAGGCTGGGTCCATGTAGGGATGGATACAGCGGCACCAGTGTGAGAAAGTTGGATAGGATTGGGCCCTTAGTGAGGTTCTGCAAGGAGCAGCACCATCCTAATCACCCCTTTGGGCTGGTGCATGCCATCTGTGTCTGCCCAGCGCTGTTGCCTACGTACCATAAGTCATGTTCATGCCAGCGTAAAAACCGCTGGGCCAACACAGAGAGCAGCCTGGCACTGCTACCAGGACTGCCAGATACGCAGGTCCTGCACTGGCTGAGTTCATCCAGCACAGGGTCATCTGGGGGCAGGAGGCTCGTAGGTGGGGTGGCCCAGGGAGGGGGTCGGAGCTGGGACCTGGCCATTAGGAGCTGGACTAATTCCCATCCCTGGGCCGCATGGTTCTGATCCGGGCTGCAGTGGGGCGCTCGAACTTGCACCTGCTAAACAGCAGGCACAGATCTGAGGAGACCTATCAGCTCAGCTGAGGCTTACCCCAGGGCAAGGGGAAACAATCCTCTTGCCCCATGGTGAGCTCCAGTGCAGTCCTAAGCTGCGCTTGCATGCAATGCAGTCTTGCTGGCTTGTCTGCTCCTGCACAAGTTAGGACTGCGCCCTCCGTTTCACACTGGCTAAACCAAGAAATTGAAGTAGCCCTGAAATGTGATTTCATGTTACAAGTTTATGGTATGTCAAATTCTGATATGCAAAATTGCTGGCTTTCCAGAGTAAACACAATAAAACAACACAAGGAAGCAGATCAGTTACTGTATTCCTTCCTGTTCATGCTTATGTATTTTCTCCCCTCTAATAGTGCATACAATATTTCAGTGATCATAAAACACCACCACAGACTTAACCCAGGACTTCTGCTGCTCATTTTTCCGCCCCCCTCCATTTTTCTTTTCGGCGTGCAATATTTGCCTCCAGACATATTTAGAATTATTGAATCAAAATTTTGGGCCCTGAACAAATGACCAATTTAAATTCAGGTCTGAAATGGTCTTCAAGACTAATAGTGTTAACTTTATAACCTAGAAAGTTCCAGACCTTCCTGCAGGTTACAACATTTGATTTAAAGGTTTAAATGCATCTAAGTTATCCAATCTTTATGCACCTTTCTTTTCTGTCTAAAATGGTCATTTCCAAAATAGTGTTTATAACTATGAAAATATATTGGTTTAATTTCCTGGATTGTGCCTCCACCCCCTGCCCCCATTAGCCTCATGGTATTCTTCAAATAGGCTATGCAGAGCTCATGATATACAATAAAAGAAGTTCACTTTAAAAAAATATATATTTTTTTTCTTTTTCAACACCTGGATGGCTTGGAAAGACATGTTTAGAGTGACTCGTTTTAAGTGACGTTTAGGATATTGCACTGTTGTACTCTTTGGAATTCTTGGTGATCAGCTACGTGGTTTGGGACCTGGAGATATCTGAAAGCAACACCTTCTTCTGCACAAACCTGCTTCTGCACTACATTCAGCATTAGCCCTGCTCTGTATTCCCTTCACTGGCAGAGTATGACTATTGAAGAAATATGACAGGGCCTTCTTGGTTGTGGTGCCAAATTGTACAATGCATTTATCTAATTTTTAAAGTTTATACTTCATCCTTCCACCTCCACAGGGCCACTCTCCACAAGGTGGCTCTCAAAATTTCAAATACAATAAAGCAATTCTTCTTTTTCACTCAGGTATTTTTGCTTAGAGGGATGTGGTGGCGCAGCAGGTTAAACCATTGCTGCTGGGCTTTCTGACCAGAAGGTTGGGAGTTTGAGACCACACACTCCTGTTGCTTGTCCCGGCTCCTGCCAACCTAGCAGTTCGAAAGCATGCAAAAAAATGCGAGGAGATAAATAGGTACCACTTCGGTGAGAAGGTAATGGCGTTCTGTGCGCTATGGCATATAGTCATGCCGGCCACATGACCATGGAAGCTTGTCCTTGGACAAACGCTGGCTCTACAGGCTTAGGAACGGAGATGCAACACCCCCTACAGTTGGTCACAACTAGACCATTCGGTCATGGGGAAAACTGTACTTTATATTTGCTTATGCCTCCCTTCTTGAGGTTTTTTTTAAAATTATTACTTTTTTTTTATCTAGATGTATGTGAAAAAAATTCTTAGCAGTTGTGGTGATCTGCATAAAAGGTGCAAAATACAGGTGCACAATATACTTCAAATTCATCTAGCCAATTTTACCCTCAATCTCATATTTCATTGTATGGGCCAAAGTGACACTTGAGTTCCTTTCTTACTAAAGAACCAAAAATAGCAGTACTCTTTCAGCTGCTGGAAATAATGCGTTGCTACCCAATCTAACGATGTCACACCCAGTGTTTCCATGCTGAACAGCAGAGCTATTTGCATAGAAGGCCAATACTGGGGCTGAAAAGATATGGGTGTGAGTGGCAGCAGGAGGTTCAATCATTGCTTCATCAGGCTGACCAGGTAGCCAAGACAAGACTCCAGGCACTTAACTTTCTGCCAAACCTGAACTACAGGCTGGAGGACCATAGGAGGGAAGATGCCCGGAGCAGAGATGGGCCCTGTGGTCACCCTGCAACAGGTGTACTAACAATACAGTAGAAAAATGTAAAGTTGCCCGGAATACAGCAAATGAATACTATGCATTCAGCTGTCATTGCACTGGACATTGCAATTGCATTGTGGAGTTCAGGAGAGCCTGAGGCTTCCAACCCCCTTTTTAATATAAAAGCATCTTTAGGAGAGCTGGAGGGCAAATATACATTTGAAAGCCAGTGGGGAACTTAATCACAAACAAGTAGTTTGACCCTTACATTTCTTTTGTTTCTCCTCCACTTTTGCATACTGTGTGGTCTTGCTTTTTCCGCTTAGTGTTGCAGGCTGGCCATTCGAAAGCTGCTAGAAATACTGAAGGCAGCAATTCCACTCTGAGGTTGAGAAAGCTGCTCATTATAAGGACTGCCCCGCTGGCATGGAGCCCTGCCAATGGGATGGCAGGTTGGTGCTCCTGCCATGCAGAAGCAAGTCTATATGGGATGGCTGTAAAATTGGAACTGGTCTATAATCTGCCTGCATGTTCAGGATCAGTGCCAGCACTGGGCTGCTGTGGACAGAGATCTGCACTGCGGCCTCCATGATTTGGCACTACCCCAGCACATTTGGCACTACCCCTGCCAGGAATACTGAATATCCAGGGGTCGTCCTAGCTCAATCTAGCTCAGCATTTCTCAACCAGTGGTACTGTTACCAGCGGTGGTGTCCAGTGGTACTCACAGGACTGCCAAGCTTCCGTAACCTGGTAGTAATCTGGGAGTAACTAGCAATGACATCATCATCAGATACTTCCCATGGTATTTCCAATAGGTAGGCCACGCAAAGTGGTATGGCAGGGGACTAATGTTGAGAACTGCTGATCTAGTTTAGTCTGGGCTCCCACGCTGATGGGAGTGTGCTCTTGGCCAATACCTGACCTGGTCAACAGCGGATGCTGAGCCTGTCTGGGCTAAAAATGAGCAGGTCTGTCAACCATTGCTTTTGCCTTCATTAATTTTGGGGAGGCTGAGGCTACAATCCTAAACATTGAGAAGCAAGCCCCACTGAACTTAATGGGACTTACTTCTGCATAAACCATGATGTGCAGTGCAGGGGTGGAAGGTGAAGCAGAATCATCCCAATGGAGTTCTTTGAAAGTGCCACAACCATCACTGCAGTGGCTGTGATATTGCAAACACTTACAACACATGGGGTTCCAGCTGTTCAGAGCCTATGGCTTGTGCGATCACAGTGATGGTGGCATTTTTCAAAGAACTCCAGTGGGGAAGTTCTGCCTTACCTTCCACCTCTGCACTGCATGTCACTGGCATAAACATACTTAGGATTGTGCTGTTAGAAATTTCTTCCCCTTGGCTTATGAAAGGTTACTAGGACAGTATTTGAGAAAGATTGAGGGCACAATCCTAACCAGCACAGTTAGGCCAGAAAAGTTTGGCTGGCACAAGGGCCATCGTAAAGCGTGTTTGGACCACACTTGGAGTCAGGGAGGATGGTGCATATGTGTGTTGGCCTCTCTGACTCTGAGAGTGGTACAAACATACTTTACAGTGTCTCTTGTGCCGGTCAACTTTGCTGGCCTGTGCCAGCCTAACTCCAGGTTATGATGGCGCTCTGAATTATGTTGCCGTAAAAAAGAAGATGAGCTATACTTTTCCATCTCTCCTTTGATGAAAGAAAAGGATGTGCTTTTAAAAGATGTATTCCTTTTAGGGCTCAAGACTAGATTTGGGCTTGAGACTAGAAAGCAAGCAAGAGGAACAAACTGCTGTTTTTTTCCATATTTTGTGCTCCTAAAAGCCACACTTCTATAATGGTACTATAGAACTAAGGGGAAAGGTGGACAGGGAGTAAAGAATTCACTCTGTATTAATTGATTTAACAGCTGGCCATGGGGGGGGGGACAATGATGAGGGGGGAGAAAGAATGCATGACATGAACCGATTGCAGGGAGTACAAAAGGTAGTCGTTTCCAGCCTATTGCCCTAACTTACAAACTACATATAAACCTTGTCAAAGGAAAAGAGTTGGTATGGTTCTCTTTATCATTGTACTCTTCCCACCCCTGTATTTTCTGTTGCTTTAGTCTTTGCTTTGTTTTTAATATTTCTCTCTCTCTCTCACTCACACACACACACACCTGAAAGTCACTTTCAGGGCTCAATTTGGAGTGGAAAAGTGGGATACTCAGTTCAACAGTGGTAAGGCACATTAACTAAAAGGAAGATTTCCCCCATGATATGAATATAAAAATTGTCTGTGTGTAAAAATGCTCAGGGGACTTGGGCTTGAGACTAGAAAGGGAGCATGAAGAACCAAACTGGCTGGTTTTTCCATATTTTGTGCTCATTGTCCAGATGGAATGGTGACTAATTCATTGTAAAAAACATTACCGTAATTAGACTGCAAAGCTACTCACATTTCAACAACACTGGACTCTTACTGAACACAAAGATGACTGGGGCAATAACTCAGAACATTTCTGAATTGTATGTAAGATTCCTCTTTGTAACAGGATTTAAACCAGAACAGTTACCAAGCAGCTGAGTTCTCCTTTAGGTGACCACCCATGCCTGCTTCCCTTTATTTCACAAAGAAAAAAAAAGCAGAAGTGAAATTGAAAGGTGCATGCATAAACTTTGTACATTTGAAAGCTTCCTAGTAGCACCACTGCCCTGCCACCACTTACCCTGCTGAAAATAGTTTGCAACAGCTTCACTATCCACACTTCTGCCTTCTAACTCTTTTCCCCCTACTGATAAATTTGACAGCTGCTCTGCTCTATGCATGTTTCCTTAACTGCTTTTGAACAAAAAGTTAACAAAGCAGTTTACACAACAAAATAAATGAGATGGTATTCCCTTTCCAGTCAGCTCACAGTCTTAAAAAAAAGAAAAAACATGCAAAAGAGAAACCGGCTAACAGCCACTGGAAAACATGCTACACTGGGGTGAGCAGAGGCAGTTGACTTTCTCTGTCTAAATGCAGTATAAAAGAAAAGTACTTTAAAAGGTGCCTCTTAACCCAGTTAGTGGGGCAATGCATCTGTTGAGTCTGGGAATTCATGGGTTAAGAAGAAAATCAGGCTGAATTTAGTTAGATTCCCAATTAAGTGTGCATGGGATAAAAAGCCTTATATTTTAACAGTTGGCTGTTGCTATGAATGGGGTGAAAATACAGAAGAAATAAAATGGATGGTATGGAAGGAAGGCAGAGGCGATTCTTTTCTAAAGAAGTGGCACATTAGGATTCATACATTCTAGAAAGGCAGACTAGATCTTCTCAGGCCATGGTGAGGTAATCAACAGGAATCAAGTGGGTTCCTAGTCGGGAGGGGGGCTGACGATGGATCCGTTTTATGATGAACAGCTTTCTTAGTACACGTCTAAATGAGAGCAACGATTGCACCCGAGCCTGATGCAAAGTCGAGCCAGCCTTTCTATTCCTCGTGGCACCCGAACCCATCTATGCAGGTTTCATTCAGAAGGCAGGCAGGCAGCGCCATTCAGTTCAAGGGGACCGGCCGGCTCTCGTCGCATAAAGGGGGCATAACCTTGCCATCCCGTTGATTTCCAAGTGAAGTCAGCCCCGCCGTCAGAGTCTCCTTCCGAGTGGCTGCGTTTCGGGCGGCGGCAGTCCCGGCGTTGCAACCCCTGCGGCTCGCGCACGCAGCCCCCGAACGCCAAGGAAACCGGAAGACCCCCTTCTTCCTTCCCGGCCGCGTTTTGAACTCCACCGCAGACAAGAATGTGAGGGGGGGGGAGGCCGGGAAGACGGAGAGAAAGGAAAGTTTCGCGCGAGCCGCTGCCTGCAATCCCCGCCTCACCCCAGCGCGGGGCGGGGCGGACGGACGGAGCCTGTCAGCTCGAGCAACTTCGTCGTCGGCTCCCCGCGGCAGGCAGTAAAGGCGACCTTTTCAACTCCTGCCAGCGCCTGCCGATTCCTGCCCCCTGGCAGCGTGGAGGAAGCGATGAATGGTCAGAAAGGGGAGGTGCCCGCCGCCTCTCTGCACTGCCCGGGCGCTGAGCGGGCTGTCCTGCCTGTGCACCGCCGCGCTCCACCCTGCCAGGCTCTCTGCCCCGCCGCAGTCGCCGCCACCGGCAAGGGGGAGAAGTAAAGCCACTGAGGCGCCGCTGGAGGAAGGGCGCGACGGCGGCGGCAGCAGCGCCCGCTCGCTGCGCCCTTTGCCGCCACCACCAGCCCCTTCCCCCCCTTCCTCTTTTTTTTTTTTTTGGCGGGCGGGAGTCCTTCTCTGCCATGACTCCACCGCCGAGCGGGGCAGAGTGAAGCTGAGCTGCAGCGGGGAGTCAGTCCCTCTCTCCGGTGGAGACAATGAGGCGGCTCTTCCTGCTTTTAGCCGTTCCTTTGCTGTGCCTCGGCAAGGTATGACGCTTGGAAAAGGGGGAGGAGGGGCTACTACTGCCGGGGGGGGGAACCTTTCGCAGGCGTTCAATCGGATCTTCCCCTGTGTGCCCCCCACCTCGAGCGGCTTTCCTGTGCTCCCCTCTGCTGTGCATGTCTTCCCAGTAGCAACAGACCTGCTTCCCCCCCACCCCGGCTTCTACACCGACCTGCTTCCTCCCCCTTAAGCCCAGGAAAGTCTGGAGTAAGCTGCGGGAGTCCTTTAAAGATCAGCTGTGGTTGTTGTCACGCGGTGAGTTTGCTCTCCGTGAAACCCAGAATTAATCGTGCTCACAACCCGATCCTGTGCAGAGATAGGCGCGCCTCAGCACGCGTGGAATCTGGCTGTGTGTATGGGACGCTTTCACGCAGGACATTAAATACAGGTGTCGGTGTATTTAGTGCGGGGATAGAAAGGAGAAGAGAGTCACCTGCGTACCTACCAGCCGATGTATATGCCTTACACTTGTGTTAGGGATGCAGGACATGCAAAAGGTGTTTTTAAACTGTGGTTTCACGCACACTTATTAAGGAGTAAATCCAATTAAACAGCGGGAGATATTTTTGAGTCAGCACATTTAAAGTCTCTCTGTTGGTGTCATATATGAAACTGACTTCAGGGCACATCTTTAAGATCACTGTACTGCAGAAATCTGACTTGTACTGTAACGAATGTTACTCACCTGTCTGGACGCTCCATGGTAAAAAGATGCATTCTCCCACTTTTCCTGGTGTGTTAAGAGCACTGGGACACAAGCCATTGGATCCTGCAGCCGTTTTTTTTGTGGGATGCAAAAAGGGCATGCCATGCTGGCCTGGCCTGCTTTCAGACAAGCTCTCTTGGGCCGGGTGGCAGCTGCTGTGGCACAAGGCACACTGGGGTGCTACCTGGCTGATGCAGCCAGCACCGAGGCCAGCTGTGCTGAATGGCTGAGACCCCTTAGACCAGATGGGCTGGGAGGTGCTGGCCCCTGCCTTATCAGCATAGTGCTTGAGGGTCTGGACAGACCGTAAAACTCTGGTCTTCCACTGGGTGGGCAATGGGGAGTGTGAAGCTGGGAGGAGAGTGGAAGTAGGTAACTTTTTGGACTGGAAGTAGGAAACATTTTTGGATGAAGTGGGTTGTGGTGCCAAAAGGTTTGAGAAGCACTGCATTAGAGTATATATTAAAAATCACATAACTTTTTATAATTATCCTATTGTACTTGCAAATCAGGGACTAAACAGTAGTAGAAGGGAATATACTACTCTCTATCTACATTTCCTTTTAATGCAAGATCATGGAAGAAACAAGAATCTAGAAACAAGAAACAAGAATCTAGGAGTACAAAATTGGGGGAATGTAACTATTCCAGATACTAACATAGAATTTAATGGTATGATTGAGCATTTTGTAGCATTGGTATGGAATGGTGATCCTTTGTGGCTCATGGTGACAGGAAAAGTAAGTGGCATCTGATTTGGATTAATCAGTCTAGGTCTAGGACAAAGGCCATAATCATGCACCTGCTTCTTTAATTAGTTGAACCACCAGTCTAACTAATTCTGTCAAAAGCAGTGGGCAACCTGATTGGGTCAGGGCCCTCAAATGTGAGTACTGTACATACATTTAAAGGTGTGTATCCATATGATTCCCCTGTATGCTTGAAAATGCTGGCTCCACATCTGTGCAATGCATAGTGCTGCCCTATCATGGACATGATGGCTAATCAGGAGTCAGAAGCACCATGGAAAAATCACCTGAAGAGCTCACTATGTGGTTTTTGTAGGGCTGTGTTTTCTGGAACATGTTGGATATGTAGATTAATAATATTGGCAGCAGCCTTCAGCTTGGTTTACTGCCAGTCTGCTTGCCTTTGTTCATTATTCTTGAAGAGGCTTGTACATGCTACAAGGTTCATCAGAAAATAAGCATAGCAATTTCTATTTCACACACAATATCCCTTTCCCCCTTTACTGCTTTCAGTAGATGAGATACTTTACAGCAAAAGAGATTAATGCAATTACTAAAGTTTGACCCACTAAAGTTTGCATGAAAGTTTGAATGTTTTTTCAATTTACTGTAATTTGTTGTATGGCTTGAACATTGCTCTACTTGGTCTGCCTCCCTCTATTTGAAATTGTTCTTCTCCTGAGATCAACAGAGGGGGCCTTCTTGCATTTCCCTCCACTGGCAGGGGTGTGTTTGACAGTCACTGATGGGAGGGCCTTCTCTGTGGTGGTACCCAAGCTGTGGAACTTCTTGTCCACTGAATGGAAGGCTGGCTTCATCACAGTCACTGAAAGTTTCACAGTTTCAACAGTTACTGAAAACATTTCTGTTCCATTTAGCTTTTAGGGCCTAACTTTATGTTGATCATTTCTGTTTCCTCTTAGTTGAACAGTTTTGATTATTCTTGTTTTTTCTGGCGCTGCATATTGTTTGTTTTTGTGAGTTATTTAATTTTTTATTGTGTTTTTAATATGTTGTGAGCTGCCTTGAGCTTCCATCTTGCAGGAGGGCAAAGGTGGGGTACAAATATTTTTTTTAATCATGATGATGATGTAGGAAAAGAATTAACTTCCAGAGAGGAGTATTGTGTGAGCTTGTTCTCATTAAGACAACAGAGAACAGACAAATAGAAGGATCCAAAATTTAGTCTGCAAGATTTTGCAGCAGAGAAATGGTAAAAAGCCTACCATGCTTGCTATAATACCTGCTTCTGACTTACTGAGCATACTTGCTGGTGTACTTCTTCAGGACACTTCTGGTTTGATGAACTGCTCAGATGTTTCTCTTATTTGCATTAGGAGACTTTCACAACTTTATTGTCTAATTGGAGATAAGTAGCCTATAATTAAACTGGTAGTTGAAACAATAATGGCTATAGTAAGGAACAGCAGACTGTTAAAGCTGCTCATGCAGGAGTGTCTTGTTTCATACAGCGGGCCAAATAGCATTCATGATGCCTGATGAGGGCTAAAAGTGATGTCATAAAGCAGGAAGTGATGTAATTAAGCAGGAGATGATAAAAAAATAAGCATTTTTTTCTCACTTGGGAACACTTTAGCTGCAAATGACAGAAGAGAAAATATGCAATTCAAGATGTGGGAGAGCTCAATTATCATGCGAGCAGTCCTTTCAGCAGTGACACCTCAGCAAAGCTCAGCTGATGTGATGAGTTCAGCTGATGGTGGTGCTGGGAGAACCCAAGGGTAGATAAAGATAAAGCATTCTCCCACTCCCAGGCCTT
Organism: Lerista edwardsae; assembly: GCA_029204185.1. Taxonomy (NCBI): domain Eukaryota; kingdom Metazoa; phylum Chordata; class Lepidosauria; order Squamata; family Scincidae; genus Lerista; species Lerista edwardsae. The sequence continues at coordinate 7,719,319 of JAJKFI010000016.1, read as the reverse complement.
GTGTTTGATACTTCTGCTCCAATGCTTTACTTCACTTTCTAACATCGTGGGCCTACGTTCCTACGTATTAAAGTATGTGCCGATATAGCATAGGAAATGCTACCTATTTCTCTGTTCCCACTTCTCCAGCAATTATGTGCCTTTGGGAAAACTGCAGAAGTTTGTTGAAGTGCATCTACTAGAAAAGGGAAGAGTATATACTCTTGTCCATATTATGTTTGCAGTTGTGTGAAGATACAGATGCCAAACATTTGTATTGTTTCAGGATCTGAACTGAGAATTTAATGGGACCTGTAATTAATTTGAACAAGAAGGACTTGTAATGAAATGGTGCACCTTTTCAGTCTTATTCCCAGTTGACTAAAGCAGCCAATTTTATCCCTTCTCACTATATTGCTGTTGGCTTTTTCCAGTAGATACTTCTGGAGTCCCCCCAATATGCTCATAGCCCAATCCTATCCTTCCCCTCATCGAAGCATCATCATCATCAAAATGACTATCACTACTATGGGGGGGGCAGTTATGGAGTAAGAGGAAGAGAACTAAGAGAACAATTGTTTCCTTACTTCGGGGTAAGTCTCCATGGTGCCAGGGGCAGTTTACTCAAACCTGTGCTATCTAAATAGATGGTGCATTGCTGGGGGGGGGACCTGGACATGATCCGCCCATCCCCTGCCCCCTTGCCATTCCTGTTCTGCCTTCCTCACCCCTCCCACCTCTCCCACTGATTTACCTGCTTCCGGCAAGCAATGGGGAAATGATGGCATAGGCAGCAAGCTGCAGGCCTTGGCAGCAGTGCGCTGACTAGTGTGCTGTTGCTTTATGCTAGTCAGCACCAGCACAGAGAGAGTGTTACCCCTGCTAACTGGGCAAGAGGCACTTTCTCAAGTGGTGCTCCTCTTATATTTAGCAGGGGGAGAGCAATTGTCCCTCTTCACCCCTGCGCAGTGTCTTTTCTAGTGGCTGTTGCTGGTGGTGGTCTGCATTTTTTTTAGGTTGTGAGCCCTTTGGGGGACAGGGAGCCATTTAACTTTATTATTATTTGCCTGTAAACTGCTTTGTGAACTTTGTGTTGAAAAGCGGTATATAAAGATTGATTGATTGATTGATTGATTGATTGATTGATTGATTGATTATCAGTGGGCAGGATGCATAGGACTGGGCCATCAGTTGGTCTTTCTCTTCTCCCTAATCATACACATTTCTCTACTTCTGCTTACCTAAGGATTTTCCCAAATACACAGAAGCCACTAACTTCAGTATAGGGAAGTACAGAAATAAGTAAATAAATAAATAACTTTATGGGGAGGACGGGATGTGTTTTGTCCTGTCACGCTGTTTCGATAGGCACGCAACCATCTCCTATTACCATATAGTCAATTGTGCAAAGCATCATTTCTCAATAGGGAATTTGCTGGCCACATCCTGCTTGGCAGACTTGAAGCAACTATCACCAATGGTCCTGCACCTTCTTTTTTCTTTTTTCTTTTGCTTTGTCTGTACTGTGGCTTAGTTCTGTACAGAGAACATGACAGGTTGCTATGAGTCCTAGGGAAGAGTCCTGCACTGGGCTCCCTGACCTGCTGCTGCTGGTATTTAGGGTACAGGAGTTGGCCTAGCCCAGTGGTTCCCAACCTTTTTTTGCACCTGGACCCCCTTTTTTGGTACAACAATCTGTGGGGACTCTCCCCAAGACTTAGGGCCAGATGTAATGTCATAAAGCAGGAAGTGAAAGCATTGTTTTTAAATCACACTTTTTGAAAGTCGAAGGAACTCCACATCTTTTTTAGAATATTCTCAGTGCTTTGTATCTAAGTGATGTTTGTATTTTGAGTTCAGTGGTTGATTTCAGCACTGAGAACAGCACTGCACAGGACACATTGTGGCTTCTCTATGCCATTGCTGATCAAGATGGTTAAGCCAAATTTTAGATAGTCTTCAGAATATTTACATTCCTTTCCCCCATGTACAGAGACTCATCAAGGCATGCACATGGAAGGCATGAAGTGCCCACTCAGAAGGAGACCCAGGAGAGATTTCATCACATGCATATGCACACACCAAGATGAGCCCATAGCAAGGCTAATTTCCCTCACAGCCACAAGCATTTAGGAAGTGACAGCTTAATGGGGAAGCTTCTTCCCTAGTCAAAATGAAGTTTCCAAGATGGTGGTGCCCAGCTTTTTAAGATGGCTGTCTCAAGGTCTTTGTGACCCCCTGAAAATTGTTTTGCTACCCCCTTGGGCGTCTTGGCCCCCGGGTTGGGAACCATTGGCCTAGCCAAATGGACCATCTGATGATCAGAAGCCCTTAGTCACTGCCTAACCTCCAGTGCATATCCCTGGCCTTCCTATCATGCTGACTTGTCAGATTAGATTACTGATATTCCTGAGCTGTGGTGTGTGGGAGTGGCCCTATCGTGGCAACTCAAAATAGAACCAGTGTACTTGGTGGTTTAGTTTATATAGATTTAAGCTGTGTGCTTCCATTGATTTTTCTTATGGATTATTCTGTCTATGCTGACAAATCCTTGAGTGGTAACTGTGGGGCAGCCCAATCCTAAACTGCCTGAGTGCCAGAGGCACTGCGGTAGCTGAATGGCTACTGCTGTATTCTAGGGGTGCCAGAGGCATCCCTGGAGAAAGGGACATTTTTCCCCTTCCCCCTGGTAAGGGCACAGGCCCCCCAATGGGTCTCCTTAAGTCTGTATTGCCTATTTTGCTGGCGCAGACTTGAGGGCCTCCATGCCTGGCTATGTGGCCCGACTTGGAGATTAGGATCTGGCAGGACCCCCTGCTCTGCCCCTCCCCTTTCCCAGTTCCACCCTTCCTGCCTGCTCCGCAGGAGCGCACCGCCAGCAGCAGTGTTACTTACTGCCAGTTGGCTCTGTGTGCCTTCCTTGGGTTCTGGGCTTTGGCACTGGACTGGCACTGGCTGTAAGGCCTTTCCACTGACGGTGGAAGTGCCTTACTGCACTTTTGCAACACTGGTGTTGGGGATAAAGGCTTACTGTAGGCGCTAGTGCCAATAGTCTGTTATAGCAGAAAAGAGGATTGTGGCACTTTAAAAATCCACTTAATGTGGCATAAGCTTTTGTGGATAGGATCCCACGCTTTTCCTATTATGTGGAGGCTGCCTCATATTCTTAAATGGTGTACGTATAGCTATTTTTTTTTCTGGATGAACTTGCATTTCTTTCCAAGAAGCAGTTATATTTGTATTGTGACCAAAGTATGAGGAAGATAGCAACACTTCCTTTTGGTTCTAATGACTGTAATGCTTAGGTTGTGTTGCTGCTGGTTAATTAGTTACAAATGGACTTCTCATGGTCAGCCTGCATTAAATCTCTTTTACTTCCCTAATGCTTGGAGAAGCTTATCGCTACTTTTGACCCCTGCTAACTGGGCAAGAGGCACTTTTTCAAGTGGTGTTCCTCTTATATTTAGCAGGGGGAGAGTAATTGTCCACCCCAGCACAGTGTCTTTTCTAGTGACCGTTGCTGGTGGCCTGCATTTTTTTAGATTGTGAGCCCTTTGGGACAGGGAGCCATTTAACTTTATATATATAAAAGAGAACGTTTGTGTGTGTGTACGTTTGTGTGTATGTATGTTCCACATAGGCTCCGCAACGCCTGGACCGATTGACACCAAACTTGGCACGCATACACCTTGCGGCCTGGCGACAACCACTGGGGGGGTCAGACCCCCCTAGGACTCCCGGGGTTGGGGGTGCGGGGTGGTGGTGAAACGTAAACATGATCGCAAACAGCCGACATTGGTGTCGAATCCATCGTTTCCGGGGTCGCTGAGATGAGCGGCGACACTCCCGACACTGGTGGAGTCCGGGTTCAGCCCCCCCTCGGCATTGGGGGGCGAGAAGGGGTGCGAAACAAAACGTCCGCCATGCCCTGCTGGAATGCCTGGAGCAATTGGCACCAAACTCGGCATGCCCAGCCTTGCGGCCTGGTCACAAACACTGTGGGGGGGTCAGGCCCCACTAGCGCCCCTGGGGTGGGTGTGCGCAGGGGTCCCACATGAAAAGGGTCAAAAACGGCTGAAATCAGCATCAAATCCGTAGTTTCCAGAGTCGCAGAGATGAACGGCGCTGCTCCTGCCGCCGCTAGAGTCTACATTCAGCCCCCCTGGGCATGGGGGGTTAGAAGGGGTGCGAAACAAAACGTCCGCCATGCCCTGCTGGAACGCCTGGAGCGACTGGCACTAAACCTGGCACACGTGTGCCTTGCGGCCTGGCGACAAACACTGTGGGGGTCAGGCCCCCCTAGTGCCCCCAGGGGTGGGGCTGCACGGGTCCCTCCGCGTGAAAATGCTCAAAAATGGCAGACATCGGTGTTGAAAACATAGTTTTTGGGGTCGCTGAGCTGATTAGTACAATTCATTCCTTTTCATGTCTAATAGAAGCTTGGGATAAATAAATACCCGGGCAACGCCAGGTAAGGAAAAGCTAGTTATTACTATTTGCCTATAAACCACTTTGAACTTCATGTTGAAAAGCGGTATATAAGTACCTGTTGATTGTTGATTGATTGATTTTTCTCTCCTGTACACAAAATACTGATGGAAAGGGAAGGAATCATAATGTTAAAGCCTAAAAAACTATATAGATAACTTAGAGAACAATCTTCCCCTATCCCCGCAGCATCCCTTTCAGTCATTGCTCCCTATATTTGACTCAAGGTAACTTTTCAGAAGCACTTTCTTCTTGAACTGGATCACAGAGTTTGTACTGTCTTTCTTTTCCTCCCTCACGATGTATTCTCAGCAATCCCGCATTCATCTTTGTGTTTACATTTTTTTTCTCCACTTTTGTTGACACTGGAATTTATTTCAAAGTTCCATTTGCAGCATTAGGGCTGTTCTTTATAAAGTGGATATTTAGAATATGGATTGTGAAATTTTTGTGTAACAAAAGTAGCTCACAAAATACTCCACAAAATTTGAAAATACTTCAAATTCCTAGGCATCAACACCAAATGTTGAGACACCAGATTTGCATAGGACTGAGAAATGTTTCAAATTCCTAGATGCTAGCATGGTCTTTATTGGTATCCAAGCAACTATTCTGATCTACCCTAGTGATTGGAATATTAAATTGCACCATTTAAGGCGCAATCCTAACCAACTTTCAAGCACTGACTTAGCTGTGCCAATAGGGCATGTTCTGCATTCTGCAGGAATAGCAGAGGCCTCCTCAAGGTAAGGGAATGTTGTTCCCTTACCTCAAAGCTGCATTGCCCTTATCCCAGCGCTGGAAAGCTGGTTAAGATTGCGCCCTTAATAGCTGATCTGTGGTTGTTAGTGGCTATGAAGTGTGGATTGAGAGGTCCCAAGTTCAGACTTCACAGCTGCCACAAATGTATTTTGTAGCCTTTGGATTATCTTTCAATCTCACATTTCCAACTACAATGTGGTCAGAATACAGTTTTCCTTGTTGCAATACTGTGTGTGAAGTGCTATATATAAATAGTGGAATTTATTTAAAGCCTACCTTATGGAGTCTCCTGAGTCATCTGTTAAGATATAAAATTAGAGTAAAATCTTAACACCAAATGAAGAATTAACAAATCATAATTCAGAACTGCAGGAATGTCATATTGTGTTAAAAGCCAAAGAGAATGTTATAGTGTTATCATAGTTGACACATTTTCTGTTGACATTTGCAAAAAAGAAACTTATAGTACAGTGTCTTTATTTCAGGTCTACTTTACAGTCTCTGCCCATTTCTTATAATGCCACACTTCAAGCCAAGCTTCATAGACAGATGTTTCATTTGTGAGTTCTGAATTGGTCTAGCTTAGCACTTGTCTGGCTGCAGCTGAAGGTACTAATGATTTATGCAACTTGACTTCGTCTTTTCTAAAAGTGTAGTTGCTCTTAGTTCAAAAGTTCAAAGTGTAGTTTGAACTTTTATGTACAGTTAGACCCTGGTATCTGCAGCAGTTCCGTTCCTGGACCCTTTATGGATACTAATAACCCAAGGAAGGCCTCCTGGAACACAGTTCTAGTCGCAACCAGAAGGTCCAGTGAGGCTCTCCTACCTGCGTGGGACAAATCCATGGGTCCCAAACCTGTGGATGAAGAGCGCTGACCTGTATCTCCAAATACAGGTTTTGTGGGGGAAGGGACTTGGCAAGATGCTCTCTGATGTCCCCCTAAGTAGGTATCACTGCAGGTGGCAGCAGCAGCAGCAGCAGCTCCTTCTCTAGTTCACAGTGAGAGAACTAGAGATAGGCGGTCCTGTCTCTAAGAGAGAAGGGGGGTAGAGAGGCAGAACAGGCAGTGGTGGCTCCTCCTCCTGAGCGGTTGGTTGTGGTCCCTTCTGGGTGTGTTGGTGTGCAATACAATTTGCTGGTTTCACAACAGGGATGGCTATTACTAATTAGTACTACTAACTACAGATTCACTGCTGGAGAATATGAAATTTGGCTAACTTCAAAATGTTTCATCATTTCCAAAAATAGTGTCTCTTCCATATGGAAAGCTGAAGACTCATTTCTGCTCCAGACAAGAGAAAGGTCCACATTCTTTTCCTGCTACTCAGTCAAGATCTGTTCATTGCACACTCTCTTAAAAGTAAGAGGGCATTTATAGCTGCCCTAGACATTATTATGTCTAATAATGGGATAAAAACAAAAGGCACACTCAAGGGCAGCTAGCAGAAAAATCTATCTGGAAGCTTTAACCCTGGTGCAAGTGGTAATCATAAAAATTGTTATTACAGAATGAGATCTGTTGTGTAAAAAAGGAAGAAAGCAACAGCAACCTGGCTCAGTTTACATACCAATATAATAGGCCTCCTTATGAGAGGCCTCGACATTTTCTGGGAGGTTTGCATCAGGACACTGGTCCATCAGAAGGTCACTCAAGCAGGCTGACTGCTGAATTCTCATTACTATCTGCAGTGGAAGCATCCAATGGGGTGCCCTCAGTGGGTGAGCAGGTAGGACGCCTTGGGCTTTGCCCCAGGGTCCCAAGCAACCTGGTGGTGGCAGTGGGTAACACTCCTCCTCCCCCAAACCCCACAATGCTACAAATTATATACGTAGCTTATATTTGGAAGAAATATTTTCTTATGGAACAAACAGGACTCCTTTCAAGCCACTTGGATTAGATCCATTTTTAGAAGCTTAATCCTTGGAGTCAAGTGCAACATATACACTTGCAACATGGGCTGCCTCCTCTCACATGAAGGTTTTATGTGTTCTGAAAAAGCAGGAGTATTGATTAGTGTTAGCTGGCTTGCATGTTAGGACTTTGCTTGTGGGATTTGCATATGCTAGTGGTTCTTAAACTTTTTAGAGGCCCTACAGCAGCGATTTTCAACCACCTTTATCTCATGGCACACTGACAAGACACTAAAATTGTCAAGGGACACCATTGGTCTTTTGATAATTGTCAAGGGCACATGCTGCTGGCGAAGAGCTAACATCCCTCAATGGCCCTATTAATCAATGGTGTTTTAAAATAAATCTGCCAAACTCCCATGGCACACATACAGACCATTCGTGGCACACCAATGTGCTGTGGCACACTTGTTGAAAATAGCTGTCCTAGAGGATGCTGCATGATTTATAAATGCCAAGGGGTGTGGCTAAAATGATGATTAGGCAGCAGAGCTTCCTTCGTTTGAAAACTGCTAGTGTATGCCAATATGATAGAGGATATGGGAAGCTCAAGAGTGCAGTGCTTAAGGACTGCATAGGTAGTGAGCAATAATTATTAGGTCATTGGAGGATAGGTGAGAAATTTGGATTGAGATATGTAAAGACTAGGGTTGCCAGGTCAGATACATCCAAAATCATGAGATTTTAAGGCACAACCTGGTGATGTCATAATTTTTGATGTGGGTAGGGGAAGGAAGCTTCCCTGTAGCACCTGGACTGGTACTGCGTCAGCAGTGAAACCCACATGATCTGAGATTTGGTGGTGAGATGCTATCCATCCACCTGAGAAAATACAAAAAATTTGGAGAATTCCCATTTCCCACTTTTGGCAAGCAGGAAGGAATTCAGGAAAGGAAATGGATATCTGGAAGCCGTTAATAAGATGGAGGACTATAGGGAAGGTCAGGCTGAAAGGTCTGCTTGGCATATTTCATAGAAGAGCCTGATAGGGATGGAGAGTTATAGCAGTCTGAGGTATAAGAATTGAGGCTTCAGATGTGATTACTCTGGAAATCTTAGCTTCTTAAACAGATGCATGGTGTGTTTGGCAACATTTGCCACTGTAACTAAAATGAAAACAGTTCTACTGTAAATGCTATGCTAAAATAAGTATTTTATCTAGTTTTGCTTCCAGTATTCCTGAAATACAGTGCTAAAAGGTTTAAGTACACCTGGGCTAGTGCTTAATGCAGCCATTTTCAGCCACTGTGCCGTGTCACACTGATGTGCCGTGAATGGTCCTCAGGTGTGCCGTGGGAATTTGGGAGAAGGTCATTTATTAGTAGAGCCATTGCGGGATGTGAGCCCTTACCGGCTGCACAGTGTCTCTTGTCAATTGTTAAAAAGCTGATGGTGTGCCTTGACCATTTTAGTGCCTTGCCAATGTGCCATGAGTTGAAAAAGGTTGACAATCACTGGTTTAATGTATAACATGAACTTTTGGGAAGCTCTCAAAGTTTCTTTTCATTGAAGAAGGATTGTGTGCATTTTATGGGCATGCACCCAATGGACACCCATTTAAAAACAAACAGAAAAATACTTTGGTTTTGAAATATGTAACATTTTCAATCTAAACATCAGTATCAGAATGAGTTACTTTTAAAACTGTGAGAACAATTTAAGCCACTTACTTTCATAAAGAAAGGATCAGGAAGTAGTGATAAAAAACTGAAGCAATGCATGGAAGGAGAGGCAGAACTGATGTGTTCATAGCAGCAGAATGAGTTGAGACCCAGAGGTGGAGCAGCATTAGCCAGTGAATATTACAAAACCAGCCATAACCATCTGCATCGCTGTAATTTATCACATTTAAGAAATGGGCAAATGTTCCCCACATAATAAGCTGTTTTCACCCAACCACATATATGAGTACAAAAGAAAGGGGAGGAAAATAAGGGAGGGTTGAAGAAAAAAGGAAAGTTCCTATGGTTTAGACCATAGCAAAAAAGTTGGAGTGTGGATCTTTGTAGCCTGAATTAAGGGCTATAGGCAAAAGGTACCTGTAGCTCTTGGCTCTGTGAAATCACTTCACTTACTTGCTGTGGGAGAGCTAGTCTCTCCCTCTGAATACCTCCTCTTAACCAATGAGAGGGAATCAACCAGAACGAGGGAGTTCCGTCATACTCGATGGCTCAGAATGCTGTCTTTGCTCTGAGATGGCTCAGGAGTGTCGCAAACGTGCCACAAGGCACATTTGCGCTGACTCGAGTTGGGGAGGCCAGGGCTCAGTCATGTGCTGGCCATGCTGTAATTGAGACTTTGGCCAATAATTATAGGCTGGCTGGCACGGGGGGGGGGAGTGTTGCTGGGCAGACCTGCCTGGGGAAGGGAATAGGAGGTCAACATAGGCTGCATCCCATCTCTCATCCTTGATCAGGTCTGCCTTACACAGGACTCTCAGATTTGCATCAGTGATTTTGTTGGTGCAAATCTAAGCAGCCCCATTGGGAGAGCTGCTGTGTGACACGGGGTAAGGGGAATTAATTCCCCTTATTCTGAGTTACACGCCATCCATCCCTAACCCCACACTGGATGCTGGGCAGGCCTCCCTGATCCAGTGTGAGTTAGGATTGGGCCGTTAAGAGAATTAGTTCAAGTGATGCCTGAAATTGCTTTTGGACCTTCCCTAAAACAGCTCAGAAATATAGTGGATGTGCTCACCTACAGCACTTGCTCAGAAAGGAGGAAAATCAGAAATATGGCACAAGAAAGTCAGTGGAGAGTTGGGGATCAGTGGTGAGACTGCACCAAAGTCTAAGACTGCCCTTCTGTATTTGCTGGATTGAATGAGTGAGGGCCAGATCCTGTCCAACTTTCCAGCATCACTGCAGCCACAATGCAGCTCCAAGGTAAGGGAACAAATGTTCCCTTACCTTGAGGAGGCCTCCATGACTGTTCTCCCCCACCCCCACATTGGGGGTGATGCAATTCATGCCCCATTGGTACAGCTACATTGGTGCTTGAAAAGTGGATAGGATTGCACCCTGAGCTGCATTGCAGGAGCTGTAGGGCAAGGATGCCACATCTGGGCAAATCTCCTGAGTTACAATGGGGTTTAAAGGCAGAAAGAGGTATTTCGAGTGAGTCCCCAAAACAGGCAATTGCTTGGATTCACTTGAAGAAGAGAAAGTGAGTCAGAGGTGTATTGCAGTGTGTCCCACAAAGGGTGGCTATTCAGCCTGTGTTGGCGCAGTGGTTTTGGTTGTGCTCAGGTAGAGAAGAGGGGAGAAGGGGTTACTGATCCTGGGTGCCAGCTAAACATGGTGGGTTGTGGGTGGAATGGGAGTGGCTTGCTGCAACACCAACCGGCAAATAAACAAACAGATTGACAGCAAGGCAAGATGAAGGCACGGAAAGAAAATGCAAAGGTCTAGTGGCCCAAAGTCTTTTTGGATTGTCTGAAGGCCAAATTCTATTCAATTTTCTAGCCCTGGTGTAGCCATCCAAATGGGGTGTATGCTGCATTCTATGGTAGGGGGACAGTCATGGATGGCTCCTCAAGGTAAGGGAACATTTGTTCACTTACCTCGGGGCTGCATTGCAGCTGCATTGACACCAGAAAGTTGGATAGGATTGGGCCCTGAATCAGGTCAGCATGTTTGATCACTCAAAAGGCACTTTTATATATTGTATAGTATATCTATCCAGCTTTTCTGCTGTTAAGCACTTCTGAGGTGGCTTAGAACAATAAAAAAAAACACAACTGTACATAAATGGTTAAGGGATATTGTGTGTGTGGGGGGTAATTGGGAGAAATGGGAGGGGAATTTATAATCTAAACTATCTGAAAACATTTTGTCTATTCATCTACAGAATATTATTCATATCATAAATATTTGCATGATCAACCACATCAAATATTTGCAGATGAATATGCACTCTGGAAAAATACAGTGTTGGTTTTCATCATTGTTAGAGCTTTATGGTATGTGGCTTAACTGGTTGGTGTTTAATTTCATTTAATTCTTTACACACGTTTGTGGAACAGTTTCTTAGTTTAGGATGGGCTACTAGCATCCATGCCCTTCCTGGTTACTGCTGGCTTGGGGCATTCGCTCATGCTGGAAGCTTCCTTGTTTCAGGGCACAATCCTATCCAGCACTGATTTAGCTATACCAATGGAGTGTGCTCTGCATTCTGCAATGTGGGAGGACAGTAACAGAGGCCTCCTCAAGGTAAGGGAACATTTGTTTCCTTACCTTGGGGCTGCATTGGCACTAGGCCATTGGATAGGAATGGGCACGGCGGTGGCATTGGTTCTGTGCCACAGTACCCTCATTTAATTGCTGATCTTCTCAGAAATGTACTTTCTGGGCAGCTGCTTCCATCCCCGACACAGAGGCTGCTGGAGCAATAGATAGTGGAAGCAGCTGCCTGGTGTGAGTTTCTGAGAAGATCAGTGATGAAATATGAGGGTTGTGGAATGGAAAGCCTCTGTTGAGTTGGACAGGTAATTCGGGGACACAGCAGGCCGCAGTTTGGAGACTGGTGCTCTAGAACATTGAGAATGTTAGGTATTACCCTGGTGTTTGGTTGGCTCCTTCTAGGCCTCAGGTCCACACATACAAAACATATGGTAGCTACCCCTTACTTAGTTCATTTCTTAAAGGGAACAATTCAGAAACTATTTCTGAAACCCATTTCAGTTCTTCTGTTGTCTTGCCCAGTGGAGTCAGTTGTAGGATGTCAGGCTGTGGAGTAGAGGTGGGGGCAAAAAAAAAACACCCCTCTCATCCCACACTGCACCTAATCTCCCTTAACAGGAATTTTTTTCTGGCTCTTTGATATATACAAGTTGATTATCCCTTATCCCAGCCATTTTCAACCATTGTGCCGTGGCACATTAGTGTGCTGAAGTGGTTCTCAGGTGTGCTGCGAGAATTTGGGAGAGGGTTATTTATTAATAGAGCCATTGGGGGATCTGAGTCCCACTGGCAGCACAATGTGCCTTGTCAATTGTCAAAATACTGATGATGTACCTTGACCATTTTAGTGCCTTGCCATTGTGCTGTGAGATGTAAATGGTTGAAAATCACTGCCCTATCTGGACTGCTTGGGACGGGAAGGTGTCTGGATTCCGAATTTGTCTGGATTTTGGAATAATTGCATAAATATAATGAGAAATGCTTCCTTTTGCCCTTTTCACTGTGACCCATTTGGGTGTCTGCTGGCTATTTGACATTTTTCAACCGTGGCACACACCACAGAGCAGAGGCTAGGACTTACAGCCTGCATATGGGAATGAGCACAAGACTACTTTCTACAGAAAGTTTTTAAAAAGACTTAACTTGGACAAAGATGGTTTGGATTTCGGATATCCGGATAAGGGATACTCTACCTGTAGTATACCAAAAATTTATCTTGAAATAGGCAAAACTTGCTGAAACCTTCCATACATCATTTGTTCCCAAACAGCTTGTAATATCCTGCCTGATGTGTCACAGGAAATGGGGATCCCCTGCTGCTGTGCGTGGGCTCTCTCTCGCTCTCGCTCTCTCTTTCTCTCTCTGCACATATGAACTTGTGACTAAATTGGCTGAATTTGGGCAGGAACTTTTTATATCATTTGTGCAACATATTTGTGATTTACTGACATCAGCAGAAAAGCACTGCAACCCTTTTGTGTGACATATCACACGGCTTCGTGGTTCTTCTGCTGTGGTGTGAAATCTGACGGGGTCTCTCTCTCTCTCTCTCTCTCTCTCTCTCTCTCTCTCTCATATTCTGCCTCATGAGCTTCATTGGGACAGTATTTTTGTCCAAAAGTTGACCAATAAACAAAGCAGGAGTCTGACATTTCAGCAAGTCTGTATTTTAAAGAAACATGAGATATATAGTGTGTTTTACTGCATGAGGTGAAGGGTTCTATACTTTACATCAGTGTTGCTCAACCAATGGTACTCCTACCACCTGTGGTTCTTGAGATGGTGTCCAGTGGTACGCCCCTTGGCAGCGAGACCAGCAACATAATGCGAAAAACAGTGGTCGGAAAATCAGTTCGACAGGCAGAACTCTAGCATGTGCTTTTCATGCACTCGAAAAAGCCATCCCATCAGCCCTGTGTCTCTTACTGGTGTTTGTCGCGTTGTCTGCTCTGGAAGTAACTGGTGATGACATCATCACCATTTACTTCCAGCAGTACTTCCAATAAGTGGACCATGCAAAGTGGTACGGTGGAGATAAATTTTGAGAAATGCTGCTTTAAATGATGTGCCTTGAAGTATTAACAGTAGATCAAAATGTCTTCTGCAATGCAATGCTCTAAGTCAGGAGTCTCCTAACTTTTTAGCCAGAGGGTGGCATCAAATATCTGTCACCGTGTTGAAGGCTAAAAATAAATAAGTGTAAATATAAAATTTAAATAAATACATTAGAGACAGAATTTAGGTTAACGAATGGGCTCAAAGTTCTAAGATTTCTTCAAGGACCAACAAATGCCGCAGAAATATAGTACACACTTAAATGGACTCTCATTTCCCCACCCCACAAGCAGCTTACTTAAATGTGCTGGAATAAATATCTTGGAATTAGCAGATCACAGGAAACACCCAGAACATATCCTGAAGGCCAGGGAGGCATCACTGATCCCCAGAAAGCTTTCTGAGGCCTTCAGAGGACCTCAAAACATCATTTCCGGGTCTTTGGAAAAACCACAAAGTGACTATTTTTGGCCTTTTGGGCACATTCTGAGGGCTGGAAGGCTGTGCTCTGGCCATCAGAACACCCTCTGCACAAACCAGAGCACAGCTTGGAGGGTCCAGCCCATGCCAGCAGTGTCAGGAGGGCCAGAGGCTCATAAGGGACCAAAAGCTTGCTGTAGGCCAGATGGAGGCTCTCTCAGGGCTGCATCTGGCTCCCGGGCCGGGGTTTCGTGTGCCCTGCTCTGAATTAAAGAGTTAAGGAACCCTCTCAGATAGAACTGTTTGTCCAACACCGTCATGATAACATCCAGAAGAAAACAGAGTATCTCCTCAAAGGCTACCCACTGGTATGTGGTTCATAATGTACTAGAATAGTTCCGTTTACTAAGAATCCACAGATTATCAAGTATGTCCTCCACACCCATTGCTTGCTATGAGATCATTGTGAACAATGCACATGGGTTTAATTTGGAAGGCTTTGTGTATGAGCAGGTGACTCATAGTGCCACAGCAAAAAGAGCAAAGCTGCTTCTGGGGACGGAAGGTGATTGCTCAGTTTAATGCTGCTTCGCTGTGATGTGCTATGTAATGTTAATAGCTAAATAGTCAGCTTCCTGTCACAAAGCAAAAAAAGAATACTTTGACCTAGATGCCTCAGAAACAACCTGTCAGTGGAGTTTTTAAAATGAAACCTTATGTAGACATTATCATCAATCAATAGTATTTTTATACCGCTTTTCAACACAAGTTCACAAAGTGGTTTACAGGCAAATAATAATAATGAAGTTAAATGGCTCTGTCCCAAAAGGGCTCACCATCTAAAAAAAATAATGCAGACCACCACCAGCAATAGCCACTAGAAAAGACACTGTGCAGGGGTGAAGAGGGACAATTTCTCTTCCCTTGCTAAATATAAGAGGAGCACCACTTGAAAAAGTGCCTCTTGCCTAGTTAGCAGGGGTTATGCTATTATGGATTATATATTATGGTGTGGTCTAAAAAACACAGCATGTGCATGCATGTTCCTGGGGGTGTATGTTGGTGGGATGGGGAAATACCCTTCCTCCAAGCTGTTGCAAATGGCAAGACATTCAAACTGGAGTGCATGTGGTTATAGGTTGAAGCAGTGCCCATTTCCCACTCCTGCTTAGGCATAAGTCAGTCTTGCACTTTATTAGAAAAGCAAGCAATTTGTGTAGAATAGTGGCTAAGAGAATGAGCTGCTAGGTCCCTAGTTTAAATATTACTCTGGCCATGAAACACACTGTTTGCTCAGGCAAACGGCTGTCACTCAGTCTGCCATTTGTATTAAGAGATAACAATACTGAGCCCTTGAGAACAGCTCTCTTTAATATGTATGATAAATATTGATAGTCAAAGTTTTAGTGTTTGAGCTGTAGTTTTGCTATAGAATGATTTGATGCTTTAAAAACCAAAGAATAACATGAATTATCTACAACTGAGAAGTACAATGGAGGTAAAAGAGAATGCAAAATACTTGGAAGGAACAAGATGCCTGCAGGGTGTTGTAAACATTGCATCACATGCTCCCTGCGGGAGGATAGCTAAACCTCACGGTTCCTATGCTAAGGGTAAATGTAAAGTACTTTACACTTAAAGTAAAAATAACATTAATTTTTGTTAAATGAAAAGAGGTCATTCAGGAGGATGAACTGAAAAGAATATTGGATTCCCTATGTTGCTGGTTTTATAATCCAATGTAAGTAAGTGGGAATCTTGCCCAGGTCACAATGAGCAGGTGGGAATCATTCCTGCATGAGATCACAGCTTCAGCTATTGTAGGTGTATTTTTTTTAAAAAAGATCTGAGAGTTCTGTAGCTTTTAGATTATGAGCCTTTGCACAGGGCCCTTTGTCATCTTTTTCTAACTGTGTAACCTTTAATTTTAGGTTATAACTAAAAAATAATATAAGTGGTCTTCACAGCCTATACAAGTGAAAATATTAGTCAAATTCTCAAATTTAAAACATTAGTTGATCACCATGGATGAAGAGGAAATAAACTCATTTCCAGTAACCAATTGAAAAAAATGGTTATCTGTTATGTTGGCGCTGTCGGGCAAGGGGTGCCTGCCCCCACGGCAGCTGACATTAGGGTGCTGCGAGAGGTAGCACTGGAGCTGACACCAGTTGTGTCTGGGCTCCCTCAAGCCTCCCAGTCTGTTGAGAGATCCAGCAGCCTCAGAGGTAGGCAAGGGGGAGGGGGTTCCTTCACCCACTGGTCCTCCTCCCTTCCAGCAGCCTTGTTTGGGTTCACTGGCTGGCCAGCATCCTACCTGCTAGCCAGCCTCCTCCAGACAGCCCTCATCACGAGCTAGCCTTCCTCCCAGCTAGCCTGCACAAGCCCAGGCTAACAACCCTCCAGGTCCCTAATCCTGCAAGTACATACTACCCCAGTGATGTCATTCAGGGGGAACGGACCAGAACGGGCGTTCCAGATCCTAACGGGCTCCGTGGCTGGTTCCGGGTTCCCAACAAGTGCCAATCAAAAGTGAGTTCCTGTTCCTAAATCATTTGAATGACACCACTGTACTACCCTCCCTTCTCTGGCTTTCTCTCACTTGCTACTGACATCAGTAGGTCAGGCGGACTTCTCCCTTTTTCGCAAGAGGACGGGCCCTACTGCGATTGAGGGGGAAGGGGTGGGCCACCTGCCCTTGCTGCTGTCAGCTGCAGCAGTGCCTGGTGCTGCGGTGCGGGGCCTGCCACCCTGGCCTCCATCCTTTCGGCTGTTGAAGCAAGATCACACTGCGCCTGTCCTGTCCTTCTTGTGGCCCAACCCGCCACTGGGGCAGGGAGGCCCTGGGCTGTTGCTGCTGCCATCCCCATGGGAAAGCCTGCTGGCCGGGATCCTGGCCACCTCGGGCATGCCAGGGGAGCCGAGCCCCAGACCAGATCCGGAAATGTTATTTTCTGCAAGGGAGTGGCAACAAGATGCAAGCGTCTTGTGTCTCGTGCCTCCCTGGGGCACCTGGTGGGCCACTGTGAGATACAGGAAGCTGGACTAGATGGGCCTTGGCCTGATCCAGCAGGGCTCTTCTTATGTTCTTATATTAGATTTGACACTCCACTTTTCCTATCCTAAAAAAATTACGACCAATATCCATATTCTGTATATGAGTACTATTAATAGTTTCCCTTAACATAACTTCTAAGATGTGCTGTTCTTCTGTCATTTGTGATTTATATTGTTTGTAATTGTTTGCTTGCATTTTATTGTTTTAAATTGCAAGCTGCCTTGATCATAGTGTTTATATGTTAATTTTATTTAATTTTATAAGCTACCTGATTTCCCCCCCCCCACAGAGCAGTTCTAGTTAAAGAGTTAACAATAAATCCATAATTAAGAAAAATATAACAATAAAACAGCAGTAAAAATACAATAAAACCCAGAAAAATGATAAAATCAGCATACAGCTTTCAGCCACATTTAGTTAAAAGCTATGCAGAATAAAAGTGATTTGTGAGGCTTCTTTAACAGTGCCCGGAACCACTTTCTAGGCAAAGATTCACTGTTATTGTGCTGTGAAAGGCCCTATCTCTGACCCCTTCCAACCATATCCATGTGGATGGGGGACAGAGAGCCTGAGATGATGAATTTCCCGACTAAGTAGATTCATAGAGGTGCAGGCAGTCGTGGAAAAAAGCATCATAACATTTGGAGTCAGGAAGACGTTTCTCTTATTCTTCGTCCAACCAGTACTTCTATCTTGGCACCCCATTAGATGTTCTAAAACGCATTAGAAATCCTGCTTTGAGAAGGCACTGCTCCTAGAAGTCCACCCATTGACTCTGCATTTATCTCCTCTGTAAGGCGACTACTTCTGTCCAGGGCCAGCTCTGGTTTTGCTTCTTCCTCTCCAGGAAGCCTCTATTTGTTTGTTCAGCCTGTTTGTATGGTGTGTTAACTGGGTGGGGGAGTTAACTTTGGGTTAACTGTCATAGCAACAGGCTTTCAGTCCTGCTTTCCCAAGAGGGGAAGCCCCAAAAAACAGAACTGCTTTGGAATAAGCATCTTGATGTAGCTTCAAGCTGCTGATGCATCATCAGAGATGGAAACATTGTCTCAATGATTCACTACGCCATTGCAGATGGAGTGGAAGGAACTAGGCATCTTCCCAGAAGAGAGGCTAAATAGAGGAAAGGAGAACTTCAGGGAAGTTTGGAAACATAACTGTTGTTTTACCTATTATAGTCCCAACTTGTTTATTGTTGAATCTTTCACATTTAAAATGGAGTTATGAAATAGTATAGTCCATCCATTTGCACTTGTTTGGTGAGAAGAAATTGGAGAAATAATCTATGGAGCTGTCTAGAAGCTGAGTTTCACACAGTTTAATACAAACTCACAGCAAACAGGTGTCAATCAGTTTGAATTTCCATCTGGAGTGGGTGGGTGGGTGGGAAAAATACAGTTTTTATACATGATAGTAAGAAGCACACCTGAGCCTTTTGCTTACTTTGTGTGTTGATTTGTAACCTGTCCTTTAACTCAACCTCTGTGCCAGAGGTTTGTGTTGTAAGATAGTAAATGTAATACTGATATTTAAAAATGGGGGGGCGGGGGAAGCTGGGAAATTCCTGGCTCATCTGCTTTTTGTTCCAGGTAAACTGATGGAAAGCTTAATTAGAATATAACATTAGGTGCACTGATTCCTCAAGATACATACCAGTTCCATTCTGGAGGTTTTTTCGGAAGTCAGAACAGACATAAATTGAAACAGCGGGCTCTTGCTGACCCAGCATTTCATTCTGTTCATCCCGAAGAACAACAATGGATGGACTGGGTGAAAATGCCAAGATGAAGTGATGACCACTAGGTTGCGTGGGGAGTGGGGAGCATGATCTAATATGGGGAGTGGACAGCTTCATGGAGGAGAGGTTGCTGCTGGTCATACTATGACAGCAGTTGCTGCTACTATGCGCTACCTCCAGGTTCAGTGGCAATAATCCATCAAATTCAAGTTGCAGCCAAGCAAGGCTGGGAGAGAAGCTTTACTTTCTCTCCTTCTTGAGGACTTCCCAAAGGCAAAGGGTTGGAGTGTATGAAGGACTGCCTTCATTCCCTGAGATTCCCTGAGATTGTCAGAGGGGGTCCTTCTTGGTTTGCTCCCCTTGACTGAAGCAAGGGGGCAGCAGTGAGAGGAAGAACCTTCTCAGTGTTGGCTTCATGAATGATTCACACTTCCTGGTGAATTATGATCAGCCCTCACCCGGGACACTTTGATTGACTTTATTTGTTCAATTTTGGAATATTACTATTCAGGATGTATTACTTTCAGTGATATAGTTTGTATAGTACTATAGTTTGTATAGTACGGGTACTTATACAAATTTTTGGATACATAATGTCTTATTTTTTTCGTATTTTGCAGAATTTGAATTTTTCCACTTTAAAAAATTAAAAGTATGCAAAACCAAGCTGACATAAGCCTCATGTTGATCTTAGGTTTAAGATCAATTACCTTATCCAGCTATGCCAGAATTAGCACTATTTTGGTCTCTTGTGGAGAAAAGGAAAAAAAATTATAAACTTCAATATTTATTATAACACCTTGTGTATGTTTGTTTGTATTTGTTATGCCAATAAAGGTATCTATCTATTTATTATAATTATATGTGTATTGAGACACAATTATGCTATTAGGCACATTGCTGTCCATCAGTTATTCTGTCCCTGGTTTAGTTATTGAATGTTGGATTCACAATCATATCTGCTTTCAAAGAAGCACGTCTATTTGAGCCTTTAACCTTCTGACTGTCACCTGGGTCAATGTGCAATCCTAGCCAATTTTCGAGCACCAGGGTAAGGGCAATGCAGCATCAAGGTAAGGGAACAAACCTTGAGGAGGCCTCCATGACTACTACTCCACTGCAGGATGCATCACATGCCCCATTGGCACAGCTATGTTGGTGCTGGAAAGTTGCTTAGGATTGCACCCTCAGTGGCTTGGTTCATTTATGCCAATCTGTGTTTGGGCTTGTGCACACTTTCTTTTTTGACTATTATCCCTTTGAGCAATCCTATTTCCTCTCTTTTGCATCAAACCATAGTTTCCTGCTGTCTCCATACTGAGAAACTATGGCTTGCATGTTTCCTCTTAACCAGAATTGCAAACCAGGAACAAATCATAGTTGGCAATTCTAGTTTTGAAGGGAAATGCAAACTGTAATTATCTGGCTTGGATGCAGTGACATGCTGTAGTTTGCTCTGGAAAGAGAAAGTGGGAAGGGGGAGAGTGTGTGGTTCATACAATGCCAGTGGTTTGAGGTCATGTCTGAACAATACTCTCTATCAGTGATCTTGATGACAGGATCACTGAAATTGTTTCAGCTGAGTGAATTGAAGCCTGCAAATTGTTAACACATTTATGTTGCACCTGTGAAATTACATAACCAGAAAGACTAAGATTTCCCCAAGTAGCAGCTTCATATGGTATCTGACTTCCCCATTTGACATACTATAACTTACCCCCTGTGCCTTCCTTCACACCTATTGTGGTTTTTCCCCCTACTTTGTACCATATCTTGCTGTTTACCTGGATAAAAGCAGAAGACTGGACTTTTTTTCTTTTTCTTTTTGCAAGCCTGTTCCAGTATTCTCAGACATTAATTTGCTTTGCTTCATGATAGTTTCATACCACCCAAAGGGGGAAGTTCCCCCCCCACTTCCAAATGTTTGTTTTACATAATTTGTGCTAGTTAACACCATAAGCTACTACAAGTAAAAGAAAAAATGGCATGGGCGTAACTTCTGCATCTTCAAAACATTGCTCCACATTCAATTCGACTCAAAACGCTTGACAGATGGTGGGAGTTGGATGTCACGCAGTGTGAGCTGCTGCCATTAGAAGGAGGAAATGGCAGAATTTCCTGTTTCTCAGAGATACCAATTGTGGAGCATTTTCCATCCTAAAAAGTGGAAGGATGCTCATGCAGGTTAACCAGCCCCCCTCTGAAAAATCGGTCCTGATGGTCAGGGTATGTTCCAGATGGGATGGGCACTCTGGAGGAAGGTAACATTGAGCAGACATACTTCTTAAGATTGAGCAAGGTGCATTGGTGATTTGGGCTCCTTTCCTTCCCTCCTTACCACTTAACGGTAAAGGTTTCCCCACGACCAAATGGCCTAGTCGTGACTGACTCTACGGGGCAGTGCTCATCTCCATTTCTAAGCCAAAGAGCCGGCGTTGGTCCAAGGACAAGCTTCCATGGTCATGTGGCCAGCATGACTATACGCCAAGGCGCATGGAACGCCATTACCTTCCCAAGTATCTAATTTTCTACTTGCTTTTTAACATGCATGGTCCTGAACTGTCGTTCGTTCCTGAAAACTGAACTGAACATGTGTTCCTGAACTGAACATGCGTTTTTAACCGTTGCATGGTCCAGAACTGCCAACCTTCTGATCAGCAGCTCAGTGTTTCAACCAGTGATGTCATCCGGGCGCGCCAGGAACCGGAATGCCCGGATGATTGGCAGCCCTCCGCCCCTATGGCGGAGGCCAGCCACGCCTCCCTGCGCCTGGAATTGCTCCATTTCAGAGCGATTTGGACACACAGGAGGGCAGGCGGGCCCAGAAACAGCGCGCCCGTCCTCGGGAGAGGCAGCGCGGCCCAGGCCCGTCCGCGGAACGGCGTACCAGCCCATTCCGCCAGGATGACACCGCTGGTTTTAACCTGCAGTGCCACCGTATCCCTCCTTACCTCTTAGTTATGGATAATTCTTTGACCTTCAGGAAATCCATTTTTGGGGGACTGCTTTGGGGATTAGGAAGTTTACTTGCATGAAGCTTCTTTCTGCTACGGCTGGCCCAGCTGGCGCTGTGACCTAATGCGACTTCATCAGCCACAGATGGGGGTTTGTGAGAGGGGGCTTACACTCCGTTTGCTGCCTTGGGAGTGGAAGCCCCCCATGGATGTGAGTTGCAGACTTCAGATTTGTTACCTCCTTTTATGTGAACTAAAAACATTTCAAAAGGACAGCTAAGCCTTTGGGAATTTGAATCAGAAAAGTAAGCCACAAGAAAACTCTTTGGAAGGGTTGGGAGCTGCATATTGTGTACTCTAATCTAGACCATTCAATTGTATTTAAATTTGGGCGTTTGGCTTCAGTGGATGTAATTTTTGCAATTGCCTATTTTAGAAGGCCTTGATTTTACAAAGTAAAATCTCCCTTAAAATGAATCTTAAAGACACAGACACAGCGTGTACATGCACACACACAAATATTATGCGACACTAATATTTGCATGCTTCATTAATTTGATGGTCATCAGTGTTCCAGCACATGCAAAGGTGGAAGAGGAAATTATTTGAATGTACCAGTCTAGCAAGGAACAGCTGCCCAAGTATTTGTCAAACTGGAAAGTTGATGTTGTAAAAATCATTTCTGCATACAGTCTTTCCTAAAGCCTTGCTTAAAGAAATAATTGTTTCAGTCAGATCTGTTGTTTGATATAAAAAAAAATAAATCTTATCAAGATCTGTCAGTGCAAGCCCTGAAGCTTGCACTGAGCAAAATATCTAAGTGGTGAATTTGTTTTTTATGTTTGGCTTTGATTGCACCAGTAAAATCACAATTGTAAACAAACTTGTTTTTAAGTGGCAAATAAACTGTTGACACCTCTCACACAGCCCTTTGAACTGGGATTGGCAGATAAATATGGAAAATGTTGCTAGCCCACAAGAGCTTCTAGAGCAGGATGTCAAACTAGTTTCATACAGTGGGCCAAATAACATTCATGGTGCCTTCTGAGAGCTGGAAGTGACGTTATTAAGGAGATGAGATGATGGCCAGAAATGAGCATTTGGTTCTCTCCTAGGAACTCATTAGTTGCAAATGACCGAAGAAGAAGTATGCAAAATGAAGCCACAGCACTTTTGCCAAGGAATCACTTGGCAGCTTAGATCTCTGCAAAGTGATTCCTCGGCAGAAGCAGCACTGCTGAAAAGATGGCCCATGTGATAATTGAGCTCTCAGAGCCTCCGCAGCATCTCTTTCACTAGTCTTGGTCTGTCTTCACTTCTGACCTCCTTCCAACTCTCACAGCCTCAGCAGAAGCTGTGCTGCTGAAATGATGGTGCCGGGAGACTCCAATTATGTGGGTCATATAAGGAGCTTTTGCAGGTCAGATCTGAGCCTTATGTATGACACCCCTGTTCTAGTGTCTGTACAGCCTGCGCAGGACATTTCTGAGGCAGTGATGTATGGAAACTTTTTCACCCAGAAGCAACTGTTAGTAGTGTGAGACACTGGCTAAGTGCAGCTTGGCTTTCAGTTTCCCTCATCTCAGAAATCGGATCTTCCTTTATAAGTGACTGTAGCTGCAATAATGTCCCCTTTTTTATTCTTATGAATATCAGACCTGGTCTAAACGATACACACACGCTTTAATTACTTGTCTAATCACATGAGATTTCCTTGCCACCTCAACTCCTCAAGTTGTCTTGTCTAAGCCTTGGTTGAATGCTCAGTTGAGCTCTAGTGTGCCTGAGCAGAATGGAGGCCGTACACCTGTAATAAGACTCCTCCCCTTCTGAGGCCAGTCCCGCTGCTTAATTTGCAGGTGGAGCTTGGGTGAGTGCTCTGCCAACCCCAGTCCCATTTTTAGGAGCCAGGATTTCATGGGGCTGGTATGGAAGGTATGCGGCTGCATTTCTTCACATCGTCCCCATGTTTACGGGGTGGAAGGAGAGGTAGCACAGAACTGGCATCATCCAGGAAATGAAGAGCTAGCTGTAGAGAGTTTGCTTTCTCCTTCCCTGTCAGACCAAACGGCAACTATCAGGTCCTGCTATCATACAGAGACCTAAAACCTGCTGGGTAGTGGAACCACCTCCATTCCAATAAGAATACCAGCAAAAGAAGATCAATCTAGTTGGAAAAAATGGACATTGGAGAAGTGACATGGAATCGGCAGCACCACTTCCAAACCAGAAAACAAGGATGTGAGCCTCCCCACCAGAAGTCTAAAAATAAAGAAGAAAAAATTGTAGTGTCATGCTTTTGTCGACAAAATTGCTCTTTGTTTTGGCTTGTCGGACTGATCTCCCTCCTTTGCCCTTTCCCACTGTGCCTCTTTCGTTGTGTGTCTTGTTTTGTTTTTCAAGCCTGAGGGCAGCTCTTGTGTCTTGTGTACAGTGCATAGTTAGTGTAAGCACGGTAGAAATGAGTAAGACTGAATGCTGCTACGGGGCCCTGTTTCAGTTTGTTTTGCCTATGGTAACACTTGAGGAACGGCTTTTCCGCCTAAAGAGCTTCTTCGTTTGACAAAGCTTGGAAGCCCTGTCTTAGACTGTATTCTATTCTTTTTTCCCAAGAAAAGAAATGGAACTAGATTTTCAAATATCATTCAACTGGACAGCCGATGCTTGTGGAAGTCCTAGAATCATCTAGTGTTGGAAATGTAGATGGAATAAAAATCTCCCTAGCTTGATGAAGAACAGATGCCAGTGTGGCCGGGTGGGGGGCATTTGTGAGAATGTTTGTCTTATCATTACAATCTCTTCTTTATCCCCCACCTCCATCCCCCAGCACGCAAGAATGTGTATAGCTGTTAGAGAAACCAGATTGTTACCTGGAGGCCTTGCAAATGTTGGTTGACAAAACTGATTGAGATTGGAATGCATGAGGGAGGCTGCAGCCTGAAGACCTCATTCAAGAAAGGAATCCGTTCTTCCTTTTCAATGTGTTTTTTTAAGAAACTTCATCAGCTTGAATATATAGTAGTTCATTAGTTTCCTCTAAGGCTTTTGCATGGAGAGCATGTTTTAAATGAGGGAAGGAAGCAGATGCAGATGAACCTGAAACCACACTATGCCTTAGAATTGGAGGAGTAAACAAGTTTAACTATGTGGCTTAGCACCTCTCCCCCGATTTAGGAGGCAAATGATGGAACCATTTGCTTAACTCCATTGTTGGACAATACTTCAAGGACTTCTCTTTCTCTCATTTCCTCTCATCAGCTCCTCTGTGGCTTTTGCAAATGATGGTATAATCCTAAGGAAACGTTGTCCTGTTTCCTAGTTGAATGTTTGATGAGGAACGATGTGCTTTACAGCTGCAGAAAGCTACCTTGGAGAAACTAAGGCCAGTGTCCTTGGGGCAACACATTCCACGCCAGAGGTAGCATAGAATTTTTCACTAAATATTCAATCAGGAGGGTAGTTCTTGGCACTTTGTCCGCTGGCTTGAACTGACAAAGGAAGTTGGCTTGGCCCAATACGATACAGTGAAAGGTTTAGAATGGACAAGGGTCAGTATAAGTTTAAATTGCAGCCTAAGCCCATGGACAACTTCAAATGGGCTTGCAAATAGTTTAGGACTGGAACTGTATTCTTTTTAAAAATGTTAAATACGTTGAGACTTCTGGGGCTCCACAAAGACACCATAAGTGGCCTTCTTCTGCTCGGCACTGCACCATTCTGCTCATGTGCTGGGCCTTCCGAGACTTCACGCATCCACTGGCAGGCCTCCCTGATATTCCATTTAGAAGAGTAAAGGGCTCCAGAGACCTAACGTTTGAGAACCAGTGCCCTGGACAATAACGTCAATGTATCTTCAAGTTGAGAACAAATAGAAGCTGCCAAATAGAAGCTGAGTATCACGTCACATAGCAAGTAGAACATCGGACACAGTAAGCTCATGTTCTTTGCTTAAGCAAACTATTTGTGATCTTTGCCAATTCATACCAGTGGGCAGTTTATTACAATTGGGATGGCTGATAATATTGCATAATACAACTGGGCCTTAAACATTGTGCTTCAGATTATTTAAAAGAAGGTGGAAAGAAGCCCAAATTATAATTAGGGTCCCTTTTTCTTAAGTAGAAAAATGTTTAATTTTGTTTAAGAAATTTTTATCCTGCCTTTCCAAATGGTGCTCAAAATTGTTAACACGATACATACAATTCAAATAAATAACAAACTACAACATTTTAAAATTTTAGAACATAAGAAGAGCCCCACTGGATCAGGCCAAAGGCCCATGTAGTCCTGCTTACTGCATCTCACAGCAGCCCACCAGATTTCAAGCTACAACATTAAGGGTGCAATGCTAACCTGGAGTGAGGCCAGCACAGTTAGGCCAGCAAAGTTTGGCAGGCACAAAGGCCACTTGTTTGGGCCACTTTGGAGTCAGATAGGATGTGCATGTTGTGTGCTGGTCTCTGACTCCCAAAGTAGTCTAAACATAAGAACATAAGCCATAGGCCCATCTAGTCCAGCTTCCGGTATCACACAGTGGCCCACCAGGTGACTCAGGGAGCACACGAGACAACAAGATGCCTGCATCCTGTTGCCACTCCCTTGCACCTGGCATTCTGAAGTAGCCAACTTCGAATGTAAAGAGGTAACACCACCCATCATGGTCTGTAGCCCACAATGGACATTTCCTCCAGAAATCTGTCCAATCCCCTTTTAAAGGCACCCAGGCCAGATGCCATCACCACCTCCTGTGACAAGGAGTTCCACAGATTAACTACCTGCTGCGTAAAAAATTATTTCCTTTTATCTGTTCTAACTCTCCCAACATTCAATTTTAGTGGATGTCCCTTGGTTCTTGTGAGAGAGGGGAAAGAACATCCTTCTGTCGACTGTATCCCTCCCATGCATAATTTTGTATGTCTCAATCATGTCCCCCTTCAGGCACCTTTTTTCTAGACTGTAGCGCTTCAGACACAGCAGTCTTTCTTCATAAGGGAGGTGCCCCACCCGCGTAATCATTTTCGTCACTCTTTTTTACTTTTTCCAGTTCCTCTATGTCCTTTTTGAGATGTGGCGACCAGAACTGTACACAATACTCCAAATGCAGCCTTACCATCGATTTGTATGGTAAAACACAAATATACTTTACAATAGACATACTTTACCTAGACAATGTAATAAAAAGTCAAGACATCACCCTGCCAACAAAGGTTCACATAGTCAAAGCTATGGTTTTCCCAATAGTAACGTATGGCTGAGAGCTGGACCATAAGGAAAGCGGAGCGCAGAAGGATAGATGCTTTCGAATTATGGTGTTGGAGAAGACTCTTGAAAGTCCCCTGGACTGCAAGGAGATCAAATCCACGTCCAGACTGTGCTCTAGGACCTCAACAACCCTTTCATTATTTGGTAGAAAAGGAAGAGAGAACTAGGTATCATCAGCATATTGGTGGCACCCATCTCCAAATCCCCAGATGCCCCTTCCCAGCAATTTTGTGTAGATCAGTGTTCTCTAAACTAGAGAAGGCTGCAGCAGGGGAATTCATCCCCAGAGTGAACAGCGCTTTGTGTTCTGCTGAGGATAGTGCGAAAGACCCCTATTACATCTCCCAGAGGTCTTTTTTTTTTTTTGAATTATTTTTATTAATTTTTAAGAAAAGAGATGGGATAGGGTTACAGAAAACAAAGGAATGGGTTAAACAAAGGTAAACACATTACGTAAGTACCTTGCAATGTATCATAATATCTTAAAAATATCATCAATCCAATCAAAAATATCATTTCTAAGGTTATCTATTTCATACTCAATATATCCAAAATCTTCTTTACTTATAAATTATGAAATATCTTAAGATCCAACGTTGAACTATGTAATCGATACTAAATCTCCCAGAGGTCTTCACAGCCAGCTGCGCGTGCACGGAACGCATGCAGCTTGCTGGGGTGGCAGACCCTGGAGGTGCCTGGCCACGAAGAGCCCTGGGAGCTGCAGTAGGGTTCTTTTGCACCTTCCCTGGTGGAATGCTGCTCACGCCAGGGGGGGGCATCGGATCCGGCCCAGCATGGGAACAGGATAGACCCCTGCGGCACTCACCTGCCCTTTCTTCAAGTAACTCAGGGTGGCAAACTGGGAATTACTTTCTGCAATGGAGCCTAGACCTGTTTATAATTATACTTCACCCAAACAGCCTAACGTAGCCAGTGCTCCGTCTTTTCAAGGTCATTGAAAGCAAAAAGGTGGGTGTCTGAGCTTTCTGCACTGGACACTTCTAGGCCCCACAGATTCTGAAGATTATGGTTGGACAAAATAGTTGGACAAAAACCTTAAAAGGAGTGGGCCTGAAACTTTGTGGCAGTTAGGGAATTGGAGATAATTTCTTCCTTTTGGGGAAAAAATATCATTTTTTAATGGAATACATACAGTGTTCTTAGTCATCAAATTGTAGCTTAAAATGTTTGCAAGTATTCCAGTTTACAAGTGCCTTGATGGTGCCTTTACTGTTTATTAATTTTGTTGTATTTTGTCTGAAACGAGAATGGTGCCTGAATTGAGTCTTTGTGAGTTTTCATCTAGTGAGCTACAGAAGAAAGTTCTATGTAAATGACTATCTGCCCTGATGAAAAGCCTCAATAGAGCCCATTGTTTTTTTGCATGGCTATTATTGGAGATGGCTGGATACGAAATGATTTTAACCACCCAACTGAAAAACGTCAGTGTTGGACATTCTCCCTTGTCTCTTTGCTGGGATAATGACCCTGCTTGAATTCAGACATGGAATTTAGTTAAGGGGAGTAAAAGATCTGCTTCTCTGTGCATTGTGCCTATCTCTGGGACAGCCAATCCCTTTAGGGTTTGCAACAGAAACCCCATTGTCTAATTCAGTCAATCTTTTATTTCTGGCTTCAATAAAGTTCCATTGTGGGGTGAATTACTGTGGCACCTACTGTAGTTCCCAAAAGCATTTGAACAGAACAAGATGGCTGACGAAGGCCTCTCCTCTTGTTTTGACTCTTGGAGCAGTGCTACTGGAAGTGGTGGTCTGAGGACCCATGCTGGTCCACAGCCCATCAGCTGCCGGTCTCTGGCAAATTTCCATGAAAGAAAAAATAGTAATAATATGACCCAGAAATGGTACCAGTCCCTGGCATATTAGAGGAAAAAATGGCTGGTCCGCCACATCAGATAGCTTGAGAAACACTGCTCCAGAGGCTGGTGACTCCCATTGATACTTTAATGGGTGTCCCTTCGGCTAGTCCTTTTCCAACAACATGGCATATATAGTGGGAGAGTGTTGGAGCCACTGGTTGACCCTATCCATGTTCAGTTGACCTTAGGAAGGTATTCTTCCTGCGTACAAATGATACACTGGTTGAATATCCCTTATCCAGACTGCTTGGGGCGGGAAGCTGGATTTCAGATTTGTCTTGATTTTGGATTCATTACATAGATATAATGATAAATACTTTTATCTTGCCCTTTTCACTGTTACCCATATAGGTGTCTGCTGGTCTCTGACATTTTTCTACAGTGTCTGTACCAAGTACACACCACAGAGCAGAGAATATAACTTACAGCCTGTACTTGCACTATATGTGGGAATGACTCCACGACCTTTGTGCTTGTGCTACAGAAAGTTTACAAAATAGTCATGGACAAAAATGGATTTCAGATGTTGGGATAAGGGATAATCTATCTGAGTTTTTCTGAGCATTCTAGTAATATGTGAGGGATCCGACAGTGCAAGCATGGATAGCAATTACAATATTTTTAAATATCTCTCAATATATAACTACCTACAATATATTTAAATAAGAATGCAAGTGTATGCACCCATGCCAAAGGGCAACCTAGCTGACCTGAACATTGCCCAATATATGCAGTCTCAGGGAAAAAGAAAAACAAGGAAAAAGATACAGGAGAAGAGCATGAGAAGAGCAGGCAACTCATGGTAAATGCTTTGCTATGCAATGCAAATGAAAATCGCCAAAGGCATAACCAGACTAGCTGTTTAGTGAGTGCAAACGTAACTATAATCTGACTCTCTACACATTGATTGCTTTCAGAAGGTGAAACCATAGGTATGGTGAGTACTTGAATTCCAACAAGAAATGCTCCTTAGGGCGCAATCCTTAACTGAGTTAGGCCGGCATAAGCTTAAACCAGCAAAGTTTGGCCAGCACAAGGGCCACTGGCATAAGCTAAACCGGCAAAGTTTGGCCAGCTCAAGGGCCACCATAAAATATGTTTGGACCACTGTTGGAGTCAGAGAGGCCAGCACACAGACGTGCACCATCCTTCCTGACTCCGAGAGTAGTCCAAAGACGCTTTACAGTGGCCCTTGTGCTGGCCAAACTTTGCTGGTTTAGCTTATGCCGGCCTAACTCCACTTTAGGATTGCGCTGTGAGGCATCCAGTGAGGCTCTGACTCCTCTATAGAGGTTCTTGCTGGGAGATGCTAGTCTGTGCCTTTTCTGTGTTTAGTAAACATTCACCAGACTGCAATGTTAATCAATAACTAAGTAGGAATCTTGGTTGCTGTTTTTCTTGCTTTTAGTTTTGTTGTTTTGGAGTATGTATTTTTAAAAGGACAAGCCTCCCCAAACTGAATAGGATTTTTAAGAATGTGTGAAAAATAATCTGGTTGAAAATGTTGTTTATCTTCCATTTAGAAATGGTGGTAGCATATACAGGCTGCCCCAGTATCCACTGATTTGGTATCAGTTATCAACGGATACCATGGATACTGGGACACCTATTAAAAAGACAGGGGTACATTAAACAAACCTCTTTTTTTCCCTTGCTGCAGCAAAACAACTGATGTTCCCCTATCATTAAAAAGGCACCCCCAGTATCCATGGTTTCAGGTATCCATGGTGGGGTCTTGAACAGAACCCCAGTGGATACCGGGGCATGAACAGAACCCCAGTGGATACCGGGGCATGCATATATATGTGTTTTATTGATTTTAAAGTATTTATACATTGCCCTTCAGTTGGCAAGGCTCCTCGGGTAGGGAAGGTGCTCTTCCTCCTCCTCTTCACAGTTGGAGCTTTGAGGGGAACAATCTGAATTTCTGGAGGCACCAACCACTGGAGGTAGTGATGGTGGTTCTTTGCCTCACATGCTTTTCTTTCTTCTTCTCTTCCTTCTCTGTCATGTGGAAGTTTGTGCTTCTATGGCCATCATATTTATTAACTCTGAAAATGATCTTTGTCAAACGAATGAAAAAGGCCTCTGACCGAAATAAAGGCACTCAGGGCACAATCCTATAAATACGCTTGCATCAGCCCAACGTCACTAGCAGCGACGACATAGGGTGCTGATCAGTATCCCTGAGTCGGCGCCAGTGCAGTTGGGCCAACGCTAGCAGCAGCTTCGGCCAAACAGTGTGGGGCAGAGGCGCCGCAGCACTGCTCCTGTGCCAGCCAAACTTGGCTAGCACAAGAACGGATCAGGGTGGGTGGAAGTGGGTGGGGGTGGGCAGGCTGGTAGGCATGCCAGCCTAGGAAAGGGAGCAGAGATCAGGCCACATCCAAGCCTCCATTTCCAAGGTGCTGCAGTGCTTCCTTGGCTCTGATCCAAGGAAACCAATGGGGAGGCTGGAGCAGACTCAGAGACTTGCAGACTTGGAGCACTGACTGCGCCAAATCCAGTGCAACTTTGGTGCACTGAGGAGCCTTCCTGGGGCAAGGGCATGTTCACTAATCCAGTGCAGTTTAGGATTGCGCTCTAAATTGCCCAGTGAACCTTGCTGCAAAAGTGATTACTTTTTCCTGCTAATAAATTCAAGATGTGGCTTTTGAGACATAGAAGAGGAGCTTGACCTACTGGTAGGTCCTTGTACTGAATCATGCTTCACATGGTCACTGTGACACATGTTTGCTTCTGTGGTCAAAGCCGGATATTGTTGTTTGAGGACTGTTGCCCTAAGAAACTAATGCAAGGAAAATGGAACTTTACTGGATTTACTTTTTTGCTTGTTGTCTTGGGTCTTTTGTATTGCATTGTATGAGGCAAGAGTCCCTTCCATGTGTGTTGTACTGGAACGTAAGGTTAACATGATCCTAACTCACCTAAGCAAAGTTCCAGAAGAAGAAGAAGAAGAAGAAAAGTGGGGCGGAAAGCAAACAGTCCTTAACTTTGGCTAGCAAAGTTAATGATTACGGCTCTTTGATGGAATTGCCTCAACCAGTAAAGCATTTCACAGCTAACCTGATTATATCCAGTTTTCAGAGACATAATGTTGTTTGCAAATGCAAATCTATTATACCTTGACAAAACATAGATTCCTCTGAAGACTGAAGTTTGGGAACACAGGAGCCAGATCAAAGGTAGGGCGATTGTCATGAGCAAGCCCCATCTCAAGAGGAAGCTAGTCTCTCCCTCTCAAAGGGCAGTGCCCTAAGTCTGTATACACTGAGGTTGATTGAGGAAGCAGCCTGGCACATTCTCCATTCTGACCAGAGCTCTGAGTCTGTATCGCATACCATACAGCATTCCTCTTTCAGATGTATATTGGAGCCCTGTGATCTTCTGCTCTCCTCAGAGAATAGCTTTGACCTAAAACTTCCTGTGATTGTCTTGGGGATGGCTAAGCTCCCTACAATGGAATAAAATAGAATTGCCCAGTTGGGTTAAGGCAGCAAGATGAGCAAGAGATGCAAGATACTGTATGTGTTGTGCTTTGCAAGACGTCGGCCAAGCCAAGGTGAAATCTGTGATGTGGCCCAGCTAGAAAAACTCAAAAGATTTTTCCCATGCAAAGAGGAAAGTGGACTCATTAAGTCAGAGAAATCTAAGCTGGACTGGTTATTTTATTTTTATATTAACTTTGCTTCTTGATATCAAGTATAGCACTGAATTGTCTGTTTTTAACTTATTCTAGTTCAGTGTTATTCAAACTGTGGGTCTTGTTATATTCCTTTTGTGAATTAACAGTTTGAATTCTCAGGTGAGGGTATTTTTAAAATTGTTGTTTTTAGTTCAGCGCTTTTACATAATATTTTGTCCTAATCTTGCTTTCTGCTAGGGATGTTCCATGGTTGTGCAATTGCTGCAGTCCAAGCATGCCAATTTGCATTTCAGGAGTGTCATTTTATTATGTTACAATAACAGCACTTCCTGCTTGATGATGTCACTTCCTGCACTTCCTGTCATCACTTCTAGGTTAATGACATCACTTCCGGTGGGTCCTGACATGAGCGCCATTCTAAAAAGTAACTTCCGGTCTAAAAGGTTTGAATACCATGGTTCTAGTTTATCAACAAATCTTTTCTTTTGACTTGATTAATCAACCTGCCTGGTGTGGTGTTAAAACTAAAGAGCAACTGGCCTCCTATTTCTGATGCCTTGCTTGCTACCCATAGAAGACTTGAGTGTGTGCTTATTGAATATGTGACTGAGAAACAAAGCACAGACATTGGTCAAGACATCCCCCCTCCTTCTCCCTCCTCTGGTATATCACATGTACAGCTGTGGAATTACTGTATGTATGGTTTTGACATGATTGCAGGGTGAAGGGAAGGACTAGATTTCTTGATGAGGAGCACTACCATGGGCATTTCACATTAGCATTCAGCTGGGGATTTCTAGGTCCTAGCTGTTGCACAAAACACAAAAGTTTCAGCACAACCTATATTGATGGGGTGCTGGAAACACTGGTGCAGCTAGCCACCTGGGACCCAGTCCAAAGCTCAAAATAGATCCCCCCCCACAGCACAACCGGAAGTGACATCACTTCTGGGTGTGAGGTCACACCCATGGGCTTTTTAAAAAGTTGAAAAAATATCCACCTCCCCCAACCCATCCTGCTCATACCCAAGTCCCCAGTTGTCCCCCCAAGCCTAAGGCGCAAGAGGGGATGAGCAGATATGTTTGCCACCACTGAGATGGGAACAGACTCTGTAAGAGGTGGCGGTGGCAAGCACCACCTCTTGCCACTGCCACCAATTGCTCTGCTGGCTCCCCCAGCCCCTTCCTGCTACCCCCTGGAGCCACTGATTGTTCTCCAAGTCCCCAGAGCAAGGGGTGGCCTGCAGCTATGTTTGCTGCTGCCACCACCTCTACAACCCTGAACTTTTATCAAGGCAGCAGCAGTGAACACAATCCCTTGCCACTAGCCACTCCCTCACTCTGCTACCTCCCCCCCCCCGCCAAAGCCTTGTCCTGTTTGCCTCCCAAATACCTGTCTGTCACTACCTCCTGCAAGCTTCTGCAGAGGAGGAGAAGGGTGCATGCTGGCTGCTGCTGCTGCCAACTTGGTTGTGGCTGCCAACTTGGTGGGGCATGTTGCCCCCCCCACTCGTGTAGTCCGGTGCTATTGCTACACCCTGTTTTTATTTAGCTGGAAATCTTTCTGGATATTCATCTTAAGCAGTGTGCAGTACTGTGGATGAAATGAGACATTCGATTTGTGTTCAGTTTTATAAAAATATGTACTTGTAGGAACAGTACTGGTGCCAGATTGCTGGGGCACTGAGGCAGAGCCCTACACTGGACTTCACTGGTGCTCCCTTGCCTGGTGGTGCAGTGAACACTATTGCTGCTACTGATTCAAGGGTACAAGGGCCAGCACAACCAGGTGCACCTTCTGATGGGTGGCAGCCCTTGACTGGACTCCACCTGCTATCCCTGTGTAGGAGCACTTTTTTTACAGCAAATAGATGCAGAATTGTGCCAGTGCTTTTAAGGATGGCCTCAATTTCCAGTTTTATTAACTCAATCATTTTGCAGAGTGTTTGTTTTTGATATATCTCAGAGCACCCTTTTGGATTTTTGCTAGCCTGTGATAGTCTATTTGAATACTTGAAAGGATTCCTGGCTTTTTATGGTTCACAGTGAAAACCGGAAGTGACTTCATCATTTTTACATTACTTTGGAGGCACAGGGACAGCTGTAGCGGGGGCTGTGAGCCCCCCTGAACCCTCCAGATGGCCATAGCTACTCGCAAGTAAGTTTAAAGGCCCCTTGGTTGCTGCGGTGCTGTCACACACCCCACCCCACCCTCGCCCGTGGGAAGACTTATAGGCAGTGATGTCATGCAGGGGGAACACAGGGGAACTCAGTTCCACTAGTTAAAATTAGGGCTGACTCTGCCCACTTCACTCTCCCTCCTCCCCCTCCCAATTCCTCTGCAAAGAGCTTTTCTTCTTGGTTGGCCGGCACTCAGAGGGTTAAAGGCAGTGATGTCATTCAGGGGGAACAGACCAGAACGGATCCTAACGGGCTCTGTGGCTGGTTCCGGGTTCCCGACAAGTGCCAATCAAAAGTGAGTTCCTGTTCCTAAATCATTTGAATGACACCACTGCTTATAGGGTTCTCAAACTCCTAGTAGGACTTTGAGAACCACAATAATGATTGTTTCCCTCAGTTAATACATAATGCAGAACAATAGTTAAAATGGAAAGTAAAAGCGTTCCTTCTCCTACATGCAAAAAGGAGGAGGAAGACAGAGTCTGTGGCCCATGACTTGCAGCGATTTGTTCTCACACCACCAGGAAACCATGGTTTCATTTACATCTGAACTGCACCTCTGTGTGGTGATGACATCTGTATGCTGCAAAATAAAAGAGAATCTCAGTCAGGACAAGGTCTTCTGTTATACTTGAGAGTTGGTAGATTATAGTCTATGTTTTGTTGCATTCTTCCTAGTTCCTTTGTTAGCTGCTTGGTAATACTGTGTTTGCCTTTAGCTGTTGCTTGAAATGAAAGAAAAAGTTTGCCTATGCTTGGCTTGTTTTGTGTGTTACTTAGGGTGCAATCCTCACCGCCTTTCCAGCACTGACATAGCTGTGCCAATGGCGCGTGTTCTGCATTCTGCAGTGGAATAGTCGTCACAGTGGCCTCCTCGCGGTAAGGGAATGTTTGTTCCCTTACCTCAGAGCTGCATTACCCTTGCTGGAAAGTTGGTTAGGATTGTGCCCTTAGTCCATTTCAGCAGATGGTCTGTCAGTGACCTCTCATTGTGATGGTCAGCATCGCAGCAGCCACTAAACTCTCCATGTTGCCACCTGCTTTCTGTACTGTATTGTGTTTGGGAAACATTTGATAACCATGTGTCTCATATTCATAAATGAACCGTAGACTGAACTTGCTGACCGAATTGCAAGCAGTTGACTGCACTACAATTTGTTAATTTTATCTTGTCTTCAAAGTTTTTTATTAGGGAGTTGGATGTTTCCAAAGTGCTGCCATGTGGCTGAGATAGTCTTGTTTTGACCTTTTCTGGGGCATCACTGCAGTGCATTTCCTCTTTCTTGATCACTGAACACCCATTTTGCAATGTGAGGAAGAGGAGAAAGTCCAATGACAGGGGAGCTGCAGCGTCGGTTGAGAGACAATGGCTGTTCTTTAACTGCTTATTAAACTTCAGTGATGAGATTAGAGGTGAATATAAGTCATTTGTAAAAATATTTTAAAATGCTTATCTCGCTCTAAAATCTCTTGAAGCCATGGACTGCATGGTAATTTTCTGTGACATCTTGCATTTTTCTTCCTATGTGCATCTTTCTGCGAGACTAATAAAATCCAGTGTTGGATAGTTCTCCAACGTTGTACATAAACTGCACTGTCAACAAAAGCACTTTTAAAAACACTTCTGCTTTAACTGATATTTGGCTGTATAACACAATAAGGCAGAGGCTTAGATTCTTGAACATCGTGCAACATGCTTTCCATTCCAAATGCTTTGTGAAATTAAGAGCTGGTTATTTAGAGTTCGCGGAAAGGTCAGAACATAGAATTCTACCGGAAGAAAGACGTTTTCCACCCATCCAGTTTACATGTGGAATTTTCTTTTTATTTCCTTATGTTACTTATGCTTTCCACAGCCTCCTTAAAGTGGTAAACTTCAGTCTCTCTCTCCCCCCCCCCGTGTGTGTGTGTGTGTGTGTGTGTGTGTGAGAGAGAGAGAGAGAGAGAGAGAGAGAATGTAATGGTTCCTTTGTACATACGATGTGCTGAGAATTCTTGCTAATACATTGCATTTTAGCTGTAGTTTTCAAAAGTTAATTGAATTTTTTTGCTGACTGATTTCAACTGTTTCAAGTCTGATTCATAGTCCCTTATTGCGTGCAAGTTGCATAGCGTCATCCCCCCATATCCACAGGGGAGATGTCCTCCCCCCCCCGCCCCTGTATGGACCACAGATAAAAAGGAATCCTACAAAAAGGTTCAAAAATCCCCCTGTCACACCTGTCCTATCACACAAATTTCTTATCTACTGGTGATCGCAGCCTTCCTGGGTCTCACTGGATCTTTGCTGACTACAAAATGGAAGCAGGAAACACTCACAGGCACTCATAGGAGGTGAGGCAGAGGACAGAAAAGAACATGACAGTAAGCTCTTTTAAATCTATGATAACCGTAGTGCTCTTTTCAGTCCTCTGAGGCCCTCCAGCCATGGCTGGTGCATGCCAAGCCTATGGATAATGAGGGCTCTCTGTAGTCTTATTCTCAGTTCCACTTACCCCAGCATAGAATTTGCCTCCTTCACTGCTACAGCATCCTGGGTAGATGCTTTCACTGAGCTATCCACCACAGCCTCAAGATCTTTTACTTGACACTCCCGTGAGGTGTATGTTATACTGGGATTTATTTATTTATTTGCTACAGTTATTGACATAGAACCACATTTGTCATTGAGTTGTCCATTCACCCAATTTGGAGAGGTTCTTTTGGAGTATTTCACAATCTGCTTTGCTTTCTACACATTCTGAATTGTTTGGTGTCGTCTGCAAATTTGGCCACCTTGTTCTTGTAATTCCAGACCATTTATGAACAAGTTAAAAAGTACTGATCTTTGGGGGACCCTGCTTCTTCTGTCTCTGCTTCCTGTTCTTAGCCAGCTGCTCTAGAAAAGGATCTGTCTTCTAATTTCATGACTATTAAGTTTATTTGGGAGCTTTTGGTGAGGGACTTAGTCAAAGCTCTTTGAAAGTCCAAGTATTTAATAACTTAATTGACACTATCAACATTCCTTTTGACATTCTCAAAGAACTTTAGAAGGCTAGAGAGGCAGGATTTCACAGAAACCATATTGATTCTCCTTCATCAAGAATTATTCTTCTAATCTAAATGTTTGATAATTTTATCTTTTCACCAGTTTACCTGGAACAGACATTAAGCTGACCAGCCTGTAATTTCCTAGATCCTTCTATTATTTTGTTGAATATCAGTATTATGCTGGCCTCCTTCCAGTCCTCTGGCATGGAGTGACAAGTTACATATTTTTGTTAGAAGATCAGCAATTTCACATTTGAGTTCCTTAAGAACTCTTGGCTGCATGCCATCTGGTTTTGTTAATGTTTAATTTGTTAATATGCTGTGGAACCTTGTCCCTTGTCCCTTCTGTTTGACTCAATTCTTCAGACTCCATTCCCAAGAAGGTCAATTCAGGCACAGGTATTTCCATATTGTTTTCAGCCATCCCATGTATATGAAGACTTTATATAGTCTCCACATAAAAACCATCATAAAACTCGGGTCCACATTAGAACCCTGCCTTATGATGGCAATCCATTCCAGAGATATCATTGTATCCTGAACATATTATAATGTGTTATAAACATATTATAATGTGAATATATTATAATGTGAATTCAATAGCTCATGATTTTTAAATGTTCATTCCAAGACCTCAGAATTGGAAGTTTTGGTCCCAGAACTACCGTATATAATCGTGTATACATCGAGAAATTTACGCCTAATTATTGTCTAGAAAAACCTGACATCAATTTATATTCAGGGGAGTGCTCCTGACAATAATTGTAAGCCACGAAGCTGCAGAGCCGTCTGAGCATGCTCTGAAGCAGCTCAGAAAAATGAATGGAGTCCTATTGGAAAGTGAAACTGAGCCACACTGTGCATTTACTCATGAGTAGGTGGCCGTGCCATGCTGATCTGATGAACATACGCCTTAAAAAACACTCGAGAAGGAAGTCCCTGTCCCTCCCTCTAAGCTGAGAAGTATTGAGCCTTACGGAAAGCAAAACTGAGCTTCACATTTATTCATGAGTAAGCAAGTGTTTTTTTTGCAACATGTGAGTTGAATTCAGCAGGGCTCTGCAACTTCAAGTTGTGGGGATTGTGCCCTCTTTTGATCTGGACAGCTGTGATGCTGAGGTACTGTGTAAACTATTTGGGTGGTGGTGGAAGAAAGGGGCTCTTTTTTTTACTCCTGAATTTTTCCAGGTAGGTATGCCTAATCAAGGCCAAGCCGTGAATATTTTAATGGGTAGCTTCTATGTCAGTGTATCTGCTTTCAAACAAGTATTGAGCCTTATGGAAAGCAAAACTGAGCTACTTGTGAGTAAGCAAGCGTTTACTGCAACATGTGAGTTGAATACTGCAGGTGTGGGGATTGTGGGAGAGGATGAAATGGGCTCTTTTACTCCTCCTGAGCATTTTAATGGGCAGCTTCTGTGTCGGTGTATCTGCTCTCAAACAAGTTTGATGCAGACTCCAGCTCCAGCTTTTCCTCTCAGGGATGTGGGGGAGGGGATCATCCCAGCAGAAGCCAGCCCAGGCAGGTAAACTGTGCTCAGCAGGGTGACATGCATTCCTTTATTAGTTGATCCAGGTAGATATGCTTAAATTAAGCAGCTTAATCAGTTCTAGCCTTGAACAATTTTATGTGCCTTGTTTCATTATTCCAGCATGCCTTGCCCTTTGTCTATAATGACAACCCTTCTGTTTAATGACATCCCTTCTGGTGGTCCCCATAGGCTGCCATTTTCAAAAGTGGGTCCCAGTGCTAAAAGTTGGGAACAACTGGCTTGATAGTTGCTTGCAATGTTGCTGTTTTATTTTGATTTCCCCTGCACTTTAATAAATAAGTAGATTGTACAGTTCTTAGGTAACAATTATTGGTAGATCATTTGTCAGAATCTGGTGTTGGGTAAAATTATACAAAATTATCTAATTCAGTGAATTGCAGATAAGTTTTGCCCTTGACTTATCCATGGGCATGGCAAATTTCATGATTTTTGGCTTAAAACCTGCCCTCGACTTATCCATGACATTGACTTATACACGATTATATGCAGTAAGCTATTTTCGTCTCTATAGGTGATTTAAAAGATGCATACTGTGCTCTTTAGGGGTCATGACTATCAGTTTACACAATATCGTAATTATAAAACACAAATTACAAGGCTGTTATCTCCAGACACAAGTCCTGATGTTAAAAACGTTGCTTTTGGCTAATAGCAACCAAACGCTTGACTTCACGTTGCTGATTCGCTTATCCATCACCTGTGGGGTCCTGTTGGAAGCAGTTGTGAGCCCATTAGAAAGTGAATAATCTATAGTGAACCTTGCTTTAGTATGGAGAATCCATTTTAAAGTGATTTGATTGTAAAGTTAGCCCATATAAAGTGGGGATCCACTGTATCTGCATCTTTTATTTTCAGTATACAATGTCCACTGCACATTATCAATAGATTCTGAACAGGACTACAGTATATTCTAGACCTAGGCTGAAGAAAGGCAAACCTCAAGTGTGGCAGAAGTGATTTTTTGGCACGTACTTTGACTGCCCGAAAATGAGTGATCAGAGTGCAGCCAATGTCTGATGAAACTATGTCCACCATACTTTAGAATGTAAGTCTGATTTCATCCCTAACCTCACTTTAAAAAAGTTAATTTGTGTTTTATTGAAGTAATGTGAACTTGTTACTTATCAGTACATTCAAAATAAGTCTTTGTCCTGACTTGCTTTTGAAAACACTTTCTGCCTAATAGAACCACTATGTAGAGCACTGATATATTGTATTCTGGGTTAATTGTGAATATGGAACTGGAAATGATTTATGACCTATGAACCCACTGCACTGGCATGCCCCCAGGTGTGCCAGTGCAATTAGGGGCCTGCTGGCATGGCAACCTCTCTGCTGGTCTGTGGAGCACTGATGCCAGTACAGCAGCTAGAAAACCACGCATTAAGAACATAAGAAAAGCCTTGCTGGATCAGGCCAAAGGCCCATCTAGTCCAGCTTCCTGGTTCTCACAGTGGCTCTCCAGATGCCTCAGGGAGCACGCAAGACAACCAGATACTTGTATCTCGCTGCCACTCCCTTGCATCTGCCATTCTAAGGTAGCCTATTACCCTTGCACCACCCCCAACGAAGACACCAGACTGTGATTGGGGTTTAACTTTATTAAACAGAAATGACCAGTTTTTAAAATCATGAAACCTACTGAACACCCGACCCTCCCTTGCAAGTTTGAGGTGGGTCAAAAAACTGCCATCCATAGCTAAGTTGGATGACAGAAAAAAAATTCCTACCCAGCCCTCGCGATTAGTGACCAGCACCATCATGGCACAGACAGGCTACTGGTAGGGTTCTGCTGGTGGAGGGGCAGGGGCCGGAGTGGAATGAGGGTGGGTTTCAGCAACACTGGTGGCCACCGTATCCCAAACCCCTGTCCCAGGCCACAGACACCCCCAGCATGCTCCTCAAAGCGACACCAGCAAAAGAGCTAGCAGAGCATAACATAGAAGCAAATTCCCTCTTACCAGTTTTGCCCAGCCTCTTCCCCCAGGACAGTGTTGCATCCCTTTTGTTGGCCCTGGGTAGGATTGGGCCATTAGTTATTCTCTAAAAATTAACTCTAAGTAAAAGGGTGTGATCTTGTTCATTTACTTCAGAGCGAATTATGACACTCCTGGAATGCCCCTGCACTGAGATCCGCGTTTACAAGATGACCTCAAAAGGACATTGTTTCACAGCAGAGAGATCTGTGGGTCCCCGCTTTAAAGCAAAGCTAGCAAGTGCAGGTTTAGAAGTTTCCAAATTTAGAAATTTGTACTTTTAAAACTCTCTCTCTCTCTCTCTCTCTCTCTCTCTCTCTCTCTCTCTCTCTC
>JAJKFI010000016.1:7659990-7677897 GCA_029204185.1 Lerista edwardsae | reverse complement strand
TCTCTCTCTCTCTCTCTCTCTCTCTCTCTCTCTCTCTCTCTCTCTCTTGCATGTCCACATCAGTTCATTGTAGCAGCGATTAGGATCATTTGTTTTATTAACTGGAGTACGTTTGTAGAGATAGATTTGGAGAACATCTAGACATAAAGAGTTGTTGATCCTCTTTCCTGGGCCCCTTAATCTTTTTGTCTTTTAAAAGTGGTAGCTGTTGAAGGCATGAGTTCAAGTTGTGGGGTCACCAAGTCTCTGGTCTGTGGCATATCATTTTTAAATAAATGTGAACTTCCATTTGAATCCCGTGTGGGGTATATCAGCTGGCCTCCTCTGGGCTGAATCCAGCCCCTGAAACCTTTATTACTTAACCATTTGTCTGCCCTTTTCTCTACTCTGCGGTGTTCTGGATAACTTGGAATGTGAGGGGTGACAGGAAATGAACAGGCTTTGTACTTTCTGTTCCACAAACTTCTCCATGTCACAGATTGAAACTTCATAAATAGAAAAACAAAGCACAATTTTAGGGTGTGTTTGTGAGAGAGAGTGCACACGTGCAGACATATACACACACAGAAAGAACCTTCTCTGTCACGGTTTATAGAAGACCATACAAATCATTGTTTTTTCAGTTGCAATTGAATACTTTAAATACTTTTCACTTTAAATGAAAAGAATTTCTCCTTCCTTTTTTGGTTGGATGGCATTGCATTTTTAAAACATTCTTTAAAACCACATGCTGTATACACAAGTGCCATGACAAATTAAGCATCGTGGTATGTTCATTTCGTTGACCTGTGCTAAAAATCCTGTCACCAATAGATACTCCAGCCTGTCCGACTTGTTTGGGAGTGGCTCCTCATCTTGACTAGGGAAATAATGACTAGTGCTATTTACCATTGTGCTAAGAGACCTCTTGACTGACTAATCTGCAGGGCAGAATAGCATGCCTGGAAGAACTTGGCCGTTATTTTACAGTTCCTTCTTGCCTGAAGGAACCTCCCTGATATGCTAATTTTCTGTGTTCAAGGATGGGTATTTTGTGTTAAGGGGACATCCTAACATCCTCACCTATAGGCTGCAGTGGCCTAGCCCATGAAAAGCTTTTGAAACTGTTATACTATGTGAAATTGCATTGTTTATCTTTTCTGCATCCGCAGCATGTCCCAATCTGTATTAATAAAGGCTACCAGGAATTTAGGAAGGAAACAAGTCAAGTTTCTAGAATACTCATTCCAAAGAACCAACACATACCACGAGTCATATTCTGTCTGTAATAAAACTTTTTCCCACAACAGTGCTTGCCAACTATGTCAGTTTTTTTCCCCTGAAACAAATTTAAAACATGTGGTCCCACTTATACTGGTCTTTTTCTTGCTAAACAATGTTTTCAGTTCAGGAGCGGTGGTCCTTCTTGAAGTGAAAAGGTCCCCCCCCCCGCACTTTGACTTGGGGAGCATAAGACTAAAAAAAGCAATGAATTCCCTACTGTTATTATCAGAACTTCTAGGTTAGCCTTGCTGTTGGCAAGGTTGAATACCCCTAATTTAGACTTGGGTTTATTAAATGGTTTGGATGAAATCCAGGCTCATAGAAAGCAGTGAGAATCTGGCCCTTGATCTTCATGAAGCTTTACTCTTGACATATAACTTCACTCATTTGAGGCCAAATCAGAGTTAGAAGCACACAAAATAGCAGACTGTCCACAGTAGCTGGTCTTTGACTAGTGAAAGAGTTGAAACAAAAGTGATAATAACTATCGTGATTGTGTCTCATTTGGTCTGGAGTCATGGTTTCCTTTTAAACTAGTGGGGATATTTGCATTTCACAAGGGCAGAAATGTTAGGATAATGCAGATCAAAGTCTGGATATTGCAAGTGAGCAAGGGTTGGTTAGAGTTTCTTCACAAGCTGTTTCTTCACAAGCTTCATGAGAAACCCGTCCTGTTGATTGCATGAATCATTTGGCAGCATCTTTTAAGACAAAAATTATGTTTCTGCTTGTGAAAGGTTTAGGAACTTCTCTGAATTCTGATCATAGCAGTAATGACAAAGACACTTCTGTAGAGGTGAAATTCTCTTTCAATGAAATAAAGCAGGCAAATCAAAAACCACGAGTAGCACATTTGCCCTTAG
Organism: Lerista edwardsae; assembly: GCA_029204185.1. NCBI lineage: Eukaryota > Metazoa > Chordata > Lepidosauria > Squamata > Scincidae > Lerista > Lerista edwardsae. Next base: position 7,675,771 of record JAJKFI010000016.1, on the reverse strand, counting down.
TCATAGTTCTTAAAAATATTCTACATTCCTTCCTAAATTATTTTGAAGTTTATCCTCAGTTGCCTAAAGGCATCTTGGCAATATGACAGGAATTGCTTACGAAATGGATTGCCTGCTTTTCCAAAGGTGAAACAGATAATACACTTTTAAACCATTGTATGTGTGGGAGGGGAGGGGAAAACCCAGCCATAATGGGGCTAACTGTTCTGGGCAGCAGAGGAATTACTAACTGTACCCGTCTGCTTAGACAGCAAGCCATGATGTGGCCTGATTTGTCTTCACTTCCTCTTCGCAGTAAAACCGGACAGCTGCCTGTTGCATAGTTTTGAAGCAGCTTTTGAAGGAGGAAAGCAAGAAGAAATTATTATGCTTAAATACTTGAGTGCAAATTCATAGTAAGTCAGTGTTGCCCTTGAGAAGTAGGCTAGAAGTCAAAAGCTTTTCTCTCCATTAAAAATGTGTTTCTCATTGCAAAATGTGTGGTGTGGATGCTGCTGGCTTTTGTCAGTAAAAATGAAGTGACAGATTCAATAGGATATATACTTAACTGGGAGCAAATTGCATTTAACTCAGTGGGGCTTACCGTATAGAATCGTGTATAAGTCGATGTCATGTATAAGTCGAGGGCAGGTTTTAAGCCAAAAATCATGGAATTTGCCATGCCCTGTGGATAAGTCGAAGGTAAAACTTAGGGGTACCAGCAATTCATTGAATCAGATAATTTTGTCTAATTTTGCCCAACACGAGATTCTGACAAATGATCTACCAATAATTGTTACCTAAGAACTGTACAATCTACCTATTTATTAAAGTACAGGGAAAACAAAATAAAACAGCAACATAGCAAGCAACTATTAAACCAGTTGTTCCCAAACCTTTTAGCACTGGGACCCACTTTTGAAAATGACAGCCTATGGGGACCTACAAGAAGGGATGTCATTAAACAGAAGGGTTGTCTGAATGGGCAAGGCATGCTAGAATAATGAAACAAAGCACACAAAACTGCTCAAGGCTAGAACTGATTAAGCATACAGTTGCCAGATACAAACTGGGACAGAGTGCCTGTACCTTTAACCTTTGTATAGAAGCAGGAATTTGGGCAGGTGCAACTCATCATGAAAGGGTTTCAAAAGCTGCACCTGCCCAAATTCTCGCTTCTATACAAAGGTTAAAGGTATAGGCACTCTGTCCAATATGTGTCTGGTAACCCAATAATAGGCAAAAAAAGACCCATAATAGGAGCAGCTGGGGCTGGGAAGCAGCAGTCTGCATGGTCCCATCAAACTTGTTTGAGAGCAGATACACTGACACAGAAGCTACTGGATGCAGCCATAGGAGGAGCTGGGGGGGAATTAATCAAGACACAAACAAATGCTCAAGGCTTGGACTTGATTATGCATATCTGAATGATTGAATAAAAGAGCCCATTTCTTCCACACACACACACACATCCCCAATAATTTGCACAGTACCTCAGCATCACAGCCCTCTGGAACAAAAGAGAGCACATGGTCTGAATGCTCCTCCTGGAAAGAGCCTGCCTAATAGCTTTGAGAGCCCTGCTGAACTCAACTCAGTAAACACGAACGTGTAGCTCAGTTTCGCTTTCCATAAGGCTCCTCAGTTTACAGGGAGGGACCTCCTCCTTTTTGGGACCTACGGTATGTTCATCGGATTGGGACCATTCTGGCAGCATTGTATTCCTCTTGGCCTGCCCTTTCTGATGCACCATGGCACGGCTGCCTACTCATGAGTAAATGCGCAGTGTGGCCAGTGGTGTCATTCAAATGATTTAGGAACAGGAACTCACTTTTGATTGGCACTTGTCGGGAACCCGGAACCAGCCACAGAGCCCGTTAGGATCCGGAACGCCCGTTCTGGTCCATTCCCCCTGAATGACATCACTGAGTGTGGCTCAGTTTCACTTTCCATAGAACTCCATTTTCCTGAGCTGCTTCTGAGCATGCAGCTTAGTGGCTTACAAGGAGCCACGTGACAGGAAGGAGCACTCAGAAACAGCATAGGCCTTGCTCCACCCATCTTGTGAGTGAAGGCATTTACCGTATTCCCCTGAATATAAGTTCCCCCAAATATAAGTATGTCAGGTTTTTCAAGGCAGTTTCTAGGGATAAATTTCTCGACCTATACATGATTATATACGGTACTTCTCAATAGGCATGCATAGGATTGCACTGCCAATAGCTTACCAATTTTTCCCAAGAATTATGTGTTTATGTGTGCGTGTCTAATGATGGCAGTGTGGCCGTGAAGGGATTTACACCAAAATGCTTTTTTTTGTGGGGTGGGAGGATAAGTGATTCTCAGACTTTTTCGACTGGCAGCTGCCTTGACCACAATATTGGCTGTGGCTCCCCATTAGGGCTACAATCCTATACAGGTATGCCCCGGTGTCCACAGATTTGGTATCCACTGCTTCAGTTATCCACGGATACCATGGATACTGGAACACCTAGATAGGGGAACATTAATCAAGGGCGTAGTCCTAACCTGAAGTTAGGCCGGCTTAGTTAGGTTGTAAAAAGTTTGCTTGTAATTTGAGACAAATGTTCTGTTCAATACTTCTTGCCTGGGTTGAGCAATTCTGTGTTTGTTATCTTTACAAGGGCCACCATAAAGTATGTTTGGTCTACTCCCAGAGTCAGAGAGGCCAGCACACAGATGTACACCATCCTCCCTGACTCCGAGAGTGGTCCAAATGCGCTTTACGCTGTACCTTGTGCTGGCCAAACTTTGCTGGCCAACTAAGCCAGCCTGACTCCAGGTTAGGATTATACTCCAAATCTTTTTTTTACCTTGTTGCAGCAAAACCACTGATGCTCCCCTATCTTTAAAAAGGTTTCTCCAGTATCCATGGAGTCATCTGGAGTGCAACCCCAGTGGATACCAGGGCATGACAGTTCATTGCATAGGGTGGCAGGAATTCTGTGGGTCCCCTAGCTGTTTTCCAGGGCTCCCTGGAAATAGATGATGCTACTATTCATAAGTACCAAGGAATGACACATGCACACAGTTCTGCCTAATACTTTAGGTATACTCTTACAAAAGGTGGTGCTTTTCTTTCTTCTGTTACTGTGCACACCAGCTCAGATTCTACCTTCCCACATCATCAAGGAAATGTAGCTCAAGTAGTGCATGTGCCCAAGCTGCAAAGTCACCCCCACTTGAGATGGTTGTAATTTGTGACAAATGTTCTGTTCAGTACTTCTTGCCTGGGTTGAGCAATTCTATGTTTATGGTTTGAAAACTTATTTTGTGTTTCTTCTGCTATCTTTTTCAGATTTTTTTTTTAATTTGTAGAACATAAGACTATTTATTCTACCTGCATATAGCCAGAAACGACTTGGGGGGGGGAGAAGTGGGGAGTGGAATACAGGCATGCCGGGGTAGTCACTGTTTCAGTTATCGACGGATACCATGGATATTCGGATGTCTATTAAAAAGACAGGGGAACATTAAACATCTTTTTTTTTTTACCTTGCTGCAACAAAATAAGTGATGTTCCCCTATCTTTAAAAAGGTTCCCCAGTATCCACAGTGGAGTCTGGAACGGAACTCCAGCAGATAAACCCATATGAATTGCCAAGCTGTGCAATTCTTGTTTGCTTAGGTTAGTTTTTGATAATGGGTTTCTCATACAATAGAGAATGCGGATGGCAAACAGTAGGAACTTTCTGCAAACAACTGAACTTGTAGCAGTTGTATAATTAAGTGGGATTGCCACTGATTATGGCTTTCAATAAACAGAACAATATTTCTTGCTACTGTAGCTTTAGCAATACATGGTCAATGCAAGTGATTGATCCAGTTTTTTCTCAAAGGAGAATGTAATAATTCTACTTTTAGAAGTTTCCACCCATTTCTGATTATTCCAGTTACAGTGGAAAACTGATCCCCCTTACTTGGAAGTAATATCCCTTTTTGTTTAGTGAGTCTTTAAGTAAGTGTGCATCAAATTGCAATCTTAATCCCACAAACCTTTTTCAGCTAGAGCAGTGGCTCCTAAACTGTGGGTCGGGATCCACCAGTGGATCATGAGCCAATTTCAGGTGGGTTGCAACAGCCATATTAAAAATATGGAAAGATGGGATGCTGAAAAGGGGGAGGATTGTGTGGTTATTTTGCTTGTGTCAAGATTGTAAATAGGCTTTTTTCCCCTTTTTGATTCACTTTGCTATTGGAAAATGGCTGAGAAATGACCCAAATTATTGCTGCATTCTCAGGAAAGAAGCAGGCTCTGGCATCACAATGATGGCACTTCCAGTCATGACATCATTTCTGGTGGGTCCCAGACAGATTGTCATTCTAAAAAGTGTCATTCTAAAAAATGGTATAAAAACATTTGAGAACCACTGAGCTAGAGTGAGGTTAAATGCTACAGGTGTTGTCAAGTGGCAGTAACCCCAGAGAGGCTGCTTTCATTTTACAGTAACCTGAAATAGTAACTGGCATTTAAATTTCAGTCCCTTTTGCAGTGACTTCGGCATACTTAAAAAAAAATTATCCTAGATCAGGGGTGCCCAACCTTTCAACCTTTAAGGCTCCTGGATCTTTAACAATTGTGCGTAGAGGATGGAATTTCAGCAGGTACAACTTCTCATCTGTGAACGGTTGGCCTTCCCTGTCTTAGATTGTTGCTTTGGATACTTCCAATAAACAGTGATTGAAGAAATGCAAGTGAATTGTTTCCTTTGTGTGTGTGCTGCTTTTGTGATGTGCACAGGGAGCTCATGCATCTCAGCACAGAGGAGTTGTGTGATTCTCTACTTGTTATATGGTAATGTTTGTATCATATGAGATCATCCATAGTAAGGTAAGAAACGATATACAGTATTTTGTGTTGGCTCCCCTCCCCCATTCGAATTAAGTGCAGGTTTAAGCACACTTTGCAACTTGTATGCAAAATTTGAATTCTGTAAGTATTTATTTTTACCTATTTAAATGAACTCGCCCTTTTGAAACAGAAGGTTTATCACCAGGGGTTTATTTAAAACTCAACAAAATGGACATACTTTCTTTGGGTTACAATCCTATACACATTTTCCTGAGAGGAAACCCCATTGAGCATAAAGGGATTTAATTCTGATTTTACATAAATAAGATTGCACTGTTGATTTATTTCTGATCAGTGTAAAATCATATGAAACGACAATTGCAACTCTGATACTTCAACTTCTTCTCATTTGAGGTTTTTATTTTAAGTATAAACATCTGCATAAGAAAGGTTGGTGCTGACTAAGTGTATCTTTAAATGGCAAAGTAACTTAAGGCCAGTCCTAACTCAATTCCTGTGTTAGAAATTCCAGCACTGGTGCGTGCTACGGTTAAGTTGCATCCCATGATGGAATTTTGGCCGCTGGAGGTCTATTCAGGGTTACTTGTTCTCTTGCCTCTGAGTAATCCCCAGCAGCTGCTATAGGTAAACTTGGAAATGGGCTAGGTATATCATTGGCACAAGTCCGAGTTGGTCTGTGCAAGCAGATCGGGCCTGGGAAGGGGGATAGGGTACGACGTGTGCCAATCGTCTCAAATTGTTGAGCTGCATAACCGGTACATAGCTTGGTGTTATGCTGTCACGCAAATGAATGACAGCGTTCTGTACCAATTTGAGTTGCTAAATGGGCTGCAAGGATAGACAGAGGTGTTGCGCATTACAGTTGTACCAAAATGGATGGAATCTGCAACAGATGCTCTCTTCTGAAGCAGATGAACTCTGCTTCAGCAAAGCTATCAAAAATGGCTGCAGTATCCTGTGAGTGAAATGGTTAGACTGAATCCCCATAAGAAAAAGCAGTGATGAAATCTTGCTTAGCAAGGTCTTTTCCTATGGAAAGTTACTACCTTAGGTCAAGCAAGTAATCTATATTCCCCTTAGTCAAACAATACCTTGTGAACCAGCTGGTGTGAGAGAGTGTAGAAGGTTGAAAATCAGTTCTTATGGAAGTTTCCAATCAGAGTAAGAATTTGGACACATTGCTAGACATAGCTGTAATATAAAGGTTTTCCCACAACCGAATGGTCTAGTCGTGACCGACTGTAGGGGACAGTGCTCATCTTTGTTTCTAAGCCGAAGAACCGGCATTTGTATGAGGACAGTTTCTGTGGTCATGTGACCAGCGTAACTATAAGTCAAGGCGCATGGAACGGCATTCCCATTGAAGTGGTACCTATTTATCTACTTGCATTTTTAGGTGCTTTCGAACTGCTAGGTTGGCAGGAGCTGGGACAAGCAATGGGAGCTCACTCTGTTGCGTGGTCTCAAACTGCCAACCTTCCGGTCAGCAAGCTCAACAGCTCCGCATTTTAATCTGCAGCACCACAAGATATAGCTGTAAGCTACAACAAACTTGGTAGTATGGCAAAACTGTAGTTGGGTTCATGGGCAGCTTTTGTGGTGGTGTTTTTGTTTTAATGTCTAAGTCTTAATTTGTGATTAGATTCCCCCCCCCTGTATATTTTGAACTCAGAGAGCCGGAGAAAGAATGTGTGCTAAAATTGTGATTCCTGACCTTAGGAGAACCCAGCAACTGATGTTTGTTTATGATTTCCAAAATCGGATACAGAAGTGAAACTGCTGACTTCTGGCCTTCTGCATTGTGCCACAAGCCCCCAAATACTGGTGGTCCGAAGACTTGCTCAAAGGATGCTTGCTTCCCATCAGTGGTCCAGGGTCACTGCTTGGAGATTACTGAAGAAAGGGCAGGTGTTTACTTGCCTCTTTTACTGCATTTTTAAAACCTAATTTGGAACACTTCATATGTAACTTTTACCAATATGGAGATTAGTTTCTACTTAAGGGGGAAGAAAGCAGTGGTGGGATTCAAATAAATTAACAACTGGTTCTATGACATCATAGCCAGAGCAAAAAAAACCCCGAAGCCAGCCGATGTAAGCGAGTGGGTGGGGCCCGGCCATTTAACAACCGGTTCTATAGAACCTGAGCAAACCCCCTGAATCCCACCACTGGAAGCAAGGGTGTATTATTTTAGTGCAGTATGTGAAGTGTGGGCAAAAGTATGTGGATTAGACACCTAGCCCTCCTGTTCTAGGGCCTGCACTGATAAGTATTGCTGATGGAAAAGCATGTATTGGTTAGTGAACAGAGTAGTATAGCCTTTACTGTATTGCTGGAGTGTCTATGTGTTTGCCACATTTTTTTTCTGAAAACCCAGCAGCCACCTGATTTTTGCCATGTGGGCCTTGCTTTCTTTCTGGGAGGAAGATATTAATGTGTTCACTTTTGTCATGTTTTGAAAGAAAGTAAGCTGGTTGTGATCTCTATGATACTTTGAGAATTAGTGAGATCCACCTGACCGCTGGTACATTTTTCATGCACAAATTTCGAGGAGGCTACTTGAACCTTATGGTACAAAATGGCTGAAGTGTAACTGTACCCTAAAATTAAGGGTACCAGATACAAACTGGGACAGAGTTCCTGTACCTTTAATCATTGTATAGAAGAGGGAATTTGGGCAGGTGCAACTCATCATGAAAGGGTTTCAAAAACTGCACCTGCCCAAATTCCCCCTGCTATACAATGGTTAAAGGTATAGGCACTCTGTCCTAGTTTGTATCTGGTAACTCTACCTAAAATCTCCCCTTTGCCTCCATGTAGAAGGCTGAAGCATGAAGTAGCCTAGTTATTGAGGTGAACTATAAAGCACATTTATTACTATAGGTATGATGGCAGGCGCGCACGGAGGCCCGAGCACGTCCCATGGCTGGCGCTGAAACCGCGCCCCCCCCACGTCGCCCCGCCCCGTGCGTCACTCAGACACGCCTCCCTTAGCCCGGAAACGCTCCATTTCTGAGCTAAGGAAAGCGTGGGCAGGCGGGAGGGCCAAAAACCGTGCGGTTCTGCGCATGATGGCCCCCCACCGCTACCCGGTGCCCCATGGCTGACGCCATGGGGGGGCACAGATCAGATACGCGCCTGTATGATGGTTAAAACAGCCCTGAACAAGCCCATGTTGTTGATCTCACTACTACAGGAGCTGTATAAGAGCAGTTGCTCTTTCCAACGTGTTATATATATTTGTCAGGAGTGTTATAGTAAATAATATAGGTAAAGATGAAATGAGCTGCGTATAATTAAACCTTACAGTGGTGTTGGTGTTTATAAATCCATAAAGGAATTCCTCCCTTGTAGGCATAAGTTGCACAATTCTCTTGAATTCTAGTTACATCAGGATTGCATTCATAAGTGCTACTTTTATTTCAGGTTTTTCTGGCTTTGCTTCATTATTCTTTGTTAAGGGCACAATTAACTTTCTTTAAACATTGTATTCACATAAACACATACTACACAGGATGTTCTTGAATAGCAGTTTTTTTCAAAGTACACACCTTATGCCTCATTTGCTAAACTTTTATTTTAAATAAAAATCATTTTTATTTTAAATCGAGAGTAGGCCAAACACACCAAAAAGTGACTGCAGCCATGAAATTAAAAGACGTTTATTTCTTGGGAGGAAAGCTATGGCGAACCTAGACAACTTAATAAAAAGCCCGAGACATCACCCTGTCAACAAAGGTTTGCATAGTCAAAGCGATAGTTTTCCCAGTACCAATGTATGGATGTAAGAGCTGGACCATAAGAAAGGCAGAGTGCCGAAGAATAGATGCTTTTGAGTTATGGTGTTGAAGAAGACTCTTGAGAGTCCCCTGGACTGCAAGGAGATCCAATCGGTCAATCCTACAGGAAGTCAAGCCTGATTGCCCCCTGGAAGGACAAATCCTGAAGCTAAAGCTCAAATAATTTGGCCACCTCATGAGAAGAGAGGACTCTTTAGAAAAGACTCTCATGCTGGGAAAGATTGAAGGCAAAAGGAGAAGGGGGTGGCAGAGGATGAGATGGATAGACAGTGTCACCAAAGTGATGAACATGAAATTGGGCGAACTCCGGAAGCTAGTGGAGGACAGGGAGGCCTGGCGTGCTGTGGTCCACAGGGTCGCGAAGAGTCAGACACGACTTAGCGACTGAACAACAACAAGAAGACAGCATATTGCAATGCACTAAAATAAGTGAAAAGCGATTCCTATTAAGGCACATTTGCAGAGCAGGGAGTAAATTCAAAGACACGAGTCTTCAATTGTCTCATAAATGCCACCAAGTTCAGGCATAGCTAGAACTCCCTGTGCAATCATGGCAAAGGCTAGAAAGCTCTTAGCGTCGTAACTGATATCACTTAGGGGTATCATTTAGTGGGGAACATTTGTTGCAGATCTTTAAAGTGAGGGAAAGCATGCCACCAGGTCTGTGCATGGAGAGGCATTTCCTAAAGTAATCTGAGCCAGACTGTATAGAGTATCTTGAGAGGAAGAGAAATAAAAGGCAGCCAGTTTACAACAATTTACAACAAAACAAACTCATGCCATGTAAGCGCTATTCTGATGCAGTGCCAATTGCATAGTGTGTACTTCCCATGCCGTGGCTCTTTAGAAGGAATAGCTTTGCTGCAGAAGCTTCATCCACCCCTCCTGCAACTAGATCACCCACATTTGCCTATGGAGAATGAACACTTGTCCCAGTAAAGTTTGTGTGCTGTTGATACCATATTATTGCTACTGTTTCAGGGCAGGATTTTTTTTATTGCCACTAGGTGGTGTGCAGAGCACTGTATTGTACGTGGAAACTCACTGTGCAGTTACTACCACTTCCCCATTAAGATATCAGTGAAGATTCAGAATCAAGAGATCTCGTTAGTAGAAATCTCATTAGTAGCTACTTACCTGAGCTGCTGAGTCTGATCTGAATTAAACTGAACTGAGTTATCATCTGTATACCAAACTCTACAGTCCCCAAAAGCTACAGTCCAGGCAACTTTGTGTATGTGGTGGAGGGAAATAAGTCTAAACCTTGTGATTTTGCATCTGGAATAACTCTTAAGAGGCAGAAGAAAAATTTGTCCTGCATTACCCTCTGTGAATGCCTGCAGAGGAAGGAAAGGAGTCAGTAAAACACTGATCCCCTTACCTTTGCCAAATCCTGAAGGCAATTCAGCAAAATATGTCAGTTGGCTGACAAAGCCTGGTATAAATATTGTTAAGGATCATCAGTGCATAACATTTGTGGTTTCCTTGTGACCTCTAGTGGTTCTATTAAAAAAAAGAAAATACGGATTAAATGCAGTACAGGTGGGGCCTTTTTCTATGTGAGGGTTTGCTTCCACTTTGAGGTGTCCTCATTTCATACGTGTGATTTCTGAAAGACGAAAATACACTGTGCGTGTAATTGTTAAGCATGTGCATGCGCACACAAATTGACTTTTACAAAAGATTTATCTTCATGATTTTTTTTTGGTTTGAAATGATGTAATCAGGAGAAAATATTTCTATGAACAGAAAGAGGAATGTATAGAGAAAACAGATTCTGCCAGATTTTTTTTTTTAAATTTAAAGTGTTTGTATTTACAGGGCAGCATTTAAAAATACAAATATGAATTGAATTCACAATTCAGTATAGGAGTATCAATATTTTTAAAGGGAGGGCAACAGCAATGGGCTCAAATTACTTGCTTCCCAAACTGCGGATTGCGTTTCTTGAGTTTTCCAAACAGTGGACCTCAAACTGTGGACTGTGATCTGGCTTTTGGTGGGTTGCAGGCCACCAAGGGCAGAAAGCTGCAGAATAAAATGGTGCATAACCTGGAAGTCGCTTCTGGGGAACACATGGGCACCCCCTATGTCATTGGCCACATCGTACCCCATTTCCCAAACTGTGTGTTGGACTGTACTTTCCCATCTTCTGCATTTCTTTATCTCCCATGTGGGCCATCTCCTTGTACCTCTCAATGTTTTCATTCTTGTGAATATGTCAGCACTATTATGACTGTCCATTTTAAAAAAATTTGGTGTTTATCTGCTCATTCTGTAAATTTCTAGATCAAGGGAATGAGAGAGATGTACATTGCAATGATTATGGTCTGCTCAAGCTCATGTAGCGTTAAAGGGATAATAGGAGTTCCTTTTATTCCTTGGTTTTGTTCATTACACTGTCTTTGCAGACAATGGTGGGGGTATAAATGATATTACTTTAGGTTAGTCAAATCTGGGTTGACACATCTGGAGCTCTAACATGTTAGGTACATTTTTCTGCTTTCACTTGCAGCATAATTCCATGCACGTTTACTCAGAAATAAATCCCACAGTGTTCAGTGGGGCTTACTCCCAAGTAAATACGTATAGAATTGCAGCCATAATAAAGTTACTCTCTTGCGTACTGACAGTATAGTTGTCACCTTGATCCAGAGGTACATCTTCAGCAGCACAAATATATGTCGAAACAGTTTGGAACTCATGTTCTAATGTTTCTTTTCTCCTTTTTTCCCCTAGATAAAAGTTGCTGCTCTTTGTAAGTACCATTTTCTTTTGTCTCTAGTCTTCTTCAGTTTCCTATGTAACCACTGATCCCAAACCAACACAAACTAATCTTAACATAGCCATATAATTGCTATTTGACAAGCTCCCCTAACATCTCTGTATCCCTCCTCCATATCCAGTCTAGGAATATATATTTATTTGACTTGTTTCTTGAAGTTTTCCTGGGTCACATTCTGACTAATGTGTCCACCACCTTCAGTGTGATTAGTGTATGTCCACCCTTGCGCAAGGAATCTTCCTTTCCAAGAGAGAGCTCTCACAAGAAGAAGTGCTAGTCATATACTAGCATAGTATACTACCTGTATCTTTATAGTAACAAACTTGCTACTATTAACAAGTATGCTAGCTGGAACTCATTCCCCTTAAGTACATGCACCCCAGTCCTATGGATTGGTACAGTTGTGATTCACATGCAAAGGCTTGTACCAATGACAATAGCTTCTGACTTTTTAGGCAAACTGTAATCATCTCAGGATTAGCTGAAAATCTTACTTTTCTCTGTTCCTAGCAATGGAAAAATCATTGTGGATACTGCTTAACTTGGTTATCCAGGACTCTACTCTTTCTCCCACAACAGTGTCTTGAAATGTGTTCTTGTATAGCATCAGTTTTAGGTTGGATCCAATCTCTTACCAGTGTTTTCATCTATACAAAATGAGAGAACAACTGATTGCCTCTTCCCCATGACATTCAGCACAGTTTCATATGATTCAGAACATGTGAAAGAGACAGAGCTGTCTTCTCATCCTTAGTAGTAAATATAGTACATGTAGGAGTGAAAAATCTAGTTATATATAGATACGTAGCTGTTGGCTCCTTAATAACTTCTTTTTTTTCTAGGTGACAATGAATGCAGTTCAGTAGATGTAACAGCAACAACAAATGAAATCCAAGTCAAATTTCCTCCCGACAGTTCGATACATAATGTAACTTCTGCAAATGGACCACTGGATCAACATTTGATAGATAATTATACAATATCTGGACTTGATCCTGGCACACTGTATACTGTTTATTTTAATATTTCTAATGGAACATGCTGCAAAAGCATTACAACAGGTAAGCCAGTTCCAAAAGAGAAACATGACTCCTGTATGGCCTTTAAGGACGTTCTAATATAGGTTGATTACCTGGAATTCTAAAAACTAGAATGCTTCAAAACCTGGAACTTTTTGAGCACTGACATTTGACCACATGCAATGGGTTGTGGGCACCAGTTGGCATAGTACAAGACATGCTGGGGTACTACCCAGCAAAGGAGGCTGGCTATGTCTGCCAGCTGCAACCCAAACGACAACATGCGTTGTGCAGAAGACAGCACAGAGCAGAGTGGGCACCCTTCTAGGGGGTGATAAGAAGGGGAGAGCCCAGGGGCCTTACCCAAACAAGGGTCAGACAAGAGGTGTTTAGACTGCACATGCCAACGGCAGATTGCTTCTTTGCCTGCATAAGGCATTGTGTTCATCCCCATGTATCTCTAGTTGAAAGATCCTTGGGTACGTAGGACTATGCCAAGACTTACGTACATTTAGACGGGTTCCATTTAGACTGCTGGAGCCATGGGTTGGTTTGTTGACCCAAACATTCATTGGTTTATTAACCTGTTTATCTGGAGTTTTGATGCAGTTATTTGAAGTACTCAGGAATGCACCTTCTTGATGACTGCCCCCAATGAATATATGTGGTGACACCTATGTAGTTGTTTGTAGGGATGCATTTTCTTCAATCTTGTTACTTTTTGCTTATTGATAGACTGTGAATGTGCCAGTATCTAACTTGCCCATTGCTGCACTGATAATTGGCAAGTTACAACCCAGTACATTCACAGATATATGCATGAGAAGAAGGAAACAAGACTGACAGCGCAATCCTACCATCTGCGCAGCGTCGGCGCAACAGGGTTGCGCCGATGCTGTGCACTTAGTGCTGATGTGGGGGCGCTAATCGGCAGCTGTAGTGCAGTGCCTCCCTAGCATTGGCTGAAGCTGGCCGGTGCAAGGGAGGCGCCATGACAGCGCAACTCGGGGATTGGCGGGAGGAGGGCGGACTATGGGCAGACTATGGATTTGATCATGTGGTCTCCTCAGATCTGCGCCTGCTCTTTAGCGGGCGCAGATTCGAGGAGTGCATAGGGGAGGCTGGAGCCTCCCCTACGGTAAGGGAGTGCATGCTCCCTTGCAGTAGAGGCTCCAGCCTCCCCCCACCCAGCGTTGGATATGACTCTGGCTGGCCAGCCTTGCCATTCCAGCGCTGGGTAGGATTGCGCCTGGAATGAGAGTGAAGTATGAGTCTTAAAATGATTAATGAAATTCTATATGGGATATATAATTTATATTTAATGTTCACTAAGCTCACTTGGTTTCAGAACATATTACAATTTTAAGTATATCCTTAATAAAATTTAAGTATTTTTCCATATTAATTTTAATTATGAAAATTGGCAGCAGAAAGAACACAGTTTTTTACTAGCTTCAATGGCCTATATTTTTATTAAGATATTTCTGATTAGATACTGCTAAGATTAGATATTGCTAAGAACACCAGTGCTGTAGTTAATGACTTACAACCTGGAACGCTGTGCCCATTCTCAGTATGTCCAATAGCAATGACGTTATATGGGTTATGTTTATACTTTTGAACAGGCTTTCATGTTGAATAGCTTTTTAGTACTTCCTGCATTATTTAATCTTACTGTGCTGTAAATCTGTCACATTTTAATTTTTGTGAGTTTTGTTTTGTTCCCATGCAGAACCAAGTCCTGTCTCAGAGTTGCAAGTTGTAAATGCCACCACAACCACAGTAACTTTAAGTTGGAAAAATGATGATAATGCGTCTTCTGAGTACTCTTACATAGTGTCTTATGCAAAAAATGGAAGTTCAGTGAATGAAACATCCCAAGACAAACAAATCACTATTGATGGGCTTAAACCAGGAACTTTGTATAATTTTAGTGTATTTCCACAAGCTGGAGACAACCACACGATAGCACAACCACAAAGCACTAGCACCTATACAAGTAAGTCCTAAAATCATCTTCATCATTCTTACTGTTACTTGGGTAGCTGTAATGTGCAGGGCTTCTTGCCTTCTCCATCTTGTATGTCCTCTTCAACACCCTTTTATTCACTTGGAAATGTTTGCCTGAAATAACTTATGTCCATGACTGAGGTGGGATTTGAATCCATGATGTCTCCCAAAATTCCCTCCAGTGCAATCAACATAGATGTTCTACATTTCTCTGGTAGAGGAAAGGGGGCATTCCTGATTCTGAGGATGCCCCTCCCACCACCAGGAAGCCCCTGTCGAGGCACACATCCTCTTCCTTTCAACCCCCAGACTGGCTCTGCTTCTGCTGGGAGCGGGTTGTGTTGCTCGGAGCTCTTCAGTATTCTTTCACTTGGCAAGCCAAGGTTCTCTTAGCTAGTGATTTAACTGCTGCAGATCCGAGTAGCCCTATTCAGGTGGCTGTCATGTGACACGGGGTAAGGGGAATTAATTCCCTTACTCCAAGTCGTGCGGCTTCCAGCCCCAACCCCGTGCTAGATACTGGGCGGGCAGGCCAGCCTTCCTGTTCCAGCGTGGGTTAGGGTTAGGTTGCCTATATCATGGGACTTACTTCTGAGTAAGCATTCCTTGTACTGTGTGATAAGTTAGTCAAGATTGAAGTCCCATAAATATCCATGTATCCTAGGAACATTAGTCATGTTCTGCCTCCCTGTCTGTAGTACCTATCAAATGAATTGCGGTTAAAGATAAGTAAGAGAATAAGGTCCCAATGCCCCTCAAAGGACTTGGGCAGATTCACATGGGAGTATGCATCTTTAAGGTAATCTGGCCGCTGACTGTGACTTTTAAGGGCCAAGAGCAGCACTTAAATTTAGGCATGAAGCATGTGATTCACACTAACTAGACAAAAGAAGCACTTCTTAAATTGATGACTTTCTTATATTAAGTAAGCAACTTTCCATATTCATCCTAGCATAGCTCTTCCAATGGCTGTTGCTGGTGTCTCCAGTAAGCTTTTTTTCAGATTGCAAGCTCTTCTGGGACAAAGAATTATTTTCTTCCTTTTAAAAAAAGGGATACAAGGCGTATTTAACTAACGTACCGCTGTGTGGGTTCTGTGAGGCTAACCTGGGTTAAACTGGCATTTGTCCATGCAGGTCTAGCACCAATTCAGTGTACACTCAGGCATGCTATTTTGGCTATGGAACCTTGAGTTTGACACAATGTAAGAGAGCCATGAAGTGTCACAACAAACGACAATAAGATGCACCCTTTTGTTTTCAGAATGTAAAAAAGATAAGCCAATCATGGGGCTTAAGTTGTATGTTTTCCTTCCTTCCTTCCTTCCTTCCTTCCTTCCTTCCTTCCTTCCTTC
>JAJKFI010000016.1:7616121-7659980 GCA_029204185.1 Lerista edwardsae | reverse complement strand
TTCCTTCCTTCCTTCCTTCCTTCCTTCCTTCCTTCCTTCCTTCCTTCCTTCCTTCCTTCCTTCCTTCCTTCCTTCGTATTGCAATTACATAATTTATTTGTACTTTACCTCCTGCATAATGTGGTGTAAATCTGTCTCTTTGTGTGTGTGTGTGTTTTTGTTCCCATGCAGAACCAAGTCCTGTCTCACAGTTCCATGTTGTAAATGTCACCACAACCACAGTAACTTTAAGTTGGAAAAATGATGATAATGCGTCTTCTGAGTACTCTTACATAGTGTCTTATGCAAAAAATGGAAGCTTAGTGAATGAAACATACCGAGATGAAGTCGTCACAATTAATGAGCTTGATCCAGGCACCTTGTATAACTTTAGTGTATCTCCACGAGCAGGAGACAACCACACCATGGGAGACACACGGAGCAATGACACCTATACAAGTAAGTATTTATCATCATCTCTATTGTTATTTAAATAGCATATATTTATACATTCTGTATGTAGTGTATATATTCACAATGTATCCAGGAGATGGTGGTGGTAAAACTGAAGGAGACCAAAGAATTAATCCATTTATAAGAGCAAAAAAATTAAGATGCAAGATGGCTTCCAGTCACTATGGGCTACTGGACCAAAATGTCAGATGGGTAACATGTCCCCTCCACAAAGCCCCCATCAGCTTTCTGGTTGCAGAATTCTGCACCAGTTGTGCTTTCCATATGCTTTTCAAAGACGGCACCACATAGAGCATTTTGAAATAATGTAGTTGATATGTGACCAAAGCATGGGTGACTGTAGCCAAACCTGCTTTCTCAAGGTAGGACCACAACTGCCACACCAGTTGAACTTTGGCAAAAGTACTTCTGGCCATGGCTGCCACGTGTCCCTCTGTGAGCAGGGCTGGGTCCAAGAGCACCCCCCAGGTTGTGCATCTGCTCTTTCAGAGGGTGGGCAATCTCATCAAGTTGAGCTGCCATTCCTAGATTAGCTCTCCTACTGACCATCAGCATCTCCATCTTGTAGAGACTAAGCTTCCGCGTATTAGGCCACATCCAGACCATCACCATCTCCAAACAGTTCAGAATTTCCACTGTCTGGAATTAGATAGCATAGTGTGGTAAAGCTGGGTGTCATTGGCATACTGGTGACGCCTCAGCCCAAATCCCTTGACCAGAGTTTCCCAAATTCTCTGGAGAGCTCGGTACCTCAAGTACTTGCCTTGGAGAGGAGAGGGTGGTGGCGCCAGGGAAAAAAGGCTTTTTTTTCAAACTTCCCGTGGGTCATGCTGGCCTCCAGGAGGGTGCGGGGAGCCTGTGGACCTTTCAGCAGGCCTCCCCACACCTTAGAAATGCTTCAGGTTGTGATCCCACACCCTCTTGGAGGCCGGCATGACTCCCAGGAAGTTTGAAAAAAGCCCCTTTTCCCTGGAGCCAGCACTCCCGCAATTGTGCAAAAGTGCTGGCGCCACTGTTAACCTTGTCCCACCCCCTTAAGGGTGCAGGGACCAGGGTCTCCTGGCTGAGGTGTTGTGACACCCCAGTTTGAAAGCCTCAGCCCTTGACTGAGGCTTTGACTCCCCCAGCTGTTTCATGTAGGTATTGAATAGCACTGATTAAATCTTGCAGGGCCCCACAGCAGTGGCGTACCTAGGGCATTTTGCACCCGGGGCTACTTAATTTTTTTTACACCTCCCCATGACAAATGTTTGCTAGCATTAAGGTATTACACTTTGGGGAGTTTCATTGAATTCCTGGTGAAATTCTGCATCCAACGGTATATAGCATCATGGCATTATTCCTCAAAACCACGATTTTAAAAACTGCAATTTTTGCAAAAGAAGTTTTATTTTCAGTTTTTACTTTTTTTGGCCATAACCATTGCTAGAATAGAGATATGTCACTCTGTTTTTTCCATTGAGTTCCTGGTGAAATTCCACATCCAATGGTATACAGCATGACCATATTATGCTGTAAACTCGCAATTTTTGAAATTTGGGGTTCAGTGGTGACAGCCCGCTAAAGATGGCACCTGGGGCACTGCGCCCCCCCGCCCCATAGGTAGCAGGGCCACTGCCCCATAGGCCATAGGAGCAGTTTCCTTCTGCACTCTTCTAATAAGGTAGGACCGGAACGTCTATCCCTCTTGATGATATCAAATTCTGTTAACAAGTCCAGCAGAACCCACTGAGAAAGCCCTCCCCCTGTCAATTTTCAGTGCAGGTTATCTGCCAGGGTGACCGAGGAATTTTCAGCATTTCAGTCTGGGTCAGAAGCCTGATTACAATGGGTCGGGATAGTCAGTAGTGTTATCAAAGAACATCTGGAACAATCCTCTCCCCTTGGTCAAGTCACCTTACCCAAAACAGCTTGTAGTTGTCCAGAGTGGAGAGGTCTAGGGAGAGTTTTAAAAGAGCTGCCTCACTACTGCTTCCTTCTAAACAGAGTGCATTTTGTCCTCCCTTAGAGAGGAGGACATTCACAACCTGCTGTATATGCACTAAGTCGAAGCACTTCTGCCAGGTTTTGTCAGCCAGGATGAGCAGGGTAAAGAATGTAGGCAGGCAAACTCACAATCCTCAAGAACTTGTCCACATCCTCAGAGTTCCCAAGCTGAAAGATATTCAGTACCAAAATATGTCAATGCTTGAAATCCCCCTCCTGATATTGCATGTAACCTGGAGTCTGAGTTGGTGCAGAAATGAATGACTTTTTGTGTGCTAAGCAAATAGACACAGCAAACCGCCAAGTATTCATTCCATGACCCTGTCGATGGCAGTAGCATAGCTAGAGAGTAGGCAAAGCGGTAAGTACTGCAGGGGCCACAATTCTCCGTGTAAGCGGCCCCTCCACTCGCTTTCAAAGCCACTGTGGGCAGCAACAGCAATGTGCAAGTGCTTGGTGAACCAAACGCGTCTCCTACATTTTGCTGCCCAAAATGACTCAAACATAAGTAGGCTGCTTGCATATTGCAGTGCCTGTAGTATTTACTGTTTTGTCCCCCCTTTAGCTATGCTACTGGTCGAGGGCAGTGTGCAACAAAGATTTGACCACTTAGGTTAGTTCTGCTGGAATAAATTTGCTTCACCACCATCACTGTACAGAGTTCAGTCCAGGTAACACATGTGAATTTCGAGAAAAAAAAATCTTGTTTTGTTCAAAAGCCAAATTTAGGCATCTGCCCTTCTATGTTTATTTTTATTTGAAAACTAGTTTTTTGTTACCCGGCATTGCCTGGGTAACAAAGTATCCCAAGCTTCTAGGCAACCCCGGAAACTATGGATTCGACACTAATGTCGGCCATTTTCGAGTATTTTTATGTGGCACCCCTACAGGTGCTAGGGGTGTCGTACCACCCACAGTATTTGTCGCCAGACTGTAAGGCATATGTGTACCAAGTTGGTGCACGTCACTCCAGGCATTCCAGCAGGCCATGGTGGATGTTTTGTTTTGCACCCCTTCTCGCCCCGCCATGCCGACGGGGGCCGAACCTGGACTCAGACGGCATCGGAAGCGTTGCCGCTCATCTCGGCAACCCAGGAAACTACGGACTCGACACCGATATCGGCCATTTTCGATTGCTTTTACGTGGCACCCTCTGTGCACCCCCACCCCTGAGGGCACTAGTGGGGTCTGACCCCCACAGTGTTTGTCACCAGACCGTAAGGCATATGCGTGCCAAGTTTGGTGCCAATCACTCCAGGCGTTCCAGCAGGGGCATGGCGGACGTTTTGTTTCACACCACTTCTGGCCCCCCACGCCGAGGGGGGGGGCCGAACCCGAACTCCCACGGGGTCAGGAGCATTGCCGCTCGCCCCGGTGACCCCAGAGACTACAGACTCAACGCCTATTTCGTCCGTTTTCGACCGTTCTCACGCGGGGCCCCCCGCATACCCCCACCCCCAGGGGCGCTGGGGGGGTCTGACCCCCGCAGTGTTTGTCACCCGGCCGCAAGGTGTATGCGTGCCAAGTTTTGTGTCGATCAGTCCAGGCGTTCCAGCAGGGCATGGCGCACCTCTTCTTGCCCTCCACACCGAGGGGGGGGGCGAACCTGGACTCTGACGGCATCGGGACCGTCAACACTCATCCCAGCGACTCCGGAAACTACGAACCCGACGATGATTTCGGCCGTTTTCGATGGTTTTCATGCGGGGACCCCCGCGTACCCCCATCCCTGGGGGCGCTAGGGGGGCCTGACCCCCGCAGTGTTTGTTGCCAGGCCGCAAGATGTATGCATGCCAAGTTTCGTGCCGATCGCTCCAGGCGTTGCGGAGCCTATGCGGAACATACATACATACATACACACATCCTTTTTTATATACCGTACATATATAGATGCCTATATCTCATCAACATGTTAGCTCACCATATTGCGTTAATCCTTTATCTTAGTCAAAAGACTGCTGGCAGAACTGGTTAATAGTGTGGTACTGATAATATTTTCATTCACTTGCAGGGATAACCCTATCTTTTCTCTTTATTAACAGAGCCCAGCCCAGTATTCAACATTCACATTGAAAACATCAATAGCACATCAGTATATTTATGGTGGAACACTAGTGATCCAAATCCTGAAAATTACATTTACAAAATCGATATTAAAGGAAATGGAGCCACCCAAAATGGCATTGCTAAGAACACAAGTGCCATAATTGGGAACTTAGAACCGGGAACGTTATACACATTCATAATATATCCAGCAGTAGATGGTGATAAAGTACAAGGAGACCCAGAGAATGGAACCATATATACAAGTAAGTATACAAAATTGTGTGTTGGAACACATTGGTATGTACACACACAAGTGTCCATACAGTATTGACATTTCTGTGTGAGTGACTGTATGCAATCATTTTAAAAGTAGTGACTGGAACCCCTCAGAGGCACACAGCGTACATGCAATAAATTCTCAGGCAGAAGACAAATCTGAGGTAGACTTGCCTAATAAAAGCATCTGTAAGCAGCCAGGATCGTGACCACACATTGAAAGGGAAACATCTGAAGAAACTGAGGGTTCTGTGAATGTACATAGAACAAAAATTGTAAAAACCCCAATTGAAAAATGGGGTTTATGAACAGCCTGCCCATGTAAACCGCCTTGAGTCCAGTGAAACCTGGAGAAAAGCGGTATAAAAATACATCAAATAAATAAATAATAAATAAATAAATAAGCATAAATCTTGAGACTTAATTCATGTACATCAGCATCAACAAGTGCTCATTTTGTTGCCTTTAGAGTTCAAGAATCTTGTTTTTCTTAACTGGTTGTGATGTCCCAAAGAGTTACATGCATGTGCGCAATTGTTTTTTGTTCTCTCTCTGTGAGGTATTAGTGAGCCAAACACCTTTTGGTGTGGCTTGTGGGGAGGCCGGAGAGTCTGTAGGGGAAAGACCATTCAGACATCCTGCAGGGTCAGTGAAAACTGCTATAGAAATGTGAAAACTCCACTCACAGGGCTTTGGACCTTGCTTAAGTTAAATTCCTAATGCAGGAAAATCCTGATGAAGATACTAGAAGAAATGTCTGAGGGTCCAATTCTATCCAGTTTTCCAGTGCTGCTGCTGCTGCAATGTGGACCTGCAGCAACGAAACAAATGTTATCTTACTCGAGGAGGCCTCCATGTTTGCCCTCTCACAGCAGGGTTCAGTGCACACCACATTGGCATGGCTGCATCAGCACTGGAAAGTTGGATAGGATTGGGCCCTAAGAGAAGTATGTCTGTTCATATGCGATGGATTCATATCAGTGTAGATGAAAGTGGTCCTTGTGCAGGTTCATGATTGCAGCATCTGTTTGGGGCACTTTCAGCATCAGATGCGCCCCACTCAGCAGTGGTTCCTAGGAAAGGTCATATCCATTATTGTACGGGGTGCTTCTGAATATGTACCTTTTTTCTGAATACATAGTTCTGAATAAATACCTTTTTTACCCAGCGGGGAATGTGGAACTCCTTGCCATAGGAGGTGATGATGGCATCCAGCCTAGGTGCCTTTCAAGGATTGGACAGATTTCAGGAGGAAAACTTCATCATGGGCTATAGGCCATGATGGGTTGTGCAACATCCTTCCATTAGTAGTAGGCTACCTCAGAATGCCAGGTGTAAGGGAGTGGTAACAGTATGCAAGCATCTTGTTGTCTCATGTGCTGCCGGAGGCATCTGGTGGATCACTGTGAGATACAGGAAGCTGGACTAGATGTAATGGGCCTTTAGCTTGATACAGCAGGGCTCCCCACACAGGTGTCAGAGGTGGAATCAGCACACATCAGATGGAGAGGGGATGGGCAGGAACATTCACATAGCCTTCAGCGCAATGGCCACATCAATATCATCTGAAGCACCCCAATCCCAGCTGTTTTTAGGGCACACAATCCAGTGTGTTTGAGAAAACAATTGGTAAATCTGTGGTTTGGTTTTTAAGATGTAGTTTGTTTAGTCAGAATATAGGAGGTAAAGACATTGCTTCTTGTATGCAGATTTAAAAACAGAACAAAAATAAGGTTTCTGTGACCCAATCAAGTGGTATAGATACTATACCACTTAAAACAGCCTACCTGTGTAGATTCAATCAAGCTAGCTTTTAAGATAAACCAGTGCATGTGCATACAGAACTAGTACACCAGTACAGTGTACATTCAGGGTTGATTGTGGGATTTTCGATGCCATATTGAAAGAAAATGTGAGAGCAGGCAAAGCCCAGCCACAGAGTGTTGCAATGCACAAGGTTAGGATGCAAATCTTTATTTTCAAAATGTAGTAGAGCTCAGCCAGTAAGGGGCAAGACTTATTTTGTATGTATGTTCCTGTTGCATAACTTTTGGTACTTTACTTCTTGCATTATTTAATCTTTCTGCGCTATAAACCTGTCACATTTTAATTTTTGTGGGGTTTTTTTGTTCCCGTGCAGAACCAAGTCCTGTCTCAGAGTTCCAAGTTGTAAATGTCACCACAACTACAGTAACTTTAAGTTGGAAAAATGATGATAATGTGTCTTCTGAGTACTCTTACATAGTCTTGTATACACAAAATGAAAGTCCAAAGAATGTAACATCCCGAGACAAAGTCATCACTATTGATAGCCTTGATCCAGGCACCTTCTATAACTTTAGTGTATCTCCACGAGCAGGAGACAACCACACCACAGGGGATCCACAGATCACCAACACCTATACAAGTAAGTCCTAAAATGCTTGTCATTATTATCCTTGTTATTTGGTTAGCTGTGCTTAATGGGCAAAACATCTTGCCTTCTTTATCAAAGGGTGGCACCAAAATGCCCAAACCTCCTTCAGCGCCAGCTGCGAAACATGGAATCATAGCTGCTGCTGCTTGTAAGTCACATCCTCATAAAAGCTCTTGGCTGTCTTCAGGCCACTCTGAGTGCCCTCGTGGTCACTTCATTTTATTGTGAGAGTGTGAGCTGACAAATGAGAATGGAAAGCGACCATGAGGGCCTCCAGCATGGCCTGAAGAGCACCGAGAGCTGACGAGTGAGAACAGGAAATGACCATGAGAGCCCCTGAAGAGAGCTGAATTTTTCCAGTTCTGCTTAATTTCTACCAGTGATGCGCTGGAAATTGCATTTCTACCAATGTTGCTCTGCCGCATCATTGATAGATATTGGTTTAAAGGTACTCAGACTTATTTACAAAGGTTTGCGATATAAGGCATCTTGCAAGAATTTTCCCTATTCTTGTTACTGCTGAAACATTCCAAGTTTTGTGGCTTTTGAGTGGTAGAACCCTTTGCTCACAATTCCATTTCCCGATTGTTTGTTTGTTGGTCTGTCTAATGACTTCCTGGCCAAGGTCTTTCAAAGGGCTTGCGTATGATTAGAAACAACAAAATAATCAGGGTTTTTGCTTCACTAATGCCTCTGCTTGATGGAACTTTGCTGTTAATGTGGTTCATGGCTATTGTGTGTGTATAACTCCACCCTGGTCATTAGTAACAGCTTGGAACCTCCCCTAGAAGTTAGTGCAGGGTTTAGAACAGTGGTGCAAATGAGATAAACCCATAACTCTCCTCTCTTTTCCCCGTGCTCATGCTCTTTTGAAAAATGCCCTCAACATCCATTAGTTTTAAATATTCTTTTAAATATTATTCCAACTGTGGTATAATCTGTCACATTTTAATTTTTGTGGGGGTTTTTTGTTCCCGTGCAGAACCAAGTCCTGTCTCAGAGTTCCAAGTTGTAAATGTCACCACAACTACCGTAACTTTAAGTTGGAAAAATGATGATAATGCGTCTTCTGAGTACTCTTACGTAGTGTCCTATGCACAAAATGGAAGTTCAGTGAATGTAACATCCCAAGACAAAGTCATCACTATTGATGGGCTTGAACCAGGCACCTTCTATAACTTTAGTGTATCTTCACAAACAGGAGACACCACAGGGGATCCACAAACCACAAGCACCTATACAAGTAAGTCCTAAAATGCTTATCATTATTATCATCATTTTTATTGTTGTTTAGATTTCTGTGCTTAATGTGCAAAGCATCTTGCCATTGTTATCCTGGCTTGAACAGATGTACAGAGTACCCTGGCCTGAACAGATGCTCAAGGTACTCTCTGCATCAATTCATGCCCACTGAACAGGAGTGCCTGGAAACTGTGGCATGCATTATTTCATGGGCTGCTTCTGAATGAATCTGAATTAGCAATACAATAAAGGAAAACCATGCAAATCCTGTGTTATAGCTGTATTATGAGTATTTTTGTAGTGAAATGTTTAGTCTATAACCTGCATGATATTTGGGTGTCCATCATTAGAGTAACATAAGAAGAGCCTTGCTGATCAGGCCAAAGGCCCATCTAATCCAGCTTCCTGAATCTCACAGTGCCCAGATGCTTCAGGGAGGACACAAGGCAACAAGATACATGGGTCCTGCTGCTACTCCCTAACACCTGGCATGAGGTTGCCTACATCTAAAGGAGTTTGCACATATTTATCATGGCCTGTAGCCTATACCTTTAACCATTGTATAGAAGAGGGAATTTGGGCAGGTGCAGTTTCAAAAGCCACACCTGCCAAAATTCCGTCTTGTATAGAATAGTTAATGGTAAAGGCACTCTGTCTCTGTTTGTATCTGGGAACATAAGAACAGCTGTGCTGGATCAGGCCAAAAGCTCATCTAGTCCAACTTCCTATATCTCACAATGGCCCACCAGATGCCTCAGGGAGCACACAAGACAACAAGATGCATCCTGTTGCCACTCCCTTGCACCTGGCATTCTGAAGTAGCCTACTACTAATGTAAAGAGGTTGCACAACCCATCATGGCTTATAGCCCACGATGGAGTTTTCCTCCAGAAATCTTTTAAAGGCACCTAGGCCAGATGACATCACCACCTCCTGTGGCAAGGAGTTCCACATAATAATTACCTGCTGGGTAAAAAAGTATTTCCTTTTATCCATTCTTACTCTCCCAACACTCAATTTTACGCAAAGCACAGCCACGGAGTGTTGCAATGCACAAGGACAGGATGCAGTACTTTATTTTCAAAAAGTAGTAGAGTTCACCCAATAATGTGGTTTTGGCTGTTCAAAACTTATTTTGTATATATGTTGCTGTTGCATAGCATTTTGGAATGTTACTTCCCACATTATTTACTCTAATTCTGGTGTAAATCTGTCACATTTTAATTTTTGTGGGGGTTTTTGTTCCCATGCAGAACCAAGTCCTGTCTCAGAGTTCCAAGTTGTAAATGTCACCACAACCACAGTAACTTTAAGTTGGAAAAATGATGATAATGCGTCTTCTGAGTACTCTTACATAGTGTCCTATGCAAAAAATGGAAGCTCAGTGAATGAAACATACCGAGATGAAGTCGTCACAATTAATGGGCTTGATCCAGGCACCTTCTATAACTTTAGTGTATCTCCACGAGCAGGAGACAACCACACCACAGGGGATCCACAAATCACCAACACCTATACAAGTAAGTCCTAAAATGCTTGTCATTATTATCCTTGTTATTTGGTTAGCTGTGCTTAATGGGCAAAACATCTTGCCTTCTTTATCAAAGGGTGGCACCAAAACGCCCAAGCCTCCTTCAGCTCCAGCTGCAAAAGCATGTGTTGGTTGGTTGCTGCTTTTGGTTGCATCCTTGTAAAAATTATTGGTAGACTTCAGGTCACTCCGGGGGCTCTTGTGGTCACTTCATGTTCTCATGAGAGTGAGAGCTGACAAATGAGAATGGAAAGCCACCACGAGGGACCCCAGTGCGGCCTGAAGAGCACCAAGAGCAAAAATGGAAGTTGCATCTTTATATATGACCCGTCCGCAGCCTCGATGGGTCTCAGAATGCAACTTCCAGTTTTTCGGCAAAACCGAAGTGGTATTTTCTGCAGACTTGAAACTGCATGTGACTAAGAGAATGAAGAAGCAGGCACAGATACTATCGAAGACCTTTCTTGTTCAGTGTCTTCTCTAGCATGCTGTTCAAACAAAGGCACATATATCAAGAGTTGGTTTGTTTTTGGTTGTATTGCAGCAGCATTTGAGTTGCACTTGACTGCTTAGCATGCTGTTCTGGTGTGATGGAAATGGTTCCTTGTTTAGTGGAAATAAACACTAACATAATGGTTATATATTGGGATGCACAAAGCGAGTAAGCATCCATCCATAGCAACAGAGTATCTCACATCCCAATCCTAACTACATTTGCAGTGCTGATAACAGCCATGCTACAAGGGTGCACACTGCATCCTGCGGTGTGGGAAGGGGTAATCATGGAGACTGCCTCAGGGTTAGGAAAAGTTTGTTTTCTTACCTCAGAGTTGTATTGCAGTTGCAGCTGTCCTGGAAAGTTGGTTAGGATTGGGCTGTGTTCAGAGACGTACAATTTTCCAAACAGTTTTCAGTGCATGCAGGATTCATGTGTTCTCAAAAACTTGTGGATGCAACTCCCCTTCATTTCCTGCTTCCTCCTGCCAGAGGTACTAATGCCAATGTAATCTCAGAAGTTTTCAGAGAATGCTTGGATTGCACTCGGAGGCAGGGAATGCCTTTTTGTTTTTGTTGACAGCTCTACATGGTAATATTTTCTTTCATGTCCCTTTGGCCAGTAAACCAAAATAAAGGTTTTAAAAAAAAATACAAAAGACAATATAATTGCCTTTCACCTTAGCTTGTGCCTCCTTACTCTCTTACATGAAAAAGCTGCTGGACTGACTCACCAGTGAGCTAGTTCACATGTTGTGTGGGACACTTTGTGGCTGTGCAGAACTGGGCAGTTGGACAGTCAGAGTTCAATTGTATTTGAACTGCCCCATGACTAACGAATATTACATTACCTAGGTGTTAATAATTTGTAGTTTATGCAAAATATCAACAGGCAGAATATAATTGCCCATTGTAAGCATTGTTTAGTGTTGTACATTTCTCCATTCTAAATCACTTTTTCTTAACCCCAACAGTTCCTAGTTCAGTCTCCAAAATCCACATTAAAGAGATCAACACAACGGTGGTCAGCCTATCATGGGAAAACCCTGATGCAGCTTCTCATTCCTACTCCTATAGGATACACACCAGTGGAGGAGATAGAACTGTTGAGAACATGACTGTCTATAGTCAGGTTGCTACAATTAAAGAGCTAACACCTGGTACCAATTATACATTCAACATATACTCAGTTGCAGCAGATAACAAGACTGAAGGAAGTCCAAGGGGTATAGACAACATTACGGGTAAGTCAGTTAAATGACTATAGTGTGTGTGTGTGTGTACTTCTGCATGCAGATTTAAGACCTGGAACCATGTTTATTATTTATTTATTCTATTTAGAAACCGCCTTTCTCCTCGAAGGGCATTCAAGGCAGCGAACAGGTTTTTAAAATACATAAAACAATTAAAAAAGGAATAAAACCATAAATTATAAAATAAACAGTAAAATAGAAAACGATATGTAAAAGTAAAACATGTGAGTAAAACATGAAAATATGTAGTATGGAAATGATTAATGGAATAGTACAGAGCAAAGCAATTCACATATTACGTATATTACTCAATAGCCAATGTCACTGGCTCACGTCTTTGCCTTCTCTTCTCTTTTTGTTGTAGATCCAGAATCAGTGGGCAAACTGAATTGTATGCTAGTGATCAAGAAGCCAGAATTGTATCTAAACTGGAGTAGTCCAGCTGGAAGATTTGATAATTTCAGCATTAAAATCTGCAGTGGGAATTGGACCAAAGTGAACTATTGTACCCCAGAGCAACGGACCACCACATTAACAAATTTGAATTACTTTACCAACTACAATGTTAGCATTGTAACCCATTCATTTGCAAAGGAGAGCATTCCTCAAGAAGTAACATGCCTCACAAGTATTGGGGGTAGGCACAAAGTCTCTTCGTATCTGAATTGATTGGGGGCTAAGAAGACCAGTTCTTGGGGAGAGGATAATTTGTGCATCATAGAGCTCACTGGCATTGTATGTAAATTAGTCATATTACAGTTTCAAGTACTGTATGTACATGAGAATGTCTATGCATGCGATTAGGAATTGTGAATAACAATAGCTAAAGAAAAGAAAACAATAAAAGTAGACTATTACGCAAATATGGAGAAATAGTCACAATTTCTCTGTGTTAGCTTAATGCTGGCAGTTGAATGCCACCCCTAATAGCCTAGGAGAATCTTGCAGCCATTCTAGAAAATATTAAACTTGGGTTTTGATGAGCCTCTAGGGAAAAGGAGTTTCACAGTTGTGGAGCACTCACCAAGAAAGTTTCTAGATGTGTCATTGAAGTTTAAACATGGTCTAAAAGGTAATCAAATGTTCTGCAATCCTATGCATAGTTACGTGGAATTTACTTCTGAGCAGACAAGCAGAGGATTGCACTATTAATTTGGTAAATGTCTACATAACTGAAGTTTGCCCATTGGAAATGTTGTATATCAGTGTTATTCAAACTGTGGGTCAGGACCCACTTGGTGGGTTGCAACCTGATGTCAGGTGGGTCGCAGAAAGCTGGGAGCAGCCATCTTGGAAACTGAAGACCTTACCCTTGTTATATTCCTTTTGTGAGTGTTCATGGTTTGAATTTTCAAGTGAGGGTTTTTTAAATTTTGTTTTTAGTTCAGTTCTTTTACATCATATTTTGTCCTAATCTTGCTTTCGGTCAGGGATGTTTTTTGGTTGTACAATTGCTGCAGTCCAAATGCCAATTTGCATTTCAGGAGTGTCATTTTATTATGTTACAATGACAGCACTTCCTGCTTGTTGTGACAGGAAGTGACGTTATCATCACTTCCACGTTAATGACATCACTTCCGGTGGGTCCCACCACAAGTGCCATTCTTAACAGTGGGTCCTGCTCTAAAAAGTTTGAATACCACTGATGTATATGATGCAGTAGAGCTCTTCAAAAAGAGATCTGAGTGCCTTTTTAACAGCTGCTTTCCTCTTATTCTTTTCATTACTTGATAAACTCAGTGCTACATCTCTGTTTTTTCCAGATCCTCCACCTCTAACTGATTCCCCTGTTGTTGTCGCTACCACTCACACTACCATGACAGTTCGGTTCAATAGCTTTGATTCATCTCATGGACCCTTAGTGGCATATGCAGTAATAATCTCAAGATCAGCAGGTAAAAATGTTTTTTAAAGGTCTATACATAAGAAACTGAGGGTTCTCAGTTTATACATAGGGTCTATACATAAGAAACTGAAATATATAGTGAGTTCTAGAGGTCTCTTTTGGCTTAAATAGCCATTCTATTTAAGAATGGCCACAGGTGGATGCGCGCAGCCTTTGGGGGTCTCAGAAAACCCTCTGGACTTGACTGGAGCACAGCTCCGGTTGAGTTTGGAGGGTGGGAGTGGCCCCCAAATTCCACATAATTCAGTACCCACAGAATTTGATATCCATGGGGTTTCTAGGATGAAACCCCACATATATCTAGAAGTCACTGTATATTTCATTCAGGACTCTTTTCGTTTCAAACAATGGGAATAAAGCCTATTGAACTCAGTGGGGATTACCTCTTAGTGAATATCCATAAGATTGCACCGTAAGTCCCATTGATGTCCGTCCTTTAACTTCCTCAGTTATGACTAACTGAACTTAGGCTATAGCCCACAACATCTCATTTTCTGGAAGTAGCTGGTGAATATTTTACTACTAACATGCTTCAAGGCCATATCTGCCACCTAATCACTGCCTTGGTTTTTTTTAGAGGTGGTAAATCAATAATAAATATTCAGATTTTGCTTTTTAATGACATCATTTTTTTCTTTATAGATATAAAGCTTAATGAATCCTTGAAATATACATATAATGATTTCATCAATAAGAAAGCACATGCCTATGTTGCATACGTCAGCGATATGAATAAGCGTTCATCCCCCTCCAGCAGTCAGCATCTTGATATTCTAGTAGGAAATGGATCCAAAACACATGGTTATTTCAATGGGCAGTTGGATCCCCTTGGGTCATACAGGTATCTTTTAAATTAAATTTTTCATTCTATTTTCCTAAATCTTTTATTTTATCAAAACGTATGTGGGAAGAGAGTGCTACATGTTTCTCACCAAACCTTTCTCTTTCTCCCCCACATTTCATTAGGGCATGTGTGGCTGGCTTCACTCAAATTAACTTTTTAAATGAAGATTCTGAACTTATCGATGCAGAGACAAGTTTTTTCTCATCTTCACCCATTTCTGACCCTGTCACCTTACCTCAAAATCCAGGTACAAATATATTGTTATTCTTAACTCAATTTTTTCCTCCTTTAAGACCTTTGATCTAGGTACCCATTCACTTAGACTAGAAAGAAGATAAGGTCTGTTTTAGTTCACAGATTTGTACAGTCATTCTTCTTTATTCTTAAGATAACGTAATAGGCAAGCTGGTCTGGCCAAATTTTATACATAGGATATTGCATGTATCCAGTAGCCCAAGCCTATGAGTTCATGTGCTAAGGCTGCAATCCTAAGCACACTTACCTAGGAGTAAGTCTCATTGAACCCAATGGTGTTTACCTCTGCACAGATGTGCATAGGATTGTACTGTAAAAGAGACACTCACAGGATTGCGCTTTGAATGTTCTTAGTGAGAGTGAGAGAGAGAGAGAGAGAGAGAGAGTGATCCACATTTTGGAGATCCTACTTCTATTAATATAGTATTCTGCTTTACCTGTCTCACCACAAACTACCATAAGCATAAGCAATTAAAATGATTTGTAAACCTCTGATGTATCAGATAAGTAAAAGATTTATGCCACTTATTTATACCCAAATAAGTACTTGATTTGTGACACTTTTTCAGCATGTATCACCACATGCAGGTCATATCCTGCTACATTTTCTGGGTGTTATATCCATTTGCAGTTATTTGTTTTTAAGTTGCTATTGACTGGAAGCATTGGAATATGCCAGATTGCTTCAGAGATATTGACATTTAAATCTTTCCCGCAATTTTGTTGGAAAAGATTTCTATAGAGTTATGCAGGTTAATTAGGAAGTTATACAGTTAACTGAAGTTTATTCCAAATAATTGCTGCTAGCTGGAAGTGCTAAACTAGCTGATTGTTGAGGACACACTTGAGGACTTTTAGTACCACATATTATCTTCTATATCTTCTTGTAGTGATTATTTGTAAGTCTTGGTTATAAACTACACTGGTGAAATTACATGTGATGTGTCCCTTTTTAAGGTGTCATCATAGGAGCTGTTGTTGGGTGTTTGCTGGCTGCTGCTGCTATTACTGTAGTAATGGCGTTCATCTTCTGGAAAAAAAGAAGGTACCACAATACTAGCTATTTCATTATTATTTACAAATAAACACTTCCATTTAGTTTCATTATGCAAGCCTCCTCTGCTTCTGTTGAAACCTGTGATCTGAGTATGTCTATACTAAAAATTTAAACCAGTTTCAAACCTGTTTAATTGCCATGACTCCAAACCAGGGAACACTGCAATTTGAATTCTTCAAAGAGGCTAACAGAGGATTACTAATAGAGGATTGCTAATAGAGGATTACAAGTAAGCCCTCATATCCACTGGGATTCCCTTCTGGACCCCTCCCCCCACCCCCAGGAATCCTGAAACTGTAGATACTGGGGAAGCCTTTTTAATGATAGGGCAACATCAGTGGTTTTGTTGCAACAAGGTAAAAAAAGAGATTTGTTTCATGTTCCCCTATCTTTCCAATATAATAGGCGTTCCCAGTTCCCATGGTATCCGTAGATAACCATGAAATAACCAAGAAAAAACCCTTTGCAAATTGGTAACAATTGGCTTGGAAAAACAGAATTGTTGTTGTTGTTTCTTTTTAATCAATGTATATAATATGTTGCCTTTGGTAGAATTTTGAATATAGGGCACGTTTTCTAACTTGTGACTGGAAACCTATGTGTGCTTACAACAGTAGAAATAGATATTAAAAATGATAGTTACACTATAAGTTTTTTTCAGTCTTTATTTACTGAGGTCCTTTAGCTCAGGAGTCTCCAAACTACAGCCTGGGGGCTGCATGCAGCCTGCCTGCAAGACTTTATCCTGTCTGGAGCAACTTTTTTTTTGGTCAGAGCATTTGCTAATGTTTGGCATTTTTACTCAATATATATAATTTCTCAGTTGAAGCACGGCATTGTTTCTTTGTAATTGTCACATTTTTGTTCTGAATCATACTGTGCTGATTACCAAAAAGGTCCCAGTAAAACTTGTTCATTCATGTTAATTTCATTCATTCATGTATAAAACTGAATTATTATTTTTTTGGACCACAAAAATGTATAAAATATACAATGTGGCCCCTTGTACTGAAATGTTTGGAGACCCATATTTAGCTATTAGTAGTACTGTATTTGCACTTATGCTTGAAAGCTTAAATAATTATGGCAAAGCATCTTGGTTTTCTTTAGTGCCTCAATTTCAGAGGATATAAATGAGGAGAAGGATACAGTTCGAGTGATAGAACTGACAATTATTTCTGTCTTCTTGCTTCCCTGAAATAATAGTCAGTGAAGTTATTAGGACTGTGATTCTCAAACATTTTAGCACTGGGACCCACTTTTTAAAATAACAATCAAATAACGATCCGTCCGGGACCACCAGAAGTGATGTCATGGCCAGAGGTTCCATCATTGTGACGCCAGAGCCTGCTGCTTTCCTGAGAATGTAGCAAGAAGTTGGGTTATTTCTCTGCCATTTTCCAATAGCAAAGTGAATCAGAAAGAAAAAAAGCCTATTTACAACCTGGACACAAGCAAAACAACCACACAAACCTCTCCCTTTCCTCCCAGCTTCCCATATTTTCATATGGCTGTTCTAGGTGCTTCGTGATCCACCTGAAATTGGCTCACAACCCACTGGTGGGTCCCGACCCACAGTTTGGGAACCATTGTATTAGGGCTTTAGTAACCTACGGATGATTTGTCATTGGTGGGAATTGTTATTCCCATTCCATTACACCTTATGGTAGTATTTCATCCTATTCTTAATACTTATTGCTCCTGTCACAATACCCATCCTCACTTGCACAGACTATGCAGTACCATTCACACCTGCTGGATTTTCATCAGGTACAATGTACTGGAAGGGGTTGACTTTACATTTGTACAATAATAAAAAAATATTCATGGGAAAGCTCTGTTGATGGACGTTTTTTAGGAATTTCCATAAAAGCAGTCTAGACAAAATTGCCCCAAAGTCAGGTTGACTTAGTAACCCTGAGAACATTCTGCTTTCGTTTGTAGCCTGGCTGCCTTACTTTCTTGAAAGATCTTTAGACCCACTACTCCACAGGCACTGTTCTTTGTGGCATAGTAGGATATGTGGTTTATTTCTCAGGAAGAGGTGGGTTGATGTGGCAGAAGGTATTGATACTTGCTAACTTTTAGTAGATGTATTTATTATGTATGTATTAAAATAACGGGACGTATTTTATGTATTAAAATAAAAGGGACGTGGTGGCGCAGCGGGTTAATTCGCTGTTGCTGGGCTTTCCAACCGCAAGGTTGGGAGTTCAAGACCGCGTGACGGAGTGAGCTCCCGTTGCTTGTCCCAGCTCCTGCCAACCTAGCAGTTCAAAAGCACCTAAATGCAAGTAGATAAATAGGGACCACTTCGGTGGGAAGGGAACGGCGTTCCGTGCGCTACGGCGTAGAGTCATGCCGGCCACATGACCACGGAAGCTTGTCCTCAGAAAAAACGCCGGCTCTACAGGCTTTGAAACGGAGATGAGCACCGCCCCCTACAGTCGGTCACAACTAGACCATTCTGTCGTGGGGAAACCTTTACCTTTATTAAAATAACATTGCTTACAAATAGGGGTTTGTGGTTGTGCAGGGCTGTGTAGTTGATTTGGTACTAATCCATTAAAAAATCTTTAATCCTACAGGAGACATCGGAAAAATAATGATGTGATATGTACTACAATTGCGTGAGTCTTTCTCTCTCTCGTATATATTTTGCATATTTATAGAAGTGTTTTTTATTTGAGTGTAAGCAAATAATTTTTAAACCATCAAGTAGCTTAAAATCGGACTGAAGTCTGTATTGATGATACAGTCAATATTTAGGAATTTCTACTCATATGTTGCCTTCTGTCTTGGCCAAGTTCAAAAAAAAAAAGAGAACATTGCATAAATTCTGGAACACTTTTAGTGCTTTATAATGTTTCTCTTAAAAAGGTAAATGTTTCCCAAACTATGGTTTAGGACCCATCAGTTGTAGAAGAAAATTACTACCTGGAATTCTAACCTGTGGTATGAAGTAATCTTCATACCCTTAAAGTAAAATGTCACATTTTCTGATATTATCTGATAATTGGCATGCTGTAAATCACATATGAGCTCAGTTTCAGCCTTTTGTCTGGCCTGGAAGTCTCTAACAGCACATCTTGCTTGCAAGTCTTACCTTTTGGGTATTCTGGAATTGACTATAATAATTTGGGGGGAAACGTCTGTTCCGCCAAATTCCCTGCTTGGCCTCCCCAAGGGCCCTAATGCCCACACTAGGGTAACTAGTTTCCCCTCTAGAGCAGCCTCAGAGATAGGCAAGAGGGAGGGGGTTCAGTCACCCACTGGCCTTTTCTCTTCCAGCAGCTTTGATTGGGATCACTGGCTGGCCAGCCTCCTCCAGACTGCCCTCATCACTGGCTTAGCTCCAAACTAAGTCTAGCACCAACAAACCCACCAACAAACAATAGCAGTCAGCTTGCCCAAACCATAACTGCCTCCTCCACTTGGTGGCTCCAGGGGCCTGGCAGACATACAACAATTCCCAACAATAGTCTACCAAGACAACCTTACCTTATCTAGTCCTTCAGCCAGTTCCGCAGTCCGTCCTTCAGGCAGTCAGTCCAGCCAGCCAGCACTCCATCAGTCCAGGTGCCCTCCTACAGCACCTACCCAAGGTATCATCCTCCAGCACCTATCCAGCTCCTGCCTCCCACTTTATACTGAGGCCAGCCAATAGGTGTCTGTTGCTAGGCAGGCTCTAGCATCAGCCACGCCCATCTGCACCTGTGCTGGCCTCCCTTCATAGCCAGGGACCTCATCAGCCTACAGCTGTGCTCCCGAGGCTTGCAAAGACCTTGGGGTTTAACCCTATAATCCCTGGTTTATCTGGGACAAGGGGCCATTGCTGATACCATTCCCTATCTCCTTGGGGTATATCCTGCCTTTTCCAATACACCGTCTTGAACTCCATTTCTAGGGAGAGTCTGGCAGATGTCTATTTGTAAGGTGTCTAGCAGCATCAGGAGCACAGGCACCCACATTATTATTATTAATTATTAATTAATTAATAACATTCTTTCTAGATTTCTTTTTTTGGCTAGTTGGTCATGATAGATTGCCATTTTTAAAAGTGTTCCTAGTACCAAAAGGTTTTGGAAGCACTGTTTTAAGTCATTAGATCACTCAGAGGTCCAAAAGGAATAGGCCCCTACCCCTTTCAGCCCCATTGTTAGCCCTTCACTTCCAAATGTCATTCTCTCCTTCTACTTGATTCTTTGCCCAGTGTTCCCATTTATGTGTATGTTCCATTAATTTACACCCCTCTCCAGTATAATTGCCTTTATTTTACTCCTGAGATGGTTTGGGTAGGGTAGTTTGCTTGTGCTCCAAGTATTCTGTTGACTTTTCCAGTATTTGTAGTAACTAACTGTACGTAATTTTTCTGGATGAAGCAATTAATCTGAGAAGTGAAAAAAACTGAGGGTGCAGTCCTAACCTGGAGTTAGGCCAGCATAGTTAGGCCAGCAAAGTTTGGCTGGCACACGGGCCACCGTGTAAAGCACGTTTGGACCACTCTTGGAGTCAGGGAGGATGGCGCAAGTCTGTGTTCTGGCCTCTCTGACTCCAAGAGTGATCCAAACATACTCCTCGGTGTCCCTTGAGCCGGCCAAACTTTGCTAGCCTAACTGTGCCGGCATAACTCCAGGTTAGTATTGTGACCTGAGGGAAATAATAAATTGGTAGCAACGTAGCTTCAGTTATGCAGGAGATCAACTTAATGCTATTATTCCTAAACTTCATTGGGTGCTTCATAGAAGGGAATCAGTGCTGTATGATCTTCTCTAAATCTAAGTGTTTTGTGTAATATTTATTTGGTTCAGTTAATAAAGGCCATAACTAATAGATGTAATTTTTTTTCCTTCCTGTCTTCTTACTCTCCAGACCTAAAAAGTAAGTTAAATCATTTACTACCCTTTGGATAAATAATATCACAGATAACTCTAATATTTCCCATTTTGTGTTATATTTCTGTTTTCAACAACTGTTTTCAACAACTGTTTAATGTTTGTTGCTTATGAATACATTTGTATTATGAACTGTATATGTTTAACACTTCAACTACCAAGGTATTTTCTTGGTGATTTTTTATTAATGAATTCCTTTGCCATCTAGTTCTCACTTGGCTGTATTCTGCAACATAGCATACATGCTAAGGCATAACAAAGCAGTAAATCCTTAATGTACTGCAGCTACTTTTGTGTTGTTAAAAGAACTGTATATAGTGAACAATAGGTGAAATACAATGATGTGGCTCTTTTTCTTGCAGATCAAAATTACTGAAAGTTGAAAACTTTGAGTCTTACTATAAGAAACAAAAAGCTGATTCAAACTGTGGATTTGCAGAAGAGTATGAGGTATACCTTTTAAATGTCCCTAGCTTTCTTTCTGATGTGGCAATTTTTGAGTTTTTCACATAAATGCTGTCTGCTGCAGAAGTAGTGTTTAAGACCATTGCGCCTTCACTGCACAGTGGTAGTAAAATGACTGCTTGGGACATTCTTGTCATGAAAGGATCCTATGTTGTGGGGTGGGATTGATTGTTTAAAGTGCTAGAAAGCAACAGTGAATAGGCCATGCTCCTTGCAAAAAGATATGCCCATGTAACATTTAAGACTTCTGAACTAGCCTCTCCCCTAGATCTGGATTGTGCAACCTCCTTACAAAGGTGGTGGGCTACTTCAGAGTACCGGGTACAAGGGAGTGGCAACAGGATGCAAGCATCTTGTTATCTCATACCTCCCTGCGGCACCTGGTGGGCCGCTGTGAGATACAGGAAGCTGGACTAGATGGGCCTTTGGCCTGATCCAGCAGGACTCTTCTTATGTTCTTATGTTCTTATCCAGTGCTGTCTGCAAGTCATAGGCCATGTGTCCAGCATTGTTTGCAAGCCCTGAGACAAAATGACATTCAATTACTTCTTTTTCTGATGTAGGATCTCAGAATGGTTGGTATAAATCAGCCTAAATTTGCAGCTGAGCTGACGGAGAACAAAGGGAAAAATAGATACAACAATGTCTTACCATGTAAGTTTGTTGGCCTTGTTTTCCTGTTCACCCTTTTACGACTAAAAGTTTCTTGAGTGTTGGCACTCTGCTAAGCCTTCTCATCTTCAGTGAACCACAATTCCTGCCCTTGACAGCTCTTGGGAACCTTTCCCTTTGGCAGAAATTGGAATGTTGTTGTGCTGTTCACTTCTGTTTCATCTTTTGTAGGTTTTATTTGATATGTTAATCATGGTTTTAAACAAATTTGTTTTTAAGCACACTTGTAGAAAGGCAAGAGCATACATTCCATGAGTTGGGAAATGAGTTCGCACCCCCTGCCTTTGCGGATCCAGTATCCGCTGTTCAGGTTTTCCGTGCTCCCTGCACCCATTACCTTCATTTCAGTGCTTACCTGTGGAACCAAGCAAAAATGCTTCTTCCTTTTACTGAATGAAGTAAGCATACGACCTTACTGTATGGCAGGGAGGCAGGCAGCCTGACCTCTTGAAGAGACTAACATTAACAGGAAGCTGCTTCCTGAATAGACCTTGGTTAATTTTAATTGAATATTTTTCTCTTCTCTAGATTATGGACAATAGTAATAAATACAGTGCTTGCCTAGGCTTTTAAAAATGCTTGTCTTAATGATTTAAGATCAATTTTAAGTCTTAATTGCTGTCCTTCCCATGTATCTTTATCCTGTATTTGATCTTCTCTAAGCAGTGGAGTTTCTTGATTTACTCATTTGATATGTTATGCTGTAGGGAAGAAAAAGGAAAGAATACTGACACAGTGATTTTTTTTTCTTTGCAGATGATATTTCACGTGTTAAACTTTCAATCCAAAATCATTCCACCGATGATTACATTAATGCAAACTATATGCCTGTAAGTCATCTTGACCTATTAAAATCGGGGTATTTTTAATGAAAAATTTATGAGGGAGAAAAATGACTGTCCTTTTATTGCAGGGATATAATTCCAAGAAAGAATTCATTGCTGCACAAGGCCCTTTGCCCAACACGGTGCAAGACTTCTGGCGCATGATTTGGGAGAAGAATATTCATACAGTTGTTATGTTGACTAAATGTGTTGAGCAGGGCAGGGTAAGTTAAAATCCTGAAATGCATGGTAAAACTTGATGCAGGTATTGGATATTTGTGATATTGGAATTTGATATTGATATTGGAATTTGTGTTTTTATTCCACATTTCAGATAAAAAAATGGTTCCTGAAGCATCTCACAATAATCACATGATGCTGCTGCAGGCACTATAGGATCCGTCCATTTTTTAGCTAGAAGAATTGGGGGAAGTGGTGTTTTCAGCATGTTTCTAGTGCGGTTCTTTTAAAAATGGAAGTTAAAGGAAACTGATAAGGTTGCACTGAGCATAGCAAGACAGCTGGCCATTCCCTTCCTGGCTGGATTTGAAACTAGCAAATTCAGTTTACAATCCCAAAGTGAGTTAGGCTGGCATAAGCTAAGCCAGCAATGTTTGGCCAGCACAAGGGCCACCATAAAGCATTTTTGGACCACTGTTGGAGTCAGAGAGGCCAGCACACAGATGTGAGCCATTCTCCCTGACTGCGAGAGTAGTCCAAAAACGCTTTATGGTGTCCCTTGTGATGGCCAAACTTTGCTGGCTTAACTTATGCCAGCCTAACTCCAGTTTAGGATTGCACTCTCAATAAAACATTTTTAAAAATGTATAATTTATTTAAACATTACTAAACAAATTAATTTTCATTGCACATGTTCATGCCAATGTTTCAGAATCAGTTATAAAAACCACTTTCCTACCATCTGGGAGACTAATGTTTACAGTAGGCATGGACTTTGCAATATTTTCTAGCTCTGAGCTCGCTACTGAAAATTCTAGCATGGGGAGCACGCTGGAAGCAGAAAAAAGAAGCTATCTAGCGCTAGAAGATGAAACAAAGAACGCAGCCTAAAATATGCCCCAGCCCTCAAGTTTATGAACTGAGAAAGTAGATATGCATGCACCTACATTATGAGGCCTGAGTCTCAAGGAACGCAAGATTGTGTGGACAATTACTTTGTGAACCACACAATTTTGCTTCCCTTAAGGCTTAAACCATGATATAGATGTGTATACTTGAAAGCTGTTTCCATGATTATCTTCTATCATATGAAGATATATCTTTCAAATGATATCAATCAATCAATCAATCAATCAATCAATCAATCAATCAATCAATTAACAGGTACTTATATACCACTTTTCAACACGAAGTTCACAAAGCGGTTTACAGGCAAATAGTAATAATAAAGTTAAATGGCTCCCTGTCCCAAAAGGGCTCACAATCTAAAAAAAGGCAGACCGCCAGCAACAGCCACTAGAAAGACTGCGCAGGGGTGAAGAGGGACAGTTACTCTCCCCCTGCTAAATATATCGCGTGTCTTTTTTTGTCCTGTTGGGTTCATATTCAGTAGGTCACATCCAGAGCACAACCATGAATGAAACCACACCATATGAAGACAAGCAGAACACTTCTGATGTCGGAGAGTGTGTGCATTCATGGAAGTGTTTCTTTTACAGCCTTAGTCCTATAAAAACCATTGTACGTTCTGTTGTATAATGAAACTTAGCTTATAATGTATTTTTTAGACAAAATGCGAGGAGTATTGGCCAAACAAACAGTCTAAGAATTATGGAGACATAACAGTAGCCATGACATCGGAAATTGTCCTTCCAGAGTGGACAATAAGAGATTTCTCCATGGAAAAAGTGAGTTTTTCATACTGCATCTGCATGTTGACAGGATGAAGCACAGGGCTATACACCTCTACCTGAGAGTAATGGCATAATCCTATGCACATGTATTCAGAAGTCCCATTTATTTCAGTGGGATTTGCTCCCAGATAAGTGTATATAGGATTGCAGCCTAAGCACAGTGGAACTGAATATGTGGAAGTAAATATGTATAAGAATGTGCTGAGAGTACATCACTCTCAGTATCAGTGTTACACTGACAAAGCCAGTGGGATGGCTTTGTTCGGTATGCTTTGAACGTGCTTTACGGTGGCTTTGGTGCCGGCCAAACTTTGCTGTCCTAACCCCAGGTTAGGATTGTG
Organism: Lerista edwardsae; assembly: GCA_029204185.1. Classification (NCBI taxonomy): domain Eukaryota; kingdom Metazoa; phylum Chordata; class Lepidosauria; order Squamata; family Scincidae; genus Lerista; species Lerista edwardsae. Next base: position 7,635,149 of record JAJKFI010000016.1, on the reverse strand, counting down.
CTCTTAATCACTTTTAGGCTCCATCTGCCTTCCTTTTCACTAAGACATAGTCCTGGTTCACATTTTCTATGCATAGCACAACACAAACAGGGATCAAGAACAGTAGCAACAAAACAGTTGCGATCATTTGCCTGGACATGTCTGACAAAGCGATTACTATATCAATTGCATATATTAAGCAGAACTGCCAGGAGGTAGCTACAGACATAATCTTATTATAAATATGTTGTAATATTTTCCCCCTGAACCTTAACTCCTCTTCTGTATTTTCATTTGTAAGAGCGATGCGTCTGAAAGTCACCCTGTACGACAGTTCCACTTCACTGCCTGGCCAGATCATGGTGTTCCGGACGCAACTGACCTCCTCATTAACTTTAGGCATTTAGTTCAGGATTACATGAAGCAGAACCCACCAGCGTCCCCCACTTTAGTGCACTGCAGGTACAGATATCATTTCATGTTTTTTTTTTAATGGGATCTTGTGGAGGGAATCCTGCAAGATGATAGTTGGAGCCTTACATAACTATGAAATACCAGAGCAGCCGCCTAGTAGGACCATAACCATGTGCAGAATTGGGATTCTTGGTTTTTATTGAGATTCTGGCTCTCTCCCCCTTCAACATACACAGATAATTTCTTGGTAGTCTTCCTCCTGGACCCTGAGAAATTATTTTACACTGAGCCAGACCATCTAGCTCAGTACTTTATTCCCCAAATGGCAGTAGTGTTTCCCAGGTATCAGATTTAAACCAAATGCAGCATGGGATATTCGTGGACAGGAATTCCTGCCATCTCAATCAACTGCAGAGTGGATTTGGCATGACTTGGGCCTTTCCCAACCTTGCTACCTGGGTTCCTTTTGAATCAAAATGCTAGAGACTGAACTTGGGTCTTCCAAATGCAGGCAAACCATGTGCTCTACCATCCTTCAAAAGCTCAGAGCAGCTGAGATAAGGCTTTTATTGGTTTTGCATATAGGCCTTTGCTCAGCTGAACAATCCTTACAACATCAAGTGCTTCACCATCAACTGGATACAAACCTAGGACTGATCTCACCTTGTGATCCTTTACAGCTAGCACTTGTAATGTCATTAGCTGACCAAGGCAAAACTGTCCTGGCACATTATTTTACTGCCAGGCCAGTTGTCAGAGAAACAAGGCCACTTTTTTTTCCTCTTTGCAGATTTTTAAGTCTTCACAAAAGTTGAATAGACAGCCTTTGCAATGCATCCAACCCCTGGTCCTACCCAAAATGGCTAGGCTTCATGCATGAAGCTCTTCACAGTGCTTCACTACATACCAACTTTTTTGCTTTCATGAGCTGGCAAGTCTAACCTCTGGGCATCAAAGTGCCTGTAGTTCCTAGGGTCACTTCACAAGACCCTTCTATGGGCCATGCATGTCCCCTTTGTGAAGACAAAGTTGCATACGCCAGTTGTACTTGCAGCAGAAGAGAGGGGTGCTTTTTTCTACACAGAAACTGACTTAAACAAGGTGTGAAGTGATCCCTAAACTGGGCTATAAGTGAGGATTTACTGCTTTGGAAAATATAACTGAAGGCAAGCATGTAGCTGTTCAATGTGTGTGTAATTATTTTCCCGACAGCGCTGGTGTTGGAAGGACAGGAACTTTCATTGCAATTGACCGTTTGATCCATCAAATGGAGATGGAGAACACCGTCGACGTTTATGGTGTTGTGTATGATCTTCGAATGCATCGGTCTTTGATGGTGCAGACAGAGGTATGTAGTCAGATTGCTCTTTTATGTAAATCAGTGACCTGCATCAGAGATAGTCAATATATATATTTTCTGCAAGCTACAACGTTGTTCCCAATAATTAAGCCTGCATTCAAAAGATGTAAGCCTTCCTTTGATGTCAGTAGAGCGATGTTTTAAAAAACTTAGTGAAAAAAGATTCTCTGGGCAGATGCAACTGCAGTTCTTTCTGAACTCTTGCTTTAGCCTTAACTTTATATTGGTTGTCTAATCCTCATGTTTTAATTTTCCTTGATCTCTAAAAAAAATAAGTGTTTCGATATATTGAGGCTAGCTGATCAGTTTTAACTTCTTTTAACTTAATGGGCCACTGCCCATTAAGGATATACAGTAGTTTCCTTAAATATGGGGGAGATGACAAAGAATAAACTTACCTCGGAGAGCACAGGCCTTCATCTGTGGAAGAATTATTGGAGATAGTTTTTTGTCAGTCTTCAAAGTGTTCAACTTCTATGTTGTAGAATAAAACTCTCTCCCCCCTCCCATTATTATTGAAAGACTAGTAATGTAGACAGGACAGTTCCTTCCTTCCTGCATGTGCAGGTCTGTAAGTCACCACAGGGCATAATGAAGTCGTTTAATTCTCTCTCCCCACCTACTTACACTGCAGAGATTTGAGGCAGGTCAGTGGCACCATGGGAGTGCGGTACCCATCTTCTTGGTGGTGGGCCATGACGCAGGTGGAAAGGCTCTTTTGGGTCCTGCCGAACCAGCAAACCACTCTACTGGCCTCTGTGGACCTGAGAATGGTTCATAGAAGCCTTGGAAAGCCACTTCGGTTTGTTCACGAAAAATGGAAGTGGCTTTCTGGGGCTTCTGTGGGCCATTCTGAGGCCATTAGAGTGGGTTGCTGAGCCAGCACAACTGAGAAGAGCCCCCCCCCTTCCTGATGATAAATTCGGCTTCTGGAGCCAAACCAGAACAAGTGAGGATGAGAGAGTCCAGGTCATGACCCACCACACATGAACTTGTGACCCACCAGTGTGTTTTGAAACCCTGCCCTATGGGCATCCCTGCCATACATGAGCAGGATGCTTTTAAGCTTTTTTCATAATTGTGATGACTTTAGAAAAGTCTAAAATATTGTTACTGATTGCAACATTTCAATCATGCTTATCAACTCTTCAAAATATCTGCGGTATATATTTCTATCTCTTTTTTTATTTTTGTTTTTTTCCCCCATAGGACCAATACATCTTCCTAAACCAGTGTGTTTTGGACATTATTAAATCCCAGAAAGAGAAAAAAGCAGACCTTATCTATCAAAACACAAACGCCATGGCAATCTATGAGAACTTTACACCATCGCCACACATTCGGAAAGAAAATGGCTACCATGTATAACTGCAAAGCAATAACATGCCTTCCTACCTTTTTATATACAAAGGGAATATGCACTGTTTTTCTATATCTTTGTACACAGAGACTTTTTTCCACTTTAAAATCACTGATTTGAAGATGCACACAGTGAAAATGCCAATAGGAACTGTGGTTTTAGTTTTAAAGGGAAAGATACTATATTTAACAGAGGAATTAAACTTTGCAGAGGGAGCAGAAGCATCATATTATTGGTGAGATGAACTTCTGCTAGCTAATGGTGAAATCTTTTTAAACTTCAAGAATTATAAATTATACAGATTTATAATTATACATTCTAAGATTACTTTTAAAAAAAAATCAGGTTCACGTTCAGGGACGTTGAATCTTACTCTATTTGTTCCAGAATGTTTGTGTATGTTGGTTGTTTTTAACCAATGAATATTTGCATAATAGTGCCTGTTCAGGTTCATTTTATTTAAAAGAGGAACACAAAATGTTTGCAAATAAGATGTTTTAATATGTAATTGTGCCTTTTTTCCTAGTTTTGTGATATACAAAATGATCAGAGACCTCTATTTTTGTACTGAAATTATTGGTTGGACTATAATCTTTAACTAAGATGAATATCAATTTCTGATTTTGAGAAGCTTTGTTGATTTTTTTTCCTTCATAGAAGTGAACCATATTCTGTATTTCAGTTTAGCCGGCAAAAACTTTACCATAGAGCTGATTCGCTCAATCCAGTGAGGACAGCAGCACTTGTGATACTTGCATACTATACAGAGATGTTAAGCAATACAAAGAAAGATGGAACATTCTTGTAGGACCAAACTTAGGGCACAATCCTAACCTGGAGTTAGGCTGGCACAGGCAGCAAAATTTGGCTGGCACAAGATCCACCATAAAGTGTGTTTGGACCACTCTCGGAGTCAGGGAGGATGGTGCATGTCTGTGTACTGGCCTTTCTGATTCTGAGAGTGGTCCAAACATACTTTACAGTGGCCAAACTTTGCTAGCCTAACTGTGCCGGTCGAACTCCAGGCTAGGATTGCGTTCTGAAACTTATCTGGCTTCATGTTCCATTTCCAGAATCAAAACCCCCTCCCATTTTCAACAGTTCATGATGTTCATTGCCAGCAAAGTCACATTCTTTCAACGCTGTTCAATGTTCCTTGTGCCCTTCTCAGCATCATTTCCCTTCTTCTTTGACCTCACTGTCCTCACCTCATTTGTTCTCAGAGTAATTTAATCAAATTGGATAGCAACCTACGTGATTTTTGACTGATGTTATGCACTACTTCTGAGGTGCCTATAAACCTAATCGTATAAATTGCTACAGCCAGTTGGATTTGGTAGCAGTGAGAAGAAACAAGGCTGAGTTCAGTGAGAACGAAGTGAAGCAAATTGTGGAGAAGTGAAGCAGCCGCTTGCTGCCAGTGGATCAAAAAAGGTGCCAAGCAAAATTACGTGAATGTTCAACCTGAGTATTCCCCCCCATAGTTAGTTTAGCCAGGTTGAATATACTAATTTCCAGGCAAATACTGAAATTAGAGAATGTTTGGCCCAACCCTTATTGTGCACTTAGAAATACTAGTTATTTAGTGTGGAAATGGGACAGCTAAGCCGGTTCTGCTTAAAAACTTGACATGGGAGCTCTAACAGCACAGAGCGGTAGTCACCTGCAGCCTCCAGGAAGTCCAGCATTATCACATATGTATCCTTTCCTGCCTTCTCAGGTTTCAGAAGTTTCAGCTAGGTGCTAATGCTGGACTTACCATAGGGGGTTACAAAGGGAACTTTGCAGGCAACTGCCGTTCCATGTGGTTCGAGTCACAGTGTGGATGTTGAAAAGTTCCTGCTGTGGATTTAGCAGAGGGACAACTTACCACTTGATAGCTATCACTTCAGGTGATCTTAAAGATTGGTCCTCAGTGGCAGTGTTAGAAGAAGAGGAAAACTACATATCATTCTGAGCTTTAACTATTGGTTTCGTGTGCGCGTGCGCCCATCCATTACGCAAGGCAATGCTAATTGCGTACGCGATAGATGGGGTGGGAGGGCAGTGGATTCGAAGTGCGCGTCACTCTGAGTTTGCCACCTCCTCCTTTCAGCCTGCCGTGGATGCAGCCTGCACTGATCCACTTTCTACTCGCTAAAAGTAAGCAGGAAGTGGATCACCGGCCTCCGTACCTTACTCCAGGCATGGTTTTTTCAAACATGGAAGTGCAGGACCTCCAGTTGGATTTACAGCAGTGGTTCCCGACCTTTAGGGGCCCATGGACTATTCCAACTGCTGGAATTGTCGTGGACCACATGCAACCACCTACCCTCCCTGCACACAAAAAAATTGAATTGGGTAATCCAAGAGGTTGCGCTTGAGGAGACACTGGAAGTGTCAGCTGCAGCTGTGGGCAATCCGTGTTCGCTGCCCTTTCTGGTGGTCTGTGGGGGAGCACTCACTCATGTGAGAAACTGAAAGTGATAGCAAGTTATCTTTTTCCTAAGACTTCATGGACCACCTCTGGTTCACAGACCTTGGGTTGGGAACCACTGATTTACAGGAACTGCACAAAGGGTCTCCTTCATTTGCACAGTTCCTTTTAATCAAGCCAGAAGTCCTGCATTTCTGCAGTTGAGGAAACTGCACAAGGAGTGTCGTCAGCCGCTTCTGTTTTTGCAGTTGTACAGAGGTGGCAGGCCCATGGCAGCATTCCAGGTGATGTCCCTGCTGAGTGTATTTGATAGTATATATCGTCTTGGTCAGAGGAAAACCCTTCCTGTTCTAGCTGATATTTTTATTGTAACTGTACAGAAGGATTTATTTAAAAGTGCAATATATTATTTACTGAATGAATGATTGTCTCTATTTCTCAGAGAGTTTTTCTCAGGTTCAGTGTCTCTTTTATGTTCTGTGGTTTGTGTTTTTTATATGTATAATTTTATGAAGAACTCCAATGGAAGAGTGATCCCAAGAAAGCTTCACTCTACTCTGATTCTCTCAAAAGTAAATGTACAAAAAAAATCTACTGATTCTGCTAGCTGCAGACTGTTTTAGCCAGTTAAAACTGAAGTATGTATATTTTAATGTGGTCATGTATCAAAGATATATAATTGCTCTATTGTTTTGTGTGTGTTTGTTGTTTATGTTGCATTATGCTGCTGTCGTTTTCATGGATACGATTAATGAAAATTGAAGGGCTCTCCATTAAATTTATGTTGTTGGTACACTGATGTTCACATTATAAAGGCATTCTTAATGAAGGACTTGTAGTTTGGGAAGTGGGAGGGGGGATTCATTGTTCTTTTAGTCAATGCGCTGGCAGCATTAGAAACTGGTATGATCTTTGACTGTGTAAAAGAGTTTATGAAGTGCTTTCATTTTGTGGGCTCTACTCTTCAGCTCTTTTGTGTACAAATCTCCTTTGAATTGCATTGGGATGGTGCATGCAGAATGCTTGAGTTTGCTGAAGGGTATAGTAAACGATAATCTTTAGCTCTGTGGTGTTTCGAAGTTTGTATGGCAAAACTGCGGTCTCTTTTGGAAATAGGCAGTTCTGAAATGAGGAAATAGTTACCTTGCCTGCTGTATTCCTACAGAAGTTTATGGTTTATGACTGTCTAAATTTGTGGCCCGATATGGAATGGCATTGGGTTTCAGTGTGCTGGTCCAAAAAATTTAAATGTCACTTTTTTAAAAACGTGAAGGAAGGAACCCACTTAATTAGCTTCACACATGCCACTCCTCTAAAGAGTCTATAATTAATATAAGTGCTGCGATATTAATTATATAGCAACAATTATGTTAATATTAATATGTTGCTATAATTAAGCTACACGCTAACAGAATTAAATTTGTACAAGTAAAAGATTTATCCTGTATCATTTTGGAAGCAAAGGTTGTTGAAAACCAGCAAATGCTTGTCTCTGGAAAACAGATTGTCATCTCTGAGGTCCTTACACAAGAAACGGCTGTTTATTTACAGGCATTGTGCTAATGCTGATGGATGCCACTGGATTGTAGGTAGTAGGCTGTTCAGAGGAAGGCCACTATGCCCAGAGGCAAGTATTTAGAGTAGCACCAGAAGAGTGGCTGACGGAAAGGCAGTCCAGAAAATGTCATAGTCTTTCTCACTGTTTGGAAATCATTCACATAATCAAGCTAAGTGCCAGAAGAAAGGATGTTCAGCTAACACCCCAGTTATTTGGGGTGTTACCCTGGCCCCATCCTAAACACTTGTTTTGCTGCCAGACCTGATTCTACTACAAGGGAAAGTGAAGCTGCTCACCTGGGGCAGTACATTTGGGGCCATTAATAAAGGACAGCAAATTATCTATACTATTACTTAGTTTTATTGTTATTACCACTGTCGGGCACCATTGGTTTTTCAGCCTTAGGTATCACCACTGCCTGATCTGGAGAAACAACCCAGCTCAATATCTAACAAAAGTGGCTTGAATTGCAATAGTTTCTCACTGGCTTGCTTGTTAATTTCCTTTTGATCTAGGCTTTGAAGTTGTCAAAAACACCTCGGAGTGCATCATAATGTTGCCGGGCGTGTTCATATCATCCCTTTCTCCTCTTGAAGCTAGGAGTGCTAACCTAAGATGCAGGATTCAGGGACAGCGCAAAGTTGCATGGGTAGCTAGAATCTTGCTTGCTGTTTGACACCACAGCAGTTCCCACTGCCAAAGAGGGAAGGAAGCTGCTGCGGTGTTTTAAAAAGCCGCTGGTCTCTTGAGCAGTAGAAGCAGCACCACGAACAAGAAGATGCTCCATGCATCTCTCTCCTTTGGATGCCTGCCAATATTTCCAACTGGATTTTATTTTGTTCCTGCAAGGCCTATTTTTAAAAGGGAGTATTTTTTGTACATCAGAGGTTGTTGTATTGATAACTGTGTTCAAATGATGTACAATTTTCAGCGTTTGAGCCATAGTACTGATGTTTGCAGCATTCTGTCTTAATGGTTTGATCTGTTTTTCAATGACATAAAAGTACCTAAATAAAAAATAGACAGAATTGCTTTCTGTTCACATAGTCCACCTTTTTGATTCTCTGTAATTTAACAGACTCTCACTGTCATTCATCTAATTCCAGGACAATTTTGAATCCTTGAATTATATCTTCAGAAATCCCACATTGCATGTGGGAGAGGAACATGCAAGGTGGGATGACATAGGCAAGTAAATGTTTTTATAAAGACAACACCGATAGGAATCTGTGTCATTCCTTTTGTGTAGTATCTTGGCAAGAGATGGTATAATGTTACCATCTAAAAGAATAAGGCCAAAAGCATACGTGCATCTATTCTGTGTGAAAATACATCTGTGAGTTTCTGTTCAGGTGGGATTTGCAACCACACATTCATTGCAATCCAGGCCTTTTTTCAAGGCAAAAGCTGTGCTAGACCCCTCTCCAGTGCTGCCGATCATCTTTTGACTGACTTCCTGTGTCTGTGTGTATCCTTGCAAAACTCACTAGCCAAAAGGGGCAGAAGCTACACACACACACACACACACACACACACACACACACACACACACACACGAGGCTCTTCTGAGGGTAGTCAATGCCCTGCTCTGACAGAAATATTCATGTGCTATTTGTTTTCTGGGCCAACGTGCACAGGGTTGACCCTTCTTACAGGAGCAAGTTGCCAGCCACTCTTTGGGGCTTGCAAAGAAGCAGGTGTAAGATCGTGCCCTAAAGTAGATGCTCTCCACACCAACACACAGGCAAGTAGACAAAGGTATTTCAATTTCATCATCTCCTGCCTCACATTCACACCCCTCTGCTACATGACTTGGGCTGCAGGGAAGAGAGGAGAGGGAGGAACAGTGAAAAGCAAATGGAGAATAAAGGCAGGTAAGGTGCTGCTGTCACTGCAGTCTCTCTGCCTGGGCCGCCATCCTACACACACTTTCCTGGGAGTAATCCCATTGAACACAGTGGGACTTATGAGTAGGCACAGATGAGGCAGTATAATATAGACAGATGCCACCTCCCCTCTCTCCAGTGGGAAGATCAAAGTGCTGTAGGCTCCCCCCTTCACTGAGCAAATGGAGCAAAAGATCAAGCAAAAGCCACTTTTGCTGCTGTCTCTGCTGTTCTCTGCAATCAAGGTGAAAAGACAGCTAACCTTGAAAGCTGAAAACAAGGAGGAGAGGAGCTGAGGCAAGGAAGTGCTCTGAGGGAGGAGGCCGTCTCACCTACCGAACTCATGGCTACAAGAAGCATGTTGGTTTTTGCTATCACATGCTCAAAAACCTGCATGGGAGAATCCGAACTCACAGATTAGGAGGGCAACAAGTGACAAAAGAGATACTTGGTTATTCTGTGGCACAGAATCCATAGAATAAGGAAGTCCACCTGTGTTTTGCATCCTGCCATGTGCTTATTCAGTGTAAAATGCCTATTACCACGTGGAGTTCTGTGTGGTCTGGGCCCCTGAAAGGAGCCCAAACATTCCTGGTCCAGATCAGCCATGGCCTCCTTAGATGGCTTATAAGGCAAGCTATTCTCCTGGACCCCATCTTAAGTGTTGAAATAATCCCCCAGGGCTACCTTATTGAGTTGTAAATATTACTAAGAACTTCTTTTAAATACCTTGAACAACTGAAAGATGCTGTATCAGTCTAAGTACTTTTCTTATAATAAGCAATGACCAGAAGAATGCTCTGAAGAACTGTAATGCAGTTGTTCTCCCAACAGAACAAAGTGCCAGACTCATAACCTTCCAAAGCATTTGCTTCACAGTTGCTGTAATCCCCAACTAGCTCTCTTGCTTGTCTTTGAAGATTTTGGCCTCCTCCAAATAACAAAAGATGCAGCCTGTCAGAGGTGAAATTGAGTAATGTCATTCCAATATAAAACACCCACAGAATAATTCTGAAAAAAGATCTATGAATAGTAACTGATCTGGGTTGCTGTCAGCCAGTAAATGGAACACAAAAAATGTTTCAAAGGCATTTTGAAGCTTATACTGTATGTCATAGTTACAGGAGAAAGACCTATACCAAACTCCAAGTCTTGGGAGATGCTTGCTCATTCCACACAAGTCAACGTCTTTCTCCTTTTCACTCCTTGGAGGAGGATCTGCTTTTGCTGATGGAGCCAGAGGCGTTTCTACAGGGATGGCAAAGCTCTAAGTTTTGCAAGAAGCCTTACCCTGTCATGTAAATCCCTCCTCTCCTTTGCTGCTGTAGCCAGTAAGCAACGCCAAGATTGGCTAAAATGGTGCAGGAGAGGAGTGATTTCCACTGCAAGGTAAGGCTTCTTGCAAAACTTAGAGCTTTGCCATCCCTGTAGAAACGCCACTGGATGGAGCCGGTGAAATGATACCAGGAGGACAAGAGTAATCACATGGGAGCAAAATTTACATTGCTGAACCATGGAACAGTGGATCTCTTTATGAGAAGTGGAAGCCTCTTGGCAGAAGCCTGGTCACTCACATTTTTAAAAAAATCAAGTTTTAAGGAAAATGTAATTTAATGTTAAGGAAAAATTGTTGTTGACCTGCTATACGAAGTAGCACCGCCCAAGGGGGAAATACAGTAAATACTGCAGGTGCCACAACACACAGTGTAAGCAACCCCTCCCTTTCACTGTCAAAGCCATTCTGGCGCTTGATGGTTATCATCACTGCCTGGAATGGCTTTGCCAACCAGTGGGAGGGGCCACTTACATAGCGTGTTGTAGTGCAGTGGTATTCAAACTTTTTAGACCAGGACCCACTTTTTAGAATGGCACTCGTGGCAGGAACCACAAGAAGTGATGTCATTAACCTGGAAGTGATGTTGTGACAGGAAGTGACATCACGCAGGAAGTGCTGTCATTGTAACATGATAAAATGACACTCCTGAAATACAAGCTGGCATTCTTGGACTGCAGCAGTTGCACAACCATGAAACATCCCTGACAGAAAGCAAGATTAAGACAAAATATGATGTAAAAGCAGTGAACTAAAAACAAAATTTAAAAAAAAAATCCTTACTTGAAAATTCAAACTGTTAACAAGGAATATAACAAGAGTAAAGACTGCAGTTTCCAACATGGCTGCTCCCAGCTTTCTGCAACCCACCTGACATCAGGTTGCGACCCACCAAGTGGATCCCAACCCACAGTTGGGATCACCCCAACACTGTTGCAGTGCATGTAGTACTAATCATATTGCGCCCCAACTATGCTACTGGCTCTAAGATAGGCTCACAGGGAAAATCTACTGTGTGCGCAGGGACCAACTGCAGTGGCCCTTAGCTGGGGGTGCGCAACATGATAGCAGCGTGATACATATGTAACATGATACATATGTAAGCGGACCCTCCCACTTATCAGCAAAGCCATTCCAGGCATATGTATGTATTTATATGTATATGTATACTTCATTTCAAATGTATATCCTGGTCAGTGCAGGTGTTAGCATTAAGACTGGATGTAACTCATGAGCATGTCTGGACTTGGGCATAGGAAATGATTAAAGGTAAAGGTTTCCCCACAACCGAATAGTCTAGTCGTGACCAACTGTAGGGGGCGGTGCTCATCTCCGTAGAGCCAGCGTTTTTGTCCGAGGACAAGCTTCCGTGGTCATGTGGCCGGCATGACTCTACACCGTAGCGCACGGAACGCCGTTCCCTTCCCACCAAAGTGGTCCCTATTTATCTACTCGCATTTAGGTGCTTTCAAACTGCTAGGTTGGCAGGAGCTGGGATAAGCAACGGGAGCTCACTCCGTCGCGCAGTCTTGAACTCCCAACCTTGCAGTCGAAAGCCCAGCAACAGCGGATTAACTCACTGCGCCACCACATCCCTCAGGAAATGATTAGTTACTGCCATATTTTGACAACATAACCCATCAGGAAAAGTCCAAAGGGTTTTCTTTTACTGCTGTGAAGCAAATTTTGGTATTTTAAGACAATCACATTGCTAGACAAGTCAGAAAATGCCAAGCTTTTACCTACAAGTGCCCAGTCAGCGTTCTGATTCCATTAACCTGTCCCTTTTCTCTCTATGGCCACTCTAAAGACTTTAATACATCACATGGGCGAAGCCGGGAAAAGAAGAGCTGAAGGACTTGCCAGCTTTCTTATTAATTAATTGGCTCCAATGACACCTCCACTTTGAAAACAGGTTGGGGCAAACTCTTCAGCACAGAGGATTGATTGACGTTAGACAGGGCTGTCCATTTGGAGAATGTGGGGCATTTTCGTTGCTATGCTGCTGCATAAATGAGGTGTGTTTGAGCAGGGATAAATCTTGCGCCAGTGACGTTGGGCAGACGCAAGCTGCTAGCGTTGGCCCAAGGGCGCAGTTTGGATTGCGCCCTCACATTCATCTACCAATAATGATGCAATGTCTTCCCTTAGTGATACATCCTCACGTTTAGGGGCATGCGTAGTGGGGAACACTACTGGTTTTACCGCCAACAGACACTTGCTGCAGTTATATTTGAGGATACCTATATGTCTGCAGAGCAGATTCTTTGTGCAAATCTTGCAAACAATGTGTAGAGGAGGCCTAATGACAAGTGGTCTTCCTCGAGGGGTGCAAAATTCTTAAGTTGTGCAGGAACAGCAGCTTCTGTGTAAAGTGTCCCTTCCGCCTCGCCTTCAGAGCCTTTCACAGCTCGGAGATCAAAGCCTCTGAACCGGCTCTCCAAGCAGTGAATGGTTCTGAAGGCAAGGGGGAGGGGCCGCCGTACACAGGCGCTCAGGCTCCTGCACAACTTAGCATTTTGCCCCTCCAAGGAGCGCCACTGCTACTAACCTGGAGAGGACTGTGTTTTTGGCCTCCAGACAAAGTGCCACTGGATGCATGTGTTTATTCCTCATAATTGCACTGTTTCATGATGAATCCATACCTTCAATTTTCACTTTTTACATTACAAGGAGCCAATAACTTCTCTCTCTCTGTAACATGCATAGAACTCAAGTTGCTTCCCCACCCAGACCAGCTGTGATAAACAGTACCTGGAGTGGAGTGAAGGGTGGTGTGGTGCACAGCACCCAGCCAGTGTGCAATGTGCCTTCCTGCACTTTCAGATGCTGATGTCCCTTATTGGCTGATGCCGGCATCCACAGCCGGAGAGCAGCAAGAAGACGGGTCTCCTGTGGAATGGCAGCTTTAGACAATTTTATTGGCTGATGAATCAGTTCTGCTCTGGCCACCTTCCAATAATGCTGGGTTGCTGGAGATGGGAACGAAAAGCAGGTTGCTCTGCCTAAGGCTGTGAAAGGAGTGCTTGGAGACCAACGCGACACTCATGCCTTGCTGCACAGTGAGTAGATTATAAAGAGAATATCTCTGCATGCAATACTGTCTGTGGCTGATTTCCTGAAACCCTTCATTGGACAGGCGGTTGCTGCTGAGCTGTGTGTAAATGTTCCTGGTTGTCACTGGGCTTCAATTACTATTGCAATGAAGTGAGTTTTGAATGACTGCATTTGGTTCTTCCTCTGATCAAGTCTTTTGCTGCAAGATCGTTCCTGGTTTTAAGGCTTTCAGCAGGAAGGAGGAAACAATAAAATGCAAGATGTTGATTTTAAAATGCTGTCTTTTAGCCCTTTGCATTTTCCCATGAGTTACTTAAACTCCCATGTTGCAAATAATAATTTAGAATCCACACTCTGATCTGCTGATGAATTTGGCTTCGTTTCAAGTCAACTTATTTGAATTTGAGAGGTTTTCTGCTTTGTTTTTGCTGTGGGTTTGTATTCCAAGGACTGGATTTCCGAATGAGTAAAAATAGGACAGTGTAAAAAAGGAGAAAAAGAGAGAGGAGAAAGAGCTTTCACTTTTAGCAGCCAGAGAGTGTGCTGTGCTTAAAGAGACAGGATACTGCATTGCACCTAAATTACAGTACTTGCAAACAGTTCCCTACATGAAGACTTACGGAAGTGACATGGAAATAATGGCTAGCTATCCAAGGAATTGATGGGTACCCCCCAAAGCTCTGGAAAGCTTGAAGGAATGCAGCTTTCTCAGACTGCAATTGCTGTATAATGAAAACTGCAGCTGAACCTTGAAGACCCAACCTGCTTTCAGAAGTGCTGTTGAATATTTTAAGTTTGGAACTAGAGCTCGCTCCACAGCTACATCAGCAGTGTGAGATGCTTTGACGCTGGGGTGGCTTTAAAAAAAAATCAATATTTTATCACCTGGCATGTTGGTGGATGCAGGGCAAATAGGTCTTGCATTTGGGGATGGGGTGGGGGAGGAGATGCTGCTTTCTCTGCAGGACGCATGGTGATTGCTATCCCCAGCTTCAGGTATTCAGAGCTCGTCTGGAATTTCAGGACTTCTGAGTTGTACGTGACATTTGGGTTTGGGCATTCCAGACCACTTAGATGCCATTCCTGTTACAGTTGGATAATGACACTGGATTAAGTTTTGGGGCCAGCCTATGACTTTGGGTGATGGAGGGAAGTAATGGAGCATCTGCTGGACCTGCAGAAGGTCCCAAGGGGAATCCTTGGCATCGCCAGGTAGGGCGAGAATGACCTTCACTAAAACCCTGGAAAGCTGCTGCCGGCCAGTGTTGACAATATTCAGAAAACTTTCTAGGTAGATCAACTTTGCTGATTCTTGGACTTATGGTGACTACTGCTAACTTTGGTCTGATCAGCACATTGCATAAGGAGAGGTTCATTGTCTCTGGTTCCAAAATCCATGCACAGCCTGCTGCCCCCAGCCTTTCCCCAACCTACAGCACTAGCCTAGTCATGTCTACTCAGAAGTAAGTCCCATTGAGTTCAATGAGATTTACTCCCAGGTAGAGTTACTGCAGCCCTGTGCTGCCACTTCCACCACATACACATGCTTGTATGTGTGTTCAGGGCCCAATGCAGCCATACCAATGGGGACGACATAATGCGAAGCGGGGGGGGAGCACAAGGTTACAGAGCATTTGTTCCTTTACATCAGGGCTGCACTGCAGCTGCATCAGCGCTGGGAAGCTGGATAGGACTGGGCCCTTCTTAGGCTCCTACTTTTGAAGCTTCTGCCACAAGGCCTCAGCCCTGCCCATTTCAAGCATCCTGCAGACATGTACACCAGGGGTCCTCACACGTTCAGCTGCCAGGGCTACACTGCTCAGTCCTGCTCGTTGGGTAGACCAAAGCAGACTGCTGATAGGAAACCATCTGCACATTTTGAACATAAGTCCAAGCAAGTTCACAATAGGAGAAGAAACATGTGATTGTTCTTTCTTTCCCTCTCTCAGTGGGACACTCAGCAAAAGTGACCAACTTTTCAGTGGTTACATAGCTGTGCCAGTGGGGCATGTGCTGCATCCTGCAGTGGGGGGGCAGTCACAGAGGCCTCCTCAAGGTAAGGGAATGCATGCTCCTTTACCTCAGAGCTGGATTGCCCTTACCCTGGTGCTGGAAAGTTATTTACGATTGTGCCCTGGGTCACTTTTGCTGAGCATCCCACTGAGAGGGAAAGAAAGAGCAATCTGAAAGAGCTTCTGTTTTAGGTTGCAGGGAATTCCAAGCTTACTTGTGGTTTTGGGTCTTGGTGTAAATCGTCACTCCCTTTCCCTCAATGCTCTGACTTTCCTCTCCCTCTTTCAAAGTGTAATCTTCACCTGGAGTTAGACCATCACAGTTAGGCCAGCAAAGTTTGACCAGCCCAAGGGCCACCATAAAGCGCATTTGGACCACTCTCTGAGTCAGGGAGGATGGCTCACGTCTGTGCGCTGGCCTTTCTGACTCAGAGAGTGGTCCAAACATACTTTATGATATCTCTTGTGCCGGCCAAACCTTGCTGGCCTAACTGTGCCGGCCTAACTACAGGTTAGGATTGCGCCCTCATTCAGATCAGGAATTTGCAAGTAGCCATTTTAATTTTACTAATTCTCATGTTTGATAGCCTGCATATCCTTTGGGGTGGAACTATTCATTTGTTATGTATTTTTACTATGTACACATTTTCTTTATTCTATAGATCGATAATTTTTTTAAAAAAATTAAGAGACCATTATGCATAAGATGCTGGTATCTTCTTTCCCACCTCTCTGACCTCCCCTTTCTATTTCCTCCTTCCCTTCCCTTTCTTGAGATGCTGTAGTGTCTCCCCCATACTGATAATCCCAACCATTTAGAATATTTCTTTCAACAACTTAATAGTTTCTTTCCTCCTCATTATTATACACCTTTCTTTACTCCTCATTATTGTGCATCTGTACTGATGCCCAGCCCCATTCCTAGCAAAGAGTTAAACAAACTGCCACCTCTCCACTCCCAATCCATGGTGTGTGAGAGATCTGGCTGTTTACCAAACATAGCACAAGTATGCTAGCTAACTAGCCCACATTCAGTGTCATGGCAGCAACTCACTGAATTGTGCAAGAGCAACAGCAGAGGCTGTGGGTTCTGGATCTGAGTCTCCCTTGTGCTTAAGGTAAAGGTTTTCCCATGACTGAATGGTCTAGTCATGACCAACTGTAGGGGGCAGTGCTCATCTCCGTTTCAAAGCCTGTAGAGCCGGTGTTTTGTCCAAGGACAAGCTTCCATGGTCATGTGGCCGGCATGACTCCACGGAACGCCGTTACCTTCCCACCGAAGTGGTCCCTATTTATCTACTTGCATATTAGGTGCTTTCAAACTGCTAGGTTGGCAGGAGCTGGGACAAGCAACGGGAGCTCACTCCATCACGCAGTCTTGAACTCCCAACCTTGCGGTTGAAAGCCCAGCAACAGTGGATTAACTCGCTGTGCCACCACGTCCCTCTTCCCTTGTGCTTATATACACGCAATTCCCTATCGAATGTGAACACCTCCTGAAGACCTGGGGACCTTGTTCTTTTTTCAGGGAACATGTATGAATATGTAAAATAGTTGAATATGTAAAATATGAAAATAGTTATATATATGTAAAATAGTAAAATATGTATGTAAAATAGTTGATAAAGGAGTTTTGAAACAAGTACTGGAGCTTCTTTATGAAATCTTTTTTAAAAGGTATGCATTTGTTGCACACAGTCCACACCTTGTTCCTCATGGCTGCACATCTATTGTGTGAAGTCTGAATATTCACAGGCCAATATTCAATGCTTGGGAAAATGTGAGTCTTCCCTTGACAGAACATGAATTGCTGCTGTTTGTGGCTGTTGTGGGGAGCATGGCTGTGTGAGTCCCACAGTCTCCAACTGGATA
Source organism: Lerista edwardsae (assembly GCA_029204185.1). NCBI lineage: Eukaryota > Metazoa > Chordata > Lepidosauria > Squamata > Scincidae > Lerista > Lerista edwardsae. The sequence continues at coordinate 7,617,902 of JAJKFI010000016.1, read as the reverse complement.
TTGTTTGTGACAAACTGAAATGAGTGGTCGGTGACAGCATGACACGCATTGTTCTTCATGTGTGTGCCATTTTGTTAGCCTGCAAAATCAACAGGTGCACATGTGTGCATGAAAGCATGCCTCCAGTGTGAGGTAGTCCAGTGTGATGAGTGCTGGATTAGGTCTGGGTGAGATCCTGGTTCAAATACACGTACATGAAGCCTAATGAGTGATGTTGGGCCAGTCAACATCATGCACCCTTGGGCCAACGCATGTTGTTTGCCAAGCATAGAACTAGCGTTATGTCTTTAATCTACTTAGATTTTGTAATACAGCTGTTCAGAATACTGAGCAACAAATTACTGTATTGCATCGTCAAAAAATAACCAAGCCATAAAGTAAATATTGTAAGCATATATAACACTTACAAGTTAATCTTGTTTTATAGCAATTTGGACCCTGCAATTAGATCTAAGGAAAAGGATCACCCTATTCATATGCAGGCAAGGATGCTGCTGCTAGGCAGTGTGCCATGAATATGTATGAGCACATTACTGGACGATAATGCGAGGCGTGGACTGTCAATGTACTGTTCCAGCCCTGTGCTGTGAATACATTAGGCGATCTTAAAATAAGAGCTCAATCCTAAACTGGAGTTAGGCCAGCATAAACTAAGCCAGCAAAGTTTGGCCAGCACAAGGGCCACCGTAAAGCATGTTTGGACCACTCTTGGAGTCAGGGAGGATGGCGCACGTCTGTGTGCTGGTGTCTCTGACTCAGAGAGTGGTCCAAACATACATTACGGTATCGCTTGTGCCAACCAAACTTTGCTGGTTTAGTTTATGCCGGCCTTACTCAGTTTAGGATTGTGCCCTCAGTGTGATACTTGATGGCAGTGTGATACTTGATACTTGATGGCTTAGGGTGGCCATCAAGTGAGAATAATTTCATTCCCTTTTGGGTTGAATAAATCATGCCTGTAATACTACTAAGGCATCAGGTTGCTGGGGATCCTGGGATAAGTGTTGCATTATTTTCCCCCATGTCCCCTGCCTGCACCCAGATGGCACACTGGGAGCACAATCCTAAGCAGCGCCAGACTGGTGAGGGCGACGGGCCAGTGCCATATCCGACACTGTTTAGGAGAGGCTGGAGCCTCCCTGCGGCAAGGGAGCATGTGCTCCCTTCCGTAGGGGAGGCTCCATCCTCCGCTAAAGAGCGGGCGCAGGTCCGAGGAGACCACGTGGCCTGAATCGGGGCCTCACTGACGGGCTTAGGATGTGGCCGTATGCCTGCCCAGGTCTCGCCTCCCCCCGCCAATCCCCGTCCAAATATGGGACAGAGAATCCCTTGCACCAGCCGGCTTCGGCAGCACTGGTCCTGTTGCTTTAGCGCTGATGTGGGGTGCTGCTAGGTGCTCCCACGTCGGCGCTAATGGCAGAACGCTGATGCAACGACATTGTGTCAGCACTCCGCCCCCTCTAGGATTGTGCTGTGGGTGTTACTGCTGCCACTAGTACTGGAGATTTCAGGTTCAAGCTGGGTGTGGGCCCTTGGCAGAGGCATAACAAGGGTGGAGCCCAAGCAGCTTCTGCCCCAGGTGCTATCCCAAGGGGGGTACAATTTTTTGCCAGCGCCCCCTCCTCCATAACTTCCAGGTTCTCTGGAGAAGCACTGGCGGTGGTCACTTTGTGATCCGGATGTCGCTCCTGTTCCTTCTCCTTTTGGCCAGATGCAGCAGGCCTCTTCTTCTTCTTCTTCTTCTTCTTCTTCTTCTTCTTCTTCTTCTTCTTCTTCTTCTT
>JAJKFI010000016.1:7575648-7616111 GCA_029204185.1 Lerista edwardsae | reverse complement strand
TTCTTCTTCTTCTTCTTCTTCTTCTTCTTCTTCTTCTTCTTCTTCTTATTTATTTGATTTTTACCCCGCCTTTTTGCCCGGAGGCACTCAAGGCAGCATTACAATATAAAAAAGATACAATATAAAATTAACATTAAAAAGCAATTAAAAACAATGTTAAAAACAATACAATCAACAAAATTAAAACAAATACCATTTAAAAAAATGGTCTTATGTACTGAACTTGATGAACCAGGCATCTTATCTGTATATAAGGTAGTTTCATGTGTTCATTTTCATGTGAAGTGAAATGCATTATAGGGAAATATATCACTTTTTAAGTTAAAGGAAACAATGGTTTTAAATATCGTCCATTTGCACAGGCCTATTCTGATGTGCATGCAGCCAGAGACACATCATGACAGTGCAGACAGTTCTTCTGCCACCCCACCACTTTATACCACTTTAGTGGTCCATGGTTTCTTTGTCCCCACTATAGCAGTCTAAAAATCAATGTATTCCTCGCACCTGCAACTCTCAAGGCCTGATACTATTTTGGCAAGTATCGAGCCCATTTAAGACATAGGTACTGTATATTGGAGCAGTAGGAAAGCATCATTCTTCCCCCCACCCCCGTCCCCAAGTACATGAATGTGATAAAAATGCCACACATGCATATATCTTGCATATGTGATCACCCTGATTCCGCTGGACTCAAAGTCAGCTTCCCACCTCTCCTGCAGTGCAAAATACCATCCCAGTAGCCCCAATTGCCTTTCAGGGAATTGATATCAATTAGCCACAAATCTGCAAAACAATTGGCCGCCTCTTCATATTGCCAGTAGGGCTTTTTGTACTCAATAGGGTCAATATTGAAATTGCTGCTTCATTGTGAGTGATGTGAGCAACTAAGGGCCCAATCCTAATCGGCGCTGGAACAAGCATGCCGGCTGGCCTCTGCTGTATCCAGGGTAGGTTGGGAGCAGGCTGGAGCCTCCACGGGGCAGGGCCACGTTTGTCCCCTTATGCCAGGGTAGGCGCCATCCATCCATATGGGGCTGCTCGGATCTGCACCTGCTATATAGCAGGCAAAAGTCCAAGCACATTGCATGGCCCGTGAACGGAGGGTTAGGCCACATCCAGGCTCTACCCTTCTTCCTGAGCCACCCTGCCCACCGGAATGCCCTCCCCACCCCAGTTCCACCCTACCTCCTGCATTCCCCCATCCCAGAATAGCTCCCGTGCCAGCCAAATGCAGCTGAGTGGCTTACTGCAGGCAGGTTCCAGTGATGCAGGGCCGACACAACTGCCTTATGTTGGCCCTGCACCAGAAGCACTGATGTGGACATGCTTTACAGCACCGTTGCGACAGTGCTCGGCTGATGCAAGTGGTTTGCGTTGGCCGAAGGCCCCCAAAAAAACCATCCAGTTGGATTGTGCCCTAAAGTTCTCTGGAACAAGGAGAGAGCAAGGCCCAAGGATATGGCCCGCTGCAGGGGTCCACTGTTGCCAACCTACTCCCAAGCAGCTGAAAGCTTCTCTTTGCTGAAAGACTTTTCACAAGCGAATGAAATTGTACTGAAGCGAGAGGGAAATAAGACCAAACGCATTGGCTGTTAAGTCTTCTTATTGACATCGAAAATTTATCTCTAGAGTGACTCAAGCTGAAAATGTTTGCCTCTGATGAATTAATATAATTGATGAATTCTGAGAAGGAAGGAAAGTGGTGTTTCTTTTGGATTTTGAATACGTTATATTAAAATTCTGCTCATGAAAATTTACCAAAGCAGCAGTACATTATTAACTGATGCTTTCATGAATGGTTAATCAGATGTTCTGGATAGTTACTGGGGCAGAGCTTAACCTTTGAATGAGTTGCTCCAGTATTATAAAATGGGTTACAGTCACTAATAGCTGCAGTGCACTGCAATCAGATATTCATTATGTGTTAATCTTCCACCGATGGAAACACAGATCTAAACTCAATACGGAATGTGGCTGTGAAAACGTCACAGGTCCTTCTGGATAATGGATAATGCTTGTGATGGGCGACAACAGGTTTGCACTATTTTGTGGCCCCTTTAAAATCTTATCAACTCTGTAGTCACTCATCACAAGAGTTGTCTAGAAGAGATTTGTGATACTCCTGGATTGCAGGAGGCTCTAAATGAAGAAGCGCTGTGGCTGTTCTTGGCAGCATTGTGCATGAGAGGGTATGGGGGATGATTTCTGAGTTGTTCTGGCTGTCACTGAACGTTGATTGGAGCCTATCGTACATGAATAATGTGAGGTCCTTTATTGGCCCATGTCCCTGAGGGCGCAATCCTAACCCGGAGTTAGGCCATCACAGTTAGGCTAGCAAAGTTTGGCCAGCACGAGGGACACTGTAAAGTATGTTTGGACCACTCTTGGAGTCAGAGAAGCCAGCACACAGATGTGCACCATCCTCCTTGACTCTGAGAATGGTACAATGACTCTGAGAATTTGGCTTTACAGTGGCCCCTGTGCCAGCCAAACTTTGCTGGCCTAACTGTGATGGCCTAATATAATTCCAGGTTAGGATTGAGCTCTGAGAGATGTCGGCGACAGCAGGCATGCTGTGTGGCTGTTGGTGTTCGCTTACTTTTACTTCCTCAAAGATTGTGCTGGTAACTTTCAGAAATTACATTTGTATATATGTCAACTGTGGCAAGGATACCTTCAGTTGAAGACTGGTGGATAAAAATGTTGGGACTTAGTAGAAATGGACAAATTTATTACTTTACTTAAAGAGAAGTTAGCAACTGGAAACCACTCATTGACTTCCTATATGAGAAGGGAAACTTTGCTATAATGAATTATGAATTTGATGAGTAGGTGGTTGATATAGATTTAAAATACTTTGTCAGGGATTATAATAAACAATTGATAAGGAGATTAAAACATTTATGATTAAAAATTTAAGAATGTATTATAGAAACAAATAAGGCTGTTTAAGATACACAATTTTTAATATGATCAGTGATTAATACTTTATAGAGGATGTAAGAAATTTAGATGTATTACTCCACACTTAAGGTTGAGTATCCCTTATCTGGACTGCTTGGGATGGGAACCTGTCTGGATTTTGGATTTTTCTGGATTTAGGAATAAATGGATAAATATAATGAGAAATGCTTCCTCTTGCTCTTTTCAGTGTTACTCATTTGGGTGTCTGTTGGTCTCTTTGACATCTTTCAACAATGTCTGTATAGACACACAGCACAGAGCAGAGAATAGCACTTACAGCCTGTACGTGGGAATGAGCACAGACCTTCTAGTGTTTGCATTACAGAAAATTAATTTTTAAAAGTCTTGGACAAAAATGTCTGGATTTCAGAATAGTTTGAATTACCAATGTGCAGATAAAGGATCATCTACTTGAATTTATTTTCCCTGTTTTTTGCTTAGTTTAGTTATTTGTTTTAGTTATATTAATAAAAAAGTTTTTAAAAAAGATTGTGCTAGTGACTTTGATGCTTGGAGTGCAGAGGATCAGACTACATGATGATGATGATGATGATGATGATGATGCAATTACTGGTGTTGCAGGATCAATTCATAAGGCCAGCCTGCCCCTCATCATTTGCAATTTGCCTTATTAGCCAATCTTTTCTTGAGGTACAACTTGGGTTTGCCTGAAACAGAATTCAACACTGAGCATGTATAGGTGTGTGTGTACAGACATGCAGGTATGCATGCATGCGTAATATGAAAAACACTTCCCATCTGCTCTTTTTTGTTTTAAAGATTGCAATATGGCGGTGACATGTGGTTCCTGAAAAAAGAAAATCTGCTACGGGATGTAAAATTGGTTTCTGCACTTTTCTTCTGTATGGGATAATGCTGTGGTGATTTGCATTCTTTATAACAGGCAGCAAAGTTATCTCTTTTCCAGGGTTCCTACCCATAAATTTATGAAGCATGCAGCAATAAATCCAATGCAACCATGACAGTGTGCCATTTTCATCTAATTTAACTCCTGCTAAGATGAATAAAACATTTTATAAGGGTGTTGAAATGGACTCGCTTTGAAGTGGTTTGGCATGAAAATGTAATCTGTGAAATTCTTTCTTTACATCTAGACAATTATAACATGAATGGCCAGCCTGCAAGAATGTCAACTAACGCAGTTCCACAAAGACAGAGAGCACTATCTTAACCTCTGCTCAGGAGCTGTCAATATATTCATAGCAAAAGGAAGGAAGTTCCTTCAGGTCTCAGTATTTGAAATATAGGACTTCACTATGGCTTAAAGGCCAGTTTCTCAAGTGACACACACCAGCATTGAGATTCAGCAAAAATGTCCTCATCCAGACTTATTGAGATGTTACAAAAGCTAGGCATGTTTGATCACAGTGTATATTAGCTAGCTACCTTGATAGCCCTGCACCTATTTAAACTGCTGCAGTGTGATGCACCACTGCTACACCTCTGAGGGCACAATCAAAATGCTCCCTTGGGCCGACACATGACGTTTGCATCAGCCTGGCACTATTGCAAATGTGCTGTAAGACATGTCTGCACCAGCCACAAGGGCACTGGGCCAGCGCAGGAGTTGCGCCAACCCACAGGCAACACCAGGTAAGCAGCTCCTGTGCTGGCCAAGTTGGCTAGTTTGGCCAGAAGGGATTGTGAAGAGCTCCAGAAGGATCTCTCCAAGTTAGGGGAATTAAATGGGCAGCCAAATGGCAGATGCGTTTCAACGTAGACAAATGTAAAGTGATGCACGTTGGGGCAAAAAACCAAAACTTCACCTATAGGCTAATGTGACAGCTCAAGAGAGAGATCTTGGGGTGCTGGTGGACAATTCAATGAAGGTATCGACCCAGTGTGTGGCAGCAATTAGGAAGGCTAATTCCATGCTTGGGTAATTAAAAAAGGGGTTGAGAATAAAACAGACAATAATATCATGCCATTGTACAAATCGATGGTAAGGCCGCACCTGGAATATTGTGTCCAGTTCTGGTCGCCGCACCTCAAAAAAGACATAGTGGAGCTGGAAAAGGTGCAGAAGAGAGCGACAAAAATGATTGCGGGGCTGGGGCACCTCCCTTATGAAGAAAGACTGCAGCGTTTGGGGCTCTTCAGCCTAGAAAAAGGCGCCTGATTGAGAAATACAAAATTATGCACTGAAGGGATAGAGTCGATAAAGGGATGTTCTTTTCCCTCTCTCAAAACACCAGAACCAGGGGGCATCCGATAAACTGAGGGTTGGGAGAGTTAAAACAGATAAAAGGAAGTACTTTTTTACCCAGCGGGTAGTTAATCTGTGGAACTCTTTCCCACAGGAGGTGGTGATGGCATCTGGTCTGGATGCCTTTAAGAGAGGATTGGACAGATTTCTGGAGGAAAAGTCCATCGTGGGCTATAGGCAATGATGGATTGTGCAACCTCTTTACATTGGCGGTGGGCTACTTCAGAGTACTGGTGCAAGGGAGTGGCAACAGGATCCAAGTATCTTGTTGTCTCATGCCTCCCTGGGGCACCTGGTGGGCTGCTGTGAGATACAGGAAGCTGGACTAGATGGGCCTTTGGCCTGATCCAGCAGGACTCTTCTTAAGTTCTTATGTGGGGGCTTGGGGAAGGTGGGAAGGGACACAGGAAGGTGTGAGAAGAGAGAAGGCAGAGAACAGGCAGGCCAGTGGGCAGGCTGGCCCAGAGAGGCAGGTGTCATGAGGATCCTAATTCCATCTCCAGGCTGCATAGGTGCCGACTTAATAGTGGCCCATTGGCCATCTGCCACCCCAATACTTTTTGGGGGTGATTGAGCCACCCCAATATCTGGCCCCACACACCCCCAAGAGCGGAGCCGAGCACAAGCATGCGCAGTGGTCTCAGCGTGAGACAACCACTGTGTATTCTCGGGCTCTCCAGTCTCTGCACTTCACGAGCATGTGCAGTGGTTTTTGCCTGCGCAGTTTTGCCCGAGCAGTGATGGGGAGAACACGCATGCCTTCCCGGCTGCAGGAGCCAGCGAAGCGCGCGTTTTCCCCCCACCGCCGCTCGGGCAAAGCTATCTGAGCGGCAGCGGGGAGTTCTCCCCACCACCACTGGGGCAAACGAAGGGGAAGGGGTGCGGTCTCTCTTCACCATGGCTTGGCCAAAGTTGGCAAACCATGGGGGAGAGAGGCCACACACACCAATGTCATGATGTCACAATGTTGTGACATCATGACATTGCGTGCCATGAGCACTGTTTTGCGCTATTACGCCTCTGGGTGCGTCAAGGGGCGTGGCTACGCCCTCCCCATGGTGAGGCCCACTGCCAGGCCAGGTGAGCCTGATTCAGCTGGTCAGATTTGCGCCAGCGATTTTGCAGGAGTAGATCCAGGCGGCCCCATAGGGCCAGCTGGAGTTTGCCCTGGGTTAAGGGGAGAATATCACCCTGAGGTGGGCTCCAGCTGCCTCCCAGCCTGCATCCTGTACTCAGAAGTACATCCCACTGTATTAACTGTGGCCTACTCCCAGGAGCATATACATAAGATTGTAGTTGAAAGGATATAGTTTGATAAGGAGATTTGCAAGGAAGGAAATAGGCCAAAATAAATTAAAGGGAGGCAACCCCTTACTCCAAGTCTCTGACCTGATCCTTTTCCAGCTTTATACCACATCGTTTCAACCCTATGATGTTACTAGTGTGTGTATTTTAACTTACTGTGTATGTGCTCCTGCCTGGATGCCTTCCATCCCTACCACCTGTTTTCCTTCCCACATTGGAGGGTGGTTGGTCAAGGAGTCAAAGTTACCATTTGGAAGACACAGACTACCATTCCCTTCTCAATATGTTGGCTGCTTGATTCATGACTGCGTTTTCACACACTTAAAGATGACATACCCATTCATTCTAATTCAGACTTCATGATTACCCAGTTTATAAGCTAATGTGCTAATTTTGCTGAGCAGTTACCAAAACAAACAAACAAACCATGTTTACTCCAATATACATTAACCTGATGATGGAAGGATAATGACTAAGCTGAATTTGTATTTCTTGTATCCCACAGCCATACCGGCTATGGGTGAAAATTAAGCAGAATCATGTGGTGGAGTTCTTTTTCGAATCACTCCTCACCAGCCCCCTGCTAGTTTCCTGCAGACAATAAAACAGGAGCAGAGGCAGTAAAAGATGAAAACACCTTGCAGTAATTACATTTTAAAACACCTCCTCTGGTAGTACATATCCTAAGCTTTCCCTTCTACATGGGTGTGTAAGACTTGGGGAGGGGAGGAAAACAAGAGTAGGAACCCCCCCTTCTCATAGATGATTAATCATGTACTGCAGTAGTATTCAAACTTTTTAGACCAGGATCCACTTTTTAGAATAGCCCTTCTGTCAGGACCCACCGGAAGTGATGTCATTAACCTGGGAATGATGTTGTGGCAGCAAGTGACATCACAGAGCAGGAAGTGCTATTATTGTAGCATAATAAAATGACACTCCTGAAAAACAAATTGGCATTCTTGGACTGCAGCAATTGTACAATCATGAAACATCCCTGACAGAAAGCAAGATTAGGACAAAATGTTATGGAAAAGCACTGAGCTAAAAACAATTAAAAAAACAAACCCTCACTTGACAATTCAAATTGTTAACACTCACAAAAGGAATATAACAAATGTAAGGTCTGCAGTTTCCAAGACTGGCGCTCCCAGCTTTCTGCAACCCACCTGACATCAAGTCACGACCTACAGTTTGAATAACACTGACGTACTGTATAAACAGAAGCTCTTGCTCTACTGCAAGGCCCCAATCCTGTCATCCTCGGTACAACAGTGGGACAAGTGCAGCACCTGCTGCCATTTTTGAGCCACTGTTGCTAAGTGGCAGCACCATCGGGGGCCTACCACTGCAGCTGGCAACCTGCTCCACTGCAGGTAAGCCTTCACCGAGTGGGGGATGTAGTTCATTGGTAGTTAATCGGCAGGGAGGGAAAGTAATGGAATGTGTTGGGAAGGAAGGAGGTGGGCCCAGCGGCAGTCATGCATGCCGGATATTATTTCCTCTTTTCGAAACCTTCCACCCCTTTTTTGTCATTGGCTATACGCCACCAAAATGGCTGGTGTATGCCCACAGGCAACCTGTAGGCTTTTGCACAGGTAAGTAAAAAATGTTGTACTTACCTCCCTTTTGCCTCCAGGTTACCCCTCTCCACCGTAATATGCAAGGGGTGCCTTTTTGGCATCTGTGTACTATAACATGGCGGGGGATGGGACTGAGCAACAGGGGCATAGCATGTCTTGCCAGTGCCAGGGGGAAAAGCATGTATTGCACCCCCAAGCCAGCAAAGCCCCACCTCCCAGGGGAATGCCGCCTACATTCTGCTGGCAGGCAGGCAGGCTTCGGCGCATCTCTCCCAGACAGGAGGTGCATCGAAGCCGCCAGACTCCACCTCCCTGCCGAACACATTTGCATCCAGGGGAGCTGAAGCTGTCAGAACTGGCAATCGGTGGTTAGCAGACATGAAAAAGCTTGAAAAAATAATGAGAAAGCAGAAGTTGTTGGTCAACTATGAAAATACCTGTGCAACTTTTATAGCAGATGTTCAAAATATGAATTCTGCACCTATATGATGAATGCCCAGAAATACGTAGCAAGGTCTGTGAACGTAAAAAATCACCTCGTACTCATTGCCAAAGTTTACTCTTGTAACTCCATAAGTTTGGATATTCACCAGATTCATGCATGATCAATCATATTCTTTTGCAAGTGTTGATGTTAGCATTTTGGACCTTCATTGTCCTAGTTTGCAACGAAAGAGGTGTCTGTCCGTAGCTAATCCATAGTACGATAAATCAATTTCTCCTGGTCAGTGTGTGGCTTACTTGCATTTTACCTTTTGTATTTATGCTTATGCCATTCATATTTGTATTTTGTATGTTTTTGGTCTGTTTTTTCTTTGCAAAGGCTTTTGGCCAAAAGCAGTTTGGCCAAACTGATTGATTGGTACACGAGGAAATAGATGGTAATTGAACAGTATTTGCATTCTCTGGCAGGCCTTAAAGCATTGTGGACCAAAGACCTATGGTAGAGCAGATTGGTATATGAGTTAAGAGTTGGATCCTGTCCAGCTTAGGGTGATTTCCCAATCCCTCTGCAGCATCCTGTGTCCCATCTCATTCCAAAAAGTCTCCCAACCAATCATAAGGAGAGACTTTCAGGGAATGCAGGGCACCGTTGTATGGAGAAAGCGGATAAGGAATTCCCTTATGGGAACATCTCATGTGTGATAGTTAGGATCCATCCACTGTATTTTTTTTCCTGTATTTAATTCTGACATGTAAGCAGCCTCAGTGCAACCAGTGTAACCCTTGGCTACTGATTCCTGTTGAGGTACTGTATACAGTACGCTTTCTGTACCACTGAACCTAACAGAGATGGGGACCAGGGCCGGCTCTAGGAGCAGCGGGGCCCAATGTGGGGCATTCTTGCAGCCCCCCCCCCCGCAGGGCCCCCAAGAAGAGTGCTTGTGGTGCCACGCGCAAAGTGCAGCACCTCAAAGCAGTTGGTGGTGACATGATGACATCACCGCCAGCTGCTTCTAGGAGACCCATTTGGGCCCATTCATAAGCAATGGTGGGGGGGCAAGGTAAAGCTGCTCTGCTCGCCCCACTGACTTACAGCCCATAGAAATCTTGGCTGCAGCAGCAGGTGATCTGCTCAAAGCGCGGGACCCCAAAGTGCGGGCCCCAATGTGACGACGTTGGTCACATTGGCTTAAGGCCAGCCCTGATGGGGACACATGTTTTTCTGAGAAAAACGTGTCCGTGACTTTTCCGTGAGTCATGTGCATCAATGACTCAGACGTGACTCGAAACTTGGGTGCACTGACTTGGAAATGAGTTCATGGTTTGTACATATGAGAGTCGTTAACACTCACGCATTTTGTGTCTGCGCCTGCTTGCTTCCTTTTTTCCTTCGCGACTTTGCGTCATGCAAAAGACCTTGTGGGGCCATCCAGAAGCCAGCATGCAGACCGGCACGAGCGAGCAGCAGGGAAGGTTAGCTCCAGCCAGGAAGGATCCTGCACTGCTTTTTGGCTGGGGTGCTTTTTGGAGGGAATGGTTCCAGTTTTTGTTTTGGCTGGCTGCAGAAGGCCGGGGGGGGGGGGAGGAACCAGACTAAGGTGGGAGCAGCCAAGACACGGGGTAGGGAGCGGGCTCATCCATCTCTGTAGATGTGTGTGATCAATTGATGGATGGCCTGATTTTTTTTCTCTGGATGAGGGAGGGGACAGGAGCCCAAGGGATGGGGGTTCTTGCCACAGGAACAAGTGGCTGGAGAAGCCCAAAGAGCTGGCAATCGGGGAGTGCCCTGTATGCAATAGGCTGCAACCTGTAGTCCTTCTATCCTGATACTCCACAGTTATCTGGGAGGAAACCTCATTGACTTTTCACGCTCATAAGCTTCCTGGCTGCTGCGTACAACCCTCCTGCTTGCTGCTTCTGTCCCCTCACGCTGTCCTCACGCTGAGCTCCCGCCTTGCCAAGCTCAGATGCTTCCCCGTTCCTGTTGGCTCATGGTGTGCCTGGCACTCCTTCTGAAGGTGGAATCAGGAGTTCTGATGTAAATGGGTGTGTGTATGCGCCTGTCACTGGGGTTTGTTTGGAACTGATCATTTTTCGACACTGTGCTGCTACACTTGCTCACACAATGGTTGAAGTGAAAGACGCCAGCACATTGCTGACTGCTGATGAGGTGGGAACATTAGGGGGGTGTAAATGACAACTCCGACACCCACTGCCCACCAGCACTTCACTTTTTGTGCAGGGAATCGTGCCTGACTCAGCAGCGACTTCACAAAAAGACTCAAGACTCGAATCAAAATAGCTTGGAAATTTTTTTGGGTGGGGGGGGCAAGTTGCCACGGACGCATACTATGACCTGTGACTCACGCTCAGTGACTCCAACCCATTCCTGGAACATAATTGTGATCTTCAGTAACTAATAGGGTATTTGTGCTTGTATATGGAACATAAAATAGAGACTCCAACAGCCAAGAGTGGCAGGCTGATTTGCTGACAGGATAGCTCGCAAGGCACTGCAATATTTGAGCTGCTTCAATTGCAGACTTTGGCTATTCCTTTTCAACCAGGGATCATTTAAAGTGATTTCTTCAAATTAATTGATCGCGAGATCAAAGTCCAGAGTATCGTATTCACCCAGTATTCATGGCTATTGATCTTTTTCATGCACTGGCTAAGCATTTATGCATTCATGAACAGATAAGCTCCCCTCTTTGGATGTCTGATTAAAAGAATTGCAACATAAATAAAGGGGTGGTTGAAGCCTGGTTCAGTAAATTTATTTTTATGTTATTTTCTAGCATAGAGGCTTATTTGTTTCACAGTAGTTAGAATAGTTTTCATGATTTTAAAAATCTGGTTTATAGGAATTAGTACCATAAGTATGATGCATAAACCCCAAAGACTGTTACTATGTCTAATTGCATATGCCTGTTTATATATTTAGATATATGTGTCTCCAAGACTGTAAATGGCTTATGCAAATATCATTTAAAAAAAATTGTAATTAAGATGCTGGATCCAAACCCCGTCCCCAGGCGGCGTGGCCCTGATTAGGGCCACTGCAGCTTGCTCAGACATGCATTTGCTAAACAGCAGGCACGGATCAGAGAAGCCCCATAGGGGTGACTGGCTCCTACACGGGGGTAAGGGGACAAATGTTCCCTTGTCCCGTGGAGGCTCCAGCAGCCTCCTAACCTGTGCTGGATACAGTGCAGGCCAGACAGCCTGCCTGTTCCAGGGCAGGTTAGGATTGTGCTCTAAGTTGCAGCTTACCTTTCACTCACGGCAGAGGAGCATCTGTTTTTATGAGATGTACTGTACAGTACAGGCATGCCCCATTGGGTTCTGTTCTGGACCCCACCATGGATACCTGAAACTGTGGATACTGGGGATTGGATGCCTTTTTAAAGACAGGGGGACATCAGTGGTTTTGCTGCAACAAGGTGAAAAAGGAGAGATTGGTTTAATATTCCCCTGTCTTTTTAATAAGCTCCCCAGTATCCATGATATCTGAGGATAACTGAAACCACGGATACCGAATCAGTGGGTACTGGGGCACGCCTGTAGTTTACAGGAGTGTGGGCCCTGTGTTCCAAGCCCTATAGTCATCAGGGACAGGCAGTTCCCAAGACACCACTCTCTCCAGAGAGCTTCTGCCCTCTCTCCTCTCAGTAGAACTATATGGCCTAACCTCTCCCACAGGGCTTGTGCAGTTGCAACAAGTTCATTCCTATAGGAATAAGAGCACGGGGAATGATGCAAACACAAACACGTCAGCACAGTGGCACAGGCTGTGCAAGTATCCTGGTCAGTCATTGTGGTCCCATCCTATCCAAATCCTTTCCCCACGGATGCATGAATGCCAAGGAGGTGCGTGCTGCATCCTATGGTGGAAGGGCAATTGAAAAGGACTCCTTGGGGATATGGGAACTTTTGATCCCTTACCCTGGGGGAAGACTTCACTTTTCCTGTAGGTCTGTTTGCTGGCGCAGAACTAAGGGCAGGGAGGGAGAGGAAAGGGGGCATAAGATATGACCACACGTGAGTGCTGCTAATCCACCCTATATCCCATTCCATTTGCCTCCTGGCCCCCTCACTGCCCCAAAACAGACCCATTCCTCCCTCTGCCTCCCCCATCCCTACCACCACCTGTCACCAGCACTACCTTACCTGGCACCAGCAGACAGAGTCTTAGTCACTACCAAGTGCACAAGCAACTGCACTGGCAGCCTTACTGCACTCAGTGGCAGTGTTGGCAAGTGTGACATGCCGGATCCAGGCACTTATGCCTATATCCTGGACTCTTCCCTTGGCAGAACAGACATTCCACACAGCCGTGCAGCCTGACAATGGAGGACAGGATCTGGACACAAGGTTCACTGCCGGTCCCACCCCTTGCTCCACCCCTCACCCTGCACAGGAACGCCCTCCTGCGCTGCCTTACAAAACGTGCAGTGCTGCCAACCAGTGCATTCACAGCACGCCGGCTTGCGTTGCCACCTCTGGGCGGTGCGGGGCTGTCCTGGGGCTGGGTAATGGCTTACCGTCGGCACTGGAGGTGCCTTACGGCACCTTTTGCAGCAAAAGCTCGGGCGGTACGCTCGTACTGCCTGCGCTGGGGCCCGTAGGGTTGGGCCTTCAATCAATTAGTTGATGAATTGGTCTTTTTTCCCTTGTTAAAATTCAAGTTGAGCTGGGGGAGGGTGAGATTCACTCTTCCTTGAATCTGCCATCGCTTCCTTGTTTGTTCGTCTATAAACAGACTTGAGCGCTCCTACTGAGTGTTCCTGGTACACAGGAAAGCACTTGACCTCTAAAGCAGTCACAATGCACGTACAGTACATCTTTCATAACTTCTAGAATATTTCTCGCCATGGCTCTAGCAAGTGAGGACAGTGTTCCAAGCTGCCCATAAAGCCATGGACTCAAGTCGTGTGACACTTGTGGCAACTGCAGTGCAGGCAGCTTTCCAAATGGCTATGAATTTGCGAGCTATGATTTCGCTCCCCCCTCCCCATAGTACAGTCCCTTCTGCTACCGCAGGACGCGATTGCCGTCTTCCTATCTAATTCTGCTACATGTTCTTTCTCTAATCAACTGCACTTTATATTCAGAAAGGGATTTAAATAGTCCTGGCCATTCCGACCATCTCCCCTTGTGGAGAAAGCATCAAATTGATTTGTCTTTCAGTTGTGCCCAAAGCAGGACCCATGACCACACCACGCCAATGTGTCACTGATTATACCTGTCAATGTGTCATGCCCCTCACCAGCTTCTGTTCGCCCCTTATGCTGAGTAGGCATTGAACATAATAGGACGCTTTCTCTTTGGGGTGTATACAGTGGTGGGATTCCGGGGGTTCGCCCAGATTCTATAGAACCGGTTGTTAAATGGCCGGGCCCCGCCCACTCGCTTACCTCATCTGGCTTCGGGTTTTTTTTTTGCTCCGGCTATGACATCATAGAACCACTTGTTAATTTATTTGAATCCCACCACTGGGTGTATACCCTGGGTGATCTCACCAGGAGTCTGCTTTGCTTCTGACACAGGGCTGCACTTAGCAACACTATATCTAATTTTAGAAGCTGCAAGTCAGGTTTGGGAAAGAACAACCACCGCCACCAAAAAAGGCAGAAATAATCTTCTCAGTCAGTCAGAGATGTGATTCACACATACATGTGCATCACTGAAGCATGACGCTATGCTTTATCACTGAATGACACATGAACGGCACTATGCCTTGAATCAACATTGCGGGCATGACAGTTCTACCTGTGATTATTACTTTGTGACTCACACCTGCATGCCACTACTTGATAGTCAAATGGCACAAGCCTATCAAGGGGCAAAGGGGCACACCACATCCTATTCCCGATTTTTCACAAAGTAGTTGGTGTGGGTCAAGGAGACCCATTGTGGCTGCATGGCGATGGAGGGGGTAGGAGTGGGCTGACTATCATTGAGTGTTAAACATCCATCTGTTCACAGGGTTACACCCAGCGATGGGATTCACAAATTGACAAGGGGAACACAGGGCGGGACTTAGGCGGGACTTCCGCTTGAGTGGCAGCCCGTCCGCAGCGTTCCACAGCTGTCCTGGCCTCAGGGGGGCTCCCGCTCGCCGCGGGGGACAGGTGAGCGTCGCACTGGGTGCCTGGGCAAGCAGCGGTGGGGCGCGCTAACCGGGGGCAGCCCCCCCGAGGCCAGGACAGCTGCGGAACGCTGCGGACGGGCTGCCACTCAAGCGGAAGTCCCGCCTAAGTCCCGCCTAAGTCCCGCTTGTCTCAGGCAAGACAAGAAAGCATTTGAAAATGACTTTGCTTCAAACTTCACCTTGTCCATGAACTCATTTGGTGGCCTTAAATAGGCCACTCTTCTCTCTACCACCCAACTCCCCCTCCCCAATATGGGAATAAAAGGACTGGATTCCCTTAGAGAGAGGTACTGAGAAGAATTATATGACCACTTTGAAGACATGAATAGTGTTTCTTACCTGCTTTGGTATGGTGGTATTTGTCACCTAGATAAATTTTTTTAAAAGATTTGGCTCAATGCAATTCATTGGAATGAATCTGCCTAGATGGATGTTTCCCTCTTCTATGGTAGCATAACTCGAACCACTAATCTGCCCATTTTGCTCACATTTGTTCTCTTCGCTCAGCTTGTTTGTAGAATAAAAAAAAAATCTCCCTGTGAATTATGCATGCCTAGATGCAGAGTCTCTCTTCCAGAAGGGGAGCTGTGTTACTCTGGAGCAGTAAAAGGAGTGGCGAGGCCTTGGTCGACCTTCAAGACCAATATCTTTGTTGTAGCAGAAGCTTTCATGTTCTAGATTAAATTAGTATCCTTCCATATGCCTCTTTTGCCTATGCAACTGTTATTGACCACTTATTCCCATTCTAGAGTTTCTGTTGTTGTTCAGTCGCTAAGTCGTGTCCGCCTCTTCGCGATCCCATGGACCACAGCATGCCAGGCCTCCCTGTCCTCCACTAGCTTCCGGAGTTTGCCCAATTTCATGTTCATTGCTTCAGTTTCTGTAGGATTAACCAAATCTTCTCTAACCAGATGACACCTCAGTGCAGTAAATTCTCAGTGAGCGAGTTGCTTTTCCTTATATTACGTGGAAGTGTGGTCTGGAGGTTGAGCTGTTGCCTTTGCCTGAAGATGCTAAGCAGGATCAGCCTTGGATTGGCCTTGGATGGGAGACCGGAAGTTCACTGACAGAGCTTGTGGAGGAATGGAAGGAGTGTGGAGGAGTCAGCTGACAAAAGAACAGGCCAAGGTGTGATCTGTCGTGGACTGTGAAGGCTCAGAAGGTGCAAGAGTGCAGCCAGGATCATGACCACACATTGAAAGGGAAACATCTGAAGAAATTGAGGGTTCTGTGAATGGCACATAGAACAATAATTGTAAAAACCCCAATTGAAAAAAATGGGGTTTATGAACAGCCTGCCCATGTAAACCGTCTTGAGTCCAGGGAAATCTGGAGAAAGGCGGTATAAAAATACATCAAAATACATCAAATAAATTGCTGAGTACCTATGGCTGTTGCTACTAAAGTACAGCCAAATTTTGCATGGATTCAGGGGTAGGCTTTCTTCAGTTCTCCAGAAGCATGCGTAGTAGTTGAACAGCAGGGCCGGCCTTAAGCCAATGTGACAAATGTCATCACATTGGGCTCTGCGCTTTGGGAAGCCCCGCATCAGCGCAGTGAGTGTATCGCCTGCTGGGGCAGCCAGGATCTCTATGGGCTGTCAGTGGGGTGAGCAGAGCAGCTTTACCTTGGGCCTTCCCTTCTGCTCCTGCCTCCAAACAGACCAAACAGACCTCCTGAGAACAGTTGGCAGTGATGTCAATATATCACTACCAACTATTTCCAGGTGCCACGCTTTGTGTGTGGCATCACAAGTGCTCTTCTTGGTGAGTGGGGGGCTCTGAAGGAACGGTGGGGGCCCTGCAGGAATGTTCCTTATTGGGCCCCACCGCTCCTAGAGCTGGCCGGGTTGAACGGCATCATTTCACAGGGAAAGGCTGAATGAGTTGAGTGCATCATTTTCTCCCAGCAGGTGTCACTGTAGGCCAAAGCAATAGCTTGAAACCTCTTCAGCTGGCACCAGAGAGTATCCTCCCAGGTGGTAAAATAAATGCAGGTTTCCAGCTGCAGGACTGAACAGCCCTCTTGCAAGCTGCAAATTGTGTGATATCTGACTCCTAGAAGAGGGAGTCCATGTGGGAATGAGTGTTAGGGAAGAATCAGAGTAAACAGAAACAACATATACATACTCATCTAATACTAGTAGATGTGAGAAAATGTTGTTTTTACCCCTCCTCATTAAAAGGTTTTGCAAGATGTCAGCCTGGCAAGCCCAAAAGAAGAGGCCATGTGGTATCTCTGTGAGTGCCCCGTGGCACACACTTTGGGAACCTTGGCTGTAGGGGAACCGCCATGTAAACAGTGCACTTCTCTGATTTCTGCACATGATATCATTATAACCCTTACAACTGTCCAGTAAGTTATTATTTCCACAGATAGTAGATGGGAGGAAGGCCCTGAATTATCTGACCAGGAAAGAAAGAGGCTGACTTGAGGCCACTGGGGTGACAGGGTGAGATTTAGGGTGCAGTCCTAACCAGCTTTCCAGCACCAGGGTAAGGGCAATGCAGCTCGGAGGTAAGGGAACAAACATCGCCTTCCCCTGAGGAGGCCTCCATGACTGTCCCCATCTGCAGGATGCAGCATATGCCCCATTGGCGCAACTATGTCAGTGATTAAAGTTAACCATGGGATTAGGCCTCCTGATTCATAGACCATCCACTCAGCTTTCAACCCAGTCTTAACCAGCACTAGTTCAGCTCTGTGTCCAGCACTGGGAAGGAGAAGGTTGGAGGTCCCCTTCCTCTGTGTAAAGACCCAGCCTCAGTGATGTAATGCAGGGGGTACGCGGGGGTACGTGAGTACCGGTTTCAAGGATTATGGCTGGCCCCGCCCACTCGTTGACTCTGCCCCCTGCAACGTTTGAATTTCCTGCACGTTTGAGTTGCCTGCACGTTCTCAGAGGCAGGCAGGCAGCGTGCGGAGCCTTGCCTTGCCTTGCCACTGAAAAATGAGCTGCTCTGGGGTTTTGGAACTGTTGGGTCACTTTAACATGATGCCAGGCCTCCTTAACATGTTGTGGGGGTGCTGTGGAATACTGTTGCAACTGTTGGGTCAGTTTAAAATTGTCTGAGGCCTCAAAAAGGGCTTTTTTCATGTCACTTCCTGCCACGACATCACTTCCGGCTTATGACGTCACTTCCGGTGGGCAGGTCCCGACACGTGCCAATCAAAAGTGAGTACCTGTTCTTAAATCATTTAGATGACACCACTGCCCAGCCTGCTCAATGAGGTAGTTCAGATCTGTGCCTACCAAACAGGTGGTGCAACTCTGAGAAGTCCCATGTCAGGCTTTCAAGCTTGGGAGGTGAAATAGAACTTGGTGTCCACCAGTGCCACAAAATCTGCCCCCTGGTTCCTATCTGCCCCTGTCTCCACTGTCCCCATCCCATTAATCCCCACCTTCCTGGCATGTGCTCACTGCTCCATAGGTTGTGCTGTCTGGATCCAGAGCTGATGGAATAGCGCAGGCCTTCCTGCCAGCAGTACTTACTCACTGGATGTCACAGAGTACTTCACAGCACTTTTGCAAAACCCTAAGCCGGCGCAGTAGTTGCTGTGCCGGCATAATGCAAGCATAGGATTGTGCCATCTCTCTCTCCCAAGTTTGTATCATTCCAAAGAATATCAATAATAGTTAAGTGACTATAAAAAATTCCATCTTGCTTGAACTGTTTCTCATTAATACCAGGAGAACTTGTGTTTCACAATATGAATTTTTAATTGTAGGCTCATTGCACAACTAGTTCCATTCAGATGAGGGGGGGGTTGGGCTTTTGTTGTTTCTGCTCCATATCAGGTGGAAAATCACTTTTGAAATGAATGGGCCTTTTGCCAGAAGTTTGTGATGTGGCATGGAAATCTGCTGTGCCATAAGGGAGAACAAAGAGTATAAAATCCCATTGGGATGCTCGGAGCAGCTTTTTTGGATTCTGGTCACGGTACTTATTTTGGACAAGTTGTAAGTACAAAATAATCTGTAGCAAAAAGTCCTGTGATAAAATAAAAAAGAGCAAGCTTCTGGACCAGGTTTTGACAGCTGGGATGCTGCCATTTAATCTTTGTTCTGCCAGATCATACAGGCCCCTTGCATTGTTATCCACTGAAATAAAACTCCAAAGAGCTTGTCCACTCATTTTATTTATCCGCATTTTGACTTCAGCCACTAATCTGCAGCAGACTTCAGCTTTTGGCTCTGTTTGGGGAGCAAGATGGCATTGTGGCTGGCTAACATCTGTTTCAGCTTTCATTTCCCAAGAATGCAAACATTAATCATTACAAATGGAGTGTGAAATTCAAGGTGGGGGGCGGCGGGCAAAGGGTTTGAATGCACATTTTATTCTGAGCATTGTGAGATAAACATCTTTCAGGACTCTGTCCAAACGGAAGCTGACAGTATGTTGCTATGGATTTTGCTGCCGATCCCCTGGCTTAAAGGTTATGATGCTGTTCATCAGAATGAGATTTCTTTCTGCGGTTTATTCCAAAGATATACAGTGTCATTAGTCACGTTTGTGCTGTGCTTTTTAAAGCAACCGAAAACTAATATATCTTTTCTGTTTAAACAACTTCAATGCAAACAAGAAAAAAATAGGTTTCTTGTTCTGTGCCTGTCATGCCCTTTAGCACATCCTGTGCATCTGTTCTTAATCGCTCTCTCATTTAATTAAAATTAAAATGTGCAGCCTATTGGCATGTTATGAATGTTTTGCAAGGCCCAGTGCAAAGAGAGATTGCAGAGGCTCCTTTTTAACTTCTACACTCCACACCTTAGTCCCATTTTCATAGACTGACCAGGACAGCTCTTGAACATCTGGTTGCTGTCCCACAGCAAAGATTGGGGAGGCATGCACAAGCCAGCTGGTGGGCGCTTACCAAGAGAGCAGGAGACTGGGATTCTCGCTTGGATAACAGATGAATCAGGAGGGATCAATGCATTCTAATAGGGTACAGTTACTTTGGGAAGCTTGACATCAGGTACTGATCTCACAGCACAACCCTATGCTCCAGTGGTTCCCAGACTGTGGGTTGGGACCCACCAGTGGGTCACGAGTTAATTTCAGGTGGGTCATGAAGCACCTAAAGCAACCCTATTGAAAATATGAGAAGATGGGATGCTGGAAAAAGGGAGGGTCTGTGTAGTTGTTTTGCTTATGTCAAAGTTGTAAATAGGCTTTTTTCTTTCTGATTCACTTTGCTATTGGAAAATGGCTGAGAAATAACCCAACTTATTGCTGCATTCTCAGGAAAGCAGCAGGCTCAAGTGTCACAGTGCCGACCTGGTCATCACTTCTGGTGGGTCCCAGACAGATTGTCATTCTAAAAAGTGGGTCCTGGTTCTAAAAGGTTTGAGAACCACTGCTATACTCCATCTGCATCCATGGAGTTTGTGCTCCGCTGTCACAAATGTGCTGTAAAGCACATCAATTAAATGCTATCAGTATTGACTTTCTACACTATGTTCCCTTGTTTAGTTCTTACTTCAAAATGTTCTTTCCTCGTTTATATTACTAATATTACTAATATTACTATTACAATATATATATTATAATAATTAAGAACATAAGAACATAAGAAGAGCCCTGCTGGATCAGGCCAAAGGCTCATCTAAGTCCAGCTTCCTGTATCTCACAGCGGCCCCACCAGGTGCCCCAGGGAGGCATGAGACACAAGATGCTTGCATCCTGTTGCCACTCCCTTGCACCTGGTACTCTGAAGTAGCCCACCACCAATGTAAGGAGGTTGCACAATCCATCATTGCCTATAGCCCATGATGGACTTTTCTTCCAGAAATCCATCCAATCCCCTCTTAAACGCACTGATCTCCTCCAGAAGCACTCGTAGAAAATGCTTCTGAGTAAACAGCAATGATATATCTGGGGTTGCCTTATAGTACAAGAAACATGGTCGTTAAGACCAACACAGATTGTGGCATATAAACTCTAGTGTGGTGTTTTTCAACCTGGGGGTCAAGAATGCAAAGCCTCAGTTTGGAAAGACTTAAATTAGTTCACATTAATATAACTTTGAACTTTAGGAGGCTTTTTAAGAAATATTGATAAATTTGATGACAATGAAATTGGTAAAATATTTGATTAATAAATAAAAGTGGTGGTTTTTGGATGAGAATGTAATTGAAAATGGATATAGATGATTTGATCAGACACTATAAGATAGTTTGAAATTATATAATCCCACTTAGTGTATTGGTAGTTTTTTGAACTTATTATGAGATAAATATTGATAGATTAATGTTATAGTTAAATATTAGTCCAATGGAGGAGTGTATGTTTTAATAGTAAAGGTTGGATGAATAGACTAAGCCAGAGAGGGAAAGGAATAAATGTACTTTTAAACCGTAATTCATTTTAAAATAAGATATGAAGATATTAGGAATTATATTATGACTGGACCAAACTGGCTTTTCTTTAAAATCATTTGATGAAATGGTAATAATATAAGAGATAACAAGAATGCAATTAAACTTAAGGAGATGATGTATACACTCTATTGAGATTATATTTTAACTGAACTATTAGAATATAGAAATGTTTAAGGATGTTAAATAGTTATAGAAATTTGTAGGACATTGTAGATTATTATACTTTAGGCCATAGTTTTTCCTCATTTATTCTTTTTTTCTCTTGCAATTATTGTTTTCTGGTGTATGTATATGCTTTAAGAGGAGAAAATGTTTTGTTATTTAGCAAAGAGTAAGCAATTGAATATAAGAGATTATGTACATATGCCACTGAAATTATACTGTAATTGAATTGTAGATCATAAGGAATTTATGAGGTTGTAGTATGGTGACTGATAGACATAGATGTAGAAGAAAGTTATTGTAGTTGATTACAATATATAATCAATGGTTGTAACCCTCCACTATTTTCCTATTGTGTAAACCTTTGTCTCCCTTATACCTATGTGCAACCTTTTTCCTGTCCCATAACTAAAAGAAATAAAAAAATTTACTCAAAGAGAGCAGTGGCAGTTAGTGGAAGAGAATAAAATAGCTGGAGAAGGACAATCACTGAATAAGGTGTAGTGGTCAAAAGGCTTATTTTTCTTTTGAGCTTTCCCCCTGGTATTTGAAGTAAGCCATTTATGCAATTGGTTTAGTCATTTTATACTTTGACCTCTGAGATCATTCCCATAAGCCCCTTAGCACTGAAAAAGCTAGTTTTTCTTTCCCTATTGTTCCTTCAGTCTTCCCTCTTGCCGTGTGCAGATGGTCATTTCATGGAATACTGTATGCAAGGTGATAGGAGAATGATAGTCCTAGGTAGTAGTAACTGTCATATCCACAGATCTCATCCCCGCAACACAGCCAAACTCCAACACAAAGTGATGACGGGGACATCTGCTCAAGAAGAGCCCTGCATAAACATATTTATGACAATTCCAAAAGGCAATCTGTGTCCTTGATTTTTGAAGTATATAAAGTTGTGTATACATAGGTACACAAACTGGTCTCTGTACAGATGTCACCATCAACATTTGGACAAAGGCATGTTCCCAACAGCCCACACCAGATGTATAGTTATATGGATATGGAATTATAACTCGGTAAAGAGGTAAGCCCTGTGAACCACTTTTGGCTAGGGGGATATAATTTGTGCATGCTTATAATATGCACACAGCTGAGAATGCACACAAGGATTGTCAGGCAAAATGGCTGAATATTTCATTAATGGTAATTGTGACTACTGCTCATGGGCAATCATTCAGCAAATGAACAAGAGAAATGTAGCCGCTGCAAATAGTTGAACAAACATAGAAACTACCAAAAAAAATAAAAATAAATCAGAGGTGTACTGGAACCTGCTTTGGTCTATTTAATGGTACGTATATGCAACACATATGTTTCAATTAAAATAAAATGTTAAAACCCTGGTATTTACAGTAATTTGATAATGATTTATGCTGTTTTCTGTTATTTTTAATTTTAAATGGTGGATCCAATGTATCATTTTTGTCTTGTTATTTAACCTTTTATTTATGTTTAGTTAACAGAAAACAACATAAATCATAATCATAAGTAAGCCAGGCTGCCACTGAAGCCCACCCCTAATAGAGAATGACCATCTGCAAGGGACAATTGTGCATTCCAAATCTTTTCTGTTAATTCAACGCTTGGACAACAACCACAAAATAAAGTTGCCATCCCAAGCACATAAAATCATGAATGGCAAGTGTCCTCTCCAAATGATGAAAGGAAATTCTGTGCTGTAAATACATGGAGGAAAGAATATATGCTTTCAACAGAATATATAAGAATATGTGCTTCATCAGATGACTTGGGAGGTTAACAACAACAACACAGGAAGTGTGAGTGAAACACATTGTTTATCTTGAATACTGTTACAGGTAGATGATCCCTCATCCAGACATCCAAAATCCAGACTATTCTGAAATAGAGACTGCTTTGTCCAAGACTATTTAAAAACTTTCTATAGAAAGGTATTGTGCTCATTCCCATGTACAAGCTGCAAGTTCTGTTTTCTGTTCTGTCGTGTGTACCACTGTTGAAAAATGTCACATAGCCCATTTTTCATTACATTTATGCAGTTATTCTGAGTCCAGAAAAATCCAAAACTCGGACACGGTCCCATCCCAAATAGTCTTATCCAGAGATAATCAATCTATAATGGAAATCCTGTGTTGGAAAAGAACAGGGATACATTTGCTTATGGTCTACAATCCTAGGCTGCACAACTTGGGTTCCCTTCTTATGATGAGCATAAAGTCATATCAAGCAGCGACTTCAGATGCTATAAACACTGCTATAAACAAAGCTTGCTGAGCTTCACTAAGAGGGCAACAATCCAAAGACAGAGAATGCATTCTCTCCAGTGTTATTTTTTTCAGATAAGATTTATGCACTGCCTTCCAACATAGTGTCCAGAGTCTTCCAAAAAGTAGGTTGACAATAAACAATAAGAGCACCGCCAGTTTAAATAGCAGGTATAAACAAGCCAATTTACAAAGCCTGGGTCTTCAAAACGTCCTCCCCTGACGCCAGAAAGACAACAATATTGTTGCCAGGCAAGTGTCTCTAGGGAGAGAGGTCCACAATTAGGGCTCCACACAAGTGCAGTGTCCAGAGGCCGGCCCAATCAGACACTGGCCAAGGGGCCAACTCTCCCTGAGGACCCACTTTGCCAATCTCTGAAACTTCCCTATTCACTTGGGGCACCAGCAGCACAAAGGAGAACTTGCCTCCAGCTCCTGCCACAGCAGATGAAGACGAGTTCACCTTTGCACTACTGCTGGTGTCCACCGTGGCAATGGTGGCTTCTCTCTCCCAATATCCAGTAAGCACCTCCATATTTTACTGGACTTGACATTGACAGGGGTGAGGATTAGCAACTGCAGCAATCCTTGCATGGGCTTCATTTTAAAGTGCTAGGATGCCCTGTACTGTCCCCAGGCTTTGGGCTGGAGTATCCAGACATGGAAGAGCCTTGAGAAGGAAGCTTGGCTGTGGGGGCAGCTCGCCCCTCCCCTGAGTAACTACGTGGGTTGGAGGACACTTACCAGATGAGGGAGCAGGGAAAACACAGTAGAAGGCCCACCCACAGTCCTGATTTGACGCCCCTGATTAAAAAAGAAAATCAAAGATAAATTTCATTCTGAACTGTATGCAGCGTCCTGATAATTTTCGAGGAAAGTTGCATGCACAACACACTGCAGTGGTCTAACTGGGAGTTCAGCAGTATTGGCAACTGGCATGAGCTTCTGCATCCTGGATACATCCTGTTGATTTGACTACATGAGTCAGCTTTCAGGTTACATATTAAAATTACTTTTGTAAGTTTGCAGGAAATAGAGAACAATAATGAGTAAATAGACTTGATAGGTTAGCATACACATGGGTTAGGTTAGGAAAATGGGCGAGGGATCTAAAGTTGGAGATCCCTCAATGAGGTTTTTGCTTCATCTTTTCTGGGATGAGTAATATTTTTCCATTTCTTTGGGGATCCAGAATTGCTTCAAAGTGGACTATCACAGGCATCTTTCAGTTCAGGCGCTTAGGGCACAATCCTAACCAGGAGTTAGGCTAGCACAGTTAGGCCAGTAAAGTCTGGCCGGCACACAGACCACTGTAAAGCACGTTTGGACCACCCTTGGAGTCAGGGAGGATGGCGCACGTCTGTGTACTGGCCTCTCTGACTCCAACAGTGGTCCAAAAATACTTTATGGTGTCCCTTGTGCTGGCCAAACTTTGCTGACCTAACTCCAGGTTAGGATTGCACTCTCAGTAAGAGAACAGTAGGAAAATGTTGGCACTACATTTGTTGGCACTACATAGCTTAAGGGAGATGTTAGAAATCTATGGTGGTATTGTCAGTAGGCAAGTGATTACTGGCCTCTGATTTCGAGTAGTGCAATATGCTTTTTGTAAATTTCTATGGAACTTAAGATTTGTTTATTGAACATTATAAAAAAAATTACCAAACAATTGTCAGCACCCCACTTTGAATGCAGGTAGGCTTTGTATGTTAAACACTGAAAAAAAATGTTGCAAACCTGCAAGAATTAAATAGCTAAAAACAGTGTAAATTTAATGAAAATAGCAAAACTGACTACACTTACAAACTGATAAGGATTTGAGGAAAATCTTGCTGAAATTGAAGATCCGTATTATTCTGTTGGGAAGTGAGATGGATAGTAATGATCATTGTGAATGTTTTATAATAAATATTATTATTGCTATATATATACTGTATATATTAGGATTTTGTATGTTATGAATATGAAAATAAATATACATATAAAATATTTTTACAATATTTTTAAATATACATATACAATATTCATGAACAAGAACTATACACATTCAGTGTTGATGATTACGCCATTCTGAAATTAAGGGCGCAATCCTAACCTGCAGTTAGGCCGGCACAGTTAGGCCAGCAAAGTTTGGCTGGCACTAGGGAACCCATAAAGTATATTTGGGCCACTCTTGGAGGCCGAGAGGCCACTACACAGATGTGCACCATCTTCCCTGACTCCGAGAGTGGTCCAAACGTATTTTATGGTGTCCCTTGGGCCAGCCAAACCTTTCTGGCGTAACTGTGCCAGCCTAACTCCAGGTTAGAATTGCACCCTAAATGACATTTCAGGTGTTGGGAGAAGCATATTTCCTATTGTCCCAAACCTATCCTCATGATATGTCCATGTACCATGTGGTCTGCTGGCATACCATGAAGTACACCAATGCAGCAACCTCTCTGCCTGTCTGTGCAGCCCTCCCACCAGTGCAAAGGGCAGAAAGTCATGTGCTACATCAGTGAAGCAATGACTGGAGGGGGATCAGGACAGACTGGGACAGTGCAGTGCTGGATTACAATAGCAGCAGTGGCTGCAGCTCCTCCTGTCTGGCTTCGAACCACCCCCAGCAAGCTTCTCAAAACTACACCAGCAAAAGAGCGGAGTCATTGGTGGTGACAAAAAGGTGTTTCCCTCTACTTACCTTTCACAACCTGCTTTGGCCCCAATTGGCACGCAGGATGCAGTGGAACTTTAATTATATGTATGTGTAAGTAAAAGAAGCTGATTTTCTTCCACTCTCTGTATTCAAACATGTGCTTAACATCTGAAGCCACTCAGAACCAAAGATGATCAGGTTGTTTGTATAGATGGCAGAGTATGTCCCAAGATTTGCTTCAGCCTATTGGAGGTTTGGGTGGCTTCTGTGGCTCATGCTGGCCACTTTAAACTCTTTAGCCAGATTTCCTCCTTTTTTGGTCCACAGCTCCGTGGTGGCTTAGTTTTAGGTCTTGCCATGTGGTTTTCTTCAATTGAGACATATTAGAATTTGAAACTGCCTGTCAATGAGATTTGTGGGTTTGGATAGGGTGCGTTGGCCACCAAGGACTGCTTCGCCCGCCTCGCTGAGCAGATGGCTGTCCTTGAGCCCAATCTGTCATGCGAGTTCCAGGCAACAGCTGCGCAGCACACCTTTAGCCTCAGCTTTGGAGCGTGCCTTCCTTCCTTCCAACTGCCTTCCTTCCCCACACAATCCCAAGTTAGGTTCATATCTTACTGAGATTTTCTAGAGCAGCACTTTCCCATTGAGAGACACAACATCCAATCTTATTTAGCATAGAGTTTATTGAATAGAATAGGCACAGTCAGGTAAGGGAAATGCCACTCACTCTGCCGAAAGGGGCTGAGGGAGCTATTCAAGGGCAATTCCAGTTACAGCACAGAGATGGTAAAATAACAAAGCCTAAGTTCTACTTCTACTCTAAACATGGAATAAACTACCTATCTACCACCAAGTTACCAGTCCTTTGGAGTTGCAGTTTCAGTTGAGCAGCACTTCGTGTGGCAGATGCCAGTTGGAACATTCTCAGGCATGGCCCCCACGGCCACGGTCCGGGAATGAACCCCGAACAAAGGAATCAGTCCACATTTATAGTAATTTGGTGGATGCCCCATGAGGGGTCTGGACCAATCCCTCATTCCCAAAAATTCAAAGTCATGGTGAAGCAGCATTGAATAACCGACTACATTTCTAGTCACGTACCTAGCGTCTCCCTCCCTGTGTACCTAATTCACACCTCTGTAGACCCATCTCCTGTTCAAGAATGTTTCTTGATTGAAGCAATCCTGTAATCCTAACTGAATTTGCCCTGTGCTAGTTTTTGCTTCCCAGTGCCAAGTACCTGTTTATCTCTGTTCTTGTAATTGGAATGAGAAAGCTTCTTTCGCGTTTTACAGAGTGGCTCCTACAGGCATCTCAGGGCCTAAATCACTCCTGCTTAGTATGATGTTTTCCTGTCTCTCTAGGACTCAAGAAATTACAGTAAATTTTTAAGCTAAAACCCCCAGTTAACCCATTCCTGGTGTGACACTGCACACAAACCAATGGTGTAGTGGAACATTTTCAACAGTGGTGGCCCCAGGTGTGTTGAGACCCAATGTAGGGCATTCCTGTGGAGCCCCCACGCTCTCCACATTGGCCCCTCACTCACCATAAGCCATGGCGAGAAGAGCGCTTGTGGTGTCTTCCGCGATGTGCAGCACCTGGAAATAGTTGGCAATGATGTGATGATGTCACTGCCAACTGCTTCTGGGTGGCTCACTTCAAGCCATTTGGAGGTAGGGGCAGGTTGGCCCAACAAGCAGCTGCTCCACTCACCCTTCTGGCTTACAGCCTATAGAGATCCTGGCTGCAACAGCAAGTGATCCTCTCACCATGCCAGTGCACACACCCCTGCAGTGTTGGGCCCAAAGTAGCAACATAGGCCACCACACACTACCCATACAACAAAATACAACAATTAATATTTCTCCGTTAGCGTTTGTTCCCTTACTAGCTATTTCTACTTTGAAAAATATTTGAAAAATATTAATATACATTTGAAAATGTGGATGCAGAGGCAGAGTGCCCATGTGGCACAGTGCTTCATCTGCCATGGGCGCCCTTAGGGGGGGGTGCTCCGGTAAAAATGCCAGAGCACAGATAGGCCTGCCCACCAGCCCACCCACCCCTGTGTCCATTTCGCTCAAAAATGGACCAATTCTGGATTCAGGGAGCTTGCGTGGCTATACAGAGGGTGCGGTGATACATCACATCATAGCCCCACCCCAGGTGCTGTCAGAGCCCGTGACGGCTCTGTGTAGATGTAGCTCATTTCATTGGGTTGCAATAGTTTAAAACCAATGTATAAAAGTTATTTTTTTTAAACACACACATAAATGTGTGTTTCCTAGTACCCCTCATTCTCCTAGTGCATCCTCCCTGTTTCCATTGCTGTATTCACATTTTTGTTGCGTTCAGTTGTTATAATCAGTAAACAAAGAGACAAATCTGTGAACATCAATAGGAGATGAATCATGAAAAAAGCAAACAGAACAGCAGAAGTAAACACGCCTGTAACGAAGTGCTATTTCAGATCATCTAAAGCTCAAAGGCCTAAAATGACCCTCAAATCAACACTTTCACCACATTTTAACATATGTGTTCCTTCATTAAAATGGGACAATTATAAGGCTCACATTCCCAGCCACGATGGGTTGTTTTGCATAGGTTATTGATTAATAGTGATTATTTTTTGTTGTTTTTATATTTCCAAAATTTTGAAATTGTTTATATAAAAACCTATGTATGTATGTATCATTCTACTTTTTAATTTATGACACTGTTTTATATTTTGTAAGCCACTTTGGTTGCCCATTTGGGAGAAAGGTGTTGTATAAATTAATCAATAAAATACGGGACAACCTTTGGCTTCTGATTAACCCTAAGAGTGGCAACGCAAAAGGCAAAGTGACGGGCTGTTGCTCTGGCTATCTTCCGAAAGCAAAGAATATAATGTTTCCTATTAAATGTTCAGAAAGAGACACACTTCATTGACTAAATACATTTTTTCAAAGGGTTTGTTTCCGCCAATTCTTCCTCCCTCCCTATGTTTTGAGGGAGGGATTGAGAATATGCCAGTCAGCCAGCTCCTCCCATGTGCAAGAGAAACAAGTATTCAGAGCTGGCTCTAGGAGCAGTGGGGCCCAATGCGGGGCATTCTTGTGGCGCCCCCCACCCTCCCTGCGGGGCTCCCCACTCACCAAGAAAAGCGCTTGAAATAGTTGGTGGTAATGTGATGATGTCATCTCCAACTGCTTCCAGGAGGCCTTTTTCACAATTTGTAGGCAGGTGCAGGTGGGAGCGCCCAAGATAAACCTGCTCTCCCCCCCCCCCACTGACAGCCCGTAGAGAGCCCAGGTGCAGCAGCAGGTGATATGCTTGCTGTACTGATGCGGCCCTCCCTCAGAAGTGCAGGGCCCACTGTGATGACATTGGTCACGTCGGCTTAAGGCCGGCCCTGCAGGTATTTCTCTAAAAATGTCTGATTTTCAGTTTCTCCCCGGTGATATCTAAACTTTGTGGATATTTTATTCAGAAGGGGCACTTGAAGTCTGCTTTGTTTTAGTGGCTCCAGCTCCATTCTGAGCCTTGCCAAGACCAGGCAGTAGCAGTTGACTGAGGGAAGTGGGGCAGACCTTGCAGCACAGAGCTGTCAGCTGAGTCAGAAGCTCTCTTTGCTCCCTCTGTACAGTCCACTTTTTACAATCCACTCATCCTGGCGGCGGTGTAATGGCTTCTAAATGTTGCTAGTGACTATAACAAATAGGGCCACCATTTCTCCCAAAAGGGAAAAAATGGCCACTGTGTGTTTAATATTCACACAGGTTATAATATTCACACAAATATACATTTTTTTCAGGTGACCAGCCTTCAGCACACCATGTGCCACTTTTAATGCTTGGAATTTTTGAATGTGCCCCTCTAGCTGTCTCCAGTGGCGTCCCAGATGTGTGCAGCTTGACTGGGATACCTTGCGCTATTGAAAGGGGGTAGGAACCAGTGCTGTTTGCCTCTGAGAGGGATCCTGGCCAAGCTATGCACTGCTGGGACCCTGCCAGAGGCTTTGCCCAGGTCACTAACAGGGGGAGAGGCTCTGCCGTGTGCCGCTTGGAAAGTGTCTGTGTGCCATTAGTGGCCATGAGTTGGCCACCCTGACTTACAATTTTGCTAATTTAAAATGGCCTTTGCACTGAGGTGGGCCTCTGTTGTCTCAAATCAGCCTGGTGAAAACCATAGCAGAATGGCAGGATACCAGTAAAGATGTGAAGATCTCACATGTAAAGTTGTAAACAAGAGCAAACAGTAGCAACTAGTCATGATAGCTATGCGCTACCTCCAAGTTCAGAGGGAGCATGCCTTTGGGTATCAATTGCAGGGGAGCAATGGTGGGAGAGAAACATGCGTTTCTCTTTGGCTTCTGAGAGACAGCTTGTGGGCCGCTGTGGAAAATAGGATGCTGGGAGATCCTTGGCCTCATCCAGCTGGGTTTTTCTTATCTACTTGTTACACAGGCTCATACAGGCACTGAACAACAACAAGGGGTGCTGTTCCTTTACAAGGTGACCAGTGGAGATCAATTAGGGCGCAACAGCCGTGGCATTATTAATCCTGTGTATTAAGAGATGGAGTCCCCAAGAGAACAGCACCTTTATTATTCTCCTGCTCCGTACTCAAAGGAACCAAACCTTGGCATCCTCTGAGAATTGCTACTGCATGTTTTGCAGCCTTTATGTTTCAGACTTGGACCTGCACTTGAACGAAGTGGAAGGTAGGAGGGAAAGTGGGCATATTGCATAGCCAATAGAGCAGGTGAGAGAGAACAAACAAAAAATATTCTGTACTGGAGAAACTAAGAGCTTGAAGTGTCTTTCTTCACTCCCATGCAGTTAACCTTGCATTGCTTTAGAGCTCACACACATTGACTCTGCACTGTTGCTGTACATATAAGCCAGACTCCAGATTTTCTGCCCTTGCTCCTGCTGCAGATGTGCCAGGAAGCTGTTTAATAAACCAGTTATGTGACTATTTTATTCTTAGAGTCTCTTGGAAAACATTCCTCTTGTGTAAAACCAAAATGTATGTGTGGCGCTTGGCAAGCATTCACACAGGCCAACATTATTCCCAGGAGTAGGTACACCAGCAGCAACAAATATATATTTATTGGGGGGGGGTTTCTGTGCGCTGAACCACCAAACGAGTTCTTAAAATCCTTCTTCACAAAGATCACAGATTGGTGCAGGAGGCAGGCAGCCAAGAGCACCCAAGAAAATGCACAGCTGCTCTGAAGCTTTCCTCTTCTGCCCTTACAGATACTCCTGTCTATGGCCCACTCCCAATGTAAGAAAGCGCATGACTTCATGAAAGGAAAGAAACAACAGCAGGCCATCTGAGGATAGAAGTGGGGCTGTAATTCTACCATTCCAGGCAGTTCTGGCCAAAGACCTCATGAGGCTTGAGGGAACATGCCAAATGCATGGCTGGCATGGCAGTGCTATGCCAGCCTTTGTTCCTTCCTCTCTCCAAGGTCCTAGCTCAGCACTCCCCTCCTAATTTTTTCCCCATTCTGTCTACCTCTTCCGTTTCCAATCCAGGGAGTGAAAGTACACCAAGAAAAGTCTCCTCCACCAACCTGCTGCCTGATGCAACAAGCACCTGTTGGCCTCACAGATGGCCAGCTCTGACTCCAGGGGAATGTAGGTCAGTTCACCCAAAGAGTTGCCTCCTGTTCATGCATATCAAGAAACCTTGATATGAAACATCTATTTTACACAACCAAACCATTGTAATTACATTTCTCACATGACCAACACAGTTCAGTGGTAGAGCACAAGCTTTATATGCAGAAGTGGGGGAGGGGCATGTGTGTCAGAAGACAACCAAGTCAGACACTGGCCAAGGTCCTGTGCCCAACAGAGGTCTTATCTGGCCAAACTGATACATAAACCCTCCATACTGATGATGGTGGTGATGGGAGGCACAGGTCAAGGCTGTGAATGGAGCCTTGAGCTGTCCTCGGCACCTGCAGGGCTTTCCCCAAGACTTCCCTTAGCTTGGTGCGAACAATCCCGGGCATCTCCAGATAGGGCTGTCAGAAACCCTGAAGAGCTACTTTGAATCAGCTTAGCATGGTAATAATGGCCTAAAAGGACCATTGGTCTGATTCAGTTAAAGACAGCTTTGTAAATCGTCCCTGGAAATGGGATGTGGCCATTCGGCTGCATCCCCCAGCCACGCAGCCCCGATTCAGGCTGCATGGCCTCCTTGGCTCTGTGCCTTCTGGAGCCTCCCCTGGGGCAAGGGCGTGAACATGCCCTTGCCCCGGGGAGGCTCCCCAGCGCACCAAAGCTGCACTGGATATAGCCCAGGCCTGTTGGCCTCACTATTCCAGCACAGCTTAGGATTCTGGTCTTAGTTAAATAAGAATATATCGGGAAAATGTTATTTGTCTTCATTTGAACTGCGGCAGAGTCTTTCCTCAGTCCCAGACACAATTGCTTATTGCAAAATCTTGCAATTTTGCAGAGAGACATCCCCCCCCCCCACACACACACACTGGCCTGAACAGACGGACCACAGTTGCCCTTCAGCAGTCTTTCAGAGCAGTAACAAGTATTGAAAGTTTTATCTTCTTGGCTTCCTCCAAATCCCAGTGGCAAAAGCCACTCTTCTGCCTGTGAAGGGGAGCAGCAGTAATATGGCAACCCGAAGATTAATTATAATAGTCAAGCAGATACTTAACGTGATCCCAGAAGGAGGCAGAAGATTTATAGCTGGAGAACAAAAATGTGGAAAATGCCATGATTTACTGCCAATGATTTGGCTACATGTCTCCAGAAGGATAAGGGAGGTCATATAATGCTAAGGGAAGGTATTACACAGGCCGCTCAGATTTGTGCCTGCAAAATTGTGGGCACAGATCCAAGTAGCCCCATAGGGCTGGCTGCCGCGTGACATGAGGTAAGGGGAATAAAATCCCCTTATTCCAAGTTATGCCCCAGCCTGCTCTTAACCTACATTGGATACAGTGCAGGCTACCCGCCTGTGCCAGCGGAGGGTAGGATTACGCCTTAAGAAGTTCTGTTGATCTATAGACAGAAACTTGTTATGCGGCACAATATACAATTTATTTTCAAAAAGATGGGAGATGAGCACTTGTATTACTCTTTGCTGTTGTAGAATTGTTGATTAATCATGTGTTGTTTTCTGTATATTAAGGTCTGTAAGAGTTTCCATGTGGCAAGATCTATTTTAAATCATAGGTTTTACTGCTACCTTTTGAGTTAAGGAGACAAAAACTGCAACAGTGCCTTTGCAAAAACTGGCTCATGCAGTCTCAGTGGACCTCTGGTTTCCTCTGGAGATCTGAATGTTGTTTGTGGCTTTTTTCTTCCATCCCTTAGCTACCCCAGAGGGCCGTAGCACCTTCGCAATCCGGAGACCAATTTAACAGTACTTGCACTGGAAAATAAACCAACAAGGCAGCAAGCATTTCATTTTGCCTGTGAACTCAGAAGAGGCGCACAATCACATCTTTTCTTAAGCATCCACCTTGCTGAATTATGGCTTTAAGCATTTTAGCCAATAAGTTCATCCGAAAACATTTAAAGGTAGTTTCCATTTAATTTAGTTTCCATTTAATAATCAAAAGTTTCCGTTCAATTAAGAACTGTATTGTGGGGTGTTGTTTTTAAATTCACAATCTGCTTGTTTGTCTGCACTGTTATTTATTTCATGAGCAGTTGTGAATCTTATTGCATATTATTTTAATTACTGGAGTGTATCAATGTTGTTTGATCAATGTAGTTGCGGTTGACTGAGGTCTCATTTCATTTATATGTGTTTGTCTCAAGTATTTATACAAGTATATGTCAAGTGCTGTGGTTCTTCAATTCCTTTTTCACATACCCACGTTCCATAATTTGATAACTTTGATACTTTCTCATCAGTTGATAATAGGAGAAACTTGTAACACATTTTTGCAGCCACACCTGCTGTTATGGTTCACTTTTTATATAATGCATGTGGTTGTTACTTATCCCAAAGAAGGAATATTCATAATGAATTTCCAAGAATTAATTCCTTTTGTTTATTTGTAAATTGTGCAGATGTCCAAAAGCTAAAATTTAAAACATGGTGCAGCCCAATCAAATTGAATTTGAACAGTACAGGTGACTACTCTAAGAAATAAAATTGTTGCCTAGTTATAGTATATGGGATGGCATTAGTTTTTGTAACAGAATTAAACAGGAACAGCATTTTTAACCAGGCTTTCACTTCAAATCATTTACAAATAGGGTTTCCAGCTGATGCATTTAATAGCAACTAGAGCTGCGGAAATAATAACTGGAGCTTTTAAAAACATGAACATAAGCATTATCAGAGGCTTACAGACAGTAGTACTGTATCTGAAGATCAAGCTACTGTTAAAGGCATAGAAACAAGAACTGGTGCAAAAGTTGGCAATACAAATGATCAAATGTAAAATAGTGCTTCAAAAGTACCACGTATGTTCAAACTGCTTTCCATAAAATGTAATTTTATTTTCATTACTTGAAGATAATATTGATCTGTGTAAAAGCATAATCTTCCTATTTTATGATATCAAACTACTATTAAAGGTTCAGGAGCTGGCTGAGCCATTTATTCTGGGTTTTGGTCAGCTGGCAATCATAAATGAATGAATGACTTGTGGGACAGGCTGGTTTGTTTCTCTGCCTCATCATATCGTAGCAGCAGCCAGTGTTATTGCACCATCCTGTGCATTAACTGAATAGGAGTCTGTTCAGTTTTGTAGGAGTCTGTTCTGGTCATCTGGTATTTAAACTTGAATCTAAACTAGACACCAAATGGATGCTTGGGAGGTCTTGGAACTATGCGGCATTTGTTCTTTTATACTGTACTGCTTTTCTTCCTGGGAGCTCACAGAGGCTTAAATATGGTTCCCAGTCCCAGGCAGTCTCCCATCCAAGGACCAGATCCCCATCTCTTTAGCAGTCAACTGCATGGTACTGCGCCTTGCAGATTATTCCCTGGGTCGTTTTTCAGCATGCATTGCACCAAGGATGGCTACGTGCCTGTCAGTTGGATGTTGGATGTTATTTACAAGCACACTGGGTTTTATTTTTCCCTGTCTCTATCTCCATCCTTCTATTGACACCCCGCCCTTCATTTCCCACCAACTGTTACACATTTTAATTGAAGGCTTCCAGCCGTCCAGCAGGGGGTAGCAAGTCCTTGACTTGTCCGAATCTTCTCCCATTTTTCTGCTCTGCGGGCTTTAAAGCGGCTGAAACAGAAAGGGGGAAAAAGAGAGTCACAAATTCTGGGGGAGGGGGAGCCAGCTGTAGAAAACGTTGCATTGGATATAACCACCCTCTTCACTAGGAGGACACAATAAAATATGTGCAGTTCCTGGCTGAATCGCACTGTTCGGTTCTTTGGATTTTGCTGGCCGTTCATCTCTCAGTTATGCCCTCCCCTTTATCCTTTCTGTTAACCAGTCAAAGCCACGCAGACATTAAAAACAAACCAAAAAAATCCAATCCAGACTAATGATCCTGCCCGGATTTTATACACCGCCCACTCCCTCTTTCGCTCGCGCTCTTCCTAATGTGGTTGGATAAGTCTTGTGGCATTTCCTGCTGCACAGACTCCTTGAAACAGCTGTCCTGCTGTCGAGCCCCAATGCCTGTCGCTCTGCCTCCGGATCTGTTGCGTGGCTGCTGCGGCTCGAAATAGGATCCTCGAGGGCAGCTTCCGAGGCCGGCTGGCGTGTCGAGGACCTCGAGGACTCTCACGGGGAGGCGAAGGAGGCGACCGACGGCTTGGCTGGGCTTGGCTTGGCTTAGGAAGGCGGCAGCGGGTTCTGTGCTGTGCTGTGCTGTGCTGCGCTGCTTGCAAGCGGCGAGGTAGAGCCGAGCGGGGCAGCCAAGCGCCAGCGCATGGCAGCGGCTTGGGGAGAGTGACACTTCGCTGGAAGGAGGAGGAGGAGGAATCGCGCGTGTCTGGTCCCGAGAAGCGTGTATAAAAACACTGAGGAGGCGGCGGCGGGGAGAGGGAGCTCAGCTCGCCAGTCACCAGCCCGCTCGACGAACATCATGCCTGGCGCGCCGGGGAGATGCTTTCCGAGCAGGAACTTTTGACTATGCTGAGGGATCGCCTGGCAGAATGGGGAACGTGCTGTTCTGATCGCCGGCCGGAATTGGGGCAGGGGGGATCTCGGGCTGTCGCTGCCTGCGCGCTGAGGAGGTAAGGAGGAGACATCTTTTCTGCTTGCGGAGCCACGCGTGCGCAACGTACACGTGAAAGACAAGGAGTGCATTTCTCAGCCTGTTCCCCTTTGGGCAGTCGGGTTCAGGAGAGGGCGGAAGTCATCGGTGGGGAGGGCAGGGGGAGAATCTGAAGGTGTGATTGGGAAAAATAGGTTTCTCGCGGGGAACGGCTTTGCTAATTACGTTTTGTGAGCATCTAGACGGCCCCCCCTTTAAGAATAGAGAAGAACCTTCAAGGATCAAGCATTTAAGCACGTTTTCAATATGGGGATTCCCCTTTAAAAAAGGTGTGCCCTAAACGAAGCACTCTGCAGATGTGACAATTCTGTCCATGAACAAAAGATGAATGTTTCAATCCTTGTCATAAAGTGCATATGTGATTTGAATGTTCAAAGGCACCTCTTTTTTTGCATTGGCGGTCTGGAACAAAAACCTGCTTTGAGTCACAAAAATCCAGATGAGGACTATTGCCATAATAATGGTGCCCAACCTCACACTGTGTGGCAGCCACCATGTGTCCAGTTCTCAATGTATTAAACAAGAATTCTCCCAATGCTTGTTGGAAAATGCATGCAAGCACACACATACATCTTAAATGTAATACTGCATTCTTCCCCTCTCTTTCCTCAACACGTGGCATTATCTGTTGCCTGTAACCAAGGATAATTGTACCCTCAGCTTAAAAAAAACATTATGCGGCATCGTGCTCTCATTGCAAAGCCATAGGGTATTAAAAACATCCGAAGTCTTTTTTGGGGCATGCTGCAAGTCCCTTGCTTAAGTAAGGCCTTATACTAGTTGGATCAAAGGGTGGAACATGCAATAAAAATTAGAATTGTATTTTGAAATCACAAGCATGAATTTGAGATTTAAATTCCTTTGATGTTACTGCATGCTTGCTTGTGCTTTCTTTTGTTTACAGTGCTGTAAAAGAGGTTATAGGAATTACTAGCCAGTGGCAGACACAGCAAAGAATCTTGTGGCACTTTAATGACAAATAACAGATTTATTGTGACATAAGTGTTTGTGAACTATAGCCTGCTAGTTTATGTTAAGAAAGAAGCCATGGAAACCTGTTCATTGCTATATGACATGACATCTTTGCAGTAAAAGTGAATTTGGGACTTATGTGGATACATATGAAAGAGTTTATATTGGAATGAGTGAATCCTATAGATAATTTGAAATGAAGTTTCTTCCTGTTATTACTGTCATAGTGAATGAACAAACCTTCTCAGTGGATTAAAGTACAGTGAGAAAATAAATGGCAAGGTCTTGGTATGCAACCCTAGGGAAATTGTGAAAACATCTCTCAGATCCAAGGCCAAATGTTACTAATGCTTCGTTCAAAGATTGTTCAGGGCCAGCAGAGGCAGAGCATGTTGCTATTTTTAAGCAAGTTTTGTTCCAGTTTGGGATTTACCAGTGGGAGTGATGGAATGTCAGAAGAAGTCAGTTTTTTGCCTAGCAACCAAGCAATTAAGATTCATAACCGAGCCAAAGGTAGACTTAATCAGATCTAATTGCTTTTGGCAGCAGTGATGGTGTGATCTTTTGCAGGATCTTGAGCAGTCTGGCAGGTGAAGCCAGTTTCAGTGACATCTCAGAATTGGTGCAAGGGGAAAACCCCAGTTGTACGCTGTACTGTATATATGGGTCGTTCACACACCTATCAAGACAGCCCCTGAATGTAGGCTACAAAAGCAGACTTTTTAAAGCTTGATGTTTGATGGTCCTTATGTTTCCTAAGTAAATTGCTGCATCAAAGTGTTGCTTCATACATAGTCTATAAGAATGGACCCAACTTGTGTTGTGAATTGTAGCCTCTTGTGCTCCTTGTCATTCATTCATTGCTAGTATCAACATTCAGCCATACAGTTCCATTCAATCCTTAAAATGTTATTCTGTACTTAAGCTACACTCACTTGGATGGGATACGTAACGGTACAGTTATCCTTTGAGGCTCATCTGTCAAAGGGGGTACAATAATTGAAATGTATTCGGCAATATAATACAGTTTTCCTTGATCATTGTTTTGAGATTCTTCTCTTTCCATCTTTTTTGGCAGTACTTGAGTTTCTATAGCAAATGCCATCATGTATACCTCTTCTGCAATGAAATATACTGATTTTTCTCCTAGTCTGTTGTGCTGAAATCAGTAGAGCTGATGGATACATGTGAAAAAGAATACTTCTCATGCAAATAAGTAGATCCCCATCTTCCACTTTGTACAGTCTGACATCTTATGTACAAAAATGGCTTGGTCAGGCTAAAGAAGAAAACTCTGGGAACAGCTAGCATGTCTGTCAAATATAGGCCTGGGATATAGAAAAAAAGGTACTTCAGGAGTCAAGCACGGAGGCCAGAAAAGTTTGGGGCAAAAGTCTGTCTGCAAGGATCAGAGCATGTGTACAGTGATCTGGAACCTTGGCCCAAGATATTTTGTGGCCCACTATTATTCACTGGCTTTAATTCACAGTTAACAATTTAAAGGCAAGAATTCTTGTGGGAGTAAGACAGCTGCAATACTGTTGATGGCCATAAGATCGAGGAAGATTCATCTAACAATGCTGTCCTGTGCATGTCTATTCAGAAGTGCTACTGTGTCCTTTCCCTCTTTATACATATCTCATTCGTTCCTGAAACCCATCTTTATTGTGAAACTCTGAATAACAAGTACAATTATTACATTACATTACTTTCAATGGGGAAAAAGTGCTAACTCATTCCAAAGCCATTCCACATTCACCCCCAAATTAGGCCAAGCTTAAATGCCTAATAGCATAAAAAAAGTTGTGTGACATTGCAAAACAGAATAAATAACATTTACTAACATTATGGAGCATCAATAAAGTGTTAGTTGACAATGAAAATGTTTCAGAAGTTTCAGAACGTTTCACCACATAATGAGGTTTTGCACCTCAAGCCTATTTTTCCACTTTTCCTATGTTTTTTAAAGATCTGTTCTTTTGGACTGATATTCATGGTCTTTGGTAGAAACACAGCACAGCAACTGATATACAATAAAAGGAAGCCTGTAGTGTTCATGTCTTGGAAGTATGGGGACATATTACCCATCAGGCAACGCATTTCGCATAGAGGGTTCTCTTCCTCAGCTGTGCTCAGTCCTCTGAGGGTCTTGAAGAGTGCAGGAGCTCACCTGAGAAAGGGGGCCTTCTGAACTTCTGTTCTACCAGAGGGAGAAATCCAAAGCTCGACCCAACCTCCTCAAACTCCTTCTTGGGCATGTGAGGCAAATTTGGCCCCTTCTCTGTCTCCAGAGGCATGCAGAACCCATTGGTAAAATGGGAGGTAGTCCTTGCCTCCATGATGCATTTCTCCTCCCCTTCTCAGAACCTGTATTGAAAATCTTGGTGTGGATAAAGAAGAATGGTCTTAATATGTGCAGTATAGAGAAGTAAACTTATGTACAGCTAAAGGACTTCCAAAGAGGGATGCATATATAGGATTGTAGCTTAACAGCTGAGTTCCATTGTCTTTCTCTGACAGGCTGCATATGTTTAAGATGGGGATCTGCTATCCATAGCTTGTAAACAGGACCCCATTCTCAGGAAGAGATTAGCATAATTTCATCTTGACCTTGACTTGATTTCCTGTGTTCAAGTGTGAATGCAATATTAAAGTCAGTCAAGGTTAGGAAAATGCCCCTGGGTTAGTGGGCTTTTCCTCCTTAATCTCTTTCTCCTTGAGGTGACTAACTGTGTAAACTATATACTGTGAGCAGTACCTCCAGCAGATAGGTGGAGTTTGCAATTAACAGTCAACTTTGAAGTGACCGGGAATTAACCGAGATAATGGGCAACTCGGTGTAAACACTACTGACAGCAAACCTAGAGTGATGCTCTTGATTCAGAAGGACAACTGCAGCATCTCACATTTTGTAAAGGGGCTTTAATAAAGCTGTTTCAAATAGTTTTGTCATATGCAATTGTTTTCTTAAATTGGTTCTGGGGAAAAAATGACCTCTAGATTCACATACTACCAACCTCACAAACTAGCAGGTATGAATGAGGCCTCCAAAGTAGGACAAGCCCAAGAACTTCTGGAACCAGGGGTGGCAGGTCAAGTCTCTCTCTCTCTCTCTCTCTCTCTCTCTCTCTCTCTCTCTCTCTCT
>JAJKFI010000016.1:7553415-7575638 GCA_029204185.1 Lerista edwardsae | reverse complement strand
TCTCTCTCTCTCTCTCTCTCTCTCTCTCTCTCTCTCTCTCTCTCTCTTCCAGTTTAGAGTCTGGGAGCAATAGCAGCAGTAAGGGGGCGTGGGCACCCCACTACCACGAATCTACTGCTTAAAGCAATGGCTACAGTGGGTGGCCTACCCTTGCTCCATCTTAAAAGTTAGGAAAATCAAGAGATGAGGCAAGGGCACCCCTTTCCTCCTCTCCCTCCAGTTCAGCATCTCTGAGGATGGTAATGCACAGGATTCTTAAAAATTGAACCCATAAAACATAAGCCCTTAACCGCATGCCATGTCTCTGATGTCTTTTTTAGAATCAACATAGCAATAGTCTTCCTGGATCCTATAATCATGGGACTCAAAATAAGATTGCAGATGTTTGGCAACACTGAATCCTACATTTTCCCTTCCATCTATCTCTATTGGCTTCCAAGGCTCATGTGCACAAAAATTTCAACAATATTTAAAAATCCAGAGTATTACCAAAGGCTCAGGAAGAGTGATAATCTATGAATCTCTTCCCTAAATCATATTTACAGTATTAGATTGGATTCTTCATGATTTGTGAAAAGCAGACCAACATGTTTGATACTTTTCTGGTACGTGGCTACAGTGCATTTTAAATGCAAGATTACAATAAAAGGATTTTTCCCATCCCAAAATTACTAAGTAATGCGCAGCCCAATCCTATACTTTACTGGAATAGGCAGGCCAGTAGGTCTGTGCTGTATCCAGTGCAGTATAAGAGGCATCTGGAGGCCACTTCGGGGTAAGGGGATATTTTTTCCTGGAGTGGTGTGGATGTGCAAATCGGTTTAAACCAGCCTCTAGATTGCACCTTATTTAACTAAAAGCTTGTTCAAATGAGTGCTGAAACTGTATTATCGAGGTGGGAGGGTAGGGTGGGGAGAGAGAGATTTCACCTCCGATTGCTTGTGTTTTATTTGCAAAGCTAGACTTGAACTTGTGTCAACATTTCCATTGCACGTTTTTAGCCCACCAGATTTGGAAGTGGAACTTTGCTCATGATGGAAAGCTGACCTATCCAATGCCTTATCAGACTTATCAAATGCTGCATGAAGTGCAAAAGGGTGTTGAGACGGTTTTGAGTCTCTGGCTGTTCTGAGGCACCCATCTAAATTTACAGAATCTCTTCTAACAAGAACCAGTACAGAGGCCAAGATCAATAGCGTTATCTAGATGGCTTTTCCATTGCTTGTGAGCTGGCGTGTTTTTGTATGTAAGCCAAGATCTGGCTTCTTGTAAAAAATCTGTACTCAGATGAAACTTTTGCAAGTGTCTCACTTCTGTGTTATCCGTGCCATGTTGCATTTTGTGCCCCTATTAGTGATTCCTTTTCATGCCGAAGAGGGTGATTGCCAATTTCATTCAATTTTTTTCATTCAGTATGTTTGTCTTTCATACTGAATATTGGATATATGACTGCATTCCTGCTTTTTGAACATATACGTTCTTTTCTTTTCTTTTTTTTTAGACTGAGCAGCACACATAGAATCATTCACAAAACAAGGATTAATATGGTTAGCAAACATGACTTGACTAAGGGCATGTCGGCACAGGTGAAAAATCTACCTAATTTTCATTCTTTATGGATCAAACGAACTGTACAACTGCCTTGTGGGGAGGGAGGAAAATGTTCCGTGAGACCCTGCACTGGATTCCCAGCGTATGATTCTCTGATGCCACACTTGTGACAAGGCACCATATCCCTGTCCCAGCCATGAAGTTTATGAATGCTTGTAGCTGTGGTGTACTGTAAACATATGTTGGAAGAGCCAAACATGTGCTGAGAAATATGGTCATGTGTTATTCATTCTACAATTTGTGTTTCAGTGAAGTTCTGTTATTACATTGTTTCTCAGCAAGTTGTAAATGTTCTTCTGTCTTGAGGTCTTCTGGCACCATCTTTGAAAAAGAATGGCTTGAATAAGCCTGGAAATTATTGCAGTGTGAAGATCTGAATGGACCCTTATCTATCAATCAATGATGACAGACAATTTCTTTTTTTTCAATTTTACTACAGCAGCTACTGATTCAAATGGACAGAACATTACAGTGTGCTGAGTGAGCATAGGAGCTGCAGGTGGCAAAGGAGCTTTTTATTTTAAAAATTGTGTGGCTCTCCTTTTCTACCCACAGATTTTGAAATGGTCTCAGAAGCAACGGGAGACGCCCTTTGCTTCTCTGACTACAACATGCCATGCCCCCTTGGCGCTAACACCAAACCACATCACATT
Organism: Lerista edwardsae; assembly: GCA_029204185.1. Taxonomy (NCBI): domain Eukaryota; kingdom Metazoa; phylum Chordata; class Lepidosauria; order Squamata; family Scincidae; genus Lerista; species Lerista edwardsae. Next base: position 7,573,374 of record JAJKFI010000016.1, on the reverse strand, counting down.
TTTTTTTCATTTACATGAAGGTTCTTTTTTTGTCTTCTAAAACAAACCTGTAGGGTTTGTGGATTCAATACATGAGGTCACGGAGAAGGAATGGTGATTCATGGATCTAATATTATGCTTGTGCAGTTGATTTGCTGTTCTCTCTGAACATGATGCCCCAGACTTCTGGGCTTGGAGGAAGCATGGTAAACAACTGACACATTTCATTCATTAGAGATTAGAAACTGCTTAAAGCAAGAGCCTGCTAGTCATTGTGTGGCAGGAGAAAATCAACTATGTCCTGAAAACAGCCTACTCTGCAACCCTGTATCCTTTTGGGTGACTTTACTCTGTTTTCCAATCACTAGGGAGGAAGTGGGATGTGACCCTTTGATAAGAAGGTCTTTTAACATCTTATCAGATGTTCTGTGAATCACTGAGGTGGAAATGATGCACAAAATCCCTGGAAGTGTGATGCGAAAGAGCTGCTGGAATTAATAGTGGACCAGCAGGTTCGTTTTGATAAATGTCTGGCACAGACATGCCCAGGATAGATTTTCCTCTTATGAGATGAATCCTTTCAGGATCTCTGCCAAGATCGCTGCTCTTAAAGGGAACCCACACAGTATTATTCCCATCCTACGCTTGGTTTGTGGCAACTTGCAGAGTCCCTATGATTTATTTTTTTGGGTAATGTTGCTTTGCTTTTCTGTGAGTCAAACTATGAAGAAGGGGAACTATCTGATAAGAATCAGTTGCATGCTTTCAGCTTTCTAAGGCTCTGCACCCTTCCTCTGAGAACAACCTAGGGCAAACGGTGGCTCTTTCCACTCCTCTGTTGCTTGCCGATTACCACGTCAGTGCTTCTGGCATTTTCAGATTTCATTCTCTTCCTCCGCTCCCCACCCCGTGGCGAAGAATTCTGCATTCTTTACAGTGTGGCTGTTCTGTGCAGTCATTAGGGTGGGACCCTGGCAGATGTCCAGCAGCAAAAAGGAGACGGCACCCTGGAGACGGCCAGGGCAACTGCTAAGGACTGCTGCTTCCCAGGGCTTTCCAGAATTCTGGCCATGGACCTCATTGGGGTCTTACAGAAAGCTGCATGCATCGTCCTAGACAAAATAGGTCCTTCTTGCCTTTGTTTTGTTTAGGGCTTTAGCCGGCAAGACCAACAAAGCAAATCACATTCTACACAATTTTCTCTTAGTCTAATATGGTTGCCAAATCATAACTTTAAAAAGGTCACAGAAGACTTGTGGAAGGATGCTAATTACGTATTACCTGTTTACCCTCATATCCTTCAAGGACCTCAAGGTAGTATGCGTAGTTCCCGCCTCTTTTCTTACCACAACCCTGTGAAGATGGCAAGGCTGAAGAGAGGAACTGGTGCAAAGTCATCCCAAAGGGGCAGCTCCACATCCCAAAGGGGCAGCTCCACAGTGCCGGGCAATCAATCAAACAGTATTTATATACTGCTTTTCAACACAAAGTTCACAAAGGGGGTTACCAGCTAATAATAATAAAGTTACATGGCTCCTTGTCCCAAAAGGGCTCACAATCTAAAAAAAAATACAGACCACCACCAGCAACAGCCACTAGAAAAGACACTGTGCAGGGGTGAAGAGGGACAATTACACTCCACCTGCTAAATAGAACACCATTTGAAAAAGTGCCTCTTGCCAAGTTAGCAAAGGTAAGACATGACCTACTCAGTTCTGACTCCCTGGACTAGCCAAAATAGGAAAAGAAATGCTGCTTAATGAAGGCATTTATTTATTCATTCATGACACTCTTTTTTTGACAAGTACAAGCCCCTTTAAACAAGGAAGGTTTTCTGGCAACCCCCACAGAAACCCCCCACAGTCTTGTGCTGTTCTCTCCCAACTGTCTGGTCCTGACAGAGTCTGGTCCTCTTTTTCTCTGTATCCTTTTCTTGCTCCTTCTTGTTCTCCCCCTACAAGCTCTTTCTCTCTTCAGCTCTTCTCCCTTCACCTGTTCTAGAATTCATTTCTCTCAGTTTGGCTTCTTTGCCTCCCTTTCTTGTTAGTGCTCCTTTCTTTGTCCTCCATACTCTCATCTTCATTTCCTCCCCTCCCCCGCTTCCCTTCATTTTCCCTTTGGTCCTCCCTGCACTGGGACAGACTTCTCCCCACCCCCGACGGCCCACCGCTGCTCTGCTCTGCGGGTCTTCTTGGTAGGCCGAATTGAGTGGTTAAATTACTGCTGGGCTGCCTGTTGAGCCACACCCAGCCGCCACAATGCCACAGAGTAAGGACTTCCAACAGTTTTATAAGCACATTGTTACTTCAGTATTACAGTGTGTGCCTCTGCCTGTGGAAATATAGGGAAGGAGAATGCTGTTGGAGTGATGAATTGACTACAAGTATATAAATAGTATATACGGTACAAATTCTGGTTTTCTGAAAAGAATGAAATACTGTATTATTGTGGTTTGCTGAGAACTAGAAAACGCTTCTGCGGTGCAAAAACAAATTCATTTTTTCCCTGTGTTTAAATACTTTTTTGTATTGCTTCCTTCACATAGACTGTATCAAGGGAGATTCTCTGTAGTTCTTTTCAGTGCATAAATGCTAAAATGATGGCAGGCGGCAGAGCCTAAAGCTGAAACGACAATAATGTGTTTCTTGTTGGGCCACGTGGCCTTTAATGATGCAGAAATTATTATTTTGTTCCTGGAGATAATGTTATGGTTCAGTTACAACTGTGTTGGCAGGGCTGCAAAGGGTCAGAAATGAAACTACTACCAATTTCTGCCTGTGAATCAGAGAGGATGTTTGAGCAGTAGAGAGTCAACCATTTGGGCTCCTGTGCGACGTGTATGTGTGAGAGGCATCATGTTTGTCAGCTGACAAGCAGCAAAATGAATCATTCGAGGGAGCTTCCTCTTACAAAGGATTTGTTAACCAGGGATTGGGAAATCCTTTTGCAAAATTCCATTGGGTATGGCTCCCCCCCCCAATAGTCACAGGCATGTTTGTAACCATCATCTTTTTCTTTAAAATGTTCAGATTGGTTAACCAAATCCTTGAAGGTGCAGCTTTTTCAGTCCATGTTTAGTAGAATATTCTTACAATTCTGTGTTGTCCTCTGGAATTTTCTTTTGCAGAATATGGGAAATGGAATAATCAGTTTAGTTTTGACATCACATTTTCCCTTATGTCTACTGTCTTCTAGATCCCAGTAATTTATTTTGCCCGAAACCCACTTTGAGAGGACACTGAGCCATGGCAGGCCAAGACCCTCTTGCTGCCAAACGGGTTACTACCAGTTCCTGTTACGCCAAGTGCTACACTTTCACCTTCTTTTGCCTGTAGGGTGGTGGCTGAGGGGCTGGATTTGGCCAAGGGACCCTTCCAGTCACTGATCTCTCTTCTTGTTATTCAGTTGCTAAGTTGTGTCCCAACTCTTCGCAACCCCATGGGCCACAGAACGCCAGGTTTCTCTGCCCTCCACTAGCTTCCAGAATTTGCCCAAATTCTTCTTCTCTCTTCTTAGAGACTCACAAATATGCATGTGCACCACAAGAATTATTCTTATTGCTAGTAGGCCCTAAAAATATGGCCGAATCAAAACATCTTGCATTTCTAAGTAAAATATGCTTAGACATGGTGATCTCCAGTGGAAGGAAATTCTGCATTTGGGAATAGTTACCAGGGATGCCACTATTTGTATTTCACTCAAAAACCTGTTTCATCAAATTCCTGGCTCAGGAATTTTATGCCTACCTTTCCCCTTTTCCACAGAAATTCACCCTGGTTCCCTCTACCTTGTTTTGATGTTGGGCAACCACCGTCAACCTAGGTTAAAATTGGCCGTATTCCTAAACTCATGCTGACAATTGTAATTAGACCTAGGTGTCCAAATGGAGTTTAGAAATGTAACATTTGTTTCATTTTGGCAGTGGTAACACATAAATCAGGTACAGGGTCATCAGGGGATTTGAGGCAAGAGAGGGCACCATGCATCATTCCTGACCTTGCGGACCATTCCCAACTCCTGGATCAAGAGTGACAGCACAGTCTGTCACAGACAGCACAGCATCTATTCAGAAACAAGTCGCATCTTTAGCGGCATTTGTGTTCTAGAGAGGGGCTACTTTTGACTGGCTGCAGAGACTGCGATGGCGTTGACGATATATTCTGCATTGTGAACATTTCTCGTTTGGGCCAATTTTAATTTCACTCAGGGCCCTAAGCATGGGTATGCCAGTGGAACATAGGTTCTACTTGCATTTTTCCAACTTTCACAAATGTAACAATACTGGAGAGCACAGCCACTGGCTGGGTCCATGCAGAGACTGATTATGAATACACATCCCCTCAAATAAGACTGTTCAGGGGCCAGGAAGTTGGAGGGACAATGGGAAAGTGGGGGAAAGTGGAACAGAGTTGATGGGGCATTGATATCGCTGGTGCAGGTCTGAATTGTCCCACCAGGCCAGCATTACAAGGAAAAAAGTATTCTTTTACCCGAAGGAGGTTTCCTGAGTTTGAAACTCCCCTGCAGGATCGCGCTAACACAGCTGCATCACTGCATGGAGAGTTACTGTGGATTGGGCTGTAAGATAACATTGGCATAGGGAACAATACTGAACACATGGCAATGTTTTAATATACTTGTCTTGCGTAGGAGTATCTTTGTGTAATGGGGGAGGTTAATGAAGCATTCCCTAAATCAAATGCTTCAGTTTCTGCAGCTAGATTGTTTGACTTACTGAAGATTAAGAGAAGGTTCAACAGGGAGAAGCTCAATGTTGAGGGTTCCAAAATGGTGGTAATTGGTTGTGAAGCCAAACCAGATACACATTTCAGATTGCTTTGTTATAAGTACCTGTATATTGTTCCAGATACCTTTTATTTGGTTAGCTAGTTGAAAGCACTCCTGGGCAGATCCATGTGGTTTTCCATTTTCTTTTTATTTTATACGCTTTTCAATTTTGTATCTGTAGGATCAATAGTGTTGAGATTCTGCACCTGCCAGTTCTGGCATTAATTTCTGGACTATTAAATCCCAAAGTGTACTGTAGTTGAGGCTGCCTGCCATCTGCAAAACAGCCCCAGCCTCTTGTCATCCCAGGAGAATGGGAGTCAAATTCTAGGCTTCTTTTCCCAGTCTTTCCTAAACTCATAAATAAAAAGCTTGTAAATTCATCTTATCCCTGCTGTATACAGTTCTATGCGCATCTGGAATTCATGATTCCTAAACAGAAGGGCTGGGTTATGAGATGCTATGGGATGGTTAGATTTATGGGGAAAAGGTGCACATGTTTGTAAACCTTACTCCAAGCATTTGTGTTTAGAATAGTTTAGGGCAATTTTTTTTATTCAAAAATGGGCCCTGAAATATTTTGGAAATCATAGCTTATAGTCTGCCTTTTTGTTTACTGAAATATTTCTAATCACTACTACCATCCCCACACTTAGGGCGCAATCCTAACCTGTAGTTAGACAGGCACAGTTAGGCCAGCAAAGTTTGGCCAGCACAAGGGATGTAAAGTATGTTTGGACCACTCTCGGAATCAGAGAGACCAGTGCACAGACGTGTGCCATCCTCCCTGACTCCAAGAGTGGTCCAAACATACTTTACGGTGTCCCTTGTGCCGGCCAAACTTCGTTGGCCTAACTGTGCAAGTCTAACTACAGGTTAGGATTGTGCCCTTGCTCTCTGTTTATTGCAAGGCTAGATTAACAAAGCTGTAGTCTTAAACATGCTTACTGTGCACCAAGTCCCACTGAACACATGAGAAAATGAGAAACATTATGAGAAAATGTTCCTAGGATTGTACTGTAAGAGGCAGCTATTCTTGGCAGATCTACAAGAATGTAATAGTATTACACAGTATCATTATACAGTATAATATCAGAGAGGTAGGAATGACAGAGGAATGCAGGGTATGTGCCTCACTTTGAAGGTCCAGAAAATAATTGGGAGCCCATTAAGATAAGGGCATTAATTCTGAACCAGCAGACTCTTCCAAACAATCTTCAATGCCAAAACCAATTAGTGGCCAATTGCCAAGGCATGGATGATGGCTACTGTGCCCCAATAAGAAAAAAATGATCAGTCTTTTCATCAGATGATGTTATTTGAAAGTCCTTGGCACTGCAGCATCCCAAAGATCTGAATGTGTTGGTGGAGATGATGGGAGATATATGGCAGTACCTCTAAATACCTATAACTGAAGGGTAAGCCACAAGAAAGGACTAATGTCTTCATGTTTTGCTTGTAGGCTTCCTGTAGGCACCTGGGTGGTCACTTCAGATGCAACATGCTGGGCTAATCAGCAAACCTTTGGCTTAATCGAGCATGGCTGATCTGCTTGGCTGCCTGCCTTCCCACCCCCTTAAACAGCTTTTGAAAACAATGTTCATAACTTCAACTGTGGGTAAAATGTAGCTTGCCTTAATTAACATGGGGGGGAGTAAGGCATTTGCTTTATGCATCAGATTTGATTCACATTCATGTTACATACCTTGAAATTTTGCTGTGCTCCGAAGCATGGGGCCTCAGATGTAGAGCGCAATCCTAATGCCGGCACAGCACTCTTGTGCTGGACCAGCACTGTTGCAACATGCCATAAGGTACATCTGCACCACAGATTTGGTTGCTGGACAGATGCAGGAAGCAGTGCCGGCCCACAGACACTGCATCACCCATCAGGTGCGCTGGCCGACCACAAGCTTAGTTCTGCTGGTGCAGGCCCATTATAAGAGTGCCCTGCCTCCTGGAGGCAGGTGGGAGGCATAATGGTGTGGAGGACAGCTCCATGGGCAGGCCAGCCCAGAGAGGCGGGTGCACATGGGACATGGTCACTGGGCCATATCCAAATCCTGTCCCCGGGCTGAGCAGCCCCATGCTCCTGAGATGCTCCTGGCTGCTTGGACTTGTGCCTGCAATTGCTGATGCAGATCCGAGCAGCACCATAGCGTTGGCTGGGGCTTACCACTGTGAGCTTACCCATTGTGAGCTGCAGCTGCCTCCCAGCTTGCATTAGGATACAGCACAGACCTACTGGCCTGCCTGCTCCAATGCAGGTTAGGATTGGGATGGTAGTTTGATAAATGCATCCCTTGTCCTTTCAAATGTATCCTTAATGATGCAAACACAGGGCTGATTTAGATGTGCCTTTGGACCTTTGGGACTGGATTCAGGATAGGTGTGTGGAATCGCACTGTCTCCTCCCTCTTCTTTCATGTGTGAGAGTAACAGAGGGAAAACCTTTACCTCCATTTTGAAGGGAACCACGCTTCTGTATTACATTGATCTCAGATCAGTGGTTTTCTTCAAATCAGGATCAAACTGTGGTTTCAGATCCTGGTTTCTTTTTCCCTAACTGTGGTTTGAAGTAAATCACAGTTCTGTGAATTCAGAAATAACATGGAACTGTGATTTCATTAAAAATGAATGTAAAAGCTCTTCCCCTCCTTCTCTTGCACATGAGAAATGAGAGGAGGAATGCATCAGTCTGCACGAGTTAAGAAGTGTGTTCATGAAACTATGGTTTACCCACATCTGAACTGGGTCAAGGTTAAATTGATTAAGCCAGTGGTTCCCAAAACTTTTAGTACCACTTTTTTTTTTTAAAAAGTAACACCCTACCCACCTAGCTTTATGTGATTCAGAGCGCAATCCTAAATTGCACGGAATGGCGAGGACGGCAGGATGTGCCCTTGCCTCAGGGAGGCTCCAACCTCCCCATCGAGTTCCTTGGATCTGCGCCTGCTAAATAGTTTGGCTGGCACAAGGGCTGCTTGGCCCAGCTAATGCTAGCGGTGCCCAAGAGCCATAGCACCAACGACGTAGCACCAATCAGTGCCCCCACATCGGCGCTAGTGTCATTGGGATAATGCAGTAATGTTGCTTCAGCCCAATGGAGGGTGCTGGATTGCATCCTAAAAAGGTTTACAAGCTGCTCAGGCCTCTGTTCTTATCCTTTTTTTACTTCTTGGTTGGGGTGGGGTGCCTAGTTTTGGGACTGCCTTCTGGAGCTTTTGTTGAGCTCCACATTCATTGGGTCAGGACCATTTAGGTGGCCTTGGGTTTCCTATTGCCTGCCCTTCAGAGACACCCACCTGCTCTTGAGTAAATTGACATATGAGGCTCGATTCTACTTTCCATAGGGTTCAATACATTTTTCCTTGTCTGACTGGACAGTGAGGAACTTCCTTCTCAAGTGTGTTTTGCGGCCTGCATTCATTGGATAAGGACCATTCTAGTGTTGTATTCCTCTTGGCTTGCCCTTTGACAGGGCTCTGTCCTGCCCTTTGTGGACAGAGGCACATTGCCTACTCATGAGTAAGCGCACACATGCAGCTCAGTTTCACTTTCCATAGGGGTCAATACGTTTTCCTTGTCAGCTGTTAGTTTCATTTTCACAAGCCACCAACAATCAGATCAGGACCCGCTGATGGGCCCCAGTGCCATGGGAAACAATGAATTAGGTTGCTATTTCCAGTGAGACTATAGATAGAGTATACCAATGCTTTCTCCCTTCCTGTGTTGCCAGAGTAAATACCTTGGGCCTCCAAATTTAATAGTCCCTTGTTTGCTAATCCAAAAGTAATGGGGGCATTTTTCAGTAAATCTTTTATCTCTGGGAAAACATGTAATAATTCTCAACCCATAAATTCTTCAGTAATCCTGTAGAAATCCTAGTGAAGAGAAAGGGAGATACTTCTGAATGGATAGAACCACCATTCAGTTTTCATTGTACTTAGTGGAAGTCTTCCCAATTACTTCAGCTGCACTTAAAATGTTCTTTGGAATAAGAAGCTACTAATTCATCTAACTGCCTAGCAAAGTGTGGACTTCAATGAAATAACACAGCTGTTTGCTAATTATACATACATTTTCAAAGCACTGTACAGACTACTTATTGAAACAAGTAGTCTTTAAAATGGCCAAATGAGGCAGAAGAATCTGTATTATTAGCTGCAGTTTGGTGCTGTTCATCTTTTGGAATACAGCCTAAAGCAAGCTGAACTGATAAAACTTCTCTTCTATGACCCCCCCCCCTGAAAATAGCCTTTAAATTCCATCAAATGCATCTGTGTTCAATAGCATGCCACCAATCCTACTGAAGTAAATGGAAATAGAAGTCATAGTCTGATATGAGGCCCTGATGCCAAGACAATCTAATGCAATCCAATGTACCATGAAGTACACTTAAGATCTGTTGAAATCAGTGGAATATAAACATGCTCAACTCTGTACTGTGCTTAAATAGGCAGGTATCTTGTAAGGACAGCCACCAGCCTGATACTGTCCTTTCTCTTTCCTTTCCTTTCACTTGATCTTGACGCCATTAGCGGAGAGTTTGAAGAGCCTTTTAAAACTGCAAATGCAGATATATAAATTGTGTCTCCTTTTGATGCCCAAAGAGTGAATACACTCTCAACCCATTTCAGCATCTTGCTTACCTCAACCAGATATAGCAAGAAGTATATTGTGAAGTATATACCTTTTTGATATTTATAGGAATAATTTTCCAGAGGACATTCTCTCATACATGGCCGAATGTAGAATCAAAAAGTTGGAAGAGACGGAAAGCAGCCATGCTACAACTGCAACATCTTCAATAGATGATTGCCCAGCTTCTGCTTAAGGACCAGCCAACGTGGAGAGTCTGTTACCTTCTGAGACCAATTGTTCCGCTGCTCATTCATTCTTACCATTAGGAAGTTAATCAAAACCTACCTTGTAATTTAGACCCATTTGTTCTCTGGAGCAACTGAAAAGAAATTCACTCAATTTTTATCACATGACAGCCCTTCAGATATTTGTAGATAGGTTTCATATACACTATTCATATACACTATTTCATATACCTATTCTCTAAATTTAACATGCCCAACTCTTTTGGGGTACAAACTCTTTTGAGTTAGGCCAGCACAGTTAGGCTGGAAAAGTTTAAGGGGCACTGTAAAGTATGTTTGGAGTCAGGGAGGATGGTGCATGTCTGTGTGTTGGTCTCTCTGACTCCGAGAGTGCTCCAAACACTCTTTATGGTGGCCTTTGTGCCAGCCAAACTTTTCTGGCCTAACTGTGCCAGCCGAACTCCAGGTTAGGATTGCGCTCTTGGTCTTATAGGACATCGTTTCCAGCCCCCCTCAGAATTCTAGCGGTCTTCCAGTTTGTCAACGTTGTGTAGCTCTGAACTTGAGTATACAAAACAAATGGATAACAAACTCCACATCCCTTTACTGTCTCTGAGAAACACACGTGTACCACTGTCAACTTGCTACTGCTTTGTAACATCTTGAATCCCAATCCTAACGGGGCTGCCTGTGACATGATATAAGCGTTGAAATGGCCAGGGAGGCAGCTGGAAGCCTCTTGTCCTGAACCTTGTCCACAGAGCATGCTAGTGGCATGGAGCAACTTCTGCAGTCTTGTTGATTAGTATTTGCACTTGTGTTTCTTTCACGTTGATTCCCAAAGCCAGATGAGAGTTTTCTTGTGAACGTCAGATGCAGTTCAGTTTCCATGGGGCCAGTTAAGGGTTGCAGTCCTAATCATACTCGAGGGAGAAAGTCTGAACTCAAGTGGGCCTTGCTTTTCACTAAGCATTTTAGGGTTGCCCAACATTAGAAAGAAGAACCCATGGATAACCCCATGCAGTGGGATCAAAGGCAAACATAGTACTTGCCCAGTGAGACAGCTGGTTCTGCTGACTGAACAGATAAACCAGAAAACGATTTTACAACATATTTTATTCTTTATTTATATTTTTTTGAAAGAACATATGACTAGGATGTAGATGTAGAATTAACAAAACATCATCCATGTTCTAAAAGCAACTTTAAAGAGCATAGAAATTTACCAACAGATATATTGGTGACAGAGCTCATTAAGTTTTTCATTGTGTACAGGGGCTGTTGGCTTACATTTTAAAAAACTCTCTAATACATGCTTAGCTAATTTGCACACAAAAACCCAGCCTCTCTTCCCAGTCTTCAGCCAAGTTTTAATAACAGAGGACTCTGATTGTCTGGAACCTAATATATCACAGAGGCTTTAGTGGTGTACTGCTCCCAATAATTATAAGTTGACTTTGTAAGTAACTGTCACAGCCACATTTTAGGAATTGTTATCCAGTGTTTGTTCAAAGTTTGTTCTGCAGTCTGTATGCATTGTTTGGCATGAAAGGACCAACATAGAATATCCCCCCCCCCAAAAAAAAAAAAAAATTCTAAGGCCACCCTGATTGGCCTAATTAACATAAATAAAACAAAAGTTTTACTTTGATTGGGCATAAATTGTCAACAGTTGGCTTGATTTGAGCCAGAACTTTGTTCCAGGATCTATGTGTACAAAAATGGGCCTTCTTGCTGAATAAACAGGATGGTGTTGTAAAAGGAACAAGTTCTCGTGTTCTCTTTTTTTCATGGAATGAATTCATTGTCCTGCTGAAATGTACCTTTAGTACAGGTCACATGGTGGCGCAGCGAGTTAATCCGCTGTTGCTGGGCTTTCAACCGCAAGGTTGGGAGTTCGAGACTGCGTGACAGAGTGAGCTCCCGTTGCTTGTCCTAGCTCCTGCCAACCTAGCAGTTCGAAAGCACCTAAAATGCAAGTAGATAAATAGGGACCACTTCGGTGGGAAGGTAACGGCGTTCCGTGCGCTATGGCGTAGAGTCATGCTGGCCACATGATCGGACAAAAAAAACGCCGGCTCTACAGGCTTTGAAACGGAGATGAACACCGCTCCCTACAGTCGGTCACGACTAGACCATTCGGTCGTGGGGAAACCTTTACCTTTTTACAGGTCATCTAGTCTTCAGTCCTTTGCTCCTTCATGCTCAAGGGGGGGGGGGAAGCTGTCTTTGTAGACTTCTATAGTTTAGCCTTCAGGTGCACAATAACACCAAACATATTCATTTTATACAGAGTGGGGAAAATGTTGGTTCTGGAGGAGCTAAACAGAGGTCCCAAAAGATACTACAGTGCAGAACAATCTTTGGGTCAAATCAACTACCATAAATAAGGATTCAACAGGACTCTTTACTGTGCCACTGGATTTATTTTTATTCTCACAGTGAGCAATCTATATATATAAAAGAGAACGTTTGTACGTTTGTGTGTACGTATGTTCCACATAGGCTTCGCAACGCCTGGAGCGATTGACACCAAACTTGGCACACATACACCTTGCGGCCTGGCAACAAACACTGGGGGGGTCTGACCCCCCAGCACCCCCGGGGGTGGGGGTGCGCAGGGGCCCCCACATGGAAACGGTCAAAGATGGCCGAAGTCGGTGTTGAATACGTAGTTTTTGGGGTCGCCGAGATGAGCGGCGACGCTCCCGACGCCGTTGGAGTCCAGGTTCGGCCCCCCTTGGTGTGGGGGCACCAAAATTTAATGTTAAATTTTATAGTTTTATGTAATGCCGCCTTGAGTGCCTTCGGGTATAAAGGCGGGGTAAAAATCTTTTAAATAAATAAATAAATAAAAAGGGGCACAAAACAAAACATCCGCCATGCCCCACTGGAACCCCTGGAGCAATTAGCACCAAACTCGGTACGCGTATGCCTTACGGTCCGGTGACAAATACTGTGGGGGTACGACACCCCTAGCGCCCCTAGGGGTGAGGGCGGGCAGGGGGTGCCATATAAAAATGATCGAAAACACCCGACATGAGTGTCGAATCCATAGTTTTTGGGGTCGCTGAGCAGATTGGTAGAATTCATTCCTTTTCGTGTCTAATAGAAGCTTGGGATAATTTGTTACCCGGGCAATGCCGGGTAACAAAAAGCTAGTTAACTTTAAAAGGCAGTCCATATTAATTGTGTTGATGCCTTCCATTATTGTGGAGACAGGAGAGCATCAACTCAGCACCTGTGATACTGGAGAGCAGGGCTGCATGCATAATGATGCCTTTCCAGCCAGTCTGTAACTTCTGGTTTATCAATGTAAATTACTCTATTGTGTAGAACAAGGTCATTTTGCCCTGCGCACCCTGCCTTCTCTGTAACCACCCAGGCACCATTTCCCCCTGGCATTTCATTCAGTTCCTCTGAAATCATTCTCAGTTCACTTCATATTTAGGTTATGTTTCTGGTGTTATTGGACTGTCAGGTGTATAGAAAATCAATTTCCTGTTTTTACACTCCCAGAATGGCTGTTGGGGGTGGCAGCGGTTGCAGCCTGCTATGTTGGTGTTATTGATTTTGGATTCCAAACATGAAATGGCTGTTTGGGTATCCTTCAATCAGCATCCTTCTAAATAACATGGACCATGCATTTTTGTAATATGGGCTTAGTTGCACACTTTTGAGATTGGGACCCCCATCCTATTTATATATGTATTTTTTCTGCGTTTGTTTTTATTCTTATAAATACAGTTAAATGTTTAAAGTCGGCAACGTGCAGCTGCACAATGGGGCAGGGAGAGCTAAAAAGGACAGCAGGAGATTAAAAAAGAAAATAAGAGAAACCAGGAGAGAGATGCCAATAGGATAGAAGAGAAAGTGGCAAATTTTGTTGTTCTCTTCTATGATATGGATATACCATCATTAGATAGTTGCTGGGTTACGGTATACCTTGATCCTAATTATTTTTATGTGTAAATAAGCTCTCTTTATTTCAGATCTATATGCACAGAATCTGAAGTTAAGGTCCTAAATCAGTTAAGCAGTATTATATTGGTTGTGCTTCAGCCAGTTGAGCCCTATTGAGCTCACTGGATCAAATCAGAAAATTTGAGTGCTAGATTTTTGTCATATTGTAAAACATGCCATTTTTGTTTGAACATCCATCTGTGTTCAATCAGCAGAGCCATAAATTGGATTATTTGCATGCAACTTAAATAGACCAATAGCTCACCTGCCTCTTCCTCAATCATTAGACACTTGGCTGCAATCCTATACACACTTACTTGGGAGTAAGTCCCATTGAACTCAATAAGGCTTACTTCTGTGTAGACATACATAAGCTTATGGCATTAAGCTATGATCCTATATGCACTAACTTGGGCAGTAAATCCTTTTGAAATAAGTGGGATTTACTTCTGAGTAGACGGTTAGGATTACTTCTGCATATGTGGGGTTTGAATTTATCTTTTAATGCATCTTAATACAGTTCTTCTATATTGCCTTCAGTCATTGGATTTTGTGGGGTTGAAGATACAGAGGCTTTCCTCTGTAGCTGTAAAGTTCAGTATTTGGTAAGAGTCAAATATTATTTCCATACTCTTTATTTTGAAAAGCAAAATACTTGATCCTTATAATTGAAAACATACATCTTTGGAACCCAATTCTCCAATTGCCTGGTGGTCTGTATTCAAGTACAGTATATAAAGGATTGCTTCTTTTGGAAGAACAGTCACACATTCCAATCTGTGGTCAAATAAAAAAATAGTTTTTAACAAAGGAAACTGTAAATATGTTTCAAGAAGCGTGGTTGTTTTTCTTTAGTTTGGGACACCTTTGGCAAAAGTGTGAGAATACAGAAGGAATGTTCATATCTATATGGGCTGAGAGATTCAAAGAAGTCTAAGAATTTCCAAAGGCTTGAGCATGCCAGGTTTTTTTTTTTTTTCCTGGTTTGCTATGTGTGTCTTAATTTGAACAGCAGCCATCACCTCCTTCCCCCTATCCCAGTGCCATGCTAAAATAGTTTTGCAGTAAGTCCCCTTTTCAAAAAATGGCCACATGGCACAAGGCCTGCTGTCTGAAAAGCCTGTTCTTTCCACAGTTCCTTGAATTCTGAGCATGTACAAATATAAGCCAAGTGCAAATCAAGGGGAATAGAAAGGGCTGTAGTTCACCTACTTTGCAGGCAGATGTTTTAGGTTCTATCCCTGGCATTTTTCCAGCAAAAGCACTGCTGAGTAGTACAGACCACTCTAGGTTAGATGGAGGAATGATCTGTCTAACTTGGAGAAACACATGTGACTATAAACAGAGGAGGTAGGAATCTGAATTTAAAGGCAAATCAGTTCAAGAGAGGGCTTTGCAATAGTGATCTGAACACTATTGTCTTGTATAGGGCCATGAACATACTGTATATTGTATGGACTGAGGATACCAGTCAATGCAAATCTTTAGAAACAGCAAATTGAGTGAGTCTGTCCTCGGACAAATCGCCCTTTATTTTAACAAGCGAAAGCATTGTAGAAATGTCAGATTCTTTATAAATACCATGCAATGCATTTTACATGGACAGTGGGTGTGGTTTGATGAAGAGAATAGCCTTTCAGAAACCCTAAACAAATACAGTGTCCACTGTGTCCATGTTTTTAGAAATACAGTAATTGTGTTTTTTAAAGGCCTGAAGGAGTCTGCTGGGGAATACTTTCTGAAATGCCATCTTCAGATATTATAGTCCGGTTGAGAATGTGTGCACTCAGCTCTGTAGAAATTCTGGAACATTCCATAGCTGTCAAACGCACACACAAGAGGCTAGGCTTAGAGAATTTGGATGAATAGCAACATATTTTTGTATAATGTGGGTTGAAAATTGCCGTATAAAAGACCACAGAGCTATCACTTTGAAATGTCAAGACTTCTGTGCTTTAAATAGGCTTTTTGTCTTTTTTCCCTTGCATTCTACAGATTATCTCCCCCATTGGATATTCATTGTGAAAGATGCCACAAAATCAGGGTTGGATGGATAAAGAAACAGAACATGTTGAAGGGCTTGATGAAGGCCAAATATATCTTTCCACTGATCTGGATAGAGAAAGGCTTAAATGCAGCAGAAAATGTATGGTGTCATTATGACATTCAGGGCACAATCTTAACCTGGAGTTAGACTGGCACAGTTAGATCAGCAAAGTTTGGCTGGCACAAGAGACACCATAAAGTATGTTTGGACCACTCTTGGAGTCAGAGAGGCCAGCACACAGATGTATACCATCCTCCCTGACTCTGAGAGTGGTTCAAATGTGCTTTTCGGTGGCCCTTGTACCAGCCAAACTTTGCTGGCCTAACTGTGCCAGCCTAACTCCAGGTTAGGTTTGTGCTCTCAAAGGTGCTGCTCCAAGAATCTTGATGGGCCAGTAACCTCCAGATAGTGCACCGGGGCACACTAGTGTTCTAATAAAATAAAGTTTCTTGTGAACCCAAAGTACCAGCCACAGAAGATGCTGTCTAGTACATTTCTGGATGATTGGCTGCTCTGGCCTTGCTTCCTTACAACTGGCCTCCACTGGCAATGAGCTGCGATCCTATCCACACTGACCTGAGAGGAAACCCTATTAGTTAGAATGGGGCAACCTCTGAGTAGATATGCATAGGATTGGACTGTCAGTTGCATATGACCATTGAGTGTTACTGTATTATCCAATCACATTCAGGCTACAGTCTTATCCACACTTACCTGGGAGTAAGCCCCATTGATTATAATGGGACTTGCTTCTGAGTAGGCATGCATAGGATTGGGCTCTCAATGTAACTGTATTATCATTTCTGATGAAGAGATGCAGCAGAATTGGCTTTCCTCAAAAGGCTCACCAATTCTGTCTCTGTGTGAATAACTGTGCTAGGTTTCTCCTACCACCAGTAAGGAGACACACCCATATCAATTACTCATGGAAACAGGAAATGAGCTCTTCAAAGGGAGATAAAATTTTTTTACTCGCCCTAAAATGTTAGTGCATTTGGTGGCATATGTCTCCCTGTGATAGTCGATGAGAAACTCTCATGGGACTCAACATGTCAGATGTCAAGAGTGATTCATGGGTCATTGTGCATCTACTTTTAACTACAGAAACTACAGTAGTGCTAGTGTTATAACAAAGATTGGAGGCACAGAATTTTGCAGTGGTTGATTCATGCAACTTTTTTTGGATGTTAAATTATGTCTTGATTAATGGATAGCTTTGTGGTGCAGCAGGAATCTTCATTTCCTGCAAAGACCAGGGATGTGCTGGAGTCATAGTGCAAGCCTTTGCGACTTGACTCATGGAAAATTTTTGAGTCATTTTGACTTGAGACCCAAGTCATTTTGAGAAACATGCCATTGAACGAAAAAAATTCTTAACCCTTTATCCTCCCCTGAAGCCCACCTACCCTCTTCCCATCATGACTGCTGCTGTGTTTGTCCGCAAGACAGCTTCTGGATCATCCATGAGGTCTTTCAGGGTGACGTGGAAATGATGGGAGGAAAAAAAAGCAAGGAAGCACACAAACACTAATGAGAGCCAGGACTCGAGTCAAATTTGAGTCATGACTCTTTTCCAAGTCATTGGCCATGAGTCTTCAGTTGTGCCTGAGTCAGTGATGTCTGTAACTCAAGTCTCACACGAGTTGCAAAAAGCTCAGTATTTTTGCAACTTGAGTCCAAGTCTTGCGACTCGAGTCCCCATCCCTAGCAAAGACTGCTTTCACAGATCGCTACTTTCAATGTCACCCACTGCCACAAGCACTTCAAAATGTGGTGGTGGTGGCATTACATTAGGAGCTGAGGCAATGGTGAAGCACTGACACAGAAAAGGTTACAAATTCAAAGATTATCTGAAATGTATCCTTAGCACATTCATTGCCAGGAGTGAAACTCTTGATGTCAGCCAAGGCATTTTGTGTAGGAATTGTGGTGTTCAGCGTCTGAGATCCAATCACCAGGCACAGTATGTTATGTGCTGTCAGGACTTTTCTGCTCTCCATTTCTGGTGGCAGCTCCTGGAAAATCTCTGAAGTTCAGAGACCCCCTGGTGACCTTCTTGTAACTCAGAGGCGTTTCTAGGGTGTAGCGGGGGGAGTGGCACAAGCAGAGAGGCACCACAATGCCCCTGCTAACTGGTCAAGAGGCACTTTTTAAAGCGGTGTCCTCTTATATTTAGCAAGGGGAGAGCAATGGTCCCTTTTCACCCCAGCACAGTGTCTTTCTCGTGGCTGTTGCTGGTGGTGTTCTCCATTCCTTTAGATTGTGAGCCCTTTTGGGACAGGGAGCCATTTAGCTTTATTATTACTATTTGCCTGTAAACCGCTTTGTGAACTTTATGTTGAAAAGCGGTATATAAATACTAGTGATTGATTGATTGATGTGGAAAAACCCGCATGCGGTTTGGCCCACCCACACTCCTTCGCTTCCGTTTCGCTCCTAAATGGAGCTCTTCCGGGCGCAGGGAGGCGTGGCTGGGCACGGTGACGTTGTCCAGCCCTGGGCGCGCTCGGAGCCTCGTTCGTCTCTGTTGTAACCTGAAGTGTGAAGATATGTCATCGGATGGGAAGCGCAGCAGCTCATGGGCTTCTCTGAATTGCTAGCCTTTGCCATGACTTTGGCACAAACTGCACACAGGTTAATTAGAAGCTGGCACAACTGTAGTCTCAGCAACTGCAGGACCTATTGTTTTGCACAAATTCCCTGTTCCCCGCGGTAATAAAATAGCAAGCCATTTAGCAATGGAACTTCTGGGGAAATGATTAATATGGATCAGAAGGGTCCGAAAAGCATGCTGTGTGCTAAGCCAGACGGTATGTGATGAAATACCTGCTGTCAACAGGCTCCACCAGTAGGAAGCTTGAAAGGGCAGGGCTGCCATGGCTTCTTATCGCCCATATCTGCATACCTGTCCTGTAAGGACATGCAGTTCCCATTACAGTGCCCCCCAAACTAAACCATCAAGGAGATTTCAGGCAACTGGTAAATCACAAAGCCATTGTTACTTTGTTGATGTCATGCCCTGTATCTTTGTTAAAAAGATTGCATTTTTAACAAATGTTCCATTTTTTGAAATGTGCCTATAACAGTGAAATCAAAAATATATTGCTTGTCATTTGAGAAAAACAAAGGAAGCATTTGGAGCTTACTCCTTTAAAATGATTAATAACAACTAAAGAACAATTCCAACCCATCCTAAATTGGAGTTTAGAAGTGGTCAGCCGCTTCCCCCAGGAAATCCAGGCTTGGAGCCTTCTGGGGCTAAATCCTGTGGCTGACCAGTGCGTGGCTGTGTGAAGATTGTGTGCAAAAACCGCTGGCTGTTGTCTTTTTTGTTTTTGTGACTGGTATGTAGCTTTTTCTTCTAAATGAAAATGTAGGTTAGAGCTAAGAAACAGCTTGGATATATAGCCATAAGGAATTCCATTTGTACATTTGGAATGACTATTCCTTGTTCATCCCTAGGAAATAAAATGGAACAGTCTACACTCTACAGCAGTGTTTCTCAAACTGTGGATTACGATCCACTGGGTGGGTCGCAAGCCAATTTCAGGTGTGTCGCATAGACCTAGTGCTGCCATCATTGAAAATATTGGAAATACATACCCTTGCCGTTGTGGAGGCTCCAGCCTGTCCTAAACTGCATCAGGTTATGGTGCAGGCTGGCCGGCCTCGCTATTCTGGCACAGTATAGAATTGCGCCCTTAACCTTTTCCAAAGTGGTGAAATGGCTCACCTAGATTTTAATTAAAAATGCTACCTTGTCCTGAGCTGCTCCATATTGTTTATGCAACCACCACTGACAAGCTAAGGGTGAAGCGAGTGGTTTTGTCTCTGTTTTATGTATCCGTGAAGGCAGTGGGCACTGTATACTGTAAATACTGTATAAGAACTATGCTATTTGGGACAGGAGACAGCTGCAACATGAGAATTAGTTACTGGTTCCTACTATGCAGAAAGCTATTTCAAAAACTGGAATAGACCACCATGCACTTGAAAATGGTGAGCATAGCCCACTGGTGGAGCTCATGATTTGCATGAAGAAGGTCCCAGGTTCAGTTTAATGGTATTTCTGTTTAAGAAGGAGCTCTGCTAGTAGGTTCCAGAAATGTCCTGTGCCTCAGTTCTTGGAGAGCCTTTGTCAGTTGGGTACATGAATTGGTGCACAAGATGGAACCGATTGTCTGCCTTATATTAGTCAGAGAGGTGCAAACATCTGCTGAAAGTTTCATGTTAATTGAGTACACTGAGAGGGAAATGGAACTATGTATGGTGACTCTACCCTAATACCTGTGGATTCCATGCTGGTATGAAGGATCCAATACAAGTGTGACATATGGGTAGGATTACCAGATA
>JAJKFI010000016.1:7481828-7549200 GCA_029204185.1 Lerista edwardsae | reverse complement strand
TCTCTCTCTCTCTCTCTCTCTCTCTCTCTCTCTCTCTCTCTCTCTCTGCAGCAGCCTCAGGAAAAAACAGGGTTCGGTGCTGCAAGTAAGCATTTAATATCTATCAGTCTATCACGACAGAGTTATACACACTAAAAGCAACAAAGTTTTGAAAAGAAAAGTAACATCTACTAGTACCCTCAAATTAGTAGTATTTTTCTAAAGGCATATTTCCATCAAATTGCCTGCAGTATTCCAATACTATACAGACGTTCTCCAAGTTGCGGAGTAATTTTGATATTACCACTGTTTTCCCCTTCATGGAACTTGACTCAAGAGGGTGAGTTTCAACATATACAATGAATTGGCTCTTGTGCAACTGAAAGTCCCCAATTTTTGTCTATTTCCCTTTTCTGCTGTCACATCCAAGGCCATTCTAGAGGTTTCCCAAACTCAGACAAAGTATTTGGGGGGGGGGGAGTTGCAGCAGAAATGGGAAGTAAGAGAGCCTTATTTTTTGAGTGGAAATCTGCTTTTGGTAGTTAGGATCCAAACCGTTACGTTCTGCACTTGATTCAATCAACCGACTGTCCCAGGGACTTCTGCAGTTCTCCATTGACAGGTCATTTCTGTTCTCATTTCTCCAACAATTTCTAGTACTTTTGCAATAGTTTGAGCCTAATCTTGAGCCTAACCATTTTATGTAGAGGGTAGTCACCCAAGGAAGCTTCATGGCTAAGCAGGGATTTGAACCTGGATCTTCCAGGTCTTAAGTCCAACTCCCAAACCACTACACCGTCCTGGCTCTTGACTTACTTGAGGGGTACTCCTTTTTACTAATTAAAAGACAACTTTGGATTAAATGAAATTGAAATGCCTTTCAGCTCAGTTTGGAGACATTTTAATCCCCCAAAGATTACTCTATAGAGGAAGGCTTGCTTGTTGAATGACGACTGTGATGCGATGATAGCAGAAGCTATGTGGAAAATTATTTTCACTAATAAAATTAGGTAGTCTACATCTACACATTTAAAAGAAAACTACTATACAGTACATAAACAGGATTTCACTTTTTTAAGTTGAATACATTCGGAAGGCGCCTCTTGTTGTTGTTGTTCAGTCGCTAAGTCGTGTCCGACTCTTCGCGACCCCATGGACCACAGCACACCAGGCCTCCCTGTCCTCCACTAGCTTCCTGAGTTCGCCCAATTTCATGTTCATTGCTTCGGTGACACTGTTTAACCATCTCATCCTCTGCCGCCCCCTTCTCTTTTTGCCTTCAATCTTTCCCAGCATGAGGGTCTTTTCTAAAGAGTCCTCTCTTCTCATGAGGTGGCCAAAGTACTTGAGCTTCAGCTTCAGGATTTGTCCTTCCAGGGAGCAATCAGGATTGACCGATTGGATCTCCTTGCAGTCCAGGGGACTCGCAAGAGTCTTCTCCAACACCATAATTCAAAAGCATCTATTCTTCGGCGCTCTGCCTTTCTTAGAGGCGCCTTTCTTAGAGGCTCTGCCTTTCTAAGAGGCGCCTCTTAGGGATGTAGAAGAGCATTTGCTGATGCATATACATGTGCCATATACATGCATAAGGATTCCAAAATTATTTTTTACAATTGACTCTCTTCCACCATGGAACGTAAAGCTGTTTCCTGATTCCCAGCAGTGACCAGACCTAGAACTGATTAGCTTCACAATGGCACCAGCGTTGCTAGACCATGGACACTGGGAAAACCTCTAATAACTAAAATGTAGCAGCGTATCTCTGCCAACATCTCCAGCAAGGGTTCTGTTTGAATATATGTAAATGCAAAGCTACCATCCTACACATGGGAAGAAACGAATTTGTTTTAACTTTAAATAATGGAATAGCATGGCCTGTCATTCCCGCCCGTATTCACAAATGTTAGCATCTTGAAATAGCATCTGTATCAGGAGTGTCAAACATAAGACCCAGGGGCTGAATGTGGCCCCTGGAAGGTCTTTATCTGGGCCTCAGACTCTCTCAGCACTCTTTCACTGCTGAAAGGGCAGCCTGTGTGATAATTGGGCTCTCCCATATTTTGGAAATATGATCAAGATTTGTGCATTTTCTTTTCTGCCATTTTCAGCAAATGAGTTCCTAAGTGATTAAAAAGTGTGTATTTCTGGTCACAACCTACTTAATGACATCAGTTCCTGCTTTATGACATCAGTAAGCATCATGAATGCTCTCCAACCTGCTGTATGAAATGTGCTTGATATCTCTGGTCTGTATGTAAAAAGACATGTTTGTAATAAGGTATATAATCTGATTATATAATCTCACTAACATTTCCAAAGTCCCGTACTTCAAATAATTGTCTTATTTTACCTTTTTGCTAAACAAAATCTGTGTGCGGTAGAAAGTCTGGAGATTTG
This sequence comes from Lerista edwardsae, assembly GCA_029204185.1. Classification (NCBI taxonomy): domain Eukaryota; kingdom Metazoa; phylum Chordata; class Lepidosauria; order Squamata; family Scincidae; genus Lerista; species Lerista edwardsae. Next base: position 7,546,824 of record JAJKFI010000016.1, on the reverse strand, counting down.
GCTGGGCGAAACAACACGCTTGCTTAGAAAGTAGTGGGAGCACTGTGACCTCTAAGCCCCATTCTCACGAACAGAATAACTCTGCTGTCCTGGCCAGTCATAGGTCAGTCTGTGGACTCTTTATTACTTTCAGCTATTCTATTCTTGCACTTCTTAATATTCCCACTGACTTAGGTGACTCACATTGCTTGCTAGCTGCCAATATTAATATAGCAAACAACATAATATCTGTACCTCTGAGCAGTGATTAAAAATGTCCATCAGTGGATGTCTGCATCGCATTTACTCTCTATCACCATCATCCTGGGGAGGAGGAAATGAACCGTAACCATGAGTAACTGCTCTGGCCAAATTTGTGACTTATTACAGGCACTTCTCTCTTTCCTCCTTCAGGAGAAAAGAAGGCAGAACAGACCACCTCCAGGCCTCCTAAGCGCTGTGATGCTCTGACTACTCCTGCCTGCTCACTCTGTCTTTTGAGTGCAAACAAGGCAGGAGACTGTGCCTGGTCCCTGCTGCTCCTACCCGTCTACCTTTTCAAAAGGCAAAGTAGGGGGCAGAAGCAGCTGGGGACTGCTGAGGAGAATAAAGTGGGTGTCACATGCCGACTGGCTGGGGAGGAAATGGCAAAGGCAAGACGTGGTAGCCACAGACCAGTGCCCCACTGTGCTCTCCCTCTGGGAGAAAAGGGCGAATGCTGCTCCCCACTGCTCCCCCTCTACTCATGTACACGCAATCCTGACCTATGTGGACCAATGGTCTGGCTCAAGCTAAGATGGCTTCATAGGTTTGGTAGTAAACAATGGGATGCACGTACCATTTGTTTCTTCTCAGTGTCACATGAGCTGCTCTTTCTGTTGCCAGATTACAGTTCATGCAAATCCTCTGGGGACATCTTTTGGCCCTTCTCACTGATCTCTCTCCTGCTTTATAATCTTGTTTTGGTCCGTTTTATTTGCAGCGAAGAGGAATGCATATATCCGAATAACTTATGCAAAAACTGCTGAAACCTGCAGCCCTTCCTGTTGCCCTATTTTCCTTTCTGCAGATAAGGAGATGGCAACAGATCGTATTGAAGCAGAACAAACTGCATTAAAAGGGCCCCACAGGATCAGCCTGTTTGACCAGCATCATGTCCCACAGTAGCCAACCAGATGCCTCTGGAAAGCCCAGAAGTTGGGCAAGAGGCAGATGACCTCTTTCAATGTTGCTTCCCAGCAACTTCTAATTGGGGTGTATTTCATATTGCCCCTGAACCTGGGAGTAGCATATAGGCATCATGGCTAGTAGCCATGGATGGATTTGTCCTCTGTCAAAGGGCAAATAATAATTCACTGAGTTCTGAAAAATGCAGCCCAAAAAGGCACTTAGAAATGTGACCATAAAGATTTCATGCAATTAAAAAAATGATTCTGCTAATGATTTCTTTAGAACTGGTAAATGTAAGTTCAGAATAATACTTATTGAGTTTAGAAGGCTTTGGAATTGGCCCTGGTACAATGTTTCTTTAGTAGCTTAAGTAAGTAGAGTATTAACAAATTAAATACACATTTCCTAAGTCTTGATGGCTTTTAAAAGTAATTTATTATAATGCTAATTCATTTCACTCCAGGGATCAGAACTGTGGTTTAACTGCTGGGTTATGATTTATGTTCTTGGATGTAAGCAGCCTCCTGGTGTGAGCTTATATTTGTGAGAGTGTGTGTAGAATGTTTATGGAATGGAAGTATAAGCGGAAGCCCCCCCCCAAAAAAAAACAAAAAACAAAAAACACCACACACCAAAGCACAAAACCTTACCTGCTTCCAGTCAGGTAGCCAGTTGTCCTCACAAAATTCTTGATTACATAATTCTTGATCTACAGTTGTTCTAGGCCTGCACTAGCGCAATGGAGGACCGAGATCTTTCAGTATTCTTGTTTTTGAAAAATAGAAGCTAAGAAAAGACTGAGAGTATAAAGGCATCTAGGATAGAAATACTCTGCAAAGAGGCTAGAGGCAAGCAAGAGATGAGCCACTAGGAATAAGAATTCCATGGAAGTAATTTGTGCAAGGATTGCAGATGAACAATTTGAGCGTGAAGGCAGGTGAACCTTCTAAACTGTGATTGAAACAGTTGGAAAACACATTTGTTGCATTCTTAGGCATTTAATTGTATGGAGAATGTGTGTACCAACCAGATCCACCACACTCAGATGCTTGTCTGTTATATTTCACAACTTGATCTCTTAGGGTGCAATCCTAACCTGGAATTAGGCTGGCACAGATAGGCCAGCAAAGTATGGCCAGCAGAAGGGTCACTGTAAATTATGTTTGGACCACACTTGGAGTCAGAGAGACCAGGACACAGACGTGTGCCATCATCCCTGACTCTGAGTGTGGTCCAAATCCATTTAATGGTATTTTGGCCTGGTGCTGGCCAAACTTTGCTGGCTTAATTATGCCGGCGTACTCCAGGTTAGGATTGCGCTCTCAGACTGGCTCCACCATGCTTTGCACAGCAACCATATTTGCTGTGGGCATACTGGTGTCACAGTGGAAACATGCCTGATTGGTGCATGTCTTTCAAGACCCGTGTACATGTGCACAATGGTATTTATGAATATGCACCTGCCTTCATTTTCAAGTTGTTCATTCTGCTAGTGTCCAAAGAGGAGAGCAATGCTTCTCACCTGGGCAGATGGTATCAGTGACCTTCAGGGCACTGTGGCAGTGGCTTGTACTTGCTTGGATGTCATGTGTGCCGTGGCCCCTAAAACGAAGGCACAAGCTGTTCACATTCCATTGTCTCAGTGGATCATGGACCTTTGCTCTGACGTTCATGTTCCATATTTTGAACCTCCCATGTAATAAACCGAATTGTATATTAATCATTAAAGCTTTTCCCTTGGCAGCTGCTATCTTATGGTTCCAGGCTGGATTTTATGGTCTGTTAGCCTGCATAAAGTTTTCACATAAACATTTCACGACCAGGGATGAGGCATCTCTTCTAAAATGAGCTATAGGCAAAGTGGGTTCAATTAAGGGACTTACAGTTTATTTTCTCTATGGAAGGGACATATTCAGAGTTGAAACTGTATCTCAAAGTATTTGGTACGAGAACCAGCCATGGCCGCTTTGTAGCAGATTCCTTCTTTTCCGATGCATCGTTGTTTTTTCACCCCCTGCACCAGACAGTTGTGTCGTGCAGGAACCATTGCACAGCTCTGATCTGGAAGAAGGCCTTGTCTGAATGCTTTTTTGGATTGTATGGGCTACAGCAGTAAGCACAGATGAACGTAAGTAAGGACGCAGGGTCATCGCTGATTTGGGAACCAAGGCAATCTACCTATTTCCCCATCTTGTCCTGTGATCTATTCAGTCCCTTCCTGTGGGTCACACCTGGAGTTCGGTACATTGCATCAGGTGCAGGAAGAATGCTTAGAGAAGTCATTGTTGCTTTGTCATATAATTCAGCTGAATATTTAAAAGTAGAGAGGTGGGCTCTCTGATCTAATCTGGCAAATTAAGATTGTGTTTATTTATTGAAGTAAGAGAATGTGAAGAGGTCATTTAGCCTTTGAATACAAGAGTGCTGAGAAGAAAATTGAAATACTGTTCTAAAACACTTTTTGTGTTGAGAAATGGAAGAATACAGAAGAATTCTTGTCGGATATTTTGTTGGAAAATCTCAACTGCTGCCCTGGGCATAATTGATCTGTTTGCACATAGAGCAGTAGATTAGGTGATCTGAACTTCTGAATTAATATTTTGCATCTAAAAACACAGAAGGCAGGAATAAGTCATGTGTATATTTTCACGATTCTGTTATAATTTATACAGAGGTTGTCTTGTTACAGCGTAGCCCTAACCAACGTTCCTGCACTGACAAAGCTGTGCCAACAGGCCATGTTCTTCATTTTGCAGTGGAGTGGTAGTCATGGAGGCATCTTTAAAGTAAGAGGATGTTTGTTCCCTTACCTCAGAGCAGCTTACCCTGGTGGTGGAACATTAATTAGGATTGCACCCTTAGGGCCCAATCCTCTGGGCCTTAGCACGGGCAGTACAAACGTACCACCCGGGTTTTTGTTGCAAAAGGTGCCAAACGGCTTACTTCCAGGAAGCCGTTGCCACCAGTGCTGAACTAACATCAGCAACACAAGCCAGCAAGCAGTGAGTGTACTAGTTGTCGGCGTTGTGCATTTTTTGGGAGGGGTAGGAGTGTGTTCCTGGATGTGGGAGGGGCAGAGTGGGGGTGAGACCAGTGGCAACCCTCACTGCTGGATACTATCCTCCGTGTTGGGCTACATGGCTTGATCCAGAGACCCTCCCTTCTGTGCCAGCAAAGTAGCTGGTGCAAAGGTGAGTGCAAAGGTGTCCTGCACCCTCACCTGGGGGAAGGGGACGAATGTCTCCTTCTCCTGTGGAGCCTCCTGGGGCTGCCTGGGTGCCACAGGATGCAGTGGTAGCCATTTGGCTACCACTGTGCCTGTGGCAGCCAATTATCTCAGGATTGGGCTACCCATCTGTTGCAGCAGTGAAAACAACAAAAGGCTCTTGCTGATACTGTTCTGTATTGTAAGTAATTCTCTAAACATTAATTTTTGTCTTTCCAGTCTTTGAGACCCAGAATAGTAGTCTGAGAGTGTAGGACCTCCCAATTTCAGAAATAATCATTTATTAAAATTAATCCTGTTTATAATTGTGCATTCCTGAATTACTTTATCAGTTAGAGTAGTGTTTCTCAAACTGTGGGTTGGGACCCACAGGTGGGTCACATAGCACAGCAACCATTGGCAATATGGGATGATGGGACACTGGAATAGTTTTTTTTTTCTTTCTGATTCACTTTGTTATAGTGAGAAGTAACGGCTGAGAAATAATCTGTTGCTGCATTCTCAGGAAAGCAGCAGGCTCTTTGTCAAAATGACGGCATATCCACTGCTGGTGGGTCTTGGACAGATTGTCATTCTAAAAAGTGGGTTCCAGTGCTGAAAGATTTGAGAACCACTGAGTATCTCAATGCCTTAAAAACCTGTTGACCTTGAAACAGTCTACTAGTTAATGATCTATTTGAAAGCTATTGAAAGTTGTGTTTTGGTCTAAAGTTAAAACAAACAAGAAGTAGAGATGTTCCTGTTTTTTTGTTTCATATTGACTAGTATAGAGAGTTGCTGTTGTGTTAGTCTTGGAGCAACGAGGATAGGTAAGAGGATCACTTCTGTTGGACAAATCTGTATCATATATTTACCTCCACAGGACTCTTCTTGAGGCAGAATGAAAAAAGAATGACTTCTTAACTGTGTGTAGAAGTAGGTCACTAACGGATGCAGAGAATATAGTAAATTATAGGTGGGGGTCCAGTCTTCAAGATTTTAGTACATAGCACTATAGCAGGAGGTGTGTAATCAAGTGTGACTACTGTAATGTTCCCAAGAAGCAATGTTTTCTGACAAAGGGCAACTCTGTGTTTAGCAAGGCTTCAAATTGTAATTTTCAGCCATTTCTTAAAGATCTTGTAGAAGCTTCCTTATTGATTAGATGCTATCATGTTTTCTTGAGGTCTCTAATTGTGCCAACATTGACTTAGTTGGAATTGATGGTGGATGCCTGAAACGTCTTCTGGTTTGTTTGGGTGTGCCATCGGCAATTTGCAAGCTGCGTCTCTAATTTTATCATTGCCTTCAAGTAATCAGCTATTCATCTTGTTGTGGCAATCGATACATCTGAAAGAAGGATGACATGTGTCAAGCAACAGAGATTCAAAATGGGCAGTGCCAATAGTCTACTAAAAATAATCTACTTTTTTGTGAATATAAATCTTATCTAGACTAGATAAGCTCTAGTAGCAGTAATGCTAATATTAAATTGTATTAATAGAGATTCTAATTCTAATTTGTTTAAGACTGTATTACCCCAAATAGTGTAGACAGAGAGGGAGTGGGCAGCGCATTAAATGCTGCAGGTGCCCAATGCAATGTGTAAGTAGCCCCTCCCACTTGCCACCAGAGCCATTCTGGGCAGAGACAGCAATGTACACAGCAAACTTTCTGGCGGGGGGGGGGAACGCAGCGGAACGCAGCGGAACGCAACGGGCGGACTGCCGCTCAAAGGTAAGTCCTGCCCAGCGTACCGGCTGAATGCCGCTGCTGGGTCCAGGTCAAATGTTGCATTTCTCAACTTCCAACCATGTAACCTTATAGCCCCCTATGTTCTCATGTTCCCCTATGAGCCCCCTAACTCATGGCACAATCCTAAACTGAGTTAGCCCTTGTGCTGGCCAAACTTTGCTGACTTAGCTTATGCCGGCCTAACTCCAGTTTAGGATTGCGTTCTCATTTTGGTGAGTGCACGGAGTTGACTGCATGGCTACACCTTTGGAATACTGAGAGAAGCCTTGTGATACCGCAAGTGTTATAGCCACTCAGCGTATAGGGAACAGTATCCCCAATCCCCCCTAATGACTATGATTATTGCTCCCCTTTCCATGATGTGTTATAACCATAGTTTACCATTACATTCAAACCTGAACTAACCATGGTTATTGCTAACTAAAACGACTTCCAAATTACGATTTTGTTGTCGGGGGGAATCACCCTACAAAGAGAGACTCCCTACTGCTCCTATCTCTTTAAGGAAAGAGATAGAAGCCTGCCCAACTGAGGATTTGTTCCCCGGCGTGTGTTCTCCTTCCCTGTTAAAGTAAGCAAAACCTTCGGAGCCCAACAATCCCCTAGGGACCTCCTGCTATAGCTTACAAAAAACAAAATTGACATAAAAGAATACCAGCTGGATTTTGATGTTGCAGAAAGAGAAATACACTTTATTAATGTGTAGGGCATTAATAAAATGGACACAAGAGCAATACGCTTCCATGGAGACCACAGAACTTGTGTAATTTGTACATCTGAGCTTGATCAGTTATACAGTTGAACATGCAAATGTGGAAATGGCAACAACAAATAAAAACATTGGCAACCTGCTATTGGCAATTTTGCTGCTGCTCCCCCTCCCCTCCAGTGTGACCCCAACCAAAGGTCAGGGAAGAGAAGGAGGTGTGATCACAGAGGGTAGTCAGATGCAAACACGGGTACATTTAGCAGTAACAATGGTACAATCTTGAGACAATATTACAACAGGGTTGGCACATTTAAATAGGAAGGAGATATTTACATAAAAGCAGAAAGGAGACATTTAAACCAGAATACTATTTATAAATTTAACCAAGATTGCTTGACGCATTTGATTGCTTGACACATTTGACCAGGTGGCAAACAACAGTCAGTTAGTGTGGTAAGTACTTACACAGGAAGATGCAAACCTTAAGACTTGGAATCATCCCCTCCCCACCTTCCTCCTGACCCAATCATGTTGAAGGCCATTCTAGGGTGGCAGGAAGGGAGTCTGCATTTGAATAGCCCTTACCAAATCCTGGAGTACAGTAGTGGTGATAATAGATACAGAAGACAAAGGCAGGTACAGCCTTTAAACCTTCTCTTCAACATTTCAACACTCCCCCCTTTTCTCTTTCTGTGGAGAAAGAACTATTTCTTTAACATACATCTATCCAACCCAAACCTTGTTCCTTTTAAAACTGCTCCATGCCTTTCCTAAACACAATACTTTGTTTCTTTTACAAAATCACTCTAATGCTATAGCCCTTTTCTGTTGCTGCTTTAAACTTTGGTGGGGAGACCTTTTGGCTTAGCCCAAAAAGACTTTCCAGGTGAGTTTAGTTCCTGGGCAGATTAGAATCTAAATTGAGAGATTCAGGTAGGACTTGCCCTTGCACATACTCAGATTTGCATCACAAGATCATTAGGGGAGGGAGACGTCTAGATGTTGATGGCACCAATTCTTAATAGCTCTGGAGTTAGCATTGTCTTGCCTTATTCCTGAGGATCACCTGTGTGACTTCCTCTTTGCAGGATAGCAGCTCATAACTCCCAGGATGAAATCCAAAATGGAGTTAGACCTGTACACATGTAAGGGAAGGAGTGGGTGTTCTTAACACTGTCCCCCCTCGATGGGGTCCATACCTGTTCCTATCACATCCTGGTCTTACCCCTTTACAAGTCCTACATTAGGTGTATCTGGTTACACCTTCATCTGACCATAATGAGCATAGCATCACAAGTATTACCTATAGGGCCAAAATAACCACAATGGGGTACAGACAGAGGTGTTTCTACAGGGATGGCAAAGCTCTAAGTTTTGCAAGAAGCCTTACCTTGTCATGTAAATCCCTCCTCTCCCTTGCTGCTGTAGCCAGTAAGCAACGCCAAGATGTTGCTGTTCCCTGGGAGGATTGGCTAAAACGGTGCAGGAGAAGAGTGATTTCCACTGTAAGGTAAGGCTTCTTGCAAAACTTAGAGCTTTGCCATCCCTGTAGAAACGCCATTGGGTACAGAGCCACATTTAAGAGGCTCTCAACAGTTGGACTTCAGCCAAGAAGTGTTTTCCCACCAAGAATTGCTGCCGGCCACTTTTTACTGTGACCAAAACTTTCACTATTTGCTGGTTACTGTGCTACACTACAAGGGTGGTGTTCTTGCCTAAAGCTTTCAGCTTCTGAAGTTCATACAGTCTATTAAATAAGACAGGTTCCAAAAATAGACTCTTGACTTGTCCCACATCAATTTGAAACCATGCTTTGAAGTGAGTTGCAAAACAGTTTGGAGCAATCCGATTTTTGGACGTAATCGCCAACTATCGCCAACAATGTACAGAAGAGAAGACTCTTTTTATGAAGGAGACCACAAGTCCACAACCCCTGTCTTCTCACTGTGGTTTGGAGACATAGAAATATGACATATAGATTAGACCTTTATTGTCTTGTGGTATATTTGCACAAAGGGTTACGATTCAAGAAAAGATAGTGGTGGCTCCTCGTTTATGGAATAACCGTCCCGTTGAATTAAGAACATTTTCCTCTTTTGACACCTTTCAGCAGGGCCTCAAGTCCTTGTTTTTAGGAAGGCGTTTGAATGAGTAGTTGCCTGGTGTTACTTAATGAAATGGTTGTTAATGTTGGTGAGCTGGTTGTTTTAATCTGTTTTCATTCTGATTTGTTATGTTTTTATTCTGTTTTAATGTTGCTTTTATCTATTTGCTGTGAGTCGCCTTCATCAGCAGGGCAGCTCAGCGCAGGGCAGGGGGAAGTTTTCCCCCTGCACCCGAATAAACCCCAGCCAGCCCTATGGGGCTGCTCGGCTCCATGCCTTCTGTTTTGCAGGCACAGGGGAACGTGCTCAGCAGCGGCCCGAATTGGGGCCGTCCTGATCAGGTGTGGGGTTTAGGATGTGGCACTATGGCCATCGTGCGTCACTGCCCACTGTGCTGCCCAGTTACCCCGGCACACCTCTGGAACCCCCCTGTGAGGTCCTGCACCGACCAAGTGCTGCTGGCACTCAACTGGGACGCGACTGGCGCTGCTGATGGTTGCAGCAGCATCTAAGCACCAACGCTGCTGCTTGCACTGGTCCAGTGCTCGACTCACCAGCACAGATGCACTTAATGGCACATTTGCAACAGCTCTGGAACAGCACAAGAGCATAGCACCGGTGCAACGCAGGTATAGGATTGCGATCTCAATTAAATTAAGCTATATTTAGATGGTTTATTTTTATAGCAGAAAGAGCAGGAAAAAAATCCCACCAGTTTTTATGTTCTATAAAAACATAACCTAGTGTGATTTTCATAGGGGCAAAAATCTTTAACTGTGCACAATTTAGCATAGGAGCAATCCAAAGGAGGGCAGGAGCTGCTTTTAGAGCTAAATGGCAGCAATATGCATGGGGGTTGGGAGCATGCTATTTTTGTTCATATACAGTTCTCTAGTCTGTGTATGGGCTGTGCTGCCTGAGTAGCATAAAGCTTGTTTCATACATGGAAATTGCTAGTTCTAATTAAGGAAGCTCTGAAGTTGTAGCCTGCAATCCTAAACATACTTACTATGGATAAACTCTGTTGAACACAGTGGGACTTTCCACTGGAAATGAAACCTATGCATATCTCCTACGTTTCCTTTTTTTTTTTTTTACATTAATGTCCCATTCATGTTCCAGTGCAAAATCAAAATAGATTATTGAAAATAGTAAATAATTGTCTTTCTGTAAGATAGGCTGCCCACTCCTAATTCCCTCCCTGCATGGCAATATAGCAGTGCCAACGCAGGCAGCTGCAGGGTGCCAACTGGATTGGAACCATAGCAGGCCAAAGGGTTAAATTAGCTCTTCCCAAACTCACCCAGCCAGCAACCCTTTCCAGCACCATAACCCAGAAGTGAATGGTGATAATGCGTTTTTGCGTCACGTGATGACATAACAAGCCACTTACTTCTAGGTTGCGAACATCATAAGGAGTCTGAAAATAGTGATAAGAGGGCCAGGGCAGGCTGGAGGGGTTTTTTGAGAGTGCGGTTTTTGTGTGCAGCATCTCTGCCCACTGTACCAAGCCTCTTTAAAGCTATTTTTGGGCTCATGCCATGGCCTCATTGCTCAACAGCGGGCCTCCCATTATGCCTCTGGAGGATGCCTCGTGACGCCCCAGGGCATCACGACGCACAGATCTGGATCTCCTGAGTTAAATCCTTCTCTCCCCCCTTGGCACTTATTTAGGAAGAAAGTCCAAAAGCATGTGCTTAATGTAGCATATAGCTTGGCACCGACTGCTAATCCTCTGCAGTGTTTTTCAGTGCAATTGATACACCATGCATTGTGCAATGCTGCTATCGAGGTCCTGAGCAATCATGCCTGCAAGTGGTCAGTCGGAAGGACCAGAGTCATTTGCATAGTCCAGGTCAGGGCAAAGTCCCAGCCCAGGACAGCCAGCACATATTTCAGGGAGGAGGAAATTGGGGCAGTGTTACAGGTCAGGCTCCACAGCAGCAAGCAGAAATCAAAGGGGTCAGAGTCAGGCATGAGTATCATTGACAGATCGCCTGATAATCCTTTATTTTGCTAGAAATTACAGGATACTTCTTTCTTTAATTTCACCCCCTCATGTTCCTTCTCTTTGTTGTTTGTTCTGGGCTCATTTGTTTCACAGGATGTGTCCATCCTGGCAGCCCGGTTTGTGAAGTGCTGCAGGTTTCACTTTCAGGGTACATAATCAGCAAGCCAACTTCTTTTGCTCTTTTTGCTGGAACTTCCTCCTCTCCCACACTAATCCCTCCTGTACTTGTAGCCTGAAGAGGCTTTTTTTTTGCTGGGAACAAACTGTTGTTTTTTTTTCCAGGCTTGTTTCTCATCTTTTCAAAATCAATGATTCTGAACTGAACCACGGTGGGGGAATCTCTTGAAGTGAGAACAAGCCATGTTTAAAACAATCTGCTGAGATGGTGGTTGTGGGTGGTTTTTTTTTTTACATCTAAAACAGAATTTTAAAAATATTGCTGTAAGTCTGTAAATGTTCGTTCAATTTAGCAAAAAAGACAGACCAGCACTGAGAACCAGGAGTTCATGCACTATACCCGTGGTTCTCTGACCTTTCACACTGGGACCCACTTTTCAGAATGGTACTTGTGTTGGGACTCACCAAAAGTGATGTCATTAGCCTGGAAGTGATGTTATAGCCAGAAGTGACATCACCAAACAGGAAGTGCCATCATTGTGAAATAATAAAATGATACTCCTGGAATACAAACCAACATTCTTGGCCTGCAGCAATTGCATAACCATGAAACATCCCTGACAGACAGCAAGATTAGGACAAAACATTATGTAAAAACACTAAACTAAAACCAAAATTAAAAAAAAATTTAAATTGTTAACACTTACTGTATAACAGGAAAAGCCAGCAGCTTCCAAGATAGCTATTCCCAGTTTTCCGCGACCCACTGAGAAACACTGTACTATGCAGTTGGGACAGATATGGCCTTTGGGTCACCAAGCATTGTGCCAGGGCTGGCTTTAAGCCAATGTGACCAATGTCGTCACATCGGGCCCTGCGCTTCAGGGGGCCCCACACTAGCAGAGTAAGCATATTGCCTGTGGCTGCAGCTGGGATCTCTATGGGCTGTAAGTCAGTGGGGCGAGCAGAGCAGCTTTATCTTGGTCTCTCCCACCTGCCTCTGCAGCCCAAAATGGGCCACCTGGAAGCAGTTGGCGGTGATGTTACAATATCACCACCAACTACTTCCACATGCCATGCTTTGCACGTAGCTTGAACAGAGCTCTTCTTGGTGAATGGGCTCTCTCTCAGGAATGCCCCACATTGGGCCCCACCACTGCAAGAGCCAGCCTTGCATTGTGCAGTTCTGGTATTGAGGTCCTGAGCAATCATGCTTGCAACTGGTCAGTCATTGCACACCTTGTTCTTAGCGGGGGGGCGGCGTTAAACCTAAACTGATATAATGATTAACTTTGTGTGCAAGTTTGCTGCCTTTGAATCAGATTATACTTGTGATGTGGAGCTGCCATGCCAATAAGGGATGAGGACTCCTGGCTTATGCTTAGCATCCATAACAGATTATTATAGCTATTCATCTGCAGAGACTAATCACAAAGAAAGGTAGATATGCAATGGGGCCTTATTGAAGCATCTTTTGCCTATAATAAGCAGAAGGCAAATTAGCATCAGATAGAAATTAGGAGCTCCCCAGGCCGTTGTTTCTGGTACCCTTTGCAAACAAAATTCTAATGTAATTTGTTGTTCAGTTGCTAAGTCGTGTCCGACTCTTCGCGACCCCATGGACCACAGCACGCCAGGCCTCCCTGTCCTCCACTAGCTTCCGGAGTTCGCCCAATTTCATGTTCTTCGCTTCGGTGACACTGTTTAACCATCTCATCCTCTGCCGCCCCCTTCTCCTTTTGCCTTCAATCTTTCCCAGCATGAGGGTCTTTTCTAAAGAGTCTTCTCTTCTCAGGAGGTGGCCAAAGTACTGGAGCTTCAGCTTCAGGATTTGTCCTTCCAGGGAGCAATCAGGCTTGACTTCCTGGAGGATTGACCAATTGGATCTCCTTGCAGTCCAGGGGACTCTCAAGAGTCTTCTCCAATACCATAATTCAAAAGCATCTATTCTTCAGCGCTCTGCCTTTCTTATGGTCCAGCTCTCACAGCCATACATTGCTACTGGGAAAACCATCGCTTTGACTATGCGAACCTTTGTTGGCAGGGTGATGTCTTGGCTTTTTATTAAGTTGTCTAGGTTCGCCATAGCTTTCTTCCCAAGAAGTAAACATCTTTTAATTTCATGGCTACAGTCACCATCTGTGGTGATCTTGGAGCCCAGGAAAATAAAGTCTGTCACTGCTTCCATTTCTTCCCCTTCTATTTGCCAGGAAGTGATGGGTGTGGTTGCCATGATCTTAGTTTTTTGAGCTTCAAGCCCATTTTTGCACTTTCCTCTTTCACCCTCATCAGAAGGTTCTTTAGGTCTTCCTCACTTTCTGCCATTAGAGTGGTGTCGTCTGCATATCGGAGGTTGTTGATATTTCTCCCAGCAATCTTGATTCCAGCTTGTGAATCATCCAGCCCTGCCTTCCTCATGATGTACTCTGCATATAAGTTAAATAAGCAGGGTGACAGTATACAGCCTTGTCGTACTCCTTTCCCTATTTGAAAACAGTTGGTTGTTCCATGTCCAGTTCTAACTGTTGCTTCCTGACCCACATACAGGTTTCTCAGAAGGCAGATCAGGTGGTCTGGTACTCCTATCTCTTCAAGAACTTGCCACAGTTTGTTGTGATCCACACAATCAAAGGCTTTAGCATAGTCAATGAAGCAGAGGTAGATGTTTTTCTGGAACTCTCTTGCTTTCTCCATGATCCAGCGAATGTTGGCAATTTGATCTCTAGTTCCTCTGCCTCTTCGGAAACCAGCTTGTACATCTGGTAGTTCTCGATTCACATACTGCTGAAGCCTAGCTTATAGGATTTTAAGCATCACCTTGCTAGCATGTGAAATGAGTGCAATGGTGCAGTAGTTTGAACAATCTTTGGCATTGCCCTTCTTTGGCATTGGAATGTAAACTGATCTTTTCCAGTCTTGTGGCCCCTGCTGGGTTTTCCAAATTTGCTGGCATATGGGGTGCAGCACTTTGACAGCATCATCTTTTAAGGTTTTGAGTAACTAAGCTGGAATGTTGTCACCTTCACTAGCTTTGTTGTTAGTGATGCTTTCTAAAGCCCACTTGACTTCACACTCCAGGATTTCAGGTTCGAGAGCTCAGTGACCGCACCATTGTGGTTATCAGGAACATTTAGATTGGCCCTGTATAGTTCCTCTGTGTATTCTTGCCACCTCTTCTTAATCTCATCTGCTTCTGTTAGGTCCTTGCCGTTCTTGTCCTTTATTGTGCCTACCTAAGCATGAAATAGTCCTTTGATATCTCCAGGTTTCTTGAAAAGATCTCTTTCCCATTCTATTGTTTTCCTCTATTTCTTTGCATTGCTCATTTAGGAAGCTTCCTATCTCTCCTTGCTGTTGTCTGGAAATCTGCATTCAATTGGGTATATCTTTCCCTTTCTCCCTTGCTTTTTGCTTCCCTTCTTTCCTCAGCTATTTGTCAAGCCTTGTAAGATAGCCACTTTGCCATCTTCTAATGTAATTAGAGCTGCAAATTTGTATGACTGGCAGCCTGAAGAGAAAGCAAGCAGGAGCACAGGTCAGCTCCTGGATAAGCACAGCCAACAGCTCTGGATAAGGGCAGTAAGGACAAATGTCCTCCCAAATCACTCTGAGAGGAGATTTGATCTTTCTTTTATTGGTTGCATGTGAATATATTGAGCATAAGAAATTGAACAGATAAACGCATGCATGGGAAGCTGGTCCATCTAGTTCAGCATGGCCACACTGGTGAGCGATGGCTCTGCAAGGCTTCAGACAGGAATTTATCTCTGCCCTGCCAGTGCCAGGAGTTGAAGTGGGGAAGCTGAGAAAAGGCATTCCTCCATCACTGCTTCAACCTGGACCTCTTGTGTGTTTGGGAACTGCAAACCTGATTTCTTGGAGGAGGAGGCGTGCAACCTCATCTGGAACACTTGGAGGCCGATTCCTGGATCCTGCTCTCCAACCAACCAAACAGTATTTCCAACTTGCCTGGATTAAGTTTCAATTTATTCTTACTGCATCTGCTCGCTCCCAGCCACCCAGCACCAGGGTCGCGATTGCCTGCTTAGGATCCATTAAAAATAAATACAACTTGGTGCCATTAGCATACTGATGAGTCCTCAGCCTAAGTCTCAGCCCAGGATACTCAGCCTGGGATAGCAACACACAGTGGTTTCAAATAGGTGTTTTGTTTCAAAAGAGAGATAAGAGAGAACCTTCCAGCACATCAAGGTCAGCAGCCAAGAGTAGAGCAGAAGCACCATCTTCTGGGATCTGCCAACTAGGATTGAGTTGAAGCCACCATATAATTTGATGCCCCAACTCCCTCTCTCCTTTCAGGCAACACAGAAAGATATAATGGTTGGGCTATCAAAAGGATAGAGATGGAAAATATGTTATTGGTAAAGTATATTTATTAGATCATTGCTTTTGTTGTTGGTTTTCTGGAAAGTTTATACAAAACTTCTTTTTCTATAAAGGAGAAGCCTGAGTAGCAAATGTCATAATTCAGTATCTCCCCCAGCTCACCTTCCCCTTTTGTTCTGCCTATAATATGTTTGTATTTGATCAAATATAATGAGTCTCAATGAGACTCGGGGCACAATCCAAACCAACTTTCCAGCACTGACATAGCTGTGCCAATGGGGCATGTGTTGCATCCTGCAATGGAGCAGTAGTTACGGAGGCCTCATCAAGATAAGGTAAGGTAAGGTTTGTTCCTTTTATTTACCCCAGGGCTGCATTGCCCTTACCCCAGTGTTGGAAATTTGGTTAGGATTGCACCCACAATGAGACTTCCTCATTCAGTGCTCTTCTCCCTCCTCATTCCACTCCCCTTTTAGTGTTATTCCCCCTCTCTTACTTATTTCATTGTTCAAGCGTGCCCCAGTATCAACTGATTCTGTATCCACAATTTCAATTTTCCATCAATACCTTGGTTGCAAGTACACCTTTTAGAAAGATAGGGGAACATTACATCTTTTTTTTTTTACCTTGTTCCAGCAAAACCACCGATGTTCCCCTTTAAAAAGATCCCCACTATTCACAGTTTCAGGTATCCACAGTTGGGTTTGGAACAGAACCCCAGCAGATACCAGGCCATGCCTGTACAATGAAAACATCCAATACAACATTTTTTTTTAAATGAGACCATCAGAAAAACTCATCTTCAGCCAGCCACACTGCCTTTTTTTTGCTGGTTATAAAATGTTCACGGCATTCAGGTAGCTGGAAATCCAACTAGTACTGCAAACGAGCAGAATAAACTTATGAAACTTCGACTCTTAGCAACAAACTGGTAGTATGTATTTGGTTTCTTTTTCAGGACATTTTTCTGTTTGCAATATAATTTACACAGGAGCTTTTTATCTGCTTTTTTTGTTTTTGGCTTGTTCATTTGTCGTTATTAACCAGGTATGTATCCACCTTCGCTGGAGATGCACTCTATTAACTGGGCATGTATCCACCTTTGGTGGAAAAGAGCTGAAACTACATGCCTATCTCCTTTGTGTTTGGTCATAGCTGGGGTCAGGTGTGAGGTCATAGCTGGGGTCAGGAATGCAAATCTAATCAAGAAGGTTCCATTCAGCTAGTAATGCAATCAGGAGAAACCGACTTTTATCCTGATAGGATAAGTAATTGTGAAATAATAGCAGAAATCTCCAGTTTCCATTGGTATAAATGTGTTCACGTTTTACTTATGTATTTTTGATGACAGATGTAAAAAATGTGTGTTTCAGTGCATTAATAAAGTAGGATGTAAAGAAAGAGAAACAATGTTAGAACCAGGTGGATACATACTGGAGTAGGCGAGTGCGTCTCTAGCAAAGGTGGATACATACCGGGTTAATACCCATTTATTTGCAATTTGTTTGCAGCCAGGCCATGTTTAGTCTACACAGCAACAATGCTACCAGCAATCTGGGCGAATGCTACCAGCAATCTTGATATGAAAAGACAAAAGCTTTTTCTTTGATGAAGCAAATTCACAAGCCAATGATTTAGCA
This sequence comes from Lerista edwardsae, assembly GCA_029204185.1. Classification (NCBI taxonomy): domain Eukaryota; kingdom Metazoa; phylum Chordata; class Lepidosauria; order Squamata; family Scincidae; genus Lerista; species Lerista edwardsae. Next base: position 7,529,786 of record JAJKFI010000016.1, on the reverse strand, counting down.
ATACATGGTGACCTATCTTGGATATTTCGAGGTATGCAAATATGCTAGTGTTTGGAATATGACTTACAACCCAATCCTATGCAGGATTGGGCTGCTGGATGGAGCATTTTGCAACAGTGGAACAGTGAACGTTTTCTGTCACAAAATGGCCGACAACAGCATGCAGAATGCTCTGTGAGCAGTCATTTTTGGAGTGTAGTTGCGAGAAGTGGCAGTGCTCCCTGTCCATTGCTAAACCTGCCATTACATGGCTGCCAAAGCAGATAAGGCAGCAGCCGGAATGGGGAGGAGGCCAACTGTGTGGGAAGGGAGAGGAACAGGGAGGCTGTGGGAGGGAATAGATTCAGCAGCAATGGCACACACCAGATCCTCTCTCCATCAGTAGTCTCCGCACCCCCTTTCTCTCCTAGGACTTGTCCCAGTTCTGTAGCTAGCACAGGTCCAAGGAGACCCATTGTGGAGCAGGAGGCTTATGGAATGGTTAGAGATTTAAATCTCCTTCCCCTCCAGAAACTCCCAGTCCAGTCCCCCCCCCTTGATATAGCATGCTCCTTTTCTGCACAGCTGCACCAATGGACAGGGGAAGGATAGGATTGGGCTCTTAGTTGCCATTGCTCCATAAAATCCCCACTTGACCTGTTTTCCTTTTTTTTTTATCTGTAAAATGTTTACAAATTTTGAATTGCTGCTGTACTCAAATGGAAAAATGGTAATATTTTCAAAATGTTGGGTAAACTGTACAGGCAGGCCCTGTTTTCTATTGATTCGGCATCCACAGTTTCAGTTATCCATCAGTACCATGGATATTGGGATGCCTATTAAAAAGATAGGAGAACATTAAACGAATCTCTTTTTTTACCTTGTTGCAGCAAAACCACTGATGTTCCCCTATCTTTAAAAAGGCATCCCTAGTACCCACAGTTTCAGGTATCCATGGGGGGATCATGGAGTCTGGGACAGAACCCCAGAGAATACCAGGGCATGCCTATAGTTATGCCAGGTAAAATGATTAGTTTCCATGAAGATTATTCTTACAGTGCAGAGTATTTTAGTATCCTCAAATAGCCTGGAGAGGTTAAGCATTATTTTCCCATTTTACACATGGGAAATTGAGACTGAAAGATGGACACAATCCTGCCAGGGAGTCGACCAGTGAATTTTAGTAAGGTTTTTCTCTCTTTCACATCCAATTCACCAAATTGGGTTGTTCCCTTCCAAGGTAGGTGCATGTTTTATTCTGATCTAGATCCGAATCCAACTACATCAAATTCTTATAACCAAATATCAAGAGGATATTCTGTCAGCTCCGATTGGTGATCCAGAGACTTCAGAGCAAGGAGTAGCTCAAAATAAATATAATAGAGATCAGAGATATTTAGCTGCTTTCTAAGTTCTCATTGTCATTTTCATCCGTCAGAGCTGCATAGGTTCTTATATTGTAGTATCTTTTCAAAAACAACAGTGTAGCCTTTTTCAATAGAAAGTCCATTACTATTCCAGGATATCCTTTATGTGTAAATGGGCTATGATATTTTCCAGTGGTTTTTCCACTGTGGGGCAGCATGCAGAAACTATTCATGTATATTCTCTCCTCTGTACAAGCCAGGCAGTGGGAATGTCCAGAGTGTTTTCTGGACTGGACAAGTTTATTCATCTGAAATCCATAATCTCATTTTCACTTCTAAAGATCAAACTGTAGAAACACATGGGATGCAGCATATCTTGATAATATCAGCCTTTAAATACATCCACTACAGTGCACAAATGTATTGAGCATTCTCCCTGCCTGTCCAAAGCAGTGTACATTGCAGATGCAGAAGTAGCCTGAAAATAGGAGGGGGGGAATCTAACACTCTCCTAAAACTTATCTGCCTGGAAGCAATTTTCTTTCACTGCAGGGAAGCAACTATTAAAAACCTGCTGATATTCAGGATGAAGTTGGCAGCTGCCCAAATACCTTTAGGACCAAGAGAATAGGCTGTTACATGCAAATCTTTCATCCTGATTTTTAATTCCTTCCATTATGGAACACAAGGCTGCATACTGAGGATTCCCACATGGAATCCCACATGTAGCTACTGACCCATGGTAGACTCTTGATTTCAGCAGCATTGCAGCTTTATCAGCCCATATTTGAGACCAGAGAGCACTTCAAGCACTCCTAAGCACCTTCTGGTATTATTTTAGAATAGCATTGAACCTGTAGGCAGGTAAATACAGGATGCACGACACAGAGGGAAAGAAACGGTTGCAACAGGAAAAGAGCTTTGCAGAATACTAAAACCTGAAGGCAAGTTCATACATGTGCGTTCTCCACTTGATGACTATATTGGTAAGATGGGTTTGGAGGAATATAGCGAAGGGAGCAGCCAGTTGAAAACAGCCTACTGGCCTAAGGGGAGGTATGATAGGTATCTTCAAGTATCTGAAGGGCCAACACACAGAAGATAGCGAGGGCTAACTTGTTGCGTTCCCAAGGGTGGGGGCCTGGAAGAAATGGGTTCAACTTACTTTTAGGCTTAGCATGATAATGAATTTCCCAAGAGTTGTCTGGCATTAAAACAGTTTGCTTCATGCAGCTGTGGGGTTTTCACTGGAAGTTTTCCATTTCCCTATTGGGGATGCTATTGCAGTTGTCTGCGCTGAGTGGCAGTTGAACCTCTAGACAACCTCCAAGGTCTCTTCCAATTTTAATGTGGTGTGATTCAAGCACTGCAGCCAGAACATTTCAAATACTCCAGAGAGAGCTTTCATATCACCTGACGCTTCCTCACAACTCTTTTAGGTCTATGTCAGCCTCTAAGCACCAAAGCCTGATCTGTATTCAATATATGACATTGTCAGGCCTTGGCCCGAGGCAGTTTGACTAAACGTCAGGGTGACCTGCTGACAAACCACAGCTGCCACAGTTGGTGGTCATATGTCTTCAGTTTCCAGCTGAAAGTGGGTGGAGCTAAATAAGAACATAAGAAGAACCCTACTGGGTCAGACCAAAGACCCATCTAGTCCAGCTTCCTGTATCTCACAGTGGTCCACCAGATGCCTCAGGGAGCATGCAAGACAACCAGATGCTTGTGTCTTGCTGCCATTCCCCTGCATCTGGCATTCTAAGGTAGCCTATTACCCTTGCACCACCTCCAAGGAAGACACCAGACTGAGGTTGGAGTTTAACTTTATTAAACACAAATGTAAATGATGAAACCTACTGAACACCCACCCCTCCCTTCCTCAGTCTGGTTGGCATTGAAGGCAAGTTCAGAGCTATGGAACAGCTACTTTCATGTAAGGGAAGCGTGGATTTGTTGTAATATAAAGTGTTGTGGTTTTGCAGGCCTGCTGGGGCTCATGTAACCAAGGTCCAAAATCTCCAAGACTAAGTATACATTCAGGTACAATATGTACCTGTTGTAACAAGAAGCAGTCCTGGACTTCATGCATGTATTACTTTATAAGCCAGTAGTAGTATTATAGGAGAGAGGTCCCAAGAAAAATAATGTGTTGCTTTGTGTGGCCATGGCAATTGGCAAGAATTGGTGCCACTTAAATACTAATTTGTTTTGTATTAAGGCTGAAAGAAGCTGATTATTTTTAGCGAAAATGTGGCATTCTTTTAGTTACAGTCGGCTGGCAGAGCTAGTTAAATATAGTAGCAAGGGGGGGCGGGAACCAGGCATTAATTATTGTGATGGGGAGAAGAATGGTACAATTACAGAGGGAACAAAATAGACTTGCGCCCAAAAGAATAATACCATATGTGTGCTGCTTACTACTTGGCATCTGTTTGTCTGAGAGCAGCAGCTGTGGAGTGGAGCCCTGATTGCATGGTTTCAAGGGACCGCTTGAATGCAAAAACATCTTGCTTTATGGTAGATACCTGCTTGCCATGCTCCTATCAGCTGGGACTTTGCATAATTGGCTGCAAGTTGTGCTTCATTTTGGAAAACCCCATCATGTTCAGTCAGAAGAAACAGGCCGTATGCCCACTGTATGCTAGCACCAGTTTTGTCTGGTCTCTTTACCTTCCCTTCATTCCTTTCCTCAGATGAGTGAGGAATTTGTGAATTCTGTACAGGTTGGCTTAACTGGTGTTCCATAATCTTTAGAACTGAGGTTCTAAAGCTTCCTGCAGCTTTATCCTGGGCAAACCTTTTTCTGTCTTAATTTCCCTTCCCTTCCACAATGGTCTCCCCTATGTCAAATATTAGTTTGTAAGCTCCTCAGGGCAGAGACCTGGCCTCTTGTGCCAAGAGGGCATGTCCTTATATCTGTCTGACATGCTATATACGAAGATTATGAAAATAAGCATCTCGGTAACATTCCTTGTGGTTGCTGAAGGATTGCCTTTCACCCCCCGTGAATGGGTTGGTGGTATGCTGTGTGTGTTTGGTACAGATCTGTTGAAAATGATGGTATGCTACCTAATGCTTTGTTGAACAATGGGGCATATTAATGGCAATGAGTGTTCTTCATACAGATATTGTGGGAGAAAAAAAATCTGAAACCCAAGAAGTCAGCATATAAATAAGCAGCCTCTCTATAAATGGGAGTAATTCCAGTGCAATTGGGGCCTTCCAATTTTTTTTGTCTGATAAGTTCAGTGCTTATCCATTATAGTTATTTAGTAGAGTAGAGGCATGCCCCTTTATCTGCTGAGATTTTGTCTCAGACCCCTCTGTGGATCCCTGAAACTGTGGATACTATGGATACCGTTTTTAAGATAGGGGAACATTAGTGGTTTTGCAGCAACAAGGTAGAAAAAGTGGTTTAATATTCTCCTTTTTAATAGGCATCCCAGTATCCGTGGTATCCGTGGATAACTGAAACCATGGATACCAAATCAGTGGATCCTGGGGCACGTCTGTACTGGCTATTTTATTTTGGAAATGGAACTCATAGTTCTCAGATTTTGAAAAGTGCTGTTGTGTGAGACTAAAAGTGTCATTTATGTTTGTTTGTGTATGTGTGTGGGGAGATTCTGCAGTATTGTAATAAAAATAGACGCTTCCTTTTTAATTTTTTTTTTAACTTTCTGAGCCTAGAGAGAATGGATGGCGTTCCATGGCTGAAATTAAAACTCAGTCTGGGGATGGGAAAGTGCCTGGGAACCACATGTAAGCTTGTTTGACATTCTTAAACAAAAGGCAGAGTATATGTCATAAAATGTAAAATAAATCATACCACGGAAATGGACTAAATGGATTTATATTGGCCTGGAACCTATCATTCTAACATATGACGCAAACGAAAATCCATCTTTTCACACACAAAAATAAGCGGTAATTCCCTGTGTCAGGGAAGCTTAAAAATGTCCTTTGGAGGGGCATGACACCAACACGCTTTGTCACTTACTGACTGCTTTATTCACATGGGTGCGTTCCAGATAAGTATGTCATTTGTGCAGGACCTCTGTGGAAATTGAAAGGAAAGGTGCTTTTTTTCAGAGTTCTTTCCTTTAGACATAAAAAAATTCTTCCTGTAATTTAACCTGTTAATTATAACTGAACTATAAACTGAAAAGTAAAATAAGGCAGCAGCACTAAGCACAAGTACTTGAAAGTTAATGCTGACAAAATCAACTGAAAGCTTCCTTAAGGGGAAAGACATTTAGGATGGGTGCAGTAATGCAGTGGTAATGCTAAGGGGATGCAGGGGGCAGCAATTGCACTGGGCAACAAGCTTTAGGGGGGAGGCAACAAGCTGAGCTTGACACTAGTGGCCACTGACAAGCTGAGCTTGACACTAGTGGCAACAAGCTGAGCTTGACACTGAGCTTGACACTAGTGGTGAAAATCTTGGTATGCATGATTAATACATCATGCTATATATTATTGGAAAGGTAAATCTATTGCAGAATGCAATAAAAAAAACATTGGAATATCTATATTCTGTCAAAGGTTCTTGCCAATTAACATAGCTATACACATATCCTATGCACTTTTCTACCACTTATACCCCATCCATTTATTTCATTCAACAAACATATATTTCTTCATATATTTCTTCCACAATGTATTATTTTCTTATCACCACTCCATTGTTGTTGTGTTGGTAGTAAATATACAGAGTCATTTCCAAGGCTGTCATACAAGGCTGTCATACAATCATACAATTATTCAAATACACACGTGCAGCCCTGAAACTTGTGATAAATTTGGGCTGCAGTCCTTTATGTAGGAGTAAGTCCCAATGAAACCGGTTATACCGATTTGTTGCCAAAAACTGGGCAACAAGTTTTTAGTGAGGACACTGTATGCCGATTTCGAAGAGAACATATAGCCTCTGACTTTTTTAAAAAATTGGAAATAACTTAAATGACTGGAGATTACTTGCTTTAATAAACTACCCCAGTTAGGCACCTATCTACCACCCAACTGTCCTACAGCGCACAATCCTAACCAACTTTCCAGCACTAAATCAGCTGTTCCAATGGGACATATTCTGCAGCGGTGTAATAGTCACAGAGGCCTTGTCAGGGTAGGGGAATGTTTGTTCCCTTATGTTGGATCTTTCCATCTCAGTAAAAAGTGTTCCTGTTGGTATGAAATTTTACTCCACTGTCCACTGACTCAGCCAAATGTGAGGCAAATGGCTTTGAAGGCAGATAGTTGATCTGTGTGAATGTCATATAAGGACACAGTTGGGAGGAGGAGAAAACCCCTTATCCTCCCGCAAAAGCTTTCCCATAGTAAAAGCCCTTGGGCAAGGAAACATAGTAAGCAGACATTCCCAGAATGACAGAGAGCATTTTTTGCAGCCCAGTAGCTATGGTTCAGAATCACACTCTGCTGGTATTGTCAGAAGCTAAAATAGTGAAGTTACAGCATTACTCTTGGGACAATGTATACCCCAAATAACACCCACTAGAGTTTACAAAACTACCTGGATTCAGTCTTCCAATTGGTGATTTCATTCTTGTGAACCTAACACCAAGTTCTGGCACAGAAGCATTTAAAATAGGGAATGGTCCCATTTGTATGCATCACAACCTCTTGTCTGTGTTGCCATATTGTTGCTCCTTGTTGTAAAACTGTGCTTCTGGCCCAGGGGCATGGAAGGAGGTTCTAAAAATTGAAATGGAGAGAAATTGGGGGTCAAGCATACAAACTGTCCGCAATCCTCTGAGTTGTGGTCCAGGCCTTCATTGTGTGCCCACATGTTTCATTAGTTAATATTACTTACAAACTGGACCTAATTTTTAAGTAGCTCAGCCCTGCAAGATTCCAGTGCACTATTTGGGTAAAAGATAAATCCGGGCTACAGTCCAATAAGTCAACTCTTGTTATCCACTAGGATTACGTTCCTGGAAAACCTAGTGGATACTGAATAAGCGGATACTGAGGGCGCAATCCTAACCTGGAGTTAGGCAGGCATAGTTAGGCCAGCAAAGTGTGGCCGGCAGAAGGGTCACTGTAAAGTATGTATGGAACACACTTGGAGTCAGAGAGGCCAGGACAACAGACATGCCCCATCATCCCTGACTCCAAGAGTGGTCCAAACACGCTTTACAGTGGCCCCCGTGCCAGCCAAACTTTGCTGGCCTAACTGTGCCAACCTAACTCCAGGTTAGGATTGCGCTCTCAGAATCACTGAGCCTATGCAAAAAATGGGTTAAGGTTCCAGAGGACCCTCTTTACCATACACTCTATGAACTTTATGAACCTGAATCTTACCTTGAAGTCTACAGGGCTGGATGATAGCAAGGGCTTATCAACATCTCCAACATCTGATGCTTCCTTTTCTGTGGAGTTAGGCTGGCTCGTTGAAGGCTGCTGACCCAACAACGAAGCCTCAGAGTCCAGAGTGGGGAGGAGGTTGCTTTGTGCTTCTTTTTCCTCTATCCGTCTCTTGCTTGCCCCAGGTAGCCAGAGCAGCCCTCTTGTAGCCTTCCAGAGACCTCTTATCATCAATTGCCAGGGTCGTGAAGGTTCAGCTGGAGTCTTTGAGATGGTGCCCAAGATGGTGCGGCAAGTCTGGAAGTGGACACAAATGTGTCTGACAATTCTCTGCGGGCCAAAACCAATACCCATTTGATGTGGAAAATTGACCCAATCCAGACAACTTACTAAAAACAAGGAGTATAACTAGCTGGATGCAATTTTCACAATCCCTTCCCCCATTGGCTTATACTGTCTCTTGCTCTCCCTCCTGCATGGCATCAGTGCTGCCTTCCGTTCACATGGAGGCCACTGTCTCTCTCCACTTTCTCCTGCAACCAATCGCCCCTGCCAATATCTGCACTAAGTCCCACCTCCACCCTGCCTGCACTGGCACAGTATTCACAGATTTCAAGAATAGTATTGCGGATAACGAGAGGTAGGTGGAAATTCTGTCCCTCGCAGGTAACAAATTCACATATAAAGAAAACTGACTGTATTTAACTGGGAGTAACTCCTATTGAATTCAATGGGGCTTCTCAGTAGGCAGGCATAGGATTGTGCTGCAGGTGTTTGAAGCTTAATTGCCTTGCTTTATCTGTCTTACTCATTCTCCAGTCAGGTGGGGGTAGAGTGAGCAAGCTTGAAGCCTTTCTGTTTAGACAAATAGATCATCTGGCTGCTTGCCCTGGGTGGAGCATCAGGAAGAAAAGCAGTGATGGTGAAGGTTGTCACTAGATCACTATGTCCAGTTTGTGGGTTCTTTTTGTCTGATAACAGGTGACGTTTCTGTTGATGGAATTAGAATTAGATGAAGAGTGTTGTGTGTGTGCTTTTTACTGAGATTTTTTGGCAGGCAGATGTGCCGGATTATAGCGCATGTGCACATCAAAATTAGTTTCCACTCCTAGATTGCTTCACAAGCAAGTAGATTGCCAAACCGCTGTGAGATGCTAATCCTTTATGAGGTCCACGCTGAGGTTGCCTGTATAATTTCACAGCATGCAATCCAGGGTGTGTATTCATTGCCAGGGACGTGTCTTGAAACCCTGAAGCCACCACCCAGGCTGGACCAACCGCATGTCAGAGAAGGAACCCTAAAGTATCTGTGCCTGCCTCTTCAAGTTCTGCTCTGGCCCATATAGGGATTGCCAGTAAAATATTGCCAAAGGTATATATATCGGCAAACCCTAGATGAGATCAGACATAGCCTTCCTGATTGTGAATCTATCAAGAGGAGATAAAGGAACAAGGGAAGGGAATTTATGAAATGACATTATTCTGGATTCATGCTCCATTGGTTAAAATGCAAGAAAAGCATAAGCTTATATGCTAGGTGCATATAAATGGTTCCAGGGCTGTTCAGGTTGGGTACAAATAGGGGCAATGACTTTCTCCTGTCATCATCTGGTATTCAGAGATGTATGCTGTCTCTGAATGTAGAGACTTCCAGCTCAGTTCTGTTTTCCAGCCCCAATGCAACTCCAAGCTAAGGGAGCAAATGTTCCTTACCTTGAGGAGGACTTCAAGACTGTTCTCTCACTGCAGGACGCAGTGCATGCCCTATTGGCATGGCTGCATTAGTGATAGAAAGTTGGATAGGATTGGGCTCTGCATTTGACCAACATGGCCATTAACCATCGATAGAACTATGGTATATTGTCCATCCAATGTGTCTAATCACTTTTTCCTACCATCATTCATGACAAACTCTATGATCATGTGACTTACACAAGTTAATTTCCCTTGTGTGAAAAAGGACTTTGTTTTCCCTATCTTAAATTTATTGCTTTTCTGATTCTTTGGGTGACCTCTGAGTTCTGCTAGTACGTAAGAGGAAATAGCTCTCGCTCTCTGTAACATGCATAATTTTTAAAAACTCTGTCATGTTTCTCTTGGTTCTTTACCTTTGACGTAAGGAGCCTCCAAACCTTTTCTCTTAGAGAAGGAGCCTTTTTTTTGTACTTTTTTCAGTTCATTGTGCCTTCTTACAATGAGGCAACCAAAATGTATGTAGTAGTCCAAATGTGTATGAAGGCATTATGATAATGAAGATTTTTACTTTTAGACTCTGTACTAGTCATTCTTTGTGATTTTTTTTGAAAAATCCAGTATAACTCCCTAGATCTCTTTCCAGATGAGCCATAACAAATTTAGATTTTATTTTTTTTACTGTTCTTGCAAAATTGGGATTTTTTTTGCCCCAATGCATAACTTTTTACACTTGCTGATCTTGGGTCTTCTTTGCCATTTTGTTGCTTTTTCTGTCAGTAAGGAAAAGTTCTTCTATAGCAGTAGTTCCCAATCTTTTTTGTACCGGGACCCCTTCTTTAGTTATGACAACCTGTGGGGACCCCCCCCCCAGGGCCAGAACTGATGTCATTAAGCAGGAAGTGAAGTCATTGTTTTTAATAAATCACACTTTTTGACAGCACATCCTTTTAAAAATGTTCTGAATGCTTTATCTCTGAGCGATGTTTGAGTTTTGAATTCACTGATTGATTCAGCACTGAGGACAACATTGCACAGAATGTATTGTGGCTTCTCTATGCCATTCCTGATCAAGGTGATAAAGCCAAATTTTAGGCAGTCTTTCTACGTTTCTTTTGCCTGTATGCTGAGACTCACCTAGGCATGCACATGGAAGGCAGGAAAGAGATCTGGGAGAGACTTCATCACACACATACGCACACACCAAGATGATCCTAAAGCAAGGTAAGGCCAATTTCCCTCACAGACACAAGAATTGAGCAATGGCTGTTTAATCAGGAAGCCTCTCGTAGCCAAAATGAAGCTTCCACGATGGTGGTACCCAGCTTATTAAGACGGCTGTCCCAAGCTGTTCGTGACCCCCTGAAAATCAGTTCACAAACCCCTTGGGGCTCCGACCCCCAGGTTGGGAACCACTGTTCTAGAGTGATTCACAGTCTGCTTGGGATATCGCCCCCCTGAATGCCTTGCTGTCATCAGAAAACTTTCCAGTTCCGGGGTAAGGGTAATGCAGCTTCGAGGTAATGGAACAAACATTGTCACCTTGAGGAGGCCTCTGAGGCTATTTCATTGCAGAATGCAGAACATGCCCCATTGGCACAGCTATTTCAGTGCTGGAAAGTTGGTTAGAGTTGAGCCCTAAATAGCACAGGACCTCAGTCTTTTTCTGCAATGGCATCAGCAAGGGGGCATGAAGGGTGCAGGTGACATCAAAATGACAGTTCACCACCTGCAAGGTTCCCCAAGCAGTCTGCTTGGCTCCACACTGCATTCTGTGCTGTCCAATGCCGGGGTCATAGCACTGCCAGCTACCATAGGTAGTGCCCCAGCATGCCTTGTGTTATGCTGGCTGAGGTGCTAAGCCGTGGAGGAAGCCAGCCTGCATAAAACATGGTATGCTGGGGCACTACCTAGCAGCCAGCCACACGTCAACACTTAAAATCAGGCAGTGCAGATGGCGATTTGGAGCCTAATGGGCAGCTTGGGGGCCTTTGCGAGACAATAGCCTGGAAGGGGCAGGGCCAGCTGCCACACAAACTCAGTGACTCCAAACCTAGGGATACTGCTGCTTTTCTGAATTCCCCTATATTCTTAGGTGATGCAAATGACCTTTTCCATTGTTGTAAAAAGGTAAAGGTTTCCCCACGACCGAATGGTCTAGTCGTGACTGACTGTAGGAGGCGGTACTCATCTCCGTTTCAAAGCCTGTAGAGCCGGCGTTTTGTCCGAGGACAAGCTTCCGTGGTCATGTGGCTGGCATGACTCTACGCCATAGCGCATGGAACGCCGTTCCCTTCCCACCGAAGTGGTCCCTATTTATCTACTTGCATTTAGGTGCTTTCAAACTGCTAGGTTGGCAGGAGCAGGGACAAGCAACGGGAGCTCACTCCGTTGTGCAGTCTTGATCTCCCAACCTTCCAGTTGGAAAGCCCAGCAACAGTGGATTAGCCCGCTGCGCCACCCTGTCCCTTCTTCCATTGTTGTATCAAGCCTCAAATTTGTAAGTTTCATAAGTGCCTTAATTGCTGGCATTCAGATATCCAAGCACAGGTGTTCTCACTTTTGCATGCTGTTACTCAATTCCTAGGTTTGTCTATGGGCTTCTGTTTTATTGATGGCTTTGCCTAATTGTGTTGATGCTGTTTTGGTAGATTTTCATTGCATTTACTCTGGGTTTATGTGTATTATAGCTGATCACTTATTAATTCAATAACTAGGAATAGACAAACTGCTGCTTCAGTCTCCTTACTCCTTCAGCCAGACTTTGGAGCTTTAGTAGCCTTTGAATATTTTGTGTGACTCTTGTCAAAATTTGAAATAGGCAGAGTTCTTTAAAAAAAAGAAAACTGTCTTTTAACAAGACTATTACTTTATTATTGCTGGGTGGCGCACTTTTGATGGTCAAGAATCTTTGGGATGTTGTGTAATGAAACATACTTGTATACTGCAAGCACTGTCTGCCCTTCTCTGCACAAAGATGAAAGCATGATTTAATCGTTGCACTGTGAAGGCCTGACATCTAGCACAGTCAATTCTTCAGGTGCCACTCTCTTCTCCCTTCAAAAGTTAATAGTCAATAGAAAATGGCCACTAATCAGTATTCCACCCTGGACTCCAAGTAAATGACCTCTAATTGCCTTTTAGATATTGTATACCAAAGGGTTCTTGACCTCTGATTAAGCAGGAAAGTTTCATTCCCATTTGCTGCTGAACTGCAAAGTTTTAGTGAGAACCAGTCCTCCGTAGAGTCAGGTGGGCTCCTCTTGGTCCTTGTTTGGAATGCAACAAAGATAAACAGTCCTTTGAACAAAAGGATACTATTATATGTGGTCAGAGAAATTCTGGGCCAGGCTTGCAGCTGAGTTCGTATGCTGGTTCCTGACTCTGCTATTGACCTCAGTGAGGCATAGGAGGTTGCCTAATACTTAGTTGAGCCACTGGTCCATCTAAGTTGCCATTGTCTGCTCTGACGAGCAGCAGCTCTCCAGGGTTTCAGAGAGGGGACTATCTCAGCCCTAGGTGGAGATGCCAGGGTTTAAACACAGGACCTTCTCCTTGCAAAGAGGTGATTAGCTACTGAGCTGCAGATCTTCCCCAAGGATATATCCTAGGCTCAGCCTGTGCTGGTGGGCTTCTGGCTAAGAGACAAGATAAGTGGCAGGACCAGATAAGTGTGATTCACAGTAATCAGGTTCATTGCTTGAGATAATCCACTGTCCCCCAAAGCCCACCAAGAATAAGGCAAGATATGGGAGTTGAGGACTATTTCCAATCTTGTTTGACACACATGTTAGGAAGTTGATGCATATTTTGTTCTATGCAATGCTTACATATAAGCCCAGCATCAGTAACTGATCAGGGGATGAATTTTATGCCTCAGCAGAAACTCTGATATGTTTGTGATGGATTTAGTCAGTTTATGGAATATATTCTGCATCTCCTCGGGAAGCCCAATCCTGAACTGCCTGATGCTCAGAGAAGCAGCAGTACCAAAATGGCTACCACTGCATTTTGCAGGTGCTGCAGGAGCCACCAGAGTTTCCTTGGGACAGGGACATCCGTCCCTTTCCCTTCCCCGAGGTAAGCTGTGGGCCCCGCAATGAGTCTATTCAAGTCTGCGCTGTCTATTTTGCTGGCACAGATTTGAGAACCCTCGTATCAAGCATCCAAGCCCAACATGGGGGTTTAGGCTGCAGTGGCGGAGGCAACTGCCAGTCCAACCCCTCTCCCAAGTCAGCTCCTCCCTCCCCCATGCCCTCCCCTGCCGTGAAAAGGTGCTCCACTGGCCCGCAGTTGCACTTACCATGGTTGGCAGTACAGTGACCACTCCATTGTGCTGAGCTCAGTGCACCAGCGCTGGCTCCTGTGAAGTGCCGCGAGCGTGCTTTATAGTGCATTTGCGACACTTTTAGTTGGCGATACTTGTGTATCACCAACATTTTGGGTCTCAGGATTGGGCCCTTAACCAATGCCTGATGTCCTGTGCTGAATCCACACTTGAAATCCAGCGCCCACTATGGAATTGAACTAACTGTTGGAAAATCTGGTTCTACATGGCAATTTTTTGGAAAACCTGTATGAATTCATCTGTTTAGCTGGAGAACTGTTTTTTCTTGTGTGGATACCATTTCATTTTTGTTTCTATGTGAAAACAATCAAATCCTATTTTGAAATTCAGAATACAACCCTCTAACTACAGTGGGGCCTTCTTCAAAGCAATTGTGCCTAGCATTGCAACTTGAAATATACTTGCCAGATAGTAAATCCCACTGAACTTACTGTGACTGACTTCTGGGTACACTTGCATAAGATCAAGCTATCTTTTTCATAGATGCACTTTTTCTATATAATAATATGGCTGTGAATGCCAGTTTGAATCACAGCAAATGGTAGAAGATTACTTGTATAGATACATGTCTTTAGGCACTTAGTTGTAATAAAGGCATAAGCTCAAATCACCTTTAATTTCAGAATATGTGCATTTGGAAAGTTCTGCTCACATTCAACTGGGTATCACCACTGGTTCATAGGATGTGTTTCTGTCAACAGAGGATGAAGGTTGCCACCTGGACTGACTTCTTTCAGAAACAACCACTTCCTTCCCCCTTACCCGTTGGCCAGGAAGATGAGCCGAAGGAGAACTTGGTTAACTGCCACTATAAAATCTTCCCACTCTAACATGATGCCAAAGCAAGAGTCGGCCTTGCAAAAACTCATAAAATTGTGTTTTTCTTTTGTTCAACTAACATTTTCAGAACTGTAGTTCTTTATCTCTCTTCCCAAAATCACTAAACTTAAAAATACCACTCTTCTGAAGTCAATGTTTCATTGGAAGTTATATGATCCCTACTTTCAAATGGGTGTTATAGTGCTTTTGTCTACTACTAATAATAGAGGCAATAATTAAAGAATCCACCTGCGGTTCCAGCTCTCCCCAAGTCAATCCTTCTTCTGTTGTCCTATTATTGCTTTACCAGTCAAGCTGGATGGCAGAGAAAATTCCTCTTCTCTTTCACAGGCACAGAAACAGCTTTGCTCTGCTGATAAGATCGGAGCATGTTTGCTCCTAGCCAGCATCTAGAGACTAATAAACCCAGTTTCTCAGATTCTTCATGCTGTAGCTTGATAAGAAGCAAACTGGAAGTGCTATGGGAGTTCTGCAATTGGAAGGTGCAATGTCTCTTTTTGAAAAGCAGCTGCAGTCACTGTGAATGGGAGGGTGACTTGGACTGGAGCCAGGGCATGGAGGGCATATTTGTTTTTTTTTTAACCCTCTGTCCTGTGCCAATTGAATTCTATCATCAGTTGAATTCCAGCATATCCCCTCCTCACAGCTACTAGTCTTAGCTGTGGAGTTGAAAGTTTACTAGCATATCTTTTGTGTCCCTACATTTTCTATTCTGTAGCAAAGAGCAGCTGGGAAAGGTTTGGACTATCATGGTGGAAGGCATTAGAACTTCCCTCTACCTTACCTGTGCAGTGACACAATACAATCCAAATCACTTCCTGGATGCTTTACAAATAGGAAGATAAGAAAGCCAAAGACCCACCCAATCCAACCTTGTGCTTCCCACTGTGGTCCACCAGCTTGTGGGAAGCCCGCAAGCAGAAGAAAAAGGTGTCAGAACTATTTCTTCCTGCAACTGGAATTCAAAGGTACACTGCTATGGAATGTAGAAGTAGCATCCGGGCTGGTGTTATCAATAGGCTGACTTGGCAGCCGCCTACAGTGCAGAACCCAGAGGAGTGCGGGACTGACCTTGGAGGGGCTCAGTTTTATACAGGTTAGCTTTTTTAACCCATGTGAAAAATGTGACAATTTTTTAAAAAAGATAAATACCACAACCGTGCTTTGGAATAATTAACTATAAAGTCTTATGAAAAAATGTCTTTTTAAAAATCTATTGAAATGTTTTTATTTTTATTTTTGAAATTTAGTGTTTTTTTGGCTATGGAAAAAGTCTTATTCTTCGTTGGTAACATGTGGTATTTACAGCTGGATTCAGTGCATCATTTTGTCTTCAAGTGAATAATAGCATGTTTGTGCAATTTCTGCATAACTTTTGTTCTTCTGTTTTATCAATTTATGATATTTGGGTTTTATATTTTGAAGAAATTGAAGTTGGCAATTTTGGTGGTGCGTGCGTGCAAGTAGTTAGCCTTGCCTATAGCACAAAATAGCCTGGCATTGGCTTTGGGTAGCATCAGTTGTGGGCAGGGGCGGAGGGAGGGTGTCGCCAGGGGTGGCGGCAGCCATGGGTGCCGGCAGTGGGGAGGCGCTGGCAGCGGCGAGGCAGCATCGCACGGAGGAGTCAGTGTGCTTTTTGGCCCGCCCTGGCGCTCGTTTTGCTCCAAAATGGAGCGATTCCGGGTGCAGGGAGGCATGGCGGGCTGACGCACGAAGGCATGGCGACGTGCCGGGGGCATGGCTTTGTTGCCCTGCCATGGGCGCGATCGCAGCCCCGTTCGTCACTGGTTGTGGGTTCCAATTATGAAACTCTGACATCCTGTGCAGTATGACTCTGCATCAATGATCCAAGGATGGATGAGGTTAGTCTTTGCAAATAGGAGCAGGCTTGATTCCCAGTGTCAAGAACCAGCAAGGTTAGGAAGAAGCTTCCATCTTAATGGTATAACCAAATGCACTCTTCTGCTTTACTACTGAAATGAGAGGCAAAACTTGCCTTCCACACTGGTAAGGGATGGTCCAACCCCCCTGACAAGGATCTTGCAGGGGTTACAATGAGTTTCTGTGTATATGAACATGCCCAGGGATTAATGCAAGATTTTCTTACCAACGCACATACACCTCCCTTTGTAGTGCTACAATTTTATATTTGTGTTTATTTTTTATTTATGTTGGTAGTAAAGGATGCATATTTAAATCGGAGCACTTTCAGGAGATGTGGTAGTGCTGCGGGTTAAACTGCTGAGCTGAGCTTGTTGACTGAAAGGTTGGCAATTCGAGACCACGTGACGGAATGAGCTCTCATTGCTTGTCCAAGCTCCTGCCAACCTAGCAGTTTGAAAGCATGTAAAAATGTGAGTAGATAGATACCACTTCGGTGGGAAGGTAACGACGTTCCGTGTGCCATGGCGTATAGTCATGCCAGCCACATGACCACAGAAGCTTGTCCTCAGACAAAACGCCGGCTCTTCAGCTTAGAAACGGAGATGAGCACCGCCCCCTACAGTCGGTCATGACTAGACCATTTGGTCATGGGGAAACCTTTACCTTTTACTTTCTTGAAGTGCTGCAGATTCTATCTTTTTGTGCAAAATGATCACTAAATTTCTTGTAAGAAGATATAAAGGTTTCACTCATAATAGATGTTTCTGA
This sequence comes from Lerista edwardsae, assembly GCA_029204185.1. Classification (NCBI taxonomy): domain Eukaryota; kingdom Metazoa; phylum Chordata; class Lepidosauria; order Squamata; family Scincidae; genus Lerista; species Lerista edwardsae. Next base: position 7,512,581 of record JAJKFI010000016.1, on the reverse strand, counting down.
GTAATATGCAGACTTAGGTGCCCTCACAGAGCCCTAGCTTTTCAAGACCTTGCAAATCTGCTTGTATTTTAAACCCTTCCAAAAAAAAAAGGAAAAAAAAGTCCCACTCTTTTTGAAGGTGAGTCATACATTCCATACGTTCTGCTGCCAAACTGGTAAACCACAGAGACAACATATGAGGCAGGAAACTGAAACAAGTATTCCCTTGAAGTCAGACTCTGCATTATGGTGCATGAGAGTGCAACTGAAGGTTTGAATTAGTGTGTTTGCTTTAATGAGGAATAGACTACTTTCCATTTTGGCAACATAAAAAGAAATTGAAAATAGCAAGAAAGACTTATTTGCAATATACAAACAATAAAGTTATGAATCCCACATAAACTGTTATTTAGAGACTAGAATTTCTGTACTTATTAGCTTAGAACTTCAACCCCTGCTTTTGGGGTACTATTGACCATTTTAAGTCATTATAACCTGTGGGTGAGCCAATTTCAGGTGGGTTGCGTAGCACCTAGAGCAACCATCGTTGCAAATATGGGAAAATGGGACACTCGAAAGGAGAAGGGCTGTGTAGTTATTTTGCTTGTGTCAAGGTTATAAATTGGCTTTTTTTCCTTTCTGATTCACTTTGCTATTCGAAAATGGTCCAGAAATAACCCAATTTATTGCCGCATTCTCAGGAAAGCAGCAGGCTCTGGCGTCCTGATGCCAGCACTTCTGGCGGGTCCAGGGCAGACTGTCATTCTAAAAAGTGGGTCCTGGTGCTAAAATGTTTGAGGACTTCTGCCCTAGACTATCCTTGGGTATGCCTACTGTTTTCATATTCAGTAGGCAGACATTCCACAACATGTTCTGATTATTCATGTGCTTTTCTCTCCTACCCTGGTCCTTAATAGTACGTTTAGTGTTGATGGTGAAGGGTGGTGAAAGCTTTGCAAGTCTTGATAATGGCAGACCAAACCAGTGTGGGAGAAGACCAGGAAACTGCTTTCACATAGCACTTCCTGATAGACCTGGTGAAAACCGTGCAGAGATACGGTTTGTCAATCTGAAAATAAATATCTTTGAGGACTGAGTCCTTCTTTTGCCATGCTACTGTCGCAAGGTGAGCTCTTCTGGGGAAGGGGGGTTCTTCCCCTTTCCTTAGGAAAATATATGAGTGTTTTATAGTATACAGAGTATACAGAGCAGAGTATACAGAGTTGTATAGTATACAGAGCAATAGCTAACTTTTTTTACTCACAGTAGATTTGGAAGTGGAGAGCGTGTAACAAATAACTCGCATTTAGTCTTTGTGATGCTCACATCTCTTTAGGATGGTGTGCTCACATATGTGCATAAACACCCCTATCTATATGTTGTTCTGTAAACTCTTTTTATTGTCAAACGTCATACTTCAGAAAGTAAACTACATTTGAGGGAGTTGTTTCCTATTTTATTCTGGTCAGCATAGTTTTGGGCTGTACAATCTATTCTCTAAATTGTTACTTTCATCTGACAGGCATGGGTGTTCGTTTTAATCCAGAGCAAGGTTAGAGCTTTCTTAGAAAGTATTAATGTTAAACAGCTGGAAAAGAGCTGGAAAAGATGCAGAAGAGAGCGATGAAAATGATTACGGGGCTGGGGCACCTCCCTTATGAAGAAAGACTGCAGTATTTGGGGCTCTTCAGTCTAGAAAAAAGGCGCCTGAGGGGGGACATAATTGAGACACACAAAATTATGCACGGAAGGGATAGAGTTGATAGAGGGATGTTCTTTTCCCTCTCTCATAACAGCAGAACCAGGAGACATCCACTAAAACTGAGTGTTGGGAGAATGAAAACAGATAAAAGGAAATACAAAAGTATTTCCAGCGGGTAATTTGTGGAACTCTTTGCCACAGGAGGTGGTGATGGGATCTGACCTAGATGCCTTTAAAAGGGGATTGGACAGATTTCTGAAGGAAAAGTCCTCGTGGGCTGTTGGCCATGATGGGTTGTGCAACCTCCTTACATTACCCCTGCTAACTGGGCAAGAGGCACTTTTTCAAGTGGTGTTCCTCTTATATTTAGCAGGAGGAGAATAATTGTCCCTCTTCACCCCTGCACAGTCTTTCTAGTGGCTGTTGCTGGTGGTCTGCCTTTTTTTTAGATTGGGACAGGGAGCCATTTAATTTTATTATTACTATTTGCCTGTAAACCGCTTTGTGAACTTGGTGTTGAAAAGCAGTATATAAGTACCTGTTGATTGATTGATTGATTGATTGATTGATTAGTAGTAGGCTATTTCAGAGTGCCGGGTGCAAGGGAGTAGCAACAGGATGCAAGCATCTTGTTGTCTCGTGCGCTCCCTGGGGTTCCTGGTGGGCTGCTGTGAGATACAGGAAGCTGGACTATTTGGGCCTTTCCAGCAGGGCTCTTCTTATGTTCTTAATACTTGCATTCTGCAAGATGCAGCAATCCTTTATGTGAAGGACAATGCAAAACTTTTATGCCATTGTTTCTGAAACTGTGGGTCAGAACCTACTTGGTGGGTTGCAACCTGATGTCAGGTGGGTCCCAGAAAGTTAGGAGTAGCCATCTTGGAAGCTGTAGATCCAAGATGATTCCTTTTGCCGAGACCAAGGTTTGAATTTTCAAGTGAGGGTTTTTTTTAATTTTGTTTTTAGGTTCAGTGCTTTTATATAATAATTTGTCCTAATCTTGCTATTTGTCAGGGATGTTTCACAGCTGTGCAATTGCTGCAGTCCAAGAATGCCAGTTTGCATTCTAGGAGTGTCCTTTTATTATGTCACAGTGATGTCACTTTTTGCTTGATGTCATTTCTGGTTATGACATCACTTCCAGGTTAATGACATCACAAATCCTGGCATGAGTGCCATTCTAAAAAGTGGGTCCCTGTCTAAAAAGTTTGAGAACCATGGATTTAGGGTTTATGAGCACCTCAAAGTCAAAATTAGTGGATTGTTGTCATCTAGAGAAGAGATTGTTGTTGAATATTTCACTTTATGTTGTCCTCTTCTTCTGGGCTACCTAGAATGGGGAGCACCATTGCTGCCTGCAGCACAGAGAGCTTGTTCAATGTTCACCATCGTTGCACAGACTAGGATGGAATGGGGATGTGGGAAGAGTGAGGTGGAGGTGGGCATGAGATTGACTGCTGGGCTGGATGGCGCTGCCTCTGGTGGTGCAACTATACAGCTCAGATAATTTAATTCCTACCATTATTGAGACCCTAATCCTATGCAGATCTACTCAAAAAGCAAGTTCTATTATAGTCAATGGGGGATTACTCCCAGGCAAGTATGGATAGGCTTGCAACTTCAGTTTATTTGTTACAACTATACTGTATAGTTGTAGTATATAAAAATGAGATTTATTTGCTTGGTGCTGCTGATTTTCCTGAAGTGGGCAGCTTCAGAGAAGTGTTGGTGAGCTCTTGGGTACAGTCAGAATCGGTGCAGATCTGCAGCCTTTGCTGTTGTCACCTCAAAAACAACACCTGAGATCATCTTTCCATGTTAGATAACTTGGCACGCAGTGCTTGATCCTCTTTCCCCCAATTTAGATTTAACTGGTCTGCATTTTCTGTAGTGTAGTGAAATTGGATTTGATTCCAGGCAACTAAAAGGACCCAGGGTTTCAGCTGATGCAATTGAGCATGCTCAGTAGTATTAAGTATACAAACTTGCCATGTGTATGTAAAATATTGCTGTACTGGCACCTTGCGCTGTTGCATGCCTGTAATATCACTGATCTGGGGTTGATATATTGTTCCCCTTACTCTGCGGCTTTTATTGATATCTCTGTAAGTGGAAGCACTCCAATTTTACTCCAATGTTCTCAGTCATTGTTGGCACTGCAAATCTAAATGTTGGTTAGTGTTCCTCATAAGTTCATTTCTATGGCTTTAGGCATCCTTCATCCGAGGGAGTCAAGTCTGATGCTGGATATAATTCCTTAATTATTTTAGGCATTTCCATGCTTTCTCATCCTCTTATGGGACTCCTTTCATGATCAAACTCATCACTCCTGTTGCTGTAGCATTTGTGTTAAATACCACAGATGAGCCCTCAGGGCTACAAGGAGAGGGGCTGCTGTTGATATGCAAGAGCTTTAATGAAATGGAAGTAAGCTCCATGTGCATTAATAGATTGTGGGGGAGCTGGCACTGTTATGTAATAGACAATAACACATTAGCAGAGAATTGAAGTATTGTGTCAGTTAGAGATTGCTATGGTGAACTTGCAATTGGGCTTAAACAGGCTTTCTCAGAAACCTGCTGCACAGCACTTAATGTAAGTGGCAAAGTGACATAAATGCAAATGGAAGTGCTATTTTAAAATTGTTTACCTCTGAGGCCATAGATGACTGATTCTCCTGGCTGATATGGTGGCTATGGAGCAGGACGTATGTGAGAGATATTAAAAAGGCAGTTTCCCCTTGCCTGACACCATGTCTTTTCAGTGATGTTTATTTTTCTTGATCTTTCAATTGATGGTTATACTGTATGTTGCTGTGAACTTCTTATGCTGTTCACATGTAGTGTTAAGATTTTTGTTGCAGTGTAGGGCTTATTATAATTTTTGTAAACCTAGCAATACATACATTGAAGGGTGGGAAGGAATGTACGTGTGTGTGTGTGTGTGTGTGTGTGTGTGTGTGTGTAAAAAGGGCCTCTGCCTGAAGAGAGAACACATACTTCCCAAACAGACTGGCTTTCACAAGTGTCAAGCACAAAAAGCCTTCATTTTGTGGCATGGAGCCTCTGAGTGCCACGTGGCTTTTGACAATCTCTTTGTGGTGTCAGTTCCCTCATGGGAAAGACAATATGTCTTTAGGGAAAGGCCTTGCTGTGCAAAGGCATATTATACTAATTAGTTACTTCTGCTGTACCAGAAATTCTTACCTTCAGTGCCAACTGAACACTTGCTTTTGCCTGTGTTCTGGTAGCTCTGCAGTTGTTACCTTTAAGATGTTTTTGCAACTGTGTGTGTGAGAGAGAGTGGGGGGGGGAGGAGATTCTGAGCAGTTGGTTGTTAAACATCTGAGCAGCACATTTCCATTCTTCTCTTGTTTGTTCTGTACAGAAAGACAGCTAGAAAAGTAAATACTTGTGTGCATTGCGAGGTAGGGCCATTTGGTCTCACTGTATCAGGCATAACACTGGTCCTTGTATTTCCTGCTGCAGTTACTGTGTACCTGCATTCATGGGCTGAAGATCTACCCTGCCTGACTCATCTGCAGTGCTGGGCTTTTCCCCCCTCATTGCAACTAATATTCTTAGGGCCAGTGGCAATGCTCTCATCACTTATCCCCATGCTTTTGAAGTAGGTTTATCAGTACATGGACAGGAGTGATACAGTCGAAACTGCTCTCCTCCCTGCAATTATAGAAAGCGTCCTGAACTCTTCCGAAAGATAGGGTTACCAGATACAAACTGGGACAGAATGCCTATACCTTTAACCACTGTATAGAAGGGGGAATTTGGGCAGGTGCAGCTCATCATGGAAGGGTTTCAAAAGCTGTGGCAAAATTCCCTCTTCTATACAGTGGTTAAAGGCATAGGCACTCTGTAAAGGAACGGCTGGGATGTGCATGTGAAGGTGCAAATTCCTTATTACATGGGGCCAGTTGGGCACTAAGAATATCATCTGAGCCAGCCCATAATCTCTAGCTCAGTGGTTCCCAGACTGTGGGTCAGGGCCCACCAGCAGGTCACAAGCCAATCTCAGACAGGTTGTGAAGCACTTAGGGCAGCCATATTGGAAAGATGGGATGCTGGAAAGGGGAAGAGGTGTGTGGTTGTTTTGCTTGTGTCAAGGTTGTAAACAGGCTTTTAAATTTCTTTCTGATTCACTTTGCTATTGGACAGTGGTTGAGAAATAGCCCAACTTATTGCTGCAGTCTCAGGAAAACAGCAGGCTCTGGCGTCACAATGATGGCACTTCTGGCCAGATTGTCATTCAGATTGTCCAGTCCTGGACAGATTGTCATTCAAAAAAGCGGGTCCTGGTAGTAAAATGTTTGAGAACTACTGCTGTAGCTCATTTGTGTGGTGTATTTAATGAGAGTTTGAGTACACTGTAGATCAGTCTACTATCAGATTTGGCTGGGTAGATCAGTCCTACTGGGTGGAGCTCTTGTTCTGTTCGTCCTAGACATGAAGGCATGTTAGTAAGGCATGCTGTTAGTAGATTGTGTTCCTGTGAACTATTCTCAATAAATAGAAGTTGCTTAAGCTTGCCTATCTCTGCTGAGTGCTAGTCTGGGGGCCTGGGAATCTGAGACGGCTTCTGTTTTTTGAGAACAGTTTGCTGGAGCAAAGTCAACTGGTGGTGGCATGCTTTACTAACAAGCCTTCATATCCAGAAGTAGATAAGAGTTCTGCCCAGTAGGACTGAACCACCCATTCAAGTATCAGAGGGGGACAGGACTGTACCATCACTTTTCCATCAAGCTCTTGAAACCAGACTTTTGGTGCAACCCTAGCCAGCCTTGCACCACTGGAACTAGCTTTCCAATGGTGTAAAGTGCAGTTGTAGATGGTCAGGTGTTACAAATTGTCATCTCTCCTGGACATGTCTTTCAATTGAAAAGCTACAGTTTTGTCAACTGCTAAGAGTCCCAGCATCTGTTTTTCCACTTCCAAAGTCAATAGACCATTGTCACTTATCAGTCAAGGTGGGTTCATACCGCCAACTTTTCTATTGCTAGTATGTATAGGAAAAGTAAATGTGTTGCCGAATACCTTGGTTATTAAATTTCAAAGAAACTAGAATCCTGTAAGTCCATGAATCGTTCAGGAAAAATCTAGAATTGAAAGACAGACAGGTTGATACCTTTTTAAAAAAATAATAATAATCTCACCTTGAAAGGTAATACTCTTTGTCCTAGTGACTTACAGTGCAATTCAGAAGTCAGTCCCAGGAAAGCATGTGTAGGATTTCACCCTAGTTTAGTGGAAACAAGTCATGTACGTAATGCAGTTTATTGCCTCAGTCTTTGAGTTATTTACACGGTATACGTTTATGTTCTAGGTGGCATTAAGTTTACGTTCTAGGTGGCACCAGAATACAACAGTATTCCCTAATTTTCACCACTCTGAGCTGTGAGCAGAGTTTTTTTTAATTACATGTATACCCTGCCTTTTCTTCATGAAACTCAGTGTGGCTTATAATGGGGTCCTCAGGCTAGCCATCCAAAACTAGCCACAAGCAGTTCTCTGAGAGCGGGCTAATGTAGTGAGCAAGAAGGTATGGCTGCAGAATCATTGTACCTTTAGGCTTACTGTAATAAGGATGTTAATTTAGGATTAGATCTTCATAATAGCCCAGGTTTCACTGGTTCTCATAAATAAACCCTTGTCGCATAGACTCTCTCTCTCTCTCTCTCTCTCTCTCTCTCTCATATGGCATGCAGAACAGTCTTCATGCTTTGTGAGGCCAGAGAGAGTCGGTTGCCCTCTTACTGAATCCTCCCACATGAATTTTAGTAGCATCTTTCAAGCAAAAGTCTCTGTGGCTGTTGAAATCCTAATGAAAGTTCTTCATGTTCCAACAGGCTCTGAAGTCTCATTAGAAGCGAATGTGAAGTCTGTATTTGTTATTGTTTGTCATGAGGACAAAAAAAGTCTTGTAAATTCTATGTTATGTATTTCTTTTCCCTCTCGATTTGTACACCGCCCCTTTTTTTCAAAGAAAGAGTGAAAGAAGCAAATGGCTGGGTAGGAGATGACATGCTTTGCTTGCAAAAGATCTTAGGTCAAGATCTGCAGTGGCAGGGCTGATCAATGCTTCTGCCTGAGACCCTGGAGAACTAAAGGATTGTCTGGGTGAGGGTGGGTTAGGTGGGCTAATTTCCTGCCTCGAGTTAAAGCCGCTTCATACGACCAAAAACAATACAAAATCCTACTATACTTTCAAATTGAGTTTCATTACCACTTGAAGCATTACAAATACCAACCATTGCCTGGATTAATGGCTTCTGCCCTAATCAGTCCTAATAAAAAGATCATAGCACTGGCAAAGAATGCTTGCTTTGATGACCTGTCAATGGGAGGGAATTCCACAGTTGGTTCAGTCTCCACCAGTGTCTCTGTCTATACCTCCTTCCTTCACATAGATGGCATTATGACGTAGACATTGGGGGATGTCCTTGCTCAGAAATTTTAAGTCATGTTGAGTCAAAATTATTGGCTTCATTGGTCAAGTTGTATCCTTTACAAAAACAGGTCAGCTCCAATCTATTTCCTCTCTTTGCATTTTCAGCATTTGATAGTCATGAAACCATTCTGACGCAGCATATGAAGGAGTTGCTCTAGCGCTCTCAAGCCATATTTGTGTCCACTCGCATAATAGTTGACAGTACAGAATCAAACCTGATGTGACTGAAGAGGATAGCCCAGTGAACACTACCCAAAGAGCAAACTAAAATATGTTAGCAGGGCTGGTCCATCGTTTATGCAATTCGTGTCGCCTGCATTGACTGGCAGGTGGCAGGGAGTAGTGTACCATACTTGATGTGCTTTTCTGACCAGGTCTGCCACTGCCTGTCTTCAGCCCAGCATGGTTTGGAAGGTAGTGAAGGTTTGGAAGGCCAGCCCCCTTCCCTAGCTCCTTGCGCATATGGTTCCTTTAAACAAAACAGGAAGTGGGGGCTATGCTGGAAGTGCTCAAAGAAGGATTGAGGTGCAGGCAAAAGGGACCTGATCACCACCCTCCATGTGGTTTTTCACAACTGCTACTTGTCCCCCTGCTTGGAGGTAACGGGTGGGAAGAGGAACTTGTGACACAGTATCGACCAGATCGTCTCTACACACACACACACACACACACACACACACATTCTAGTTTGAAGGCTGAGAAGGAGGCAGCAGCAGTGGGGGCAGCCCATTTTCTGCACCTCAGAGGTAATGTCCCTTGAGTCGGATGTAGCAAACATGCTGAAACCTTTTGGCCAAGATGCAAATGAGAGAACGCTGAATGGTTGTTTGATATTGTTTTAATTTGCACCTCTCTGCCATTAACTGCTTTTATTTCCTTAGTGGGAGAGGGAGAAAAGTGGACAAGAAATGTTAAAAAATAAAATTTTTAAGACAAGTGTTCTAAAAATATGTAGTGTTCCTTTTCTTGGGCGGGTCATTAATGCAACATCTGGCATCTATTTTCCAATATTTCCATTCTGGATTTCTTAGTGCAAGACTTGAAAAATATCTTTAAACATCCTGCCTTCTGCATTAAAATAATTGGGTTTTCTGTGTTCTCATGGTTTCCGAACATCTGAAAAATACTTTATTTGTGCTTTCACACGTGTTGCTGCAATCGTGAGAACTAGGAACTAACTTAAGCAAAAGAAAGGTGGAATCCTCCAGCTCTGATAAACACTTGGGGCACATACAAGGATGCCAGAAGAGAGAGGGTCTTCTAACCATATGATGCTGCATTAGACCATCAGCTCATCTAGGTCAGTTTCATCTACCCCGAGCGCTAGCATCACTCCAGGATTTGGGGAGTGGGACATCTTTAGAAGTCTTACCCAGCAATGACAGGTTGAAACTGGGACACTCTGCATGCTAGCATGTGCTGCGCACATTATGTCACGTAGATCAAATCTTTTGGCTCAAGGTTAGAGTGTGGAGTCACATGCTTATGGCTTCTGTATATCCATTTGTGCATGAAAGTAAAAACACTACAGATAGGCACTTTCTTGTTTATATTACTTACTCAGTTGGTATCAGTGGGCAGGCTTTTAACACGTGTGCATTCAATGACTTGTGGAGAGAGAGAAATATTTACAGAGCCTAATGGGTGCCACCTGCAAGTGATACACTAATTACATTAAATAAAGGTAGTCATTTGATGTTGGTATCTATGTTTATGGACTTGCCTGACTGCATTTTTCTAAAGTGCCAAGATCAAGCACAGCGTGCACTGCAAGGTCATAACTAAGTGATGCATTTTCACTTTATAACCTTTTGATTGCACTTTCTCCAGTTAGACTGCCTTCAGTGACTTTAGCAAGCACTTTTTCCTGTCAATTACCCACGTTTAGGAACCACTCTTCACTTTTTTCACTGGCTTCTATTACTTTTGTACTTTTCCATTAGCATTTCCCAATAGCAGCTGTGTGCAGACAGTGCTGTTCTATTTTTACTGTTGATTTACAGCTGATTCTAATTAGAAATCCCATACAGTGATTACAGTCTTGCTGGCAGTGTGGTCAGATATAAAAGGAGAGGAGAAGTGAAAATATCTGCAATCTATTTTAGGGAGGGAGTTAATTTGAGTTGTGGAGCTCTACATTTCAGCCTGTGTAGTTAGCAACATTTTGTTTTCCCAAAACCAGAGAAGAAATAGGATTGTGGGTATTTTCATATGTGATAGCCAAGAAGCTGAGATCCTTCACTTGTGAGCACAGAGGATAGAAAGAGCATGGAGACATTTTAAAATCAAATGTATATTCTACGCAATGGAGGTTAATAATAAACTGGTTTTAATTGGTATAGTTGTCTAAAGGTCATTTCTCACCTGGAGTGGATAATACCGCCCCCTTTCCTGGTGTAATCAATCCTTTCTTCTTTCCCCAAGACAGGCCTGTTTTGGACCTAACAAGGCAGACTCCAGACTAAATTCCAAAAAAGCAAAGCTTCCAATCTTTTTTTTTTTCAAATACATTATCTTTGAAGCAGCACATTAGATTCTTGTTTTTAATATATGAGATCATCTTGCTCTTACTGGAAAGACACTATTTCCTATTTAATTATACATTTTAAAATCAGATTATCCCAAGACTTACTGATGGTTTCTGCCAAGATCTACCTCTGGTTTTATGTAATTACATTTGGATGATATTGCACAGCAGGTCCAGCCTTCCATCATGTAATAGCTAGAATCTGAAGACCTAGTTACATGTTTATGTTGCCTCCTGGCACTGACCCACTTGTTGACTGATACTTTTCACCTATATTCCAGAAACGTTTGCTCTCAGAGGACTGGGATGACCCTCTTGTCATGTTCATTTTAAAAGAACCTTCAGGCAGGTAGTAAACTTTTTGTTAGTGGCAACACAGTAAGGCAAATTAAACAAAATTCACTAATAGAAAAGATTAACTTAGAAAATAAAGACCACCGCTACAATTGCCAGTAACTTACTACTTTACTGTATTCACTACATGAATTAGGTTCAGAGATAAAATAAAACTGTATGTGCTTAACCATAATTTTAAAAAACCCTGCACAATTGTTTAAACTTTCAGACTACTACAGATAAACCATATTTTAGAGTAACTATTCTTTTTCAGAGGTCGCAGTTTCACTCCCAACTCTGCAGCAGCCCCTTGAGGCAGATCAATGCCCCCCCAACTGTGGTTTGCTAATAGTCTATGAATTCCGACAGAAAAGGAAAGCACAGGTGGCACAAACTGTGGTTTGCAAACCAGCTTCCAACTGTGATTTCAGGTCCTGGTTTGTTGGTCCCACTCAAGCCACATTTTATGGGCAGGTGTGGGTTAGCTAAAGAAATCTTGGTTTTATATTATGTACACGCTTACAGAATGTTCAAACAGATTTCAAGTGAACAGAAAACCATATGGCTGAGTGGATTTGAATCCGTGCCCCACCCCACAGTTTACCTCTAGTACACACAAAGGAAGTAATATAGCTTCCTTTAGCACTGATTTGTTACAGTGCTCTTTGTGATTGACAACTATTCTAACTAATGGGAGCAGTGCATTCTGGGCTAATAATCACACTTCTTTCCTGTATATTCAATCCACGGTGTCTGTGTCTTCAATATCACTGTTTGCATGTGGCGTGATTTTCAGGAACGTACCCCTGCACTATCCAAGGTGTTCTAAAATGTGGTTTCAACAAGGGCATTTCATTTGTTCTTGGGTCAGGTGTTTTCTCTTTCCTCCGAGCCTTTGCAAAGCTAATAGCCAAGGCTTTGTTTAAAACAGGGTGTGGTCCTGAAACCTGTTTTCAAAGACTAGTCCTGGTGTGAATATTTGTGAAGCTAAAGTTCTCCAAAATCAGTGGCAGGACTGAACATTATGTACATGCAGGGCTGGTCTCAGACCACCTGTTGTCTGAGGCAATATGCCAAGTGCTGCCCCTACCCTTACCAGGAGATGTGTCAGCCTCTTCCCCTCCCAGTGGATTCAAGTTGAGGGGGGCAGATCTGCTGCCTGAGGTGTCTGCTTCATTTGGTCTCATGGATGGACCAGTCCTGTGATAGATTGTGACAGAGAGTGACAGCAAGTTGCACACTGAGCAAATACAGTACTTTATCTATTTTGGGCAAGGACTATCTAAACCTGCAACACTGGTCAAAATAGGCTATTTGCCCCATATCTTGTTTTTGATACATTTGTTGTTTCTGTAAATCCCTTTTTTCATGAGAAAGCAGCCTTCAGAAAGACAAATATTTGTTTATTGCTTCCAGTACTTAAAGAAGGTTGCAAGTTGTCAGAGGACTCTTAAACAGGCCTCGTGTAATCACTGTGCATACTGAATCCCAGAGAATTGTTAGATGGGTCAATGAGGCAAGAGCTGATGTCACTCGCTAGCAATGCAACTAATGCTAGCAACTAATTAATATTGTTAATCAGCACTGGAAGCCTGCTAAATAAATCCACCCTAAGAGAAGGGCAAGAGCTTCTTCATAAGTATTGGGTGTCACAGCTACAAAGGACGCTTGAAGCAAACAATAATTGCCAAATACAATTATCAGCCCCATTAATTGAACACTGTTAAAACATTTTCAATGTTTTTTTTAAGTTGGCCAGACTTAAAATAGAAAGTTTATAATTGCTTATGAATTCTTGTGCACTATTTCCCCAGTTCTTTAAATTAATGGTTGATGTTCAGATCTGGTGTTGTTTCTTTGAACTTGTCATCAATGCCATGTCTGGTTACTTAAAAAGTTTGGTGGTGCAATCTGAGGCATGACTCCTCTGAAGTAAACTCCATTGAATTTAATAGGACCTACTTAACAGGTAAGTGTGTATAGGTTTGCAGCCCTAAGAAACCCAAACCCAGAGATGTCACTAGGGTTTGCATCACCCAGTACAAGAACTCATTGCATCTCTGTGATGAACCTTGTCCCATTCCAGACCATACAGAATAAATTACAATATGATATGCACAACCTAAATTCAGTGGCATCACTAGGGTTAGTGTTACTCCTATTAGCTTTATTTTAATATATAACTGTACAGGTTCATCCAACAAATTGGTAACCAACAAAAATCCAATGGCTAACTTGATGTCACTCATGCAAATGGATAAGAGTTCTAGTATTGGCTCTGATGCATGGAAATGAGAGCTGACTCCTACAACACTTCATTGGTTCCCTGCTGGGTCATAATAACACCTCATTGGCTCTCAGAACAATTGGTCTTCTTGGCCAGTTTTGATACAAGGAAATCCACTTTTTGTTACGTAAGTCAGTTATGTTTCCCTTTTCTTCTTATTTGGCTATACATTTTGATAGAATACAGATATTCCAATGGAGTTTTTTCATTGAATTTTACATTAAATTATGCCCCAAATGATATATAACATAATGGTATTACTCGAAAATACCAAGATTTTCAAATATTACCCCTGCACTCTCTTAGTGATGCCACTGCCCAAACCTGTTGCTCCTGAAATAAGGTTCTGTGCTGTCGTTGATTTTAGTAGATTGTGTGAGGCTCATGATGACAGACATGTGCATTAGTGCTTTCACAGGAGTAGCACACTTAAAATAAAAGTAGATATGGCATAGTAAGTAACCATCTGGATCCACTATAAGGCTGCAGTCCTAAACGCACAAATGAGCAATTCCCATTGCATTCTGTCAGATTTACCTCCAAGTAAACATGCTTGGAATCATAGGGTACATCTGGGTCTTTCAAAATCATTATTTATAGATTACACATTTAAACATTAAATCGGTATTGAGAAATTAAAGAGACACAATCATTGGAAGGATCCTCTGTAGAATCTTGTTTTTAATTAATTTAGAATTGCAGGATTCCAGTAACCTTATGAGTTGCATAAATTTGCATTACCACCATATTGCTCTACCAGATTTTTGTTGCTGGTTAAGATAGAGTTTTAGAAATAGCCTTATTTGATAAAACATAAACTACCCACACATAGTTTTGTGTAAATGTTCATATTTTTCAGCTTTTGGAAAACCAGTAAAGCAGAGGGTGTAGGAAGTAAGCACTCTGCAGAAGCTATACAAAAGAAGCTATACTTTTGTTTTTCTGAAACAGTTTGTTGGCATTAACGTTATAATCAAAATGCAGATCCGAGATCAAAATGTTTCACCAGGGCTAAGCTACTGAAAGAGAGACATGATCTTGTCAAAGACACAACTGGGGCATGATAGCTGCAGGTACCAAGGGGGAAACAATAACATTGCTAGGCAAGACTCCCTCTGTGCAAGTGGAAAATTAAATGTACTGTGTTAAATGACTAGGCTTCTGCCAGCAATCAAGTTGTGTTATAAGGTCAGAGGAAATTTAAAAAGTACATGTAAAAGCTAGTTAAATTGTTATGAATGCCTTCCCAGCATTTTCTCTTGGAACATATGAATTCCTGTTATGAATTTGCTAGGCTGCAAAGATTCCCAAGTTAAGGAAGTACCAGGCAAATCAGGTAGATGATCCCTTATCCGTACATCTGAAATCCCGACTATTCCAAAATCCAACCATTTTTTGTTCAAGACTTTTAAAAAACTTTCTGTAGTGTGAGCACAAGAAAGTCTTGTGCTCATTCTCATGTACAGCTTGTAAGTTCTATTCTCTGCTCTGTGTTGTGCGCCTATACAGACAATTTTGTTGAAAAAGAGGTCAGCAGACACCCAAATGGGTAACTGAAAAGAGGAACAGGAAGCATTTCTTATTATGTAATTATTCCAAAATCCAGACAAATCCACAATCCAGGTACCTTCCTGCCCGAAACAGTCCGGATAAGGGATAATCAACCTGTATTGATACACAAGTGTTCCCATGAAGTGAATACCTGTATACATTGGGCCTGACAAACCCCTTCTTGCGACACCCGCAGTCAGTCAGTGACTCCCAGGAGTTGTATTGGCTGGCCCACACCCCAGTATTGATATGCCCATTGGCTACACACCTTGGCAGCCACCAAGGTGTTGATGTTGGTGATGTTTGATGTTGGTGAGAAAGCACCACACACACACACACACACACACACACACACACACACACACACACACTGCAGCTCTTCCATGTAACCAGGAATGTGGATCAGACATGGAGGAGACCTACACATATTCATGTGTAGGGACTCTTTCTCACCAACACTGAATGTGTGACTACCTGCAGGCATGGTGGCATGGGCTTGTGTTTGTGGATAGCAGGTGCAATCCTGCTGTCCCACCATGAATGGGAGAGCAGGCAAGCATGAACGGGAGAGCAGGATTGACCTGTGGCAAGGTTACATAGGGCTAATGTTAGTGTGAACTAACCCCATATCTGTTCTTTGAATACTACTATAATACCTCCCACATGACCTCATATTTCTCATCTGGTTTCTGTGGGGCTTACAGGTGCCCCAAAGAAAGGTTCTCTGTGGCTTACCATGTCGGAAAGGATGTGCCCACAACCTTAATCTGGAAAGGTGATCTGGTAATGAAAAATTGCCACAAGCAGGAAGATAGAGGGGCCCTCACCCCCAGCACACTTATGTCCACTGTTCCTTTTCCAACGACTTTAGCCTTTTTTAGACTAGATTTAGCTAGAAGACTAGCCCTCACTAGTCTTCTGAGATTTGGGCTTTTTAATATGGATATTTAGGAGGGTTATGCCAATTAGTTTCTAGGGGCCTGAATTTATTTTATGTTATTTGCTGCTGGTTTTCTTCCTTGCGCTTGGCTTTTAATGAAAATTTTAGCTGCTAATGAGGTTTGAATGTGTTTTTAGGAGACTTAAATGTTTATACTTTTATAGTATATATTTTTATAATGTTTATATTGTTTTTTTGTAAGCCACTTTGAATGCCCATCAGGGAGATAAAACAGAGTATAAAATTGTAAATAAATAAATAAATAAATAAAATGCTCCCTGTGGGGAGGAGAGGAGGATGGTGGGTTTGGGATATCAGAGATACTTTTAATCAGGGAGAAGGCTGGTGCATTGCTAGATTAGGATGGCCGGCATTGGGCATCTTGCCTCAAGTACCAAAAAGCCTTGGTCCACTTCTAGTCGTGCTGTCCCATTGCACATGCTCTGTTGTGTGGATGGACTGATGAATTGTACTTGGTCTGTTAGGGCTTGGTTGATGAATTACAGCAGCTTCCTTGAGTCCAGGCCACAAATGGTGAACCTTTTGTGGCTCCGCGTGTCAAAAATTCAGAAAAGGCCTAACTTTGCTGGCATGTCACCACCACCACCCCGAACAAAAAAAGAATTCTTTATAAAGTCAATCCTAATTATCCACTAGGATTAGGTTCCTGCAAATCCTCATGTATAGCAAATTGGCAGATAATGAACCATTGATCCATGCGATTAATTAGGTGCAAGAGGTACCTTATCCGCCATCATAAAAATCAAGCAGAGACCCTCAGGAAGCCAGCAGAGCGCAGTAGGAAGTGCCAAAAGATATCTGAATGCTGCAGAGACTTTCCAGAGGCTGCAGGGATCTAAGAATGGCAACCAGCATTTGTAACCAGCATGGACCCCTTAAACATTTTAAAAGGGTCAGTCCTAGTCACAGGGGCCATTCTGAAAGTCCCTGCGTCCTTTGGGAGGTCTTTGCATAGTGGATAACAAGGGCAGAGGAGCAGATATCAAGGGAAGTAGCAATTCTGCCTCTCGCAGATAGTGAGGTCACATATAAAGAGTACTGACAGTATATTCATTTTTTTAAAAAAAGTGCTGTCCAATCATCCATGGTGCTATGTATTATATAAAGAAATGTCAAATAATAACAATGACATTAGCCTAGTTGTTGTCGGATGTTGGTGAATGCTGCTTGCATGTTGCCCAAAACGTGGAATGTCACCTTGGGCATATGAGTTACAGGTTCGCCATCACTGGTGTAGGCTGTGGTCTGTATCCCTTACAGAGTGCTCCATTCACACTAGCAAAGGAGCATCTATCGAGGAAATCCCTGTGGTGTCCTCTCTTTGTGTGCACATCAAGCCTCTCTCTTGCTGTGGCTTTGGGATGGGGAGGGAGTCCAGATCATGATGCGATGAACGGCCAGTAGTGCCTGGTTCAGTGGAGTGTATCCAGACAGTTTCTGCATCCATGTCTTCGCCAGAGCCACATGAGATGGGGTCACTTGGGGAACTGCAACCACATTCCATAATCTAAGAATTGGCCCCAAGGAGCATGCTTAAAAAGTGGGGTTACATCATTAACTTATAATGTGTGACTTTTAAAATGGAAAGTTGGCTTTAGCTCAGCAGGGTCACTTTGCAAATACTGCGATAAAACCAAATACTAGCAGATCTGTCATGTCAGGAATATTTCAGATTTAACATCGGTTTTTATAACCGTCCACTATCTGGAGTGCTCTAGCAGTCTTGATTTATCTACTTCTTCCTGCCTTGGAGTTTATAGAGTTCTGTCTTTGTATAAGGAATCACAGCAAGTTCCATAGTTCCTGTTGCTCTTTTGTTTCTATTTATGTAAAACTGTGAGCACTGACTGCCAGAACTCCACCCAGTAGATGGATTTATTAAGGAGGATTTTCCTAGCCAGAGAGAATTTTTCTGTATGCTCTCTCTTTTGTTAGTTTGTGATTAAATGGGTGTTTCTCCAGTTTTGTATCATGAAGACAGATCTCTCTTTTGGGAAATCCATTCTTGAATTTCAACAGTGCGTCTTCTGTTGTCAAGAGCTGCACTTTTAGAAAAACCATACTATTTACTTATGTTTTTCTTATTCTTCTTCCAGTCTGTATTAGGAAATTGTGTGGCACCAACTCTCGGCCTTACTGTTCTTATGAAATGTTGCTAATTGTCAGAAGGAAATGACATCTTTTGGATTTTCTTTTTTAATCTCTGTTGCAATAGTACATCAGACACAAAATGATCTTAAAAAGAAATACATTTCCTTTCTTGCTCAGCAGATTAATAATTGCCCTTTCAGATTATAATTAACTTGCCTAATTAATATCTTCTGTAGTTGGCTAATCTGTGGACTAATTTTATCACTATTGGCTGAGCCCAAACAGCCAATTCTATGCTGACTGGTAGTCCTAGGTCTTTTCCTACCTTCCCATGCTGGCAATATTGGAAAATCACAGGAAATTGGTGGAAATAATAACAGAACAGACTTACAACCAATGTTCTTAGACATTGCAATTCCTTATATACAAGTACCCATCTCTCCAAACCTAGTGACCAAATCATCCAAATCCTGGTCTTTGAATATTTAATTTATTTAATAGATTTATATTCCACCTTTCCTCTTATAAGCTAAGATGCCCCAGGTGGTCTCCTGCCTTTTAGCAGCAAATATAAGCATGTGATTTTAAAAGAAATGTGCAATAATATAATTAATAACATTGGTGCTTTTCCAGTACCCATAACCACTATAACAAACTAACAAAAGCTTTCCCAAAAGCCTGAATAGGTGGGCCTCCTTTGGGTGGGAATTCCAAGATATGCAAACTCTCTACAATTTTGGTCTCTGTAGTTCAACCCCAGCATGTAAAAGAGAAGACTGCATAGCTGTTGTAGTGCTGGAGCTGAGGAAAGAGCCTTGAACGTCTATGTATCTTTAAGAAGAAATGCTGCCTACATATTTCACTAAGTGACATCCCTAAGGAAGGAGCATATATGAGAGGGAGGGCTGTTGTCCCTGTGGAGAAACTCATTTACAGCAGAAGTACCCAGAAGCCAGAGCCTCTCTGTTAAATTCAGCTCCCCCACAAACACAAATGTGTAATTTAGCCACAGTGCCATTATTTGTTGCATGCCAACCTTGCGACGTGACATATGCCCTTGTGATAGTAGAGATTGATTCCTGTTGTTCTCTCTCAATAAAACCCTGGCAGACAGTAATCTTTTGTCGCTCCCAGCTTGTTCATGTGGGTCTGTTTACTAATTTGAGGCTGGACCACATGGCGTGAAACCTCATTCCTTCCCTCTCTGTAGTATTCTTTTTAAAGTGGGAAACTGACTTTGTGTGAGCACTGCCTGCTTTTGTTAACGGTATCTTTTGAATCCATCCAATTACATGAGCATGGCACTGGTGCTGTTCAAAGTTGTTCTTGATGAGCGGGTGCACAAGCACCCAGACATACCTCATTCCTCTGTGCTAACTACTTTACACAGTCTTTACGTGCACACGCCTTAAGAGCAAGAAGATGGAGTGCTCTCTCCTTTTCCTGTGCTGTCCAAGATTGTTGTGCTCCTTTGTAGATGATATGTACACAATGATGCACCTGTAGAGCAGTTGGCTCACACATGGGTAGCTCCATTGGTTTGCCATTGCAAGCTGTATCCATTCCATAGGTAAGGCTTGATTTAGGAAGGACGTCAAGGGGAGAGTAGCAGGGCCATGACTTTGTCACTCTTCAGCCACATGTTCTCAGACCCAGAAGCTGCCTTTTGTAGTTAAACGGCATCTGTGCTTAGAATCATGTCTTTCAATGGAGGCTTTCTTGGACTTGGCCTCATCATTGAATATTGTGGCTAAATCAGTAGCAAGTGACTTTTGGGGAAGGTCAGGTGTCCCAAGGCTGCCTGCTGATGAAAAATGTCCTTTTCATCTTGTAACGTCCTTTTCATATCATGCTGTTGTCTTAACATGTTTGTGTTTCTGGCTTGTGTTTGTGGTTTCCTTAGGTAGCAACACCATCTGAGGTCTTGTACGTGACCAAACATCCCCCATACTACTTGGCTAAATGTTTAAACACTCTGGCTGTGCATGTTATTGTCAGTTGTTTTCTGTAAATAACAACTGCTCTAAAGCAATGAATTATGGGTGTGGGTGGAGTATCATTGGGGCAACTCACTCCCTAGTGACCCATTTGCTGACTGAAAACCCATTTGCTGACTGAAAACTGCCCATGATGGTGAACTTGGAAAGTCAGCAAATCCCCATTTTTGCATTATGTACACCAGGGAGAGGGAGAGATGTACCAAAAGACCTCCCTGGAAGCTTTGAAATGGACAGTAAAGCCTCTTTTATACCTCCAGGCTTTCAGTGACAATCTTATGTGTGTCTACTCAGAAGTAAGTCCTATTGTGTTCAATGGGGCTGACTCTCAGGAACTGTGGAAAGGATTGCAGACTGATTTTTTTTATTTTTTATGTTTTTTTGCTGATTGGTTTGTGGTTTGGACCTCTAATTGTTGTTGTTCTAATTGTTTTAAATTGATTATTATAAGCAAAAGGTTTCTATTGGAAAGGCAGGACAGAAATATTTTTAATTAATACCTCAAGTAAAATTTTCTTCTGGGGCAGCAAAATAAACAACTTCAACTTATTTTTATATGAAATAAGTTGTCAGAAATAAGGGCAGAAATAGCTGTCCCTTAATGTGGTCTGGTCACTACATGTTTATCAAATGTTGTATTTTTGTTTAGCTCAGTCCAGCCTATAATTTTTCATGAGCTCATTCCAGAGAAATAAATACTGAATTACACTGACTGGTTGTACTTATGACAGAACGTTTCTAATGAGTTTTTTTTTTTTTTACTTATTGAGACTTGCAAATTTCCAGCAATAACATGAGACTTCGAACTGACATTATTTGTTTGTCCACAGCTACCCAGGAAAACTGAACTCCCAGTTCAACAATAAGCAGATTCAAAGTAACACATTTTGTTTTTAAAAAATGTTGAGTGTGGCAATTGGG
This sequence comes from Lerista edwardsae, assembly GCA_029204185.1. Classification (NCBI taxonomy): domain Eukaryota; kingdom Metazoa; phylum Chordata; class Lepidosauria; order Squamata; family Scincidae; genus Lerista; species Lerista edwardsae. The sequence continues at coordinate 7,491,767 of JAJKFI010000016.1, read as the reverse complement.
CTTCCTGAGTCTTGACACTGGTATTTCTTCCTTTCAGAAAGCCCCTACAGCACATGCCATGAAGGAAGAGAACTTCCTTCGGCGCAGGTTCTCGCTCTGCCCGGCTTCATCCACTCCGCAGAAAATTGACCCTCGCAAGCTCACCCGGAACCTCTTTTTTGGGGCCGATAATGAGATCTACCCACTCAGTCCAGGTCAGTGTATGCCCTGTTCTAACATCAACATGCTGTACAGGGGAGGTGGGTACAGGAGGTTTGTGGTACAGGAAGGAAGTCTTTGAGTTACAGGAGGGAAGTCTCTCATGCAGTTTTGCCCTCGCATTTCCTTATAATAATATTTATGTGGTGCAGGTGCTTAACTTAATTAAGCAACAATCCTCCTAATAGTACTGTAGGATACATCACTATTCCTATAACCTGGAAGCAGGGAAAAGAACTGAGGCAGAGGGATAGTGGCTTTTCAGAGGGTGCAGCTAGAATACGACATCAGGAGATTTATGACAGGATCCCTTGCTGTTTTTTCAAAGTTCAGTAGCAGCCCCAGGATGGCAAGGAAGCAGAATATGACTCGATACAGCACTGAGACCAGAACACCCCAGCACTGAGACCAGAACAACTTGTTCTGTAACCAGAACAAGTTACAATTGGCACCACTAGGGAAAACAGTATAATGTAATACCAATATGTAAGGTGACCAGATACATACCGAGACAGAGTGCCTATACCTTTAACCATATATACCTTTAACAATATAGAAGAGGGTATTTTGACAGGTACAGCTTTTTAAACCCATGTTGAGCTGCACCTGCCAAAATTCCCTCTTCTATACCATGGTTAAAAATATAGGCACTCTGTCCCCGTTTGTATCTGGTAACCCTAACAGTATGGGACTGTAATGTTTTGCCCTGTGGGGAAATTTACAGCTGGGTATGTGTGTTCAGGAAAATGGGGGGGAAAGTGAAAATGGTATAAGGAAAATGGTCTTGATTGGATTCTACCTCTTTCCTTCTGGAGATTGCAATTAAATTTAAAAAACAACAACAGAGAACCAGTTGTGAAGCTCTTGATATCATATATAAATTGGGTCTGAGTCTACCTAGTAAGCTTAAGGGTTGAGGGAAGATTTGAAGCAAGGGTTTCATGGCTCAGAGCTCATAGTCATGCAGGATCTTATGCGTCTCTGCTTGGAAATAAATTCTACTACACTCACAGCCCAATCCTAACTTGGGAGGAACAGGCAAGCATAATGACCAGGTCCCGGCTCCTCCCACTTCCCTGGGCTGCCTCACCTGCAGGATTGCCCCCTCGCTCCCCGTTCCACCTCCTTCATACCCTCACGCCTCTCGAACTCAGCCAGCACAAGGGCAGCTTACCTGTCACTCCTCCCCCATCACAACTGAGCCTGCCTGAGTGCTTGCAATGACTCAGTGCCTCTTTGGCTTGCATTTGCGACAACCCTAGACTGAGGCAAACCACATGCATCAGCAGAAGAGCGATTTTGGATTGTGCCCTCGGATTTGCTCCCAAATTAGGAACTGTTAAAGGGAAAGTAACCGGGTTAGGAAAACATGATTCTGGGATTCTATTGCCCAATACTTAGTTCCTGTTTGTGTAGCTCCTGCTCATGTTGACTAAACAAGGTGGCCCTCCTATTTACCCCAACAGAAGTTTTGTTTGTTTAATACGTGCCCAACGTTTGTTTAATACATGCCCAATAGGTGCTGCTTTGCCTGGCAGAGAGATGCTGTGATGAGAAAAAGCTGTGCTACTTGACGTTTTTCTGCAGCTGTTTTGCAGCCTGATCCTATATTATATATGTTTACTCAGCAATAAGTCCCACTGTGTTCTTGGGCTTATTCCCAGATGAATATTCACAATTTTCCAGCCATAAGCACAGAGTATGTGTTGAAGAAGATCTTTGCGCCTAATAAACAGGCTTGCTATTATCTACAAGCTGAGTCTCTCCTCTTTCGTACCCTCTCCATTGTTTGTTTCAGGTTGTAAGCTTAGCAATAGATGAGAAAACAATTCCATTTTATGAAAATAATGTGAGCCTTCCTTGATCCAAACCAGTGCCAGATGGCTGGAGCTTCCGAGCAGCTTCTACCCTGGACCCTCTCGGGCTTACCTGGTGGTGTATTGGGTACTGCTACTTGTGTTCAGGGAGGAACATGGGCTCTTGGCCGTGTCCTACCTGGCCAGTCCCTGCTGCCATCCCTGACTTAGAGCTCAATCCTAACCTGGAGTTAGATCAGCACTGTTAGGCCAGCAAAGTTTGGCCAGCACAAGGGACATCGTAAAGTATGTTTGGTCCACTCTTGGAGTCAAAGAGGCCAGCACACAGACGTGTGCCATCCTCCCTGACCCTGAGAGTGGTCCAAATGTGCTTTATGGTGTGTCCCTTATGCTGGCTAAACTTTGCTGGCCTAATGTCACGTTAGGACTGCACCCTTAGTGTGTTAGGTGCTAAAAACTGTACGTGACTCAAGTATAAGTTCCTTCTGAGACTGTAAAAGATGAATTTTGCATTGGTTTTAGAAGCAAATGTTGAAATAAGAGTCTGACTGAAGGCATAGTGTGTAAAATGCCAATGAGATCAATTTAGCCTAGTTAAATGCTGATCCAAAAGGTATTGGATTTCCACTGCTCAATGATGTTTCGGCTGCAATCAGTACATACTGTATTACCTTGGTTGCAAGTTCAGTATTGCTGAAAACCCTGAGGCTTTCTTCTCCTTGAATGTTTCTTGTATTAGGGTGTTGGTGGGAGAAAGGAAAAGCATTAGAAAATACAGCTGATATTCATAATGCTGTGGCAGAATGGGGCGGGTAGAATTGTTTCAGGTATCGGCACTACAAAAGCTGCAAATCAAAAACCGGAGGATGGTGTGACTTTAAAAAAAAAACACTGTCAGAGGAGTGTATTTGCATATTTATGAACTATGAATCAGTCTTGTGATTCCCATTAAAATTAATTGGCATTCTGGACCATATGTTCTTTCAGTGAAAGGAAGAGAGATTCATTCAGTAATCATCTGCCCTTGTAAACACCATTGTACAAATACCTAGTAGTATGTATGACATGTCTGTGTGTATGATGGGACAAGGGTGGCCCTGATCCCAGTATCTGTTTGGCAGTAGTTCCACTAGTTTCAATGAAAATGGCTGCTGTGTGTAGGCCCAGGCGTTTAGCCCAAGTTGGAGGTAATGAATCTCTGCGTGAGTAGGCTGCCCAAGCCTGACAAAACAAGTCAGTTGTGTACTTAAAAAAGACCACTTAAGCCTCAGAACTGATTCTCACTCTAGGCATGAAGCTGGATTGATCAATATGGGAAGAAGGGAGAATTTTGTGTTTCAAAAAAACCTTGACACAGAAGGAAAAACAGTCTTCAAAACGAAGGCAGTTCTCCACTGGTAGGCAAGTGGCTATGATATACTGGCTGAGGCATGGATCGCATCTGCAGTCCAATACATGTAAACTCTGAAATAAGTCCCATGGATTTCAGTGGGAACTTACTTCCATGTATGGCGCTTGGAGCTAACTTTCATGTGTGAATGGGCATTTTTTCGTCTTGCCTCAGGAACGGTGCTTTTCAGTGGACTCTGTTGTATATTTGACTGCTAGTTATCCACTGCAAAGAAATAAATGGTAGACCTTCAGGCTTTGGCAGAAAGCAGCAACAGACAAAAATGTGAAATTCCAAAGAGAAAAGCCTAGTGGTAATCTGGACAATTCTCAGGAATCCTGTTGTACGATGGTTTGTCTCCATTCTCTCTCTTTTGCAGTACTGGGTTGGGTTTTGGTTGTGCTGTACGTTCATGTATGTATTCTCTGGAGACACAAATATTCCTGCTTTTTTTTTTTTTTTCCTAAAGTCCTTTTCAGGATGATTGTCTTTGTGGCCATGTTTTGTTTTGTTTTGTTAACATATGCCAAACTCCTCCTTGTTTGCTGTTGTGTTTCAGGGAAAGACATGGAAGGAAACAGTCCACCTGCACTAAAGGATGAGATTCCTCAGACTCCAAACTCTATTAATAAGGTAATGAGGCATAAGAACATAAGAAGAGCACTGCTGGATCAGGCCAAAGGCCCATCTAGTCCAGCTTCCTGTATCTCACAGCGGCCCCACCAGGTGCCCCAGGGAGGCATGGGACAACAAGATGCTTGGATCCTGTTGCCACTCCCTTGCACCCAGTACTCTGAAGTAGCCTACTACTAATGTAAGGAGGTTACAACCCATCATTGCCTATAGCCCACGATGGACTTTTCTTCCAGAAATCCGTCCAATCCCCTCTTAAAGGCATCTAGACCAGATGCCATCACCACCTCCTGTGGCAAAGAGTTCCAAAGAGTTACCTGCTGGGGAAAAAAAATACTTCCTTTTATCTGTTTTAATTCTCCCAACCCTCAGTTTTAGCGGATGCCCATAAGGACTATAAGGACTCTCATTTTGTCCTGGCAGGGGACGAGAACGTAGCCCTGTGACCTGATCTATGGTTCTTTACATCCTGGCCAACATCAACAAAATGCTTCATTAGCTTAGATTAAATTAAAATAACTGCACATCTATTTTCACCCTGACATGGTTGAGAATGAGCTAGGGCCAGCAAGTAAATTTGTCTTTGCCCAAGTCCTTCTGAAGCTTTCATGTTAACAAAATCCTAAACTCCTGGTTCCCATGGGTTGGCACAGGGTTGTGAAGATGCAAATGCACTGTGTGCATGCCAGAAACTAACATTTTTTGCTAGGAGCTGCACATACAGACTGAGAATTGGTAACAAAAACGTTACGTTGTTTAAAGACTAGGCTTTTTTGTTTGTAAAACTGTCCACCAATTATAGCGCTGTTTACTGAATTGTTTTGTTTGTGACCCAGGCTTCAATGCAGATGTGTTCAAGTGCTCTTCAGTGAGCAGAACACTAGTGTTTGGATGTGCCATTGAGAACACTTATGAGCCCATGGAGTGTGACCCTTCTGCTGCATGGGGGAGGCAGAGATGGGGATGAGTGCAAGCAAATGCTATTTCATGGACTTAAAATGCTGCCCTATCTTTATAATTTTAAAAAATGTCAAGGTGGCTAATAATGTTTAAATTAATAAATAATGAATATGAAATGCATTAAGTATTTTATAATATTCTATACCAAGGGTCTCCAGATCGTATATTTTACAGATTTTTGCAGGCCCAAAAAAACACAAACCAGTTTTATCAATGAATTGAGTGAAATTGAAATGAATGAATAAGTTTTGGATCTTTTTTTGTAATCAGCATATGATGCAGAACAAAAGAGAAATGTGACATTTACAAAGAAACAATGCCATGCTTAAACTGAGAGCGCAATACTAAACTGGAGTTAGGCTGGCATAAGCTAAGCCAGCAAAGTTTGGCCAGCACAAGGGCCACCATGAAGCATATTTGGACTACTCTCAGAGTTAGGAAGGATGGCTCATGTCTGTGTGCTGGCCTGTCTGACTCCGAGAGTGGTCCAAACACATTTTACGGTGGCCCTTCTGCTGGCCAAACTTTGCTGGCGTAGTTTATGCCGGCCTAACTCAGTTTAGGATTGCGCCATGAGGCATGATATATAATGAGTAAAAATGTCAAATATTTTAAGTTGCTGTGGGTCGGATAAAATCTTGTGGTAGGCTGGATTTGAACCCCAGGTCATAGTGTGCAGACCCCTGTTCTACACAACAAAAAATTGGAATATGAGTGATTTAATGCAGCAGCATCAAATTTTCTAACCTCTCTAACCCTGCTAGACCAGTGGTCCTGAAACCGTCTTGGGCAGCCATTTTCATCCACTGTGCCGGGGCACATTGGTGTGCCACAAGTGGTCCACAGGTGTGCCACATGAATTGGGGGGAAGATCATTTATTAGAAGGGCCAATCGGGGATGTGAGCCGCCCCCATTGGCAGCGTGGTGTGTCTTATCAATTGTCAAAAAAACTGATGTGTGCCTTGATGGTTTTAGTACCTACTCAGTGTGCCATGAGATGAAAAAGGTTGAAAACCACAGACCTAGAAGCTGCTACCTGATTATAAATGCCAAGGGATGTGGCTGTAACGGTGATTGGGTGGCAGTGGTCCCCCACCCAGTAGGATCTTGTTAACACTTGATGCACATAGCCTAATCTGCCCTGTCGGTTTTGTGAACCACCAAAAATTGGGTAATGAGCCACTTGTTTGTCCCAGACACATAGTTTGAGAACTGCTGCCCTAGGCAGTTTACAATGTGAAGTCATTTAAGAAATGGGGAGAATTTGGGGGCAGCTGAGAATGGTAGGACTGGAAGAATGAAAGTGTTGGGCAAGATCATGATGGGAAATAAGGGCAGAGATGGAAAGTGAGGTTTGGCTATGGAGAGCTTCAAAGGAAAGGACGAAAAGTGTGTCATCCTGTTTTCGTTCATGGTGGATGTTGTGGTAATAACAAGTCATGAACCGAGAGCATTAGAGATGGATCTGCAGAATAGTAAACTTTCACAGCAGTAGACTTGAGCTTCATGCCATCTCTCTAAGAATGGTTTTTTATCTCTATGGTGGAGGGGAAATCCAAGCAGGAAGTGGGCACCTATCCGCCCGGAAAGGTACTGTAGCCAGAAACACACTTCACACCTGCTACAAACAGCAGCCTGGCTAAGGCTTTTCAGTCTTTTCTGGCCTTTCTAAGTAAGACTTCCTTATTCCTGGACCTCACTGTAGAAACCCATGCCACATGTTTCCTCCTCCTCCTCCTCCTCCTCCTTCTTCTTCTTCTTCTTCTTCTTCTTCTAGCATTTTTTTATGTCATTTGCATCTGCACTTTCCCTATCTTTTGATAGGAACACCCTTAAAATATTGCAAGATAAATTGAACTGGGAGGAAGAGAAGCAATAGCTGAGTAACTAGAATCTATGGTCAGTCAGTCCTGCTTATTGTCCCTCCTCTCAGAGTGAGAGCGCAATCCTAACCTGGAGTTAGGCCAGCACAGCTAGGCCAGCAAAGTTTGGCTGGCACAAGGGCCACCATAAAGTTCATTTGAACCATTCTCAAAGTCAGGGAGGATGCTCACGTCTGTGTACTGGGTGGCTCGGAGAGTGGTCCAAACATACTTAACGGTGTCCCTTGTGCTGGCCAAACTTTGCTGGCCTACCTGTGCCAGCCTAACTCCAGGTTAGGATTGCGCCCTGGGGACCTGGAAGCAGATGGCAATAGGAACTACCACAGCATAATATGAATGTCCATGCCTTTCAACATTCATGAGTTGCCTTCTGATTGGCCCAATTTTTCTTATGTACAAGTTTGTTCTTATAAAAATGTTTATATTCCACTTAACAAAGATAATATGTAGGTTCCTTGCTATATATTCAGCAATCAAAGAAGGCATAAACTTCTTTGATTGCTGGCCGGGAGCTTGTCCTCTGATAGAGTCCAAGCGGGTGTGATTTCAGGAATAAAATGTTCTTTGTGTTCCCACATTCCATGTTCAGAGTCCAAGCATTCTAGGGACATTTGTTCTTGCCAAAGCATGAATTTCCTTTGATTTCCATCCCAGCAGAAATATGTATGCACAGATAGTTGTGATGAGAGGAAAGCCAAATGCTTCATCCAAAAATAAATGTTATCATTTTGCCACCTTCTCCTTTTGAGAAGCATTGTGCTTCTATAGGTGATGGTGACCTCAGAGTACAGGTGTCTTTCTAAGGTCTAATGTGGATGTACTGTAATTAGTCTGAATGCCATGATTAAGAAGTTGGGACCTGGGTGTGAGCATGTGCAGCCCTCATTTCCATAATGATTGCATGTTTTTGGAGATAGCTGAACCATAGGTGCATACTGCTACTGCTGTCCCATTCTTACCGAGCTACAGTTATCCATGTAGCTAACCCCAGTGGATACTGAATCTGCGGATAGGGAATAATTTATCCTATGGGATCTTGATAACCTCTTGATTATCTAAGGGTGCAATCCAGAGGCCGATTTAAGCCGACACATGTGCTGGCCTGAAATTGTCACAAAAGTGCCATAAGGCACATCTTACGCTGGCGCAAGAATGCACACAAGCCTGCCTGCGCCATGAACTGGCAGCAGGTAGGCCAACTGAGTTTGGCTGGTGTTGGAGGGTTGGGGAGGGTGTGGGGAGGGAGGGAGGTGTTTTGGGGTATGGAAAGGGAGGGTAGGCCACACTGGGGAGGAGTGTGGAGACAGAATCTGACACTCCTGCCGATCCTAACCCCTGGCCTTGCATGGGCTGCTTGGAGTTGCACCAGCGATTTTGCTGGCACAGCTCTGAATAGCTCTGTTGGGCTGGTAGGGCCTCTCCAGGAGTAAGGGGAAAATATCACCTTACCCCAAGGTGGCCTCCAGCTGCCTCCTGTACTGCGCTGGATATAGTGCAGGCCTTATGGCCTGCCTGTTCCAGCGCAGTATAGGATTGGGCTGTTGCTTTTTTATATGAAGCCCTGGTGTTTTGTTTTCATTTTGTCATTCACACTGATATTAATTGGTTCATTTTGTGCACTGAGGGTTACACTGAGGGGTACTGTGCTGGGTAACATTGCCAGATTACAACCCAGAGAGCCATTAAATTGTCCCATTCAATTACCCAATTAAACTGGAGAAAAGGTAGCTATGGCAACTTCTGTCCATTGGTCCTGTTGTCAACTCTTGTTTTGACCCATCTGTTCCATGTAGGGAAATGTCTTCCTACAAAAAATCACTGTGTGCTAGAAAAAAAAATGTTGTGTGCATTTTCGTATTGATTATTGTCTGTTCTTTGATGACAAATGTTGCAAGGTCTGTAATTTTGCTTTTTGTATTAGTGGCAAGGTCTGTAATTTTGCTTTTTGTATTAAAAATTATGATTACAAGTGTCACAAGAAAGTGACACTCTTCCCAATTCCTTTCTTTTTAGACTGAATTCAAGTTTTGCAATGGGTCTGATAAAGAATGTCTCTCTCCTACTGGCAAAAACAACAAGAAAGAAACTCTGAAAGTAAGTATAGTTTGGCTTTGTGGTATAAATAAGTTTCACCCTAGTTGACTACAGAGCTATAGTCCTGAAAGAATTGGAAGAATTTCCCCTTATCCAAGGAGCAGGCCCCTTTCCTTTTTCACCAGGCCTAGACTTTTCCACTGTTCTTAATGGTGTGGATTGTGTGCTAAATAAAAATAGCAGCTTTACTGTGGACATGATAGGTCTTCTGCTGCATTTCCCATAAGACTCTCCCCTGTAATACCATAACTTACAGTAGATCCTTTGGGGGGGGGGTGTTATAGTGATCATCACATCACCAGCATCACATTTGGATAGTATTAACTTTATTAGAATATGCATAGGCTGCCACCTGCCCACCAAAGCGGATTCCTATCTCCAAAAACAGTAAAGTCCTTTTTAAAAAACAAATGCAGTGGAATAAATGCAAGCCAAAAAAAGATGACAGAGTTAAGGGGTGGAATTCCATAATTGTGGGGGGGATACTACTGAAAAGGCCCTTGCACATATTTCTACCTTCTGAACCTCCTTGTGTGTTGGGACATTGAGAGTGCAATCCTTACCTGTGCTAGAACAGGCTGGAAGGCCACTAGAGCTTCCATGGGGCAGGAGACTTTTGTCCCCTTACCTCTGGGATAGGCACCAGCCACTCCTATGGGACGGCTTGAATCTGCACCTGCTGTTTAGCAGGCGCAGGTCCGAGCAGGTGAAAGAGGCCCGAATAAGGGCCACGGGGCCTGGGGATGGGGGGTGAACTCTTCCCCCCCTCCCCAGACTGGGCCACCCTGCCTGCGCGACTGCCCTCCCTGTTCCACCCCCGTCCCGCCTTTCTCCCAAAAGCCGGCCCTGTGCCAGTAGCACTAGTGTGAACATGCTTTAGGACAAGTGGCTTGCGTCGGCCCAAAGGGGGGGGGTTGTGAGTGAGTGAGTGAGTGAGTGAGTGAGTGAGTGAGTGAGTGAGTG